>CM065735.1:57155769-57168269 GCA_033310375.1 Conus canariensis | reverse complement strand
TATGTTCATTATGGGTCACGGATGATGCCCGGTGTTTTAGTTTACCGTTATAGCCGTTACTAACCGCTGTAACGGTTTTTCTTCTTTATGGAATATCTCAGAATGTACTTGCCCGATCTTTGTGAAAATTAGCAGGTATGTTCATTATGGGTCACGGATGATGCCCGACGTTTTAGGTTACCGTTATATCAGTTACTAACGGCTGTAACGGCCTGTTACGGTTTTACTTCTTTATGGAATATCTCAGAAAGTACTTGGCCGATCTTTCTGAAAATTTGTACGTATGTTCATCAATGAACATCATGCATTAAATTCTGCAGATATGTATTTACTCATGTTTGTTTATTGCATGTAAATGACTTGTCCAAAGTTTGTCTATACGTGGCCACACAGACACTAACTGTACCCTAGTGCTATAATACAAAGAAAATATACAGGAGCAGCCGAAAGAGGAGACTGAGAAAAGGAGGGACAATAAAGTATCTTAGACACCCGCAGTATGACAGGTGAGACAGAGGACGGACACACAGGGACAGTGTTTGTTGGGACTAGACTGATGTGGGTCATTAAGTGAGGTGGAAGGGAGGGTGAAGGGGCATTTGATAATAATAATAATGATTATAATAGTACAATGTGTATAGACGTTAAATTGAAGACCTGACCTATAATAGTAAAAATGATGATGATAGTAATAATAATAATAATAATGGCATAATAATAATAATAATAATAATAAATAATAATAATAATAATAATAATAATAATAATGACATTGCGTAATGAGAAGTATTTTGTGAAAGTGCGTAATTGGTTTTTAGAAAAATAATAGAAATCGTTTTTTGAAATTAATATTTCTGTAAAGATTTTACCTTGTATCCCCAACTGTGGGTAGGCATGTGCTGGAAGCAGAAGGCTATGAGTTCGCGAGTATATGTATTATTATGTCTTGTGTATAAGGTCGTTTTGAAAATATTAATTCAATCTTAAGTGTTCCAAAGGTAACGTAAGGACTTGGGGTTTCTTTCCAGACAACCTCAGCATCCAACCATTGGAGTCAACTACCAACCTCCTATTTTTCTTTTTTCATTATTAAGGATTTTTTAAAGGCACCTTGTAGTATTTGAAAATTAGAAAGGAGAAATGTGGTGGTGATGTATTGTTGATCAAAAAGAAAGCAAGCGAGCTGCCTCTATGGTGTCTTGCAGCTACAAACAAAGATGATGAAAACGTGATCAGAACATGTACAAACGAAAAAGCTACTTTGTGTATGTTTAATACAGTATGAATTCTTTTGTTGTGTTCGGCAAAGGGAGCTCAAAAAGTGAATTCTTGTTTTCCCAGTCTCTCCTTTGGATCAATGGACTCGATGCGCGCGTATAGAGTAAACATGCTGTGCGTGTGATTAAGTCTTTGCAAATGCTGTGTGTGACATTCCGAATTCGGCATTCTGCTCTGTCTGCCTGTCTGCCTGTCTCTCTGTCAGTCTGCCTGTCTCTCTGTCAGTCTCTCTCTCTCTCTCTCTCTCTCTCTCTCTCTCTCTCTCTTCTGCTGGGAGTTTGCAGCAAGATGGCGGAGGATAGCCAGTGAGTGTTTGGAGTTCCGTTATATTTTGACTGTTAGTGTGGTTCTACAAAAGGCTAAGGATACCAGAGCGTTATAGAAAGTGATACGAAGTATTTGAAGAAGTGAATCTACTCAGTCATGGTGGATTTGTGCATCTGGCGTGCCAGAATCGGTTTTTTTCTGCGCTTCGTTAGCGAGTAGAAGGAAGGGGAAGAGAAAGAAAGATGGCGGAAGGGGTGAAGTGGCCGGAGTGAAAGATGTGTTGATATGGTTTGTGCTTCTGCAGGGGTATGCACTGACACTAGTGTGTGCCCGTGATTCTACAAGAGTGACATTTGGTATCGAAGTCTGTGGCAGGTTCGGTGGTAATGTACTAAACCTCGGTACTTTGCCGCAAACGCAAGTAGTGCAAACGGTTCAACCAGCGACTGTAAGGAGTAACGAAAGTGGGCCAGTGTTCATACCTCCATGGTCAAAGAAACGTCAACATCAAGATGGACAGAGATAGGGAAGGACACGGCAGACAGAGGACTCTGTTGGACAGACATGAAAGGTACGGTCTATGCAACATCTCAGATACAGTTAGGGAATAGTCTGTCTCCATTAGTGGTTATACTTCTCTTTCTCCACTTAGCCTATGTGCGCAGACGACTATCCTTATCCAATGATGTGGAGACCAATCCGGGCCCAGGATCAAATATGAACATTAACAAGAAAATAGAAAATGAAAACAAGAAGCTAGAAGATAAAATGGAAGCGAAATTCAACAACTTAGACACAAAGATAGACACCAAGATGACACTACTCTTTACGGCAATAACAACACTCACTGACTCCTTTAAGCCACAAACCACCACTATCAACAAGATGGAACAAAAACAATCAGGTATGGCGGACACACTGAATAAATTATGCAAGGATGTTCAAGACACTAAGCAGGATATACAAGAAAACAAAACAGCAGTAAGGCATTTAGGGGCAACGCAAGATTATATGGCACGCAGATTAACTAAAATGGAGGAAAGAATGGACCGAATCGAAAGCTATTCCAGACGGAATAATTTAAAGTTTTTTGGTATCAAAGAGAGCACGGACGATAACAAGAGAGAGGAGAGAGAGAGAGAGAGAGAGAGAGAGAGAGAGAGAGAGAGAGAGAGAGAGAGAGAGAGACATGTGATGAGGTGGTCAGAGAGACACTAGATAAATACATGGAAGAAGAGACATGGGCCGACGACGCAATAGAACGCACACATAGGCTAGGCAAACCGGACCCTTCAGCAGAGAGACCCAGACCTGTGATCGTGCGTTTCCTCAGGTGGGCAGACACCATGAAGATTCTTCAGAACCGAGAGGCACGCGAGAAGATGAAGAAGGAAGGCATACGAGTGTCTCAAGACAGGACGAAACGCCAAGCTGACCAACTACGTGATCTGAGGGCACAAGGCAAGTTGGGGTATTATGTGGGCAACCCTAATCAGATGCCCTCACAGCTCCTAGTACACACACTGGCTCGTGTGCAGGATGAAAATAGTGATCAATTGGACAGTATCTGGTGCATTCAAGGAGATAGCTTAGGGACAACACGGCCTGCATGACTGAGTCAGAGATTGTGACACAGTCTCCGACTACACCTCATTCGCGGTACGATTCATTTACACACATAGAGAAGGGAAAGACAGATGATAGCTTAACACATAAAACCACCAATAAGGGAAAAGAAGATATGACTAAGAAAGACAATAAGATAAGGGTAAACAACCATCGAATACACGACAATCTACAATTGAAGAAACTATACTTACACAAGGCATGGTATGTTCTGATAGTGAAGAAGGAGGGAAATCAAACAAAGGGGGACCAAACCCAAACAACACACATCAGGAAAACAAGCATTACGATCTGATACAAACACTTCAAGAACAACAAACAAACAACCACATTCACCTGGATACACACGTTCTCAATCAACGAAGAAAGACCGGAAGGAAAGAAAAGAAAAGGAGAAAATATGAGAACTAGGCCAAGGTCACACACAAAATTCAAGGAATAATGTCACTACAAGTCAACACACAGAGAACAAGCTAAATGACAATGCTAAAGAAGATGGAATTGTGAGACAACACACGGTGAATGAGAGAAAAATGAATGAGACAAGAGAGAATGAAAATGAGAATGAGGATGAAAGTGGAAATTTGAGTGAGGATGATATTAAAGATGGTAAGAAAAAGCTGTATGTTGGTTGCTGGAACGTAGGTCTGCTTGAGAAATTAACTGACCCAGATCTTTTAGAATATATTACGTCATTTGATATCTGCTGTCTGAGCGAAACTTTTACGTTAGAGTCATTTGATTTTGAAATAAAATTCTCAGATTTCTTTTTATATATCCATTGCCCAGCTGTAAAATTTACCAAAATGGGCAGACCTTCAGGCGGGGGGGGGGGGGGGGGGGGGGGGGGGGGGGGGGGGGGGGGATAGGGGGGGGGGTTATGTTAATTAAAAAAGAAATGTCTATGTTCAGTCAATAAGCACGGGGATAAAAAATGTATTATGTATACGCATATCTGAAAATCTGTTAAATTGTGGGAAGGATATTATGTTTTTGGGGATATATATACACCCAGTAGATAGCCATTTCTATTTTGATAAGGACTATGCATGTACCTTAGAACTACTAGAGCAATATTTACTAACACAAATAGAGCAACGAAATGACTTTTTCTATATTATTGGAGGCGACTTCAATGCACGTATAGGGGTGGGGTCTGAGTGTAAACGATGATGATGACATATCGAACAATGATCAGGACGTGTGTGCACGAAGGTCAATGGACTCTTTTACAAATGGTTTCGGAAAAAAATTATAGAATTTTGTACAACATTTAAATTAACTCCCCTAAATGGACTAAGTGCAGAGAACTTTGACGGTGCATACACGTTCTATTCTGATAGATGGAACAGCACAATTGATGTTGTCGCTGCCGTCTAACGGCAGTGCTCACGGTGGACGTGTTAACACGCCTGTGACCTCTTGTCAAATACAGACTTGGTCGACTACACCACTGAGTGACCTTTCTCAAAAAAATAAAATCAGCCCTACTATATATTTAAATAAGTGTAGTGAGAAAGATGGAAGTGATGGTTTTTGTATGCCAGATCATTCCCATATAAATAAAAATTTTCAGGATGATGATTGTTGTTGCGAAAATAAAAATAATGAACCAATCAGAAAACAGGTAAACATACAATGTGTGCGTGAGAGTGACTGTGGAGCGAATGGTGCATTTGATTCTAAAATTTGCGTGTCGCTTTTACATTGGAATATAAACAGTATATTGTCGAAGTTAAAGGACCACAGTTTTATTGGATATTTTGTTGTTTGATTTCATTTATCTCGTTGAAACGTTTGTTGAAAATCTTTTCTCTTCTGCATTTGAAAATTACAAAATCTTCTGTGAACCAGCGATCCAGTTTATAAGTTTATAGTGCAAGGGAAAAGATCCGGGTGTGGGGGGGGGGGCAATAATTTATCTAACAAAAAATGAACTATTGAAATATATACAAGAAATAGATAGTGAATGTGATAATACGATGACGTTTCTAATTTCAAAACGTATTCTTAGTTTGCCAATGGATGTCATGTATATCTGTGCCTATAAATCCTCGGAAAATTCACCATTCTATCCCTCTTTCAGTAAAGATAATGGCATCACTATGCTTGAAAAAATACTATTGCTGATGAAATTGTGGAATTTCCTGATGTTTGTCGATTACTAAACGGAGACTTAAACGCTAGAACAGCAAATGTGGGTCCAGAGCTCTCTGATGAAGGGTATGTTTGTTTTTCTCAAGTCAAGAGTTCTTCATGCTTTGGTAACAGGTGCTCTGAAGACAGTGTACTCAATAAGTATGGAAACTTTCTTTTAAATATGTGTACAGCGTTTGAATTGTGTATGATAAATGGTGTGTGTATTATTTTTGATGTCCTCTGATTTGTACATATACGTAGAATCATCGACGCATTTGTATGTAACCGACCACACTGAGTTTGACCATCTTCCTCTGGAAATGCACCTTGGCACTTCACAAACTGTCGGTCCTGTTGTGAATAAGTACATAAGTACAAAGAGGCTCAGTATTTTGAGAAATTCAAATGGAATGATAATAATGCATGCAGTCTGATGAACTGTCGTAGTCTGATGAACCATGCTGATACTCTGCAAATACTGAAAACAGCTATTAGTTTCATAGACTAAGATATTAATGTAGTTTTAATGATTAATGATTGTATTATAAAGAAAGCAGAATGTATGAAAAAGAAAATAAGAATAAACCCAGGTGGAAGGAATGACTCATGCTTTAATCGAGAATGTAGAATGACCAAAACAAACAAACACGAGAAAACTTTTAGGAGTGTTTCACAGAACCCTTGATAGTAAAGATCGCGTAAAATATTGTGAGGCTCGACGCGAATACAAAAAAAAATATGTTGCAGAGAAAGGAAACAGTACACATAAACAATGGTTACTCGAAGATTTAATTAACCAGAAGGAATTTGGAAAAAAAAACAAAAACGGTCATAGTATTTCTGTAAAGACATCTCATATACACAATAGCATTTCTACCAAAGAGTGGTACCAGCTTTTCAAAAGTTTGTTGGAAATTGATGTTTGCGATGAAACAGACACAGAAGAAATTAATGAAACAAGCTACTTGGATAGTCCCATCTCAAAAGAGGAGATTCTATTTGGATGAAAAAATTCGAGAAAGGAAAATCTGCGGGTCCTGACGGTTTCGTTGGCGAGCTACTTAAGAATGGTGGTGGTATCGTGATTGAATCCTTTCTAAAATTTTACTACTCTTTTGATACAGGACTGTATCCTGAAGCTGATCTGAATCGATCATCATCCCACTGTTTGAGAAAGGTACTGCAAATGATCCTGGTAATTACAGAGGGATCTCAGTGTCTGATATAAGCAGCAAATTGTACAGCTCTATTATCAACAACAGATTACAAAATAAATCAATCAAAATAACATTACTCGTGAATATCAAGCTGGCTTCAAAAATAACCATTCCACTGTAGATCACATGTTCACCCTTTCAGCTTTAGATCTAGTTGCAAAGCGAGAGGACTGCAGGCGGAAATCTAAACAAATCTTAAATAAATGTTAGCGAACCGCCCAGAGAACGTGGACAAACGAGTCACAAGACGTGTTTCGTCTTGTGACCCGTTTGTCCACGTTATCTGGGCGGTTCGCTAACATTTATTTAAGATCTTTCAGCTTTAGTTCAAAAGCAGTTTTCATATAATCGTAAGCCATATGTAGCTTTTATTAATTATATCAATGTATTAAAAGTATGTACAATAACGTTAAAATAAGATCGGGAATGAAATGAGGCAGGGAACAGTAAACGATAAACAGTAAACAAGTGGGGTATTTTTTGCTCCCATAAGAAAACCTAACACAGAATAACTTTTATTCAAGACTGGCACAACCTTTTAAACTTGAATAAAGTCAGACAAATACATAGACGAACAATCTAGTTTTCCCCACTATTAGATTGTTCGTCTATGTATTTGTCTGACTTTATTCAAGTTTAAAAGGCTGTGCTAGTCTTGAATTAAAGTTATTCTGTGTTAGGTTTTCTTATGGGAGAAAAAAATACCCCACTTGTTTACTGTTAAAATAAGAGTATGATCTGGTGGAGAACTTACTGACTATGTATTATGTACACAGGGAGTAAGACAAGGTGATGCTTGTAGCCCTGTTCGTTTCTCATTGTTTATAAACGAATTAGCTTTAGAAATTATAGCAAAAGGAATACACTGTGCAACACCTTCTCCTGATTTTATTGAATTATTTATTTTGTTACTTGCTGATGATATTGTCGTATTATCTGAGACTCCAATTGGCCTCTAGACTTGGTTAAACAATTTCTGCCAGGCAGCTTCTAAACTTCAGCTAAAAGTAAATATGAAAAAGAGTAATATTGTGGTTTTCAGAAAAGGAGGTCACTTGGCAGCAAACGAAAGATGGTATTTTAATGGACAGAGGATGACTATTGTAATTTGTTATGAATACCTTGGCATCTATTTCTCTACACGCTTAAGCTATACAGTTTCCTGTCAGGATCTTGTAAGCAGAGCGAATAACGCATTATTGTGTATCTTGAAGAAATTATACATGCTGAATAATAACTCATTGACAGTATTTCTTAAACTCTTTGATGCTCATGTTCAACCAGTTGCTTAGTATGGTGCTGAGATCTTGGGCCTAGATAACTCTGCTGTTCATGTAGAAGGAGTTCAGTCATTTGCTCCCAAGAAATTTTTGTGGGTTCACAAAAAGACACCTAATGAATGCGTTTATGGGGAAACAAATCGCTAGCCAATCTGTATCAATTCATCTGTGCAATGCATCAGATACTGGCTGAAGATTGTTGAGATGGATGATGACAGATTACCACTAAACGCATAAAAGATGTTGCTGGGATTGGGATCGCGTGATAAAAGATCGTGGGTTTCAGGTGTTCGAGATTTTCTGTTTCATAACGAATTTGGGTTTGTTTGGATGAATCAAGGGGTTGGAAATGTAAATGCGTTTTGAAGCGACTTTGGCAAAGACTGATTGATAATCGATGGCAAAATTGGCATGAAAACATCCACAACAGAAAGCGATATTCATTTTATAGAACTTTTAAGACTATTAGATGTGAACAATATTTCTCACTTAATATTGACAGGCATATATGAAGTTATCTGACAAGATTTAGATTAGGAATTTCCAACATCAAAACGCGCACCAGTATCGATATGTAAATGCCAATAACGTTAGTATGCTATGTCTTTCATGCATAAATGCAAACGAAGACAAATTGCATCTCCTACTTTGTTTTCCTGTGCTGAAGGAATTACGATATGAATGCATTCCTCGGAAATTCTTTGAAAACCCTTGTTTATTTCGAGCTGCTTTGCTCATGGCAAATAAATATGAAAACGTACTGAAGAGCATACGTGTATGTTTATACAGGGCCTTTAAGAGACGCGCAACTATGGTCAGTTAATTGAATCCAACTGTCATTTTTATTGTGTATAGTTAGCGTGCTTATCTGTCAGCTTCTCATATTTAAACTATATCATGTTACCTTACTGTATGAATTGTTATTGTTATATTGTACCCCCATCGGAAAGGGCTATTGCCTATACTGATTAAAATCTTTCATTTGTTCGTTCGTTCGTTCGTTCTCTCCCTGAATTCTGCACTCTGCATTCTGCTCTCTCTCTCTCTCTCTCTCTCTCTCTCTCTCTCTCTCTCTCTCTCTCTCTCTCTCTCTCTCTCTCTCTCTCTCTGGCATTATGACACGAGAATCCCCGTGGTTTTTTTCTCCCCACCCAACTCCCTCCCTCTGGATCATTTGTTTTGGGGGAACAAGAATGTTTATTTTACTTAAGTCCTAGTGGCTGCTCACAGTTTATGGTATAACCGTCTTCTTAAAATCCCAGTGATGATGTAACATGGGTGATGTAATATTGGTATCGTTTCTTTTCATCACCTACGTATGTATGTGGTATAACAACCGTATATCTAGAACGATTCTGTCGTAACAGACACATGTCCCACCTCCCTGTATCAGTTCTGTACTTGTATTATCTTTCCTGCTATTTGCTGAATACGTGTGCATTTATGCTTAAACTGTACATGAATTGTGTGAGTTATATCGTTTTGGAAACCTTCGCCATCTTGTGTGTAAACAGCCAGCCTATCATCAATCTAATGACTTCATAAGGAACAAAAAGAAATAAAATAAGAAAAGAGAAAAGCTGTGTGCCCGTCATCAGCTCGCTGTCGTCATTTTGCTTCAGTCGACACTGGGCTGACATGGATCACACAGACACTACGAACCAGTCAAGCCAGGACTGGCAAATCGATCGGTTGTAGAATAACATGTATTGCACAGACAGGCAGAGTCTTTCCACACTGGGCTAACAGAGACCACATTGGCATATGGAATCAATTGAAATATTATAGATAAATGCCGAGAGAGAGAGAGAGAGAGAGAGAGAGAGAGAGAGAGAGAGAGAGAGAGAGAGAGAGAGAGAGATTTATTTTCTAATCAGCCAACTGGCATGATGGAATAGCGTGAGCTAATTAGTACATAATGCATGACCTTTGAAAACAGATGCAAGGATAAGGTCAAGCACCAGCGTGTTTCCTTTGAAATGAAAACAGAATTCATTTAAGAAGAAAATATGCCAGAGTAAAAGTGTTGGAGAGAGAGAGAGAGAGAGAGAGAGAGAGAGAGAGAGAGAGAGAGAGAGAGAGAGAGAGGAGAGAGAACGAACGAACGAACGAATTTTATTTTCAGAGGGTAGTGGAGTAAGCATAACTGCTTTTTTACATCCAGCCCTCCGGGGCCAAAAAAAAAAAAAAGAAAAGAAAGAAAAAGATACAAATTCTGAAATATACTAATACCAAATGCAACAAAACTAATGTACAAGAGTGAACACAGAAGAAGGGGTGGGATATGGTGGGGTGGGGGGCGGGGGGTGGGGGGCATTAGAGGAGGGAGAGAGAGAAAGAGAGAGAGAGAGAGAGAGAGAAAGGGAAAGAGAGAGAGAGAGAGAGAGAGAGAGAGAGAGAGAGAGGGAGGGGGGTGTAAAAGAGAAGGTAAATATTATATCATTAAATTCAGGTCTTAACTGAAAGAAACCAACCATTTATAACTTTTCCATTAAATATCTGTGGTATGCTTTTTTGAACGATAATAAACTATTTTTGTTTTTTATGTATTCCGGGATTTCATTCCATAATTTTCCTCCTGAATAGATAAAAGATGTCATAAAGAGATCAGTTCTTGGACGAGGGATAAATATTGTGCTTTTGTTACGAAACTCTCGTACGGGAAATTTCTCTCGGAGATAGAATGGTGCAAGGTTATTCATAATCTTAAACATAAAGACAGCTTTGTTGAAGATACATTTAAATTCAAAAGGCAAGATGTTTAGTTCTTTATAGTCACTTATTTCCAGAGAGGAAGATTTAAGAAGTATAAGTTTGAGAGAGCGTCTGTAGAGACTTACAAGATGCCTTAAGGAGGCTTTACTAGCTAAATCCCAACAGGTTGAAGCATAATCCACATCGCTTTGAATATAAGCATGAAAAAAAAATTTCCGAGTGTGTTGATCCAAAAAATGTTTGATTCTATTAAGCTGAAAGACTTTTTTCGATATTCTTTTTGATAAAGTCGAAAGCTGATTCGACCAGGATAAATTATTGTCGATAATAAGACCAAGTAGTTTATGAGAGCTTTACTTCATCTAATACGTTATCATATATTTTTAATTCCTTTAGATTATCTTTAATATTTTGTCGCTTTTGCCTGGTTGATATTAACATGAATTTAGATTTTTGAGGATGAAGTGCCATATGATTAAGTTCAGTCCATTTTATGAGCCTGTCAACGTCATTTTGTAAGTCAGCGCACACTACATCTACATTTTTTCCTTTATTGTGTAAGGTGGTGTCATCAGCGAAAAGCTCACAAGAAGAGGAAATGTAAAGATGGAGATCGTTAATGTAAATCGTAAATAATATCGGTCCTAAGACTGAACCCTGAGGCACACCGAAATTGACTGGCATAAAAGTGGATGATACCATATCCTGAACAACTATCTGCCTTCTATTTGATAGAAAAGACGGGAGAAGATTGACAGACTTTGGAGTTAAACCATACAAAGTAAGTTTTTTTAAGAGGAGATCATGGTTAATAACATCGAAGGCTTTAGCAAGGTCCACAAATATCGTTCCTGTGAGAAGATCATTATTGATATTTAAATACCACTGTTCTACTAGATTCGTAAGAACCGTCTGACATGAATGATTTTCTCCAAAACCGCTTTGATTTGAATGAAATAATTTATGTGTAACGAAGTGCTTTCGAAGGTTTTGCTTAAGGTGCTTTTCTAAAGGTTTAGACAAATTAGACAGAATGGAAATCGGTCTGTAGTTCGAAGGATCTTGTGGGTCACCAGATTTAAAAAATTGCAAAACTTTAGCTTCTTCAAAATATTGTGGATAGTAGCATTTCTGAATACAAAGGTTATAAATATAAGTAAGGCTATCAGAGATAATAGGTGCGGAAATTTTCAAAATTTTGCTGTCTATATTATCTAATCCCTGGCTCTTAGATTCCTTCAATGAATTAAGTTCTCTACATACCTCGTGTACACTGATAAACTGAAAGTCAAGTCTGGACCCTATTCGTCTAGTATCACAAAATTCTCTTAGTAACAACAGTTCATTATGTTTAGTACAATCAGTTTTAATAGTCTTTTCGACTATGGTAGAAAAGTGTTTATTGAGATTATCGGCAGACAGAATTAAAGATGACGGAGCTGTTTGTTTTGACGATTTACCTGATAATTGATTAATGGCTTTCCAGATCGATTTTGAATCTTTTTCGATGAAATAAGGTCGCTAAAATGTTTTTTTACGAGCAGACCTTTTCATAGCTGTAACTTTGTTACGCTGTTTCTTAAACTTTGCATCTTTTCCTGTTGACCGTAACAAGTTTTCACGAATTTTAATAGCAGCATTAATTTCATCATTTAACCACGGTGGTTTTCCATCGGGTTTGACACGTTTGATCTTAGTTGGGACATGTTTGTCGTAAACAGGGACAAATATGTTATACCAAGCTTCGAGAGCTTTGTCTGGATCAGTCTCCTGAAAAACACTGGAAAAGTCTGCAATACATAAATCATGAAGAAAATCGTCAGAATTAAAGGATTTATAACTACGGAAAGAAATGCATTTGTGGCTACATCTAGGAATTTTTACGCCTTTTTTGGACCAAGTTAAGCACACAGGAAAGTGATCACTGAGACCATAAACTGGTACGGAAGTCTCTGTAATATTTATTGGATTGTTTACA
>CM065735.1:57133269-57153269 GCA_033310375.1 Conus canariensis | reverse complement strand
ACGTACCGTTTGATTTCATCGTTCATTTTTTTTTCTTTTTTTTTGTGTGGTACATTTTATTATCTGTAACAGCATCCTTTTCGGTTCTCCATTCTTCCTCCACCTTTGCACTCTGCCTATGTCTGCCTTATGACCAGTGTCTTCTGTGTTTCAGCAGCCTCGTTTTGTCACATAGATCAAGGATCCTGGACTTATTTGTTAGATGACACCTACCAAGAACCTTGTATGCAGTTTATATCATGGCTGCAAAGAATATTGAAGTCAATGCTCCTACATCTGCATTGTCATCACCAAGGATGGTCAGAGGTGTGAACATTCACCCAATCATGACATGAAATGATTTGGCCTCCTTGTGATCCTTCATTAGTTTGTCAAACCCGAGTCCTGTGGGTGTTTCCTTTTTATTTTATTCAATTTCAGTATCATTTCTGGGGAAGCTTCTGGTGCTTGATGTGCTTAAACAGGATCAGAAGTATTTCGCCACCAAGCTGTAGCCAGTTCGTTCGAATATTAAGTATCTATACTTGGCCTTTAAATCTGAAACATACCTGGTGGGACCAATCCTCTCTCTCTCCCCTCTCTCTCTCTCTCTCTCTCTCTCTCTCTCGGGGGGGGGGGGGGGGGGGTTCCTGTGGTACACGAACTTGACAGGTCACGTTTGTTGAGCTCTGTGCTTTTTCTTCGTTTTTCCTTTGAAATTTTTGGTGTTGTGTCTTTTCAGTCAGCAGTGATATTTGTGAGGTGTCATGCCTTCTGGACCATGACATTCAGGCCTGTATGTGGAGCGTTTGCTCATGTGTTTGTCTCTTTTATGACAAAACGGGCAAAATTCAAATCGGCCATGAGGATTTCTGTGTTAACGTTGAGGTCACGCATGGACGGTGTCACCCTAGGTCTACTACTCTCTCTGTTTTGTTACGGACATTTACTCCAACGGTGTGGTGATGTGGAGCTGAACCCAGGACCTGGCCCTGCTAAGACCGACAGCAAGCGGCAAACTCGCCTGGAAAGCGCCGGAAGCACCGCAGGGACAGTGGACATGGACCGAGTTCTGCTCCTGCAGCTTCTACGCTCCTGCCGGATCCTACTCTGAGAGATGTTGTGACCATGTTGACCAACTTAACCTGTAAGTCCGACTGTGTCAGTGAAGATGTAAAGGATGTGAAGCAGATGTGTGTGACCTTGCAGGATGAACTGATTGGTCTGAAGCAGGAAATGTCTCACTTAAAACAGGAAAATGACAGATTAAAAGATGAAAACACCAAACTTACTGCCAGAGTGGAAGCGTTGGACAGAAAAGTGGATGATTTAGAAGGCCGGTCGAAAAGGAATAACATAATAATTCATGGTATTCCCCGTAGGAGCAACGAGACTTGGCAGGACTGTGAAGAGTTGGTAACAGAAATGCTAACTGATAAAATGGATTTTGCAGGTGAGGTTCCCTTCGACCGAGTGCATCGTGTAAACTCCAAGCCAGACTCGCCAATAGTTGCGCGTTGTACGTTCTTCAAAGATAAGGACAAAATTTTACGAGCAAAACAGAAACTGAAGGGCACAGAAATATTTGTTAGTGAAGACTTTTCCTTTCGGGTAAGGGAAACAAGAAAGAAACTTATCCCACACTTTAAGTCCGCTCAGGCACAAGGAAAGAAAGTGTCCATGGTTTATGACCATCTTGTAATTGACAGTAAAAAGTTTGGTGTGGATGTCAGTGGCAATCTGGCGGAATTAAGATAGGATTCAGGCCGGCCCTGTCATTGGAAAATGCCCCTTTGGAAAATGCCCCGTTGTCAAAGTCAGAGGGAGGCGAAATTTAAGCTGCCACCGTACGAGATTCATATTCCGTCTCCACGTGCTGACACTTTAACTGGGGCAGTGAACGATTCTGGTTTGAAGCAGGTACGCCTATGTGTTGGAAATCCCGTGCAGTTTGTCACTGACATCGGTGTGGACGGCAATGGGTCAGATGCTAATAACACACGATCGGTTAATGTGTCAATTGTGGAAAAGTTGGATTTGAATATTGACGGTCATGTTTCGTGCAATATGTCTCCCATGATTCATAGCGATGTTATGCCATCTACTGTAAACACTGGTGTGTGTGAAACCCAACAGAGTGTATTTGTGAGAAAACGTGGGCCTGGGCGGGGAGGCTGTCGTGATGATTGTGTACGTGCTGCTGAGATAGATGAAAGTATTGACTGTACCAGTGCAGATGTAGCTAACAGTCGTGATGACCTTGTACCTTTGCATGCTGTTGTTTGTGCCAATGACGGCGTGAATGATGGTAATGATTGTGCGATGGAAGATGGAATTTTCAGTCATGGTGGTGACAGTATTACTGAACACGAACATGACGCGAAAACAAATACACATATCCCTTTGACGTCTTCTGTAAATAAGTGTGTAAATAGTGTGTCCTTTCTTCACTGGAATATTTGTGGATTATTTTGTAAATTACACGACAGAGACTTTATCCACTTTATTTCTTCTTTTGATTTTGTATGTTTGGTTGAAACTTTTGCTGAATCATTTGAGTCAACTATTTTTCCAGACCATAGATTATTTGTAAAACCGGCTGTAAGGCTTACGAAACAGGGTCGATGTTCAGGTGGACTGATTTGTATGGTACGAAAAAGTCTTCTTCCGTATGTTCATCAAGTGGATTGAGACCATCAGTATTCAATGTTATTTATGCTTGATAGAGACTTTTTCGGTTTTAGTAAAAATGTCTTACTTGTATGTGTGTATGTCCCTCCGGAAAATTCACCTTTCTATTCCAAGTGCGGTTTTGATGATGGTATTGAATTGCTGGAGAATTGTGTTGTCAATAACTTGATGTACTTTGATGATATTGAATTATTATTTTGTGGTGACATGAATGCAAGAACTTCAAACATGTCTGCGGAAATTGTATGCGAACGTGAATTATACATTAATTATGACAAGGAGGTTAATATTATATATGAAAGATGTTCTCAAGACAAGGTATCAAATTTGTATGGAAAGAAATTACTTAACATGTGCACTGTATTAGGACTGATAATTCTGAATGGTGTATGTAATGGCGACCTTGAAGGTCGTTTCACGTACATTTCTGATGTAGGGAGCAGTGTGAATGACTATTTTTTAGCATCTGTACACTTTTTGGAATTATTGTATGAAAGGATTACTCTTACTGTGATGGAAAGGTACGTTTCTGATCACTTGCCACTAGCGATGTGTATTAAAATGCAGACTGATCAGCCACATACCAGTATTGCTCCTAGTGTACAGTGTGGTCAGGGTAGGCAGCTCATTGTTCAGTATTGCTGGAATTCAGATTATGGTCAACAGTTTACGGATCTTATGAATTCACCACATGTTCTAGAAAAGTTGAAAGCTGCGGAAGATCTTATTCATGTGGACGTAAATGAGGCACTGTCTTTATTTAATGAAACTGTCAAAGAACAAGCTGAAAGTATGAGGAAAATTAAACCAGTAAACAAGAAATTTGAGCAGAATTGGTTTGATCAAGAATGTAGGGCAGCCAAAAGTAAATTACGTAAATTGTACAGAACTTTTTTGAAAACGCTGGATGAAAATTACAGAGTAACGTTCTGTATAGCAAGAAGAGAGTACAAAAATTTAAATAAAAGAAAAGAGAAAGAATACAATGATTCTCTATTGAATGATCTTATGTCCTCAGTCAAAAATCAACAGTTCTTCTGGAACACTATACACAAAATTTCAAAAAAGAAATCACAACCTGTAAATAACATTCCAATGGAAGATTGGTTCCTACATTTTAAAAATTTGTTAGAAAAAGATGACCAAGTGTACACAGTGACCAATGTGGAGATTGATAATGAAGAAAATATATATGATAGACCAACATCCAGAGAAGACATAATACTAGCCATTAAAAAATTGAAAAATGGCAAAAGTGCTGGACCTGATGGTATCATTGGAGAGTTTTTCAAGAATTCCGGTGAGACCGTTGTAAGCTTTTTATGTAAATTCTTTAACTTTCTTTTTGACACTGGGGTTTATCCAGAGGACTGGAAAGAATCCATAATATTGCCCTTGTTTAAAAAAGGGGAGGTAAATGATGTAAACAATTATAGGGGTATATCTTTGTGCAATATATGTAGTAAACTTTATAGTTCCGTTATTAATAACCGATTACATGAATGGATATCTCAGAATAATATGACAGGAGAACATCAAGCAGGATTCAAGAAAGGCTACTCTACAATTGACCATATGTTTAGTCTTTTAGCCGCAGTTCAGAAACAATTTGTGAATAACCGAAAGTTGTATGTTGCTTTCGTAGATTTTGAAAAAGCCTTTGATTCAGTTTCACGGATATTGTTATGGCCTATTTTATTGAAGAATGGAATTAAAGGTAAACTGTACCGTTGTGTAAGGAGTATGTATAGTGAAGTGAAAGCTAGGGTCAGATCTGGAGCAAAATTATCAGATTATGTCATGTGTACCAGAGGAGTTAAGCAAGGGGACGTCTGCAGTCCAGTTTTGTTTTCCTTGTTCATAAATGAACTGGCCATGGAAATTATTCAAAATGGAAGGCACGGTGTAACTTTTGACCTTTTGGAGATCTTTGTCTTGCTTTTTGCTGACGACATTATTTTAATGTCTACAACTGTTGTTGGTCTTCAAAGACAATTGAATAGTTTGTATTCCGCTGCATCTAGATTAGAATTAAAAGTAAATATGAATAAGACTAATATCATTGTGTTCCGTAAAGGTGGATATTTGGCTCGAAATGAGAGATGGGTCTATGGTAGTCAATATATTTTTGTTGCCAATGCATATAAGTATCTTGGTTTTTATTTCACAACCAGATTAAGTTTCACTTTTGGATGCCAAGACCTTGCAAATAGAGCAAAGAGAGCAGTCGCTGTTATATTTCACACGCTATATAGATTGAATTGTAATGCATTTTCAGTTTTCTCAAAGCTATTTGATTCTCAGGTGCAGCCAATTTTTACAATATGGGGCGGAAATTTGGGCTCTTGAGAAAAGTGTTGAAATAGAAAATGTCCATTTGTATGCAATGAAAAGATTTTTAAATGTAGACAGTCGAACACCGAATGATCTAGTTTATGGTGAGCTTGGACGATATCCAATCTATGTTAACTCGTTTTTGAAATGTATTATATACTGGCTGAAAATAACTAGAATGGAAGAAATCAAAATACCTCTTAAAGCGTACAAAGTGTTGAGAAATCTGGATTGTAATGGCAAGAGGACATGGGTTACTAATGTTCGCCAGTGCTTAACTTCTTATGGTTTTGCTTATGTTTGGGACAACCAAGGAGCTGAAAATATACCAGGATTTTTTAAATGTTTTAAACAAAGAGTAATTGACTGCAGATGGCAGGACTGGCATGATCACATCTATAGTAGTGACAGATTTGCGCAATACAGACTCTTTAAAACAACGCATATGATAGAACCGTACATTAAAATGGATATGAATAGATATGTTAAGAGTGCACTGAGTAAGTTTCGATTTGGCGTTTCTGACATTGCGTGTCATCGTTTTAGGTACAGTACCATTAGTGAAAATGAAATGATATGCCGCTTATGTAATTTGGACAGGGAAGATGAAGTCCATTTCCTTTTTTGCTGTCCTGCTTTTCATGACCTTAGAGTGAAATTTATAAAGCCAAAGTATTTTTCTGAACCCTGTAGCTTTAGACTGAACTTACTCCTCGCATCAAGAAATGAAAATATTCTCTTAAATCTTGCTCGGTACATTTATGAAGCGCAAAAAAGGCTGCGTATTGTTTATTCTTAATATTATTGCATTGTGCATATATGTTTGCTTTTTCCTTGCATTTTCCTTCATGATGGTATTTATATCATGTGTATTGCAGGTATCACCCCTTCAGTATGGGGCTCTGGCCTTTATCTGAATAAATTTCGCATTCGCAAATTTCGCATTCGCATTCGCATTCTCTCTCTCTCTCTCTCTCTCTCTCTCTCTCTCTCTCTCTCTGTGTGTGTGTGTGTGTGTGTGTGTGTGTGTGTGTGTGTGTGTGTGTATGAGAGAGAGACTAATTTTGCATGTTTGTATGATTAAAGTCAACCCAGTGTTGACGTAATTTTGTCTGTCCACGGGATCCATGTCAGCGCACTGTAAACTGATTCTGTCTGTGATTCATGTCAGCCCATTGTCAACTGACTCTGCCTGCTTGTATGACCCATGTCAGCCCAGTGTCAACTGACTCTGCCTGCTTGTATGATCCATGTCAGCCCTGTGTCAACTGACTCTGCCTGCTTGTATGATTCATGTCAGCCAATTGTCAACTGACTCTGCCTGCTTGTATGATCCATGTCAGCCAATTGTCAACTGATTCTGCCTGCTTGTATGATCCATGTCAGCCCATTGTCAACTGATTCTGTGCCTGTGCTCCATGTCAGCCTAGTAAGGACTACTCATGTTGTGTCTGTAGGATCCACCCTAGTCCATTGTCAAATACATAATTATGACAGTGAGCTAACTTACGGGCCTACAACTTTGTTTGATGATCTCACCTAATCAACCACTGGCTGACAACTGCACGCGCGTGTGCTCATCAGAAACACACACACACACAGACACACAGACACACAGACACACACACACACACACACATGACGCACTTAAGCACAAAGAGAGAGAGAGAGAGAGAGAGAGAGAGAGAGAGAGAGAGAGAGAGAGAGAGAGAGAGAGAGAATGCGAATAATTACGAATAATTTAATCGGTATAGGCCAAAGCCCCCAACTGAAGGGTGTAACACTTATGGTAATATAATCATAGGAATGACAAGAACTGCCTCGGCAGTACTCTAAATATCATATCACATTTTATACTTACTTGCATAAGACGAATTAACAATTAAACAAATACGCATGCTATGTTATGATTTTTAATGATCGTAAGAGAGAGAGAGAGAGAGAGAGAGAGAGAGAGAGAGAGAGAGAGAGAGAGAGAAGAGAGAGAGAGGACAGAGAGAGAGAGAGAGAGGAGAGAGAGAGAGAGAGAGAACAATTTGAAAAAATGTATTTGATATTTGTTCATTACATGACAATGGAGACTCAAATCAATGTAAGAAAAAACGTGTAGCAGCAACTCTTCTAAATATGCGCCTGTTGAGCTTACTACACCGAAAACAGACATTTTAAGATTTGTGTATTTATAACAATCTACCTCTTGCATTGTAAGTATTAACAGCTGCAACAATGAGAGAGAGAGAGAGAGAGAGAGAGAGAGAGAGAGAGAGAGAGAGAGAGAGAGAGAGAGAGAGAACATTATCATTTGCATGTCAAAACGTTAATTTACGTGGTAATACGAAAGAGCCGTCGTTAGTGGTCTGCGTGTCAGTCCCTCATGGAATTTGATGTTTGATACATACTTTTCTTTATATGTTTGAAAGACATCCAGTTCTAAACAGAGTTACAGTGATCTAGAAAAGGACAAATGCAAATGGGACACAGAACTCGTGGAGAAGTGCGACAAACGAAGACCAACACCACAGTGTTTTCATACATGTCGACATATGTAGCATCCTGATTGTGAATCCTTTGACTCACCTGACGTCTGCTGGCGATCACCTTGAGGCTACTGAACGAAACAATACCAACATCACACCCTCTCAACCTGGATTCTGGGTTGTATCAGCTTTACCCCTTCGTGTAATCAACTGGCACATAAGTACACTTCTTTTGCTAATAAGGTTTTTTCACGCTTTGATGTGTATGGTTTTACAAACCTTTACCTGCCCATGTTCTACGCTGGACAGCTTTTAAACTCGTTTCTGTATGAAATAGAGTGAGATTTTGCAAAGCATTTCAGTTTCCAGTTGTATAAACTTTACACACACAAACCCACACACACACACACACACACACACACACACACACACACACACACACATGAGCACGTGCGCGAATGCTCATGTGCGCGCATGCACACACACACACACCCAGACACACACCCAGACACACACCCAGACACACACCCAGACACACACACACACACCACACACACACACACACACACACACACACACACACTTAAAAAAAACGCCAAAAAAGGGCAGGCTTTTTCCTGTACAACAAGAAACAGAGAATTCCAGACTACGGGATGCGGATTTAATGACTGTGACCATTATCTTAATTAGTGTTTCTTTTGTTCTGCTGACAACATCTATGTCAGTGAAAATGATCCAGCCACCTGTTGATAGTGGCGACCCAATTCAGTATGGGAAAAGCAAAGCATTTTAAAGCATCACTCGTGTCCTGTGGTACAGCACTAACGCCGTCAACTTCTACGTGTTCTGGCTTACAGGTCGCAAGTTCAGAGCAGAGTTTCAGAACATATGAATTCTGTTTTTTAAGCCATCATTTAAGCCATCAAAAATGGTGGGGTAGAGAGCTGTCATTAACGGCGATCTTTAGCGCTACTTTCAGTGTGAATAATAAAGACATACTCTGAATGGAACAGACTACATTGCCGAGCTATTTCCTTCTTTTTTTAATTTGCTTTAAAAGGTGAGAGAGACAGACAGAGAGACAGACAGAGACAAAGAGAGAGAGAGAGAGAGGGAGAGAGAGAGAGAGAGAGAGAGAGAGAGAGAGAGAGAGTCATAACCATACCCATAATTATAATCATAAGTATAATTCATTCAAGAAGAGGCACAGCTCCATTTGAACAGGGGGTGGGAGGATTGGAGGGGCAAGGGAAGATGTTCCACTGGATACGCGACTCCTCCAGTGCCTAGCAGCAAGAGTGACACTGGATGGAAAAATCAGCCGCTGTGCATTCTCCAGCAAGGCGTGACACAGGAAGGAATTATCTCCATATCACTTTTCTCACTTTCATCGATGACAGCAACGGAAAAACTCCCCAAACATGTTTCTAACGCCCCCGATGCCGACGATTTTGCTGCCTGGAATGCTACGGAACACCTGAAGCACCACATCGGAAGACGGGCATCCGATTAGTGCGCAGAAATCAACCCCGCCAATACAATGACATCAGTCTTCTCGATGTCACCATTGCCAGAAACCATAAATTCAAACCGAATGGAAGGGAGCTGGATGAGGAAGACATGCCAACATATGTGGGTGTGGAACTGGACAAACACCTTACCTGGAACCTCCATCTCGAGGACATTGAAAAGAAAGCAGAAGGAGGCTCGCCATCATGAAGAAGCTGGCTGGAACCTCTTGACGAACTAACAACATTTCAGAATGTTTATATAGGCATTGTCAGACAGACCCTACAGCACGGCAGCAATCCTCAGGCTACAGCATCAAACACAAACACAAGTGGCCTGAGCAGAGTTCAACATGCAGCACTATAGCTGATTGGGTGCAATGGAAAAATGCACAACTCTCTTCCTCTTTGAATACAGACGTAAGGAGAAAGTTTAACTCCCCAGACAGAAGCTTCTACGTATACCCTGACAACCCAATCTTGCGAAACTAAAAAATGCCACCAAGAACAGGCTAAAACAAAGAAGTTTCTACCACCTCTTTAAAAGTCTGGCAGCTGAAATGAAGACCTGCTGCCTATGTCCTCAACCGAAATGGAAATGCTTCCAGACTGTAGGGAGCCGGACGACCATTTTAACACGTCTCAGTCCTCACAGAAGTTTCTGACATCGACAGGAAGGATTGCGAGTCCCTCAATGCTGAAAAGTTTAGCGCTGGAGATGATTGATGACCATTATAACCTCAGTGAGTGGAACACGTGCTCACGAATGGATCCTCATAGAGAGCAGTGGAGAGCAGTGGAGCAGGCATCATCATCAAACGCTGATGGGAGGCTGACTCCTACAGCCGTTCCAATGGAAAAAAAATCCTTCTACCACAGAGCAGTCAGCAGCTCTGCTCCATGCTGCACAAGCATGCAGAAGTCAAACAGTCCACCACCAAAGACTGCTTTCTTCACTACCTACAAATCTGCTGCAGGGACCTCAGATTAACAGAAGTCAACAGATGCTGAAAAAAATCGACAAAACCCTCCACAATCTTTCCACCTTTGTATTCCAGTGGATTCCATCCCACTGTGGGAGGAGAAAGCTGATGCTCTGTCCAAGGCAGGCCGCAATGTGGAGCAGTTCAGCCACCCAGTGACGTATACAGAGGCCAAAACTACCATCCAGAACCATGACCAGTGGAAGAGATGGCTGGGTGTAGAGAGTGATCCAATCCACCAGCTCCAGAGATACCAGCTAACACACCTTTTCAGACTGAGAACTGGCCACTGCCAACTGCTGAGCCAATTCAGCCAAATTAAGATTGCCCACACAGATGAATGTTCATGTGGCACTGGATCCCAGACCCCAGAACACATCCTCCAACACTTCCAGCCCATGATGTTCTATGGCGTTAAACCTGGCCAGATGGAGCAAAGCTGCATATGCAATTGAAGGTCTGGCGAAACCAGTAACATAGAAGAAGAAGAGGAAGAAGAAGAAGAAGAAGAAGAAGAAGAAGAAGAAGAAGAAGAAGAAGAAGAAAGGGAGAGGGAAAGAGTAATGAAAAGCTTAGGTACACAAGATAATTCATCCGTATAGTTATTACATCCACAACACCTGGTGTTACTTACGTCATCAAATCACTTCTCCTCTTGAATGACTTGTGCAGATACAAAACAAGATTCCTTGTAACATTTTCCATTATTGACGACCGAAGACAAACGAGAGAGAGAGAGAGAGAGAGAGAGAGAGAGAGAGAGAGAGAGAGAGAGAGAGAGAGAGAGAGAGAGAGAGAGAGAGAGAGAGAGAATGCGAATGCGAATGCGAATGTTTTATTCAGTTTAAGGCCACAGCCCCATACTGAAGGGGTATTCATACATTCATCATACAACATTCCTAATACATAACACAATGAAATCATGAAAAAATGTAGATATGTTACAAAACGCAGAGTACATTAAGCCATTACTGTCTGAATTCTCTTATTTGCTTCGTAAATATACATGGCTAATTTCCAAAGTGTATTCTCATTCCTTGTTGACAGCAAGAGAATTAGTCTGAAATTACATGGTTCGGTGTAATATTTGGGTTGAATAAATCTTATTCTAAGATCACTCAGAGCAGGACAGCAAAACAAAAAATGTATTTCATCTTCTCTTGCTCTGTTACAAAGTCGACACATCTGTTCATTTTCAGCAACATTTCTATACCTGAGGCGATGGCATGCGATATCAGACACGCCAAATCTAAATTTTGTCAGTGCACATTTAATAAATCTATTCATTTTTATCCCAATGTAAGGTTCTAAGCTATATGTCGATTTAAAGAGTTTATACTGAGCAAATCTATCGCTATTATACATATGGTCATGCCAGTCATGCCACCTGCAATCTATAATCCTCTGTTTAAAACAATTAAGAAATTCTGATATATTTTCTACACCTTGGTTATCCCAAACAAAACCATATCCATATGAATTCAAACACAGTCGAACATGGGAAGCCCATGTTCTTTTACCGTTATCATCTAAACTCAACAGTACCCTGTAACCTTTAAAGGGTATCCTATTGTCATTCATTCTTGTTAACTTGAGCCAATATTTTATACATTTCAAATAGGAATTTAAATAAATTGGATATCGTCCAAGTTCACCATAAACCAGATCATTGGGCGTTCTACTGTCTACATTCAAAAGCGCTTCAGCGCATACAGGTGAACTTTTTCAATTAAGGCACCTTTGTCAAAAGCCCATACTTCTGCACCATATTGTAAAATTGGCTGTACCTGTGAATCAAACAATTTTGTAAAAACACTGAACGAGTTACACTCTAACTTGTACAAAATATGAAAAATACTATTGACCGCCTTCTTGGCTCTATTGACTATATCTTGACAAGCAAAACCAAAACTAAGTTTCGTTGTAAAATAAATACCAAGGTATTTGTAAGCATTAATCACATGTATTCTCTCACCTCCATAGGTCCATTTTTCAGTGCGGGCTAAATATCCTCCTTTACGAAATACAACAATATTGGTCTTATTCATATTAACATTTAGTTCTAGTCTACCTGCTGCAGAATACAAATTATTTAGTTGTCTCTGGAGACCAACCACTGATACTGAAATTAAAATAATATCATCGGCAAAAAGCAGCACAAACAATTCTAAAAGATCAAAAGTTACTCCATGACGGCCATTTTCAATTATTCTAAGGCTAACTCATTAATAAATAAGGAAAATAAAATCGGACTACAGACATCTCCTTGTTTAACCCCACTTGTACACTTGATGAATTCCGATAATTTTGCGACTGATCGTATTTTTGCCTTTACCTCACAATACATACTCTTTATTGTACTGTACAACTTACCCCTGATTCCAGTTTTTAACAAAACAGGCCATAACAATTTTCGAGAAATGGAATCAAAAGCCTTTTCAAAATCCACAAAGGCAACATATAACTTCTGATTCTTTACGAGTTGTTTTTGAACAGCAGCAAGCAGGGTAAATATATGATCAATTGCAGAATAACCTCTTTTAAACCCCGCCTGATGCTCTCCAGTTATATTGTTTTGAATTACCCATTCATATAACCTACTATTAATAACCGAGCTGTAAAGTTTGCTACAAATATTGCATAATGAAATACCTCTATAATTATTTACATTGTTAACATCACCCTTCTTGAACAGGGGTACAATTATAGATTCTTTCCAGCTGTCAGGGTAAGCGCCACTATCGAAGAGGAAGTTAAACAACTTCACTAAGAAATTCAAGACGGACTCGCCAGAATATTAAAAAAATTCACCAATTAAACCATCAGGGCCAGCAGATTTTCCATTTTTCAATTTTCTGATTGCGAGCAACACTTCTTCTCGAGATATTGCTCTTTCGTACGGAAATTCCTCCTCCTCATATTCGTGAACTATGTTCTCTGTAATATTATTTTCTTCATTTTTCTCCAGCAAGCTTCTAAAATGATCGAACCATTCAGTTACAGAGATATTATTTGACAATTGAAATCTTCTCCTTGCAATCTTGTGTACAGTTTCCCAAAATTCCTGTTGACTCTTCACAGAATTAATCAATACATTTAGCAATGAATCATTGTGTTCTTTCTTTTTCCTTTTATTTAGATTTTTATATTCACGTCTTGCAACACAGAACGCGACTCGATCATCTTTATCCAAAGTTATACAAAAATTTCTCCACAAACTAAGCATTTTACGTTTTGATGTTTTACAGTCCTTATCATACCAACTATCATCACTAGGAATACTTTTATTTAAAACTGCCTTTTTCTTCATAATTTCAGCTTGATCTTTCATGGTCACCTCAAATCTGCGTATTGCTTCATTTACATCACTATGTATAAGACCTTCTGCTGTTGCCATCTTCTCTTTAACATCTTGAGAGCACATGGAACGATTGAATACTAGGGCATAATCCTTGTTCCAGAAATACTAAACAATAAACTGGTTATTTTGATCATTCGAGTCATTATTTGTGCATTTCGCTTCCTTTTGTTTGGCAATACGTAATACAAGGGGCATGTGATCGGATTCAAATCTTTCCACAACAGTAAGAGTTAACTGTTCACAAAAAAACTCAAAACCGTTTCTTGACAACAAAAAATAGTCATTTACACTGCATCCTGCATCAGAAATATATGTAAAACGACCTTCAAGGTCGCCATTGCACATTCCATTTAAAATGTACAGTCCCAAAACAGTGCACATATCCAAAAATTTCTTTCCATATGCATTTAAGATTTTATCTTGAGAAGTTCGTTTTATACAATTATCATTCTTATTATGAACAACATGTAATTCAAGCTCATCTAAAAGTATTGGGAATTTATCAGACGTTCTGGCATTCATATCACCACATAACAGTATTTCAGTGTCTTCCAAAGACAACAACGTATTCACAACACAATTTTCCAACAGGTCAATGCCATTGTCGAAACCATTGGTAGTATAATATGGCGAATTTTCAGGAGGAACATACGTACATACAAGTAAAACATTTTTATGTAGACCAAAAAATCCTTTATCAAGTATAAATGTCATAGAATAAGGACTCTCACAATCAACCTCATGCACATATGGAAGAAGATATTTCCGTATCAAACAAATTATTCCTCCCGAACTTCTCCCTTGCCTTGTAAGTTTGACAGCTGGTTTAACGAATATTTTATAATCTTTAAATAAACTTGATTCAAAATTTTCAACAAACGTTTCAACCAAACAAGCAAAATCAAAAGAAGAAATAAATTGAATGAAGTGTGAATTGTCTAATTTATTAAACAACCCACATACATTCCAATGGAGGAAGGAAAAACTATTTACAAATTTATTCGTAGTACCAAAATCACGGCAATACGAGCTGTCACTGTTAACACTTCCGTCACAATCATTCGCCCACTCCGTATCTTTTTCAGTGTCTGTACCACTCGCCGACATTCTATCACCGTCCCTAACTAATTGATACGTCGTCACACTGTCACTATCACTGTCTGATCCATTCGCCGTCACACTATCTCCATTGTCGTCAAATTCACTCGCTGCCACACTGTTTCTATTTCCGTCCAATTCACTCGCTGTCACACTGTCGCCACCACGATGTGATTCATTCTCTATCACACTTTCACCACTACCGTCACCACCACGGCCTGTGTCATTTGACATCATAGTGTCACTCCTCTTATCAGTACCACTCTCTATTTCGTTCGTCATCACTCTGTCTCTATCACTGACGGGCTCATTCACTGTCACACTGTCAACACATCTGTCTGCTTCATTCATCGTTGCACTGTCACCACAATTGTTTATTTCACTGTCCACGCCACGGACAGCTTCATTATTTGTCACACTGTTATCACCACTGACTGTTTTAGTTGTATACACACTGGCCACTTTTATCCCAGTCTCAAAATCACCACAGCTACTTGTTATGACCCCATATATACAACCATCGTCCCTCTGTCTTCCTGATTCTGTTGGACCGCAATGACCACAATCATTTTGATGTAAATCCAGGCACACATCATCAGTATCTTTTCCATTTAAATTCAGATATCTGTCACTATGATTACATGTATCAAAAAACATGTTGTCATCAGCACAATGTTTATCCTTCGAAAAAGAAAATTGTGTTCTATTAACATCACTGTCAAGTGAATTTAAATCATTATTCGGCACGGACAACAAATAATCATCCTTTGTAGTTTCTGTCACAGGACCATCAACATGGCAATTCACAACATCAACAGTTTTATTCTTGACATTAGTTTCATGCAACACATCAACAAATTCAACATTATCCACGTGATCCGACACTGCCGTGTACACACACCCAACACAGATATCGCGCACAGGATTTTCATTGCACGCTTGTCTTATGACAACAGAGTTCACGCTGTCCCCAATGCTCCGTCCTCGCGACCCAGAAACATGCACACTACACGGTGACAACGTATTTTTTGCTACCTCCTGAACTTGGCTGTAGCAAAATGTCCAGTCACGGGGCCGGCCTAACCGCTATCCATATTCAATAAGGTTTCCACCGTCGTCTAAACCAAATTTTCTCCCATCAATTACCAGATGGTCATAAATCATTGACACTTTCTTATTTTGTGATCTGGCAGACTTCAAATGCGGCACAAGCTTTTTTCTAATGTCTCTTACCCGCACAGAAAAATCTTCACTGATGAAGACGTCACTTCCTTTCAACCTCTTTTTGGCCCGCAAAATCTTATCTTTATCCTTAAAGAAAGTGCATCGCGCAACAATCGGCGAATCCTGCTTAGTGTTGAGACGATGGACTCGATCAAACTGAATGTCACCTGCAAGTTCTAATTTGTCAGTGATCATTTCGCATATGGAGTCTTCACAATCTTGCCACGTTTCGCTCTGTCTGCGAGGAATACCATGAACAATTATATTATTCCTCTTTGACCTGCCCTCTAAATCGTCCACTTTTCTGTCTAGAAATTTCATCCTCTCATTCAGACTGTCATTCTCATTTTTCAGTTTATCGTTTTCTATCTTGAGGTCTGACACTTCCTGTCTCAAACTGGAAACCTCTCCCTGTAGGGCAGAACACATGTCTTTTAGATCTTTCATGTCATCACTCATGCTATCAAACTTACGGTTCAGAGTGTTCATGCTTGTCAACATGTCTTTCAAGGAAGACATCACATCCTTCAGGGAGGGATCCGGCGGAAGTGCTGACGACCCAGATGTAGATTCCTGTCCACTGGTGCTGTCTCTGCGGTTGGCTCCACCACTGCCAAGTCGTGCCTGCCTCAAACTGTCCTTTGGGCCGGGGTTTAACTCCACATCACCACAACGCAGAATTAACTGTCCGTAAAAAAACAGAGAGAACAACAATCCCAGGGTGACACCGTCACTGCGTGTTCTCAACTTCAACACGGACACTCGCATGGCGGCCTTAAATTTTGCCCGTTTCAACATAAATGAAGCATATACTGCTGCAAATGCTGCACAAACTGGGCGGAATCGCAGTGTATCCGAGGGCATTGTACCTGACCGTGATGCTGACCAACTTTGATGACACAGCAGCACCTATAACTGGTCACAAACAACCAAGGAATACAGAGCACATCAAGCGTGTCTTCCTCTCTTCGTGTACTCCAGTGAACCCCAGAGAGAGAGGAGAGAGAGAGAGAGAGAGAGAGAGAGAGAGTCTGTGCGCGAGGGAAGGGGGGAAAGGAGCTATTTCTGATTTACAAACCTTGTCACTACCGCAGTCTGAAACAGTTCAAGAACCGCCCCTCTGGTCAGCAGCTCACAACAGTGGTTCAGCTTGAACTGACATCACTGGTCAGACTAGAGTTTCATCGAGTGATTAATTGATTGATTGATTGACTGCGATTGATTGATCGACTGATTGATAGACTGACTGACTGGTTGATTGGTTGATTGGCTGATTGATTGATTGATTAGATGACGATGATGATGATAATGATGATAGATTGATTGACTGATTACTGAATTGGTTAATTAATTGATCGATCGATCGATTGATTGATTGATGATTGATTGATTGGTTAGTAGTTTGTTGGTTGATTCTCTGTTTGGTAGATTGATTGATTGATTGATTGATTCATTGATTTCAACAAAATTCAAAGAGAGTGTGAGATATTTGCATGTCAAGCATTGTAAGTCTTTGTTGATCATTTTAGTGGACTGCTTTTATTCTAACCAAGGTATGTGGTAGTCACTCAGCGGTAAACGTCATGATACAAATCACAGATGGTGGCAGGTCTCCTTCCGTTGTTTCCATTTATTACGCCATGGCCAAACGGGCACTAGAGACGTCGCGCGCGAGCGTGTGCGTGCGTGTGGGTGCGTGCGTGCGTGAGTGAGAGTGCGTGTGTGTGTGCGTGCGTGTGTGTGCTTGCCTCTGTGTGTGTGTGTGTGTGTGTGTGTGTGTGTGTGTGTGTGTGTGTGTCCCACTGCTCTAACTTCTCCAACCTTCATTCCCAAGATAAAATATTGGTGTTATGTGTGAGTGTGTGGCCCCCATTTCCGGAACTTAGCACGCCCTCCTTCCCATCATCTTCCAAATGGACTTTACGATTGTGTGTGTCCTTGTCTGGTCCCCCCTAGCCTCTCCTCCGTTCCTAACAAAAACATTGCAAGTATACAACTTCATGCTGTATGCCGAATGCCCCTTCACCCTCCCTTCCACCTCACTTAATGACCCACATCAGTCTAGTCCCAACAAACACTGTTCCTGTGCGTCTGTCCTCTGTCTCACCTGTTCTACTGCAGGTGTCTAAGATACTTTATTGCCCCTCTTTTTCTCAGTCTCCTCTTTCGGCTGCTCCTGTACATGTTCTTTGTATTACAGCACTAGGGTACAGTTAGTGTCTGTGTGGCCACGTATAGACAAACTTTGGACGAGTCATTTACATGCAAAAAACCTAACATGAGAAAATACATGTCTGCAGAATGTAATGCATGATGTTCACTGCTCATGAACTCTCTCTTGCTGAGAATGTCAGCAGCCTACCCAATTAGAAGAGGGACACAGGTCATTCTAAAGTTTTAAACTGGTATGAACGCTCTGAAATGATGTAAAACAACTACAAAAATAGACTCTGCTGCATTTGAGAGACCCCCCCCCCCATCCCCACCCCCTTATAAGAAAGATAAAGTGTATGCTGTTTTAAAGTGCATCTTCTCTTTCATGTTCACTTCTGTAATCACTGTTTCAAGATATTAGGCTCTGGGAGTACTGCAGGAGACAGATGTCTTCTCTGGAATTCTCTGTCCTCTGTTATGCCAAGCAAGATAAAAAAAAAACCCTGTAACCAGCCCTGTCCAATATATTGTCTGTCAATTCTGGACGTCTGTGGTCTGCCCCTGGGACGTGCATCCTTCCCTGTATCCTGCACAATGGTTGTGTGGACAAGCCATGGACAGACACATCTTGCAGGATGTAAGGAGAGGTGCTCATCTGCGTACGTGTGTGTGTGTGTGTGTGTGTGTGTGTGTGTGTGTGTGTGTGTGTGTGCGCGCGCAGTGTGTGTGTGTGTGTGTGTGTGTGTGTGTGTGTGTGCGCGGCAGTGTGTGTGTGTGTGTGTGTGTGTGTGTGTGTGTGTGTGTGTGTGTGTGTGTGTGTGTTTGCGGTGTGTGTGTGTGTGTGTGTGTGTGTGTGTGTGTGTGTGTGTGTGTGTGTGCATTTGAGCGTGCGTGCTACGTGCGTGTGTGCGTGCACGTGTGTGCGTGCACTGTGTGTGTGTGTGTGTGTGTGTGTGTGTGTGTGTGTGTGTGTGTGTTTGTGTGTGGGTATGTGTGTGTGTGCGTGTGTGTGTGTGTGGTGTGTGTGTGTGTGTGTGTGTGTGTGTGTGTGTGTGTGTGTGTGAAAAATATTGGGGGTTAAAGAATAAGCATTACAGCCTTTTTTCATTTTACCCTCACAAAATAATCATAATCATAAAGAACAAACAATCAAACAAAATTATGTATGATCGCATTATGAAGAAAATACACCTAAAAATTTAAGTAACTAACACATTCAAAGGATCATAATTCTGCCAAAGTGAGTGTACAAAATTTCAGTTATTATCATAATGAACATTACACATATATGAGAGAGAGAGAGAGAGAGAGAGAGAGAGAGAGAGAGAGAGAGAGAGAGAGAGACAGAGAGAGACAGAGAGAGAGACAGAGACAGAGAGAGACAGAGAGAGACAGAGAGAGACAGAGATTCGGCAATAGAATAAGCATTAATCGTTCAATAATTTTTTCCATCAAACTCCTTTTAAGAGCCCTTCTAAATGTTACTTTCGAAGGACATGATTTTAAAGATGATGTAAAATTGTTTTATACCGTTTCTCCAGAATATGTAAAACTTGATTTGTAGAGATTGTTGCGGGTTCTGGGAAAGGAAAGCTTGTGTGAGTGTCTGTTTTCATTGATTACAAAGTTTTGGATAATTTTCTTTGGGGCTGTTTCATTCACTACATTGTACATACATAAACATTTGTTGAAGAAGAGTCAATCTTTAAACGGTAGAATACTTAATGTTTTGTAATCACTCCCTCTCGAAGTAAAAGATTTCAGCTGTATTATCTCTATAGCTCTTTTATGTAGACGACTTACTTGTTTCAAATCAGTTTCACTAGAATTATACTATAAGGTGGACGAATAGTTAATTAGAGATAGAATGAGTGCGTGGAAGAATACTTTCCTGGTTTGAAGATTAAGAACATGTTTTATGTTTGTGAGTTGATCAATTTTTTTGGGATATACGTTTTTCAAGATCAGTGATGTGATCATACCATGATAAGTCATTGTCAATAATGACCCCTAATATTTTATGGGATGTTACCTCCTCGATCTTTTGGTCTTTGACGTATAATGATGCAAACGGAGAACTCATTTTCTGTCGTTTCTGACGTGTGGTCACAAACATGCATTTAGTTTTATCTGTAAACTGGCAAAGAAAAGAGACCTTACCAACTGTAATAACTATAGAGGGATCATGCTC
>CM065735.1:57108269-57128269 GCA_033310375.1 Conus canariensis | reverse complement strand
AATATAAAGAGGGAGATCATTTATATAAACTGAGAACAGCAACGGACCTAACACAGAACCCTGGGGTACGCCATGTTGGATAGGTAGCTTCACTGATAAATTGTTGTTGACACAAACGATTTGTTGACGATCTTCTAGGAATGATGTTATCAGTTGGAAGGTGTTTCCTTTTATACCATATAATAAAAGCTTCCTGCATAACAGTTTGTGGTCAATTACATCAAAAGCCTTTGCAAAATCAACAAACAGTGCGCCACAATATTTATTCTCATTAACACTGGCTAGCCATTGATCTACTAGGTTTGTAAGCGCTGTATGACAAGAATGATTTTTCCTGAATCCTGATTGATTTTTATTTAGTAGGTTGGAGGAGTCAAAATGGTAGCAAAGATGTTTATTTATGTGTTTTTCCAAGGGCTTGGACAGAACTGGCAAAATGGATATAGGTCTGTAGTTGGATGGTTCAGATTTGTCTCCAGATTTGAAAATGAGTATTACTTTTGCAACTTTGAACTGAGCGGGAAAGTGACATTTATCAATGCATAAATTGTAAATGTAGGTAAGAGTTTCGCATATAACAGGTGCTGATAGTTTCAGTATTTTTCCATCAATCCCGTCAAGTCCGCGGCTTCCTGTCTGCTTCAATTGGCATAAAGCTTGGCAAATATCACTAACTGTCATAGGCGGAACTGGTGTTGCTGGACGAATGTTCATAGCATTGCAAATTTTTTTTAATTTTTGTAATTCATTTGAGTCAGTATTCTTTTCTTTGACAATGTGTTCTGCAACTGTTGTAAAGTGTTGGTTGAGTTCATTTGTTGTTATGCTGGTAATGGGACTTGCCTTTGACTGTGAAGTTTTATTCGTAAGTTCATTTATTGCTTGCCATATGGACTTCGAATTTTGTTTGTTGGCTACAAGTTCACGAAAAAAATTCATTTTTGCTGTCCGTTTGAGTGAATTGACTTTATTACGTTGCCTTTTAAATCCATCCGACTTCCCTTCTGCTTCAAGCAGATCGTCGCGTAAGAAACAAGTAGCTTGTATTTCATCAGTCATCACTTTGGTTGTGCACTATGTTTATCTCGACGCGTTTTGAATGGCGCATGCTTGTCATAAACAGAATTAAACGTGTGTAGCCAATACTCAAGCGCTTTCTCTGGATCAGTATAATTATAAACATTTATAAAGGGGGAATTCATGAGGTCAGTGAGAAAGGTATCTTCGTGGAAGTGTCCGAAAGATCTGTAAGTGATGTGTTTGTGGCCAGTTTTAGGAATTTTGATTCCACTTCTTTCCACGTAATGCATACTGGAAAGTGGTCGCTGCATCCATTCAAAGGCACACATTTCTCAATGACGTTTTGTGGTTCAGAAAGATAGATGTGGTCAATTAATGTTTTGCTAGTGAGTGTTACTCTGGTTGGCATGTCTATGATTTGGGATAAGTTGGAGAGAGAGAGAGAGAGAGAGAGAGAGAGAGAGAGAGAGAGAGAGAGAAGAGACAGAGACAGAGACAGAGACAGAGACAGAGAGACACAGAGAGACACTGAGAGACACAGAGACACACAGAGAGAGAGACACAGAGAGACAGAGACAGAGGCAGAGACAGAGAGAGAGAGAAAGAGAGAGCAGAATGCAGAATGCAGAATACACATTTCAGACAGACAGAGAAAGAGTGAAGGAGTGAGAACGCAAAATTCAGAGAGAGAGAGAGAGAGAGACAGACAGACAGACAGACAGACAGACAGACAGACAGACAGACAGACAGAGACAGAGACAGAGAGACAGAGAGAGACAGAGAGAGACAGAGAGAGAGAACGAACGAACGAACGAACGAACGAACGATTTTTTTTTTATTTTCAGAGGGTAATGGAATAAGCGTCACTGCTTTTTTACATCCAGCCCTCCAGGGCCAAAAGAAATTTAAGAAAGGAAAAGAAGAAAAACAAAATTGATTAATATAAAATAATGGAAAATCACTCTTAAATATGAAATATGAAAATGCAAAAGGACACAATATCTATGTACAGAGAGAACACCGACAGAAGGTGTAGGAGACGGTGGGGGTGGGAGTGGGATGGGGTGGGATGGGGGGGACAATTAAGAATGAGAGGAGGGGGATGGAAGAAAAGGAAGAACTGATAAGGAAAATGAAACATTTACACAGAACAGTTATTGGTACATCTTTGGGTAAAGTGGTGTAAGATCAGACAGATACATCAAGTACGTAAAAAGATCGGATTTAAACTTACTAGTGTTTGGTTCGTTTTTTAGTTATTTCTGGGATATTATTCCACAGCCAGCCCCCAGAATAAGCAAGGCTTGATTTGCATAAATTAATTGATGGGAAAGGAAGATTTATTTTATGCGAATGACGATGATCATTAGAAGTAAATACATTCATTAAATAGGAAGGAGCACTGCCGTGTAGTATTTTATGCATAAAGAGTGCTTTATTGTACAATAGTTTGGTCTTGAATGGAAGGATACCTGCTCGTTCATAATAAGGGTGCCCTAGAGAGGGTTCATCAAGTGTTATTTTGACAGCTCGCTTGTATATACTAGTCAATGGTTTAAGCAACTTATTGCCAACTATTTTCAAATACTGCTACTTCCAATCATTGCTTAATTTTGGGAATCTGTCCTAGGCTGGGGGGGGGGGGGGGTTAGTAGATTATTAGTGCTGTTGCTATAGTGATATTTACTTGTGTTATCTTGTTTGGTGAAAGGAGAATCGTCAGGGGGTTAATATTTTGTGGTCGCACTATTGGTATAGTATGGGTGAGTTTAGTGGGGAAGTGGATAGTAGAGAGAAGGGGGGTGGGGGGTGATGACGTGTTGATAATTTGTTGGCAAAGTGGCATGGTTGCCAAACTCATGGCTGTGGCTGCTGCCACTAAGCTGGCCGTAGTGCTGGCACTGTCACTGTTGTGTAGAGACACGGCTAAGGATGCTGGTGCCATGGTTTTATTTTGAAAGCGATTGAGATTGCCTGTGGCGCCAACTATTTTCAAATACTGCTACTTCCAATCATTGCTGTGGGGTCAGAATTTAATTATTGGTGCCTGATTTCAATGACTGCGCAGACGCTGACTCGTTTCCGGCGCCTCCCCATTTTGTGTTCCGGTAGGCGGGGCCCGTCTTCGGGCCAGTTGACGCACGTGCAATGAAGTTTTCGTTTGTGTAGACAGTGTGGGTCGTCCAAACGTGGCTCTGCGTAGTCGGCTGGATGTTAAGCAACGTTAATAACAATAATAATATTTATTGATGGATTGTTAGTACTGATAAGAGAGGAGTGTCAGGAGTGTCAATATTACTTTCTCTTATTGCTGCTGCTGTGTTTAATATTGATGCAGCTACTGATGTTTTTTTTTTTTAATTTTTTTTTTAGTTTTTTTTTTTTTTTATTACGTGTGACCATTACTAAGTGTGACACTTACGTGCAGGTTGGGATGCTGAGATTCTGACAATGGTGTTACTGTTTTGGTTGGTGTTGCTATTGGGTCTTGTGTGGTAGTCGACTGTTATTGTTGTTGCTGCCATTGGCGTTACCTGATGTCATTGATGCTGTGTTATATGTTGGGTCACCTCTGCTGCTGCTGGTTTTGTGTCACTAAGGCTAGTGTTATATCCCATGCCAGTGTCATTGTCACTATGTCAGTATGGCGGGTGTCAGTTGTTTCATTGTTTGTTTTGAGACTGGTGTCTAAATCTTATGGTGGTGTTGATGTGTTGACTGTGACGGTGCCTGTGACTTCTGTTCGCTTAGACCTGTGTTGGTGCAGGGGCATAGTTGAGGGGGTTCTTTTGGTGACCGATAGAGCACTAGAATTGGTTGTGGTTGTCACGTTGAATGCCTTTTGTGTTTGTGACTCTGAATGGTTGTCGTGTTTGGGCCCTTAGGTCAGTGACATTATGGGATGGCGGAATATTGATCGGCCAGTCAATGAATGAATGAACATACGTTTTGTTGAGGGTTTCGTCCTTGGTGTGATAGTAAATGTCTCGCAGGGGTGCAGCTGTACAACGTGTGTCCTATTGGACGTGTCTCGTGACAAGTGACAGTGTAGGAATGCACAAATATAGTGTGAATCCAGCCACTGATTTGGATGAGCAGCACCCGGTGTTGACCAGACGTCTGGGCTGATGTGACGGCCTGAGGGGCCGACCCAGGCGGAGCTGACCCAAGGGGGGGGGGGGGGTGGGCACGGGCTTGCAGCCCTGCCGCAGTTGTGGGCGTGCTAGGAAGCGCGCGCCCATGTTGGGTGGTGGTGCACACTCATCACTGCTGTTACATCCACATCTTTGGGCAGCTGATTCCAGGGCATTAGTCGGCTGGTGTCTTAGGCTATGATTGCGTGTTTCTGCAGTATAACCCCCGACTACTTGTTTTCAACTCTTCAACCTAGTAGCGTGTTCATCGTCTTCTGTATCGTTGTCTTCGTCGCGTTACTCCATCATCAACGGTGTGGTGAGCAATAACAGATTAACCGAGCCAAATTGTGTGTCCCACAAGTTACAGCGTGCCTAGTTTGAGATTGTGGGGATTTCACCTGGACATGCATCTGTTACGACAATAAGTTGTTGACTCATATGGTTTGTGGGGTTCGTTTTGTGGAAGTTTGGTGCATCATAACAAATTTAAGTGGCCATTATTGTGGTCCAAGAGTTGTGCGACTTGTTGGTCACCAGTGGGTGGTTGCTTGGCAGCCTGGTTTTGATGTACGCTTGTGCTGGTTGGTTGGATATTTTGTGTTGTGTGTACTGTTGATGTTGGGAGGGTCTATCGTGCAGGATGGTGGTGTGTGCATGCTCGACAGCGTGACGTATTAAATAAGTATATTGTTTATTTGTTAACGTTGTGTGGGTGTGTTGTATGAGAGGGACAGTGTTAGTATAGGTGTTTTCCCTTCAGACCTTAGCGCGTCTGACAACTTGGTGGAGATGCGGGGTAACTTTTGTGTTGAGTTAGGTAGATTGGGGGAGGGGGGGGGGGGTAGTTTAGCGGGTGGTTGGTTGGGTGCGCGCCTTGGTTAGGGAGGCGGCGCGATTAGAACTGTGAGTGGCTGTCAAGCATAACCTACGTTCCTTGTCCTGTCTTGTATCGTTATGTATTAGTGTGTAGTTAGTGGGATGGCTGGTTGGGGTGTTAAGTTAGAAGTGTGCGGATACTGGGTTTTGAGGTTTGTGTGTGTAATGATAGTGGATAGTTTTGTGTATTAGGTTGATGCTGTGTCGTGTTGGTTGTGTGGTCCCTCCCTGTGTGGTTTGTGGTTGTGGAGTCTGGCCATGTCAAGAGAACTTGATGGGGGTATGAATTGATTTGAAAATGATCATGATGTAATTTTGGTTGTGGGCTATTGCATTGTATTGATGATGATGTTGATGATGATGACTATGATTTGTTGGTGGTGATTATGCCTATATTTGCTAAGCATTGAGCATGGGTGTATTGTGCTTGGTAGCTGGCCTGTTATCACGGATGTCACACACCCTTGGGGAGTGTAAAGGTATACGTAGTTGGGGCTCAGTTCCGTACATTGGTTGAGTTTGACTCCAGGGGTTTATTACAATTTGGGGAAAGTAACTGGTTTTGGTTATGAACTTTCTCTTCGGGTATTGGCATAGGTTTTAGTGCTCTGTGGTAATCGTGCGCGTCAGTCGCGATTTGGAGTAGGATAGTCAGTTCAGTATGTCGCACACACCGGGTGACCGTAAGTTGCGTTCACAACTGGCTAAGGGCTCAGGACTTCATACTCCTGCGGCAACGTCTCTGGTAGTTAAGGAGCGTGCAGGTACGTTAGTGAAGGAGGTTATGGCGGAGCAACAGCTGGACACCCTGGCCGACAAACATGTTCGGTTAGGTCGAAGCATGGGGTTACAGGGAGGGGAGTTAGCGGACTTTGTAGGCCGACGCATGGACGAGGTGGCCCGTCAGGAAAGAGAGCAGGAGGCCAGGGAAGAGGAGTTACGTCTCAAGCGAGATGCGCAGGAGAAAGAGGAGGCCCTCAGGTGCGAAGCTTTTAAGAAGGAGGAGGCTCGCAAGGAGGAAGAGTTGCGGCTTAAGCGCGAGGCCAAGGAGGAAGAGTTGCGGCTCAAGCGCGAGGAGGTTAATTACAAGCGTGAGGTGGAGCAGCAGCGGCTGGATAGAGAGCGCGAGCAGGCTATCAAGGAGGAAGCTCAGGCACTGAGGGACGAGGATAGAAGGGAGAAAGAGATTAAGAGGAAGGAAGACCAGGCGGAGGCCACCAGTGTACATCTTGACCCGTTGCGGGATGGAGAGGATGTCGACGCCTATCTGTCCCATTTCGAGAGGATGGCGAGTTTGTGCCGGTGGAAGCAGAAGTCGTGGTCGATGAGGTTGGTGGCGCTCTTGAGGGGCAAGGCGAGGGAGGCAGTGCTGCGACTACGCCCGCAGGATCTCACTGACTACGGCCAGGTCAAGGCGGCTTTGCTTAAGTTTTTCCGGCTGGACGCAGAGGCATACCGGCAACGCTTCCGGGCGATGAAGAAGGAGCAGGACGAAACCTTTGAGCAGCTGCTGGACAGGATGGTCGCCTGCCTGGATTTGTGGTGCCTGGCAGCAGGGAAGGATCCGCAGTCGGCGACCAATCTCAGGGACTTGTTTCTACAAGAACAGATGTATCGGATCTTGACCCCTGACTTGACCACTGAGATGCGTCGCGTCTCCCCGGCAACAGCGACAGAGGTGGCCCGGGAGGCTACTGTGGTGGCAGAGACCAGGCGACTGGGGCGCGACTGCAAAAAGGAGAGAGAGGAGTTATGGCGCGTATACCCCAAGGAGTCAGAGCCTCAGCCTAGGACTCAAACTACCGGAGAGCAGCAACCCCAACCACTACCCCTCAAGCCCCCCACTCGAGGAATACAGTAAAGTGTTTCCTGTGTGGGGAGACAGGCCACATAGTTAGGGAGTGCCCACGTCATAATATGGTAGGGGCAGTTAATGTGCCGGAGGCTGCTAAAGATGTGTTGAAGCCCCCCCCCCCCCCCTTTGCTGTGTGTGTCATGTGCCAAGAAGCCTTATTCCCCTAGGTGCGAGATTCAGGTCAACGGCACTATGGTACAGGGGATTAGGGACACAGGAGCGGGTTATTCAGTGGTGGCTTCTCATCTGGTACATCCTGATCAGTACACAGGAGATACTGTCCTGATCACGTTGGCTGAGTCCCGGTGTCAGGTTCGACTACCAGTGGCGCTGGTTGACATCGTCTCGCCGTTTGTCACAGGGAGTTTCCGCGCCCTCGTCATGCAACGTCCAGTTGAAGAGGTCCTCATTGGAAATTTTATCCAGCGGAAACGAGGAGCGCCTTTAGAACGAGTTCCCATCTATGCTGTGCCGGACACCCTCGCGGTTGTACAGACGAGAGCTCAGGCCTGGAAGGACAAGGAGCCCCAGCGACCATTGTCCCTGAGGAGTCAGTTGTTGATCACTACTTCAGACGAGTTGATTAAGAAACAAGGAGAAGACCCCACCTTGAGTAGAGCAAGGAAGGCGTACGAAGATAAGACTGAGGTCCGGATGAGGACAGGGAAAGTCAGTTACCTTAAGAAAGTAGGGGTGCTGATCAGGAGGTTTGAAGGAACCCAGGAAGCATGTACTCAGGTGTGTGTACCGAAAGAGATCAGGCACACCGTGCTGGCTTTAGGCCACGAGGTTCCCATGTCAGGGCATCTTGGAACCACGAAGACCAAGTCCAGGATTCTGCCTCACTTCTACTGGCCAGGAATCTGCGCCGACATCGTGAGATTTTGCCAGTCATGCCCGCAGTGTCAGCGCACCATCAACAAGGGTCGGGTTCCACCAGTACCTTTGGTCAAGATGCCCCTGGAGCAGGAACCCTTTACCAAGGTTGGACTAGATCTGATCGGACCGTTGACGCAGATGTCTGGACGAGGTCATCGGTACATACTTGTCATGGTAGACTACACCATCAGGTACCCGGAAGCGATGCCTTTAAGATACATCATGGCAGAGGAGGTGGCCGAGGCTGCATTCACCATGTGGTCACGAACTGGCATACCCAAGCAGGTGCTTACGGATCGAGGATCCCAGTTCACTGGGCAGGTGATGAAGGAAGTGTACCATCTGCTGGCCATTAAGGGTTTGAATACCACGCCGTACCACGCTCAGAGCAATGGACTTGTGGAAAGGTTCAATGGGACCCTCAAGAGGATGATGCGCCGTTTGGTACAGGACAAGCCAGATGAGTGGGATCGGTGGCTACCGGCGCTGCTTTTTGCCTACCGGGAAGTACCGCAGGCCAGTACGGGGTTTTCCCCCTTTGAACTGTTATATGGACGAGCGGTGCGGGGACCTATGCAGATACTGAAGGAGTTGTGGGTGTGCCCTGAGGAGGCTGAGCTAAAGACATCCATTGAGTATGTGGTGGACCTCAGGAACAAGATTGCTGAGACATGTACTTTGGCACAGGAACACGTCGCCACTGCTGCTGGGGTGTACAAGCGACACTTGATCTCCGGGTGAGGAGACGATCGTTTCCAGTCGGGTCTAGAGTGTTGGCCCTACGGCCATTGAAAGACAACAAGCTGGAGCTGGCCTGGCGGGGCCCATACCAAGTGACGGGCAGGGTTGGTGAGGTGGACTACAAGGTCCGGATGGAGCCGAGGAGCAAGTTGTTCCATGCCAATCTGCTTAAGGAGTTCGTGGAGCGGCCTGCAGAGCTACAACCCCCAGTGAATGTGCAAGTGGTAGTGGTGGAGGAAGAAGATGAGGAGTCACCGACTGCTCCATAGGAGGGGACATTCCCTTGATTCCACTGACAGCCACTGAGGGACCTGCGGATGTCATCATTTGGCAGAGGATCCGATGTTCGCCGCAGATGTCAAGGGACTCACTCGGGAGTTTGGCGGCGTTTTTACGGACGTGCCAGCGTGTACGACCTTGGAAGAATGTCATGTGAGATTGTCGACCGATGTACCAGTTCGGTCCAAGCCGTATCAAGTCCCATTCGCTTGCAGGGAAACGATCCGGGAGGAGGTGGAGGCTATGCAGAAATTAGACGCTATTGAGCCCTCCGTGTCACCTTACGCATCTCCAGTGGTCTTGGTGAGGAAGAAGGATGGGAAGAGTCACTTCTGCGTGGATTACCGACGACTGAACAGGATTGTGGTGTTCGATTTGGAGCCGATGCCCAACATTGATTACCTGTTTGCAAAGCTGGGACGGAAGCGGGTTTTCAGCAAGATTGACCTGGCCAAGGGCTATTGGCAGATCCCTGTCACGGAGGAAGACCGTCCCAAGACTGCATTTGTTACTCCTCTGGGGCAGTTCCAGTGGAAGGTCATGCCTTTTGGATTGTGCACCGTGGGAGTTGTTTTTACCAGGATGATGAAGAAGTTGCTTCATCCGTTGCCGGAGGATGAGGTCGACAACTTCATCGACGACGTGTTGGTTGCTAAAGAGACAGAGGAGCGGCACCTAGAGATCCTGCGTGCTCTATTTCAGTGGCTGAGAGAATGCTCGTTGTCAGCACGACCAACCAAGTGTGAGTTGGGTGTGTGAGAGGTTATTTATCTGGGCCACGTGATTGGCGAAGGGAAGATTCGGCCTGTGGAGGACAAGACATGTCAGATCAAGGATGCGCCAAGACCCCAGACCAAGAAGCAGGTAAAGAGTTTTTTTGGGGTTGATTGGTTTTTACTGACGGTTCATCCCAGGTTCTCGGACATCGCCTTACCTTTGACAGACCTGACAAACGGGACGCAGCCTAGACAGGTTCGATGGACCGAAGACTGTGAAAGGGTCTTCAGAAGGTTAAAAGACAGTTTTTCTACCCCACCAGTGTGCAGGCTGCCCGTGCTGGGGGAGCCATTTGTCCTCAGAACCGATGCATCAGGGACTGGACTGGGAGCTGTGTTGTTCCAAAAGCATGATGGTGTGTTGTGGCCTGTGGCATGCGCCAGCAAGATGTTGGTGGATGCGGAACTAAATTACCCCATTATTGAAAAGGAGTGTTTGGCGCTTATGTGAGGAATTCAGAAGTTTGCCACCTATTTGTATTGCAAGCAGTTCACCGTCCAAACCGATCACTCTCCTCTGCAGTACCTACACCGAGTTAGGTCAACCAGTGGGAGGGTGACAAGGTGGGCGCTACAACTCCAGCCGTTCCAGTTTCTGGTGGAGGCAATCCCTGGGAGGGACAATATAGCGGCTGATTTTCTCAGCAGGATGTAGGAGTTTTGCCAGGTTGGATCGGGTGTCCCACTGGGGTTCTGGCTGGAGGGGTTTTGCAGCATTTGGGTGTTGCCTGGGGGGTGATGGCTACTAGTCCTGGTTTAAAGTGGTCATACATGTTTTGGGGGTACGGGGCGGCGTCGCTCTGTGTCATGTCTTGGTTCTTGAAATCCAATGGGGATTGGATCTTTAGGGGGGGGGGGGGGTTGTCATGACCCAGAGCTCGGTTTTGTGTGACGTGGCATCAAAGATAGAGAAGGAGGTGGTGGAAGGAGAGAGAACGTGACACACCCGGGAACATGTCTAACAGTTTGTTAGTTTGGCGTTTCACGGACGCCCTGTTGGTTGATAAGGCAGAACTTCCGTGCGTTAAACGCCCGGGGCTGAGCGAATGTCAAACCCAGAACCTGTGCGTCGCGTTTCGTCCCGTGCAGTGTGTGTTTGTCTTGTGCACGTGCAGTCATGTTGAGTGAGTGTCCGCATTTTACCTGTGGGCGCGCAGGACGCGCTAAATTCAGTTCTGTCTCTGGCTGGGGTGTCGAGCAGGACTCTTGGCGTTGGGTCTTTCGGACCTGAGGGGTGTGGTTTTCGGGAGGCTGTCCCTGGCTCACCAAGTGGAGTCTCTGTTCCATGTAAGAGTGGGTCACGATTCAGATCAAGGTGTGATTCTGGTGACGCCACGTAAATGTATGTGTAGGGGTATAGTCAGTGTGTGGCGCCTCCCTACGTTGTTGTTTCGTTCAAGGTTCTCGGGTAAGTTTGAAGCAAGGTTTGGCTGTCTTCTAAGTGAAGTGATTGATCATTGAGCTAGGGTTGTAGACTTTTGTGAATAGGGTCTGGTCGTATGTGTTAGTTGTTGTGTGCGTAAGAGGCTAATTGTGAAGAAGAAGATAGAAGTTTGTAGCTGTAGTCCATTATGGCAGTGGGTAGGCCTCCCTATCTATGTCCCGAGTTGTATGTCAACTCCAGTCTTCTCTTAATTTTGGGAACCTGTCCTAGGCTGCGGGGAGGGGTGGTGGTGGAGGTTAGTAGATTATTAGTGCTGTTGATATAGTGATACTTAAATTTACTTGTGTTATTTTGTTTGGTGAAAGGAGAATCGTCAGAGGGTTATTATTTTGTGGTCGCGCTATTGGTATATTATGGGTGAGTTTAGTGGGGAAGTGGATAGTAGAGAGAAGGGGGGGGGGGGTGATGACGTGTTGATAATTTGTTGGCAAAGTGGCATGGTTGCCAAACTCATGGCTGTGGCTGCTGCCACTAAGCTGGCCGTAGTGCTGGCACTGTCACTGTTGTGTAGAGATACGGCTAAGAATGCTGGTGCCATGGTTTTATTTTGAAAGCGATTGAGATTGCCTGTGGCGCCAACTATTTTCAAATACTGCTACTTCCAATCATTGCTGTGGGGTCAGAATTTAATTATTGGTGCCTGATTTCAATGACTGCGCAGACGCTGACTCGTTTCCGGCGCCTCCCCATTTTGTGTTCCGGTAGGCGGGGCCCGTCTTCGGGCCAGTTGACGCACGTGCAATGAAGTTTTCGTTTTTGTAGACAGTGTGGGTCGTCCTAACGTGGCTCTGCATAGTCAGCTGGACGTTAAGCAACGTTAATAATAATAATAATAATAATATTTATTGATGGATTGTTAGTACTGATAAGAGAGGAGTGTCAAGAGTGTCTTATTGCTGCTGCTGTGTTTAATATTGATGCAGCTACTGATGTGTTTTTCTTTTTTTTTTTTTTTTTTTTAGTTTTTTTTAAATTACGTGTGACCGTTACTAAGTGTGACACTTACGTGCAGGTTGGGATGCTGAGATTCTGACTATGGTGTTACTGTTTTGGTTGGTGTTGCTATTGGGTCTTGTGTGGTAGTCGACTGTTATTGTTGTTGCTGCCGTTGGCGTTACCTGATGTCATTGATGTTGTGTTATATGTTGGGTCACCTCTGCTGCTGCTGGTTTTGTGTCACTAAGGCTAGTGTTATATCCCATGCCAGTGTCATTGTCAGTATGTCAGTATGGCGGGTGTCAGTTGTTTCATTGTTTGTTTTGAGACTGGTGTCTAAATCTTATGGTAGTGTAGATGTGTTGACTGTGATGGTGCCTGTGACTTCTGTTCGCTTAGACCTGTGTTGGTGCAGGGGCATAGTTGAGGGGGTTCTTTTGGTGACCGATAGAGCACTAGAATTGGTTGTGGTTGTCACGTTGAATACCTTTTGTGTTTGTGACTCTGTATGGTTGTCGTGTTTGGGCCTTAGGTCAGTGACATTATGGGATGGCGGAATAATGATCGGCCAGTCAATGAATGAATGAACATACGTTTTGTTGAGGGTTTCGTCCTTGGTGTGATAGTAAATGTCTCGCAGGGGTGCAGCTGTACAACGTGTGTCCTACTGGACGTGACTCGTGACAAGTGACAGTGTAGGAATGCGCAAATATAGTGTGAATCCAGCCACTGATTTGGAGCATGCAGGTGTGTCATTTTCGTTAGTGCCACCGCTTCCAGTGTGGATGAGCAGCACCCGGTGTTGACCAGACGTCTGAGCTGATGTGACGGCCTGAGGGGCCGACCCAGGTGAAGCTGACCCAAGGGGGTGGCCACGGGCTTGCAGCCCTGCCGCAGTTGTGGGCGTGCTAGGAAGTGTGCGCACCCATGTTAGGTGGTGGTGCACACTCATCACTGCTGTTACATCCACATCTTTGGGCAGCTGATTCCAGGGCGTTAGTCAGCTGGTGTCTTAGGCTATGATTGCGTGTTTCTGCAGTATAACCCCCGACTACTTGTTTTCAACTCTTCAACCTAGTAGCGTGTTCATCGTCTTCTGAATCGTCGTCTTCGTCGCGTTACTCCATTATCAACGGTGTGGTGAGCAATAACAGATTAACCGAGCCAAATTGTGTATCCCACAAGTTACAGCGTGCCTAGTTTGAGATTGTGGGGATTTCACCTGGACATGCATCTGTTACGACAATAAGTTGTTGACTCATATGGTTTGTGGGGTTCGTTTTGTGGAAGTTTGGTGCATCATAACAAATTTAAGTGGCCATTATTGTGGTCCAAGAGTTGTGCGACTTGTTGGTCACCAGTGGGTGGTTGCTTGGCAGCCTGGTTTTGATGTACGCTTGTGCTGGTTGGTTGGATATTTTGTGTTGTGTGTACTGTTGATGTTGGGAGGGTCTATCGTGCAGGATGGTGGTGTGTGCATGCTCGACAGCGTGACGTATTAAATAAATATATTGTTTATTTGTTAACGTTGTGTGGGTGTGTTGTATGAGAGGGGCGGTGTTAGTATAGGTGTTTTCCCTTCAGACCTTAGCGCATCTGACAACCATGAAGACAGTCAAAAAGAGCTGATTTGGTACCTGTCATCTGTTTCCCCTGTCACTCAAGGAAGGGGGCTCACGCTGATTCTCATGCCTGAAAAAGTCATCTATATCCCCATCTGGTCGTCCTTGGAGGGACAGAAACAACCTTGTGATGAATGCTGCATTTGCCTTTGTTGATCCCAACTTGTCAGCTCCCTTCTTCAGGTTCACAGGTGGCTGATTGCTGAAGGTGTACAAATTGGCCCTTGGGATAACATCAGACAAGGGTTTGGAACAGGTTTCAGTTCTGTCCTGCACAAACTCTGCAAACATGGCCTTGCCTATGTTCGGAGCTTCCTTCACGTTGCTGGCAATCATTGGGTCCATGACTTCACCAGTGTCCAGTGTGACAAGCTCTGGGCCTGTCTCTTTGAATGGGTTGACAACAGTTCCCTCTTTGACAAGATAGAATAGAGCCTTGAGATCTTTCAAAAATTTGTTCTGCTCAGCAGCAGAAGACTCTGGATGTTCCAAGCTGATATCCTTGTTTGAAGCAGAGAGACTGGCGTTCTTAAATTCATCAATGACCATCAGCACCTCAGGTTTTGAAAGCTCAATGATCTCCTTTTCCTCTGGCTGTCCATAGAGTCCTTTTGCTCCACTGTCCTCTTTGAGGAACTTGATGCTGTGCTTCTGGCTCTGGTCAAGTGCCATCAGAGAGAACTTCTTTTCACTGCGTTGCACAACAAACTTTCCTTCCACGAAGGCTTCATGGACACTTGGGTGGGTCTCTGGCAGACATGCCATGTCTTTCAAGAAGACAGGCATCCAGCGGGTATAGTTTGTATGTCCAAAAGCAAAGAACCATGGACACAGGTCTTCACAGGCACTCAGAGTCAGTGGACCAATCACCCATTCGCTGACCTCGAAGAAAGCGGCAACAGATCAGGAGAAATACTTGGACAGTTGACCAGAAAATGACCTCAGAAAGCTACGTCAATGTCACATATGGATTCCTTATCCCAAAAACTATATTATATATATATATATAATATATATATATAGGTATTTCATAAGGTTTTAGTTGTAACGACAGCTACAATTTGACAGTCACTTTTCTGGGTGATGGCCATATTGGATTTTGTGCAAACAGGCCAAAGTAGGTCGAGCTCATTTTGTTTGCAGTGGTTTCTGAAATCCTCATACCCATATCTAACACCACGCCAAATTTGAAAAACTTTTCACCAAGTGCACGATCATCTGAAATCCCCTCCATGCTATTCTGGAGGTACGTATGAATACACATTCAATAAATCTTTGTCTACACCAAACAGTGTTTTACTGATGGTTAATGCACCACACATATCTGATTTTATTTCAACCTCTCTGACATGTGACACAAATGTATTTCTAACGAGACATAAGATTCCACTGATCTTCTCCCTTTAGCTGTTAATTTTATTGCAGGTAAAGAAAACATTTTATATCCAGAAAATATAGTTGATTTAAGTTCATCAATAAACGTTTCAACTAAACAAATAAAATCAAACGACTGAAGAAATGAGACAAAATCATAGTTTTGTAATTTTGAAAGCAATCCATTAACATTCCAATGAAGTAAAGATAATGATCTGGTTTTGTTACTTTCGTTGCTACTACATTTTCCCAGCGCCTGTGCTCACCAAAATCATGTACGGAACTTGACACACATTCCAAAGTTTAAACATACCGAGAGTTCTCGTCAGCCGATTCAACACACTCGCTGTCACCCACATTCAAATCCCGTGCGTGCTCAGGTCACACTGGGCGATGACACCGGCGTCTCTTTTAGGATAGTTCCTTCACAAACAAAAACGTCTTCAACAAAACTGGGCTGGCCGGTTTCCTATTTGAAGTCTACGAGTCTGTCACGAGCGTCAACAGAGACACACTGGAGCCACACATCTGACTCCCTTTCTTTCAATAAAACAAATTGTAATACAATTTCAAGGTTCTTCCGCAGCATAAAAAATACTTATTCTTTCTTGCTTTCTGCGCTTAACTTTCTGGGACGCGCGATTTTAATTTCTCTTTTTTTTCTTTAGCCAATAGATACATTTCAGTCCACAATATTTCACACACACAAAATTACATCAAACATTATTTTTCGGTACAAAACTTCATTTCATTTTTAAATATCTGGGTCACACAGATGGATGCTAAACCCGCCCCACGTAAACAGGCCATTATGTTAAAACTCCTGAAGACGGTCTATGACCGAAACGTTGTCGATATTGGTTCTGTTTTCCTTTATTTTTTTTAAATCTGATGAAAATCCTCAAAGACATTTATCAATTTATTTTTACTTGAAGGTCTGCAGTCAAAAATCTGTTATAGGTCATTATGGGTTCACAAATCCCAATTATCAGTCACCAACACACCCTGGGTTATTCCCATCCATTTTTTTTTCTCAGAAGAAATGACATTGTGGGGGGCAGCAGACATCACGCCAAGGGCCAAGAAGGGACTGCCAGGGTACTCACTACAGGTGCTTTTCCTAGAAAGACAAGACGCTATGCTAGACTGATAAATGAAATACTTAGTGTATGATCGATCTCGGGATCCACATCTTAACTGTCGGATGTGTGAGCAGGGTAAAATGTAGAAATAATTCTGATCACGATCAAAGCAATTCAGAATTTTAAGACTACGATAGGAGCTTGTAATGAAAATTATCAAATGTGATCATGCATCCCATACTTATCTAGAATCAACAATAAACTATTTTCTTTAACTTTTCTTCTTTTTTTCCCTTTCTTTCTTTCTCGTCCGCCGCCTTTACCAAAAGTAGCAGGCAAACCTTTTTTTTTCCAAGAGCACAAATAATTATTAAAAAACAAACAAAAAAAACTGACCAATGAGAAGCAAACACCCTGTAAAGTGTGTGTGTGTGTGTGTGTGTGTGTGTGTGTGTGTGTGTGTGTGTGTGTGTGTGTGTGTGTGTGTGTGTGAACGTACACAATAGCATGTTGGGGGGCCAACGTCGTTTACCACTCTACACTATTGGGGCCCAAATTTGAATGGGGGTCTGTCCTCTTGACCCCCATCTTTTTATTGCTGCTTTCGAATCCAAATGCCTTACATCATCATTTTTTGCCAATTCCGGCTCAAACCCCAAACACACACAAAACTGTTTTGTGTGTACGTTCGTGTGTTGGCAAACTGGCTCTCATACCTCAACATCAGAAAACCACGCTGTGTGTCTTTGCGTATGTAAAGGGCAGTAACTCTAAGTGATGCAGTGGTATCTCAGAGTGATCCACTTCACGCCATTTTGAGGCATGCCTGGAACAGTGGAACTATCAGGTTGGTTTACATTTATTTATGTTGATGATGATAGTAGTAGTAGTAGTAGTAGTAGTAGCAGCAGCAGCAGCAGCAGCAGCAGCAGCAGTAGTAGTAGTAGTAGTAGTAGTAATAGATCAGGACTTCTAATGCACCTTGCCAAAGGTTCTAGGCACTCAAAAACCTTTTTTTTAATCACACACACATGATTTTATCATACTTAAAGTTGAAATCTAAACGGCAGTATGAAGTGGAGTCTGTTAGTGTCGAGAATGTAGTGGGAGGGATGAGACTTTAAGCCGAAGTCCCGTGTGCGAACCCACGCATAATATCTTGCACACTCGTGAAATTCCTATCACCATCTTTCGGAAGAGAAGACCAGTTACGGCCGATGGTACAGATGACACGAACACACATGCAATCTGCGTGCAAAAGGCTGTTGAAGCCAATAAGCTATCATTGATATGATGATGATGATGATGATGATGATGATGCAGTTGGTTAGATCTAAATACAATATTTGCCTGTTCTACAAATCAGCATGTGTGGGCAATCAGCTCGTATATTGTATCAGGCGTGGTCATAGAGTTTGATGCTCATTCTCCCACTGGGCCAAAATGCTGAACACTAGTCTTTCGGATGAGACGCTAAAATGAGGTCCCGTGTGCGACATGCTTTCTGCATACATATGAGAATGAATCCACTGCATCAAAAGAGTTGTCGTGGCAAAAGTCTGTAGAAAAGGCCAATTTAGTAGGCAAAAACGTAGACACACACGCACCTTCCCCGAAGCTGGAGTATGGTTGCCTTAATGACGAGATAAAAAGCGGTCACACCCGCAAAACTCCACTCCCTCTGTCGGTTAGGTGGGATTGATCCTTGCCTGTGTATTTAGGAAGTATCCGCAGGAAGGTCATCCTGCGTACAAAGAAAGACAAGAAACAAGATCTCCTTTTCCTAAAACCATGGTCAATATCTGTAAAAATATTAGAAGACTCCAAATGTTCCATATGTAAACAATGTGTTCCAGGTGTTCACATGTTACAGATGTTAATAACACTCATCAGTCTTGTAACATTTCATCTTGTGTGTTTTTTTTTCAGTCCTGAGCAGCATGGTGAAAATGAATATTTGCCATCGACTTCAGGCAGAGAGAGTGGAAGAATATGGATTCTGTTAGGTTTTTCCTTTTCTTTAAAAAAAAAAAATTCCTGATGACTTTATCATGCCATCATGTGGTCTAACAGAACAAAGACAAGATGATGAAGACGGTCATAAAAAACTAGGCTTCTTAAGAAGTATACTGGCTTTGAAATGCTGAACATTCCAAAAACTAAATACATTCATGCTGCTGTGTTCCCTTGTATGTTTTTTTTTGCCATATTTTAAAAAAGTTTTGGAGTTCTTTCCAATGTACCAATATTAGCTGGATGAAGGCCACATATCTTTGGCACTGGATACTGGTGTGTTAGCCAGATATCCACTGCACCATGTCTTCCACAACCATAAACAAGAGCAGAAACGTGTATATAGCGTGCATCATTCGTATCAGTTCAGGTGATATGAACTTGTGATTCTTAACTTAGTAATGTTGTCGAGGAGACAGAAGAAACTGACACAACCCCAGCTTATGTAGTGATGATAAAAATGTTATAAAATACAAATAAACACTTGTTTCTTCCAGAGTCTCGTATTCATCCAGTGACGAATCTTCTCCAGACAGAAGTGAATCAGCAAGAGACAGTGCATCACCAAGAGACAGAAGTGCATCACCATTCTGAGTGGTAAACGTCTCTGCATGTATTGTTTCAAAATGAGGCCCAGTGACCATCCGTTTTCCTGCCCTGCCCATGTGTAATGTTCCTTGGGCAAAAATAGTGGCAAGTAGCTGCTTTCTTGCCACCATAGTGTAGTGATTAGCGCAGTGGGCTTCTGCTGGAAGATTGGGGTTTGAATCTGACGAGGCAGGATTTTTCGAACAATGACTGTTTCCTGCCCAGAGTTGAGACTGCAGTGGTCTCAATGGAAGACTGGGACCACACAGTCGAGCTTCATCCACTCTACCTATGTGACTTTGACAGTGCTGCTCAGTTTACCTGACCAACACTGCTTGTATCTGTATCTCTCGGGCCTGGTTAATGCTGGGATGTATTACAAAAAAGAAGCGTAGAGTACAGCTTGTCACGCAGTCTCAAACCTTCATGGAAATCCATAGCAGCATAACAGTCATCCTCATCTTCATCATGCATTAAAGAAAACTTGCTCTCTCTCTCTCTCTCTCTTCATTCCCGTTCTTACCCGCCTTGTTAATGAGTCTGTTCAGTCTGGTGAGTTTCCAAGGAACACAAGCTCGCTCTTGTCAGGCCTCTACTGAAAAGGGCTGGTATGGACCCAAATCAGCTGAAAAACTACCGTCCAGTCTCAAATCTTCCCTTTGTTTCCAAACTCATAGAGAGAGTTGTTCTCTCACAGCTCCTATCCCATCTCGAGATTAACTGTCTTCAAAATCCCTTTCAGTCTGCCTATCGTGCTGGTCACAGTACCGAAACTGCTCTTCTTCGCGTTGTAAATGATCTCCTTGTCGCTGCCGATGAACAAAAGTCTCTATCCTTGCTCTACTCGATCTATCCGCTGCTTTCGACACAATTGATCACTCCATTCTTGTGCAACGTCTGCAGCACTATTTCGGCGTTACAGGAACAGCCCTTCAATGGTTCAAGTCATACCTGTCAGACAGACACCAGTCAGTCGTTGTCAACAACGTCAGATCTCGTTTAGCCAAGCTGGAATCTGGGGTTCCACAGGGCTCCGTCCTTGGACCTGTACTCTTTGTAATGTACACGCATCCTCTCTCTCAGATCCTTGAAACTCACTCCTGTCCTCACCAGATGTTTGCCGACGACACCCAGCTAAGACGCTCTGGGAATGCCTCTGATCTCGACCAAATGAAGGGCGAATTGTCTGAATGTGTGTCCGTCATTCGGGACTGGATGGCTGAAAATAAACTTCAGCTAAACCATGACAAAACTGAAGCCTTACTGTTCAGCTCGATCAGTTCTAGAATAGCATGTGTTGCACAGACAGGCACAGTCTTTCCACACTGGGCTAACACAGAGCACATTGGCATGCAGAATCAGTTGAAAGATTATATAT
>CM065735.1:57085769-57103269 GCA_033310375.1 Conus canariensis | reverse complement strand
TCAAAGTTTGGGCTACGGTTGAGCATGCTTCGTTCACCCAAGTCTGCCATAGAGATGTGTGCATCGTTAGTCAGTTATGTTGTGACCCATGGGATTACTTAGTCACACTTCTTTGCTATTTTGGCTGAAAAATAGTTTAACAGTGAACAATAGTTTGCTAGTGTGATCGTTTTTTGTTTGTATGTTTGTTTTATAGATTTTTGTCTTTTTTTCAAGACAGAAAAAAATGGAAAAAGACTAAAGCCCAGCAAGTCACTCATTCATTCCGATAAAAGCACAATGACACATCCAGAGATACAAGAAATCATCTCACCTTTCACAGTTGTTTTCTCCATTCACGTTGATCCAGAAAGACCGAACTTTCACAACGCCCACTTTCTCATCTTATTGTCACACCACCATTCAACCTTTCCGTAAATGTTCATATAGATCAGGGAAACAGTCTTTCCTTGCAGCTGTCACTGCTCACAGCCAGATCACACTATTTTTCATCAAATGTTAAGGTTATATGTCTTAGTCAGGGAATTGGTTTTAAAGCGTATGACGCTTGGTGTACAAATCAGAACTTTCACAGGGATGTCTTCACCTCTATCCACAGGAATGGCGTGTTCACAGTTCAGATGAAAGTGCAGCTTAGTGTTATTTTCAATACTATGAGTCGCTTACACAGTCCGCGGTGTATGACAATGTTTACAATGAATATTTTGTCAGTGTATACTACTGAATCAGCTGGTTGAATGTGTTCATGTTCAGGCTATACTGACAGTGATACTCAGAAAAAAGTAAGCATGATGATATATGAATATGAATTACCAAAGGAATAACATTTATGATGGCATTCCTTTCACATCAGAAAAAAATCAGGGTTTTCTATATACACTCATTTCACACTGGCAGAGGAAACAGGAGGTATCTGCGACTTAGAGAAATACAAAAGTTTAAAGAAAAAAGAAGCAACTCGCTTATCATCAGTATCTGTGCTCTCTGTTCTGTCCGGTTCAAGCAGCCTGTCTGAAACAGAGCAGCTGCTTGGGATGCTGTTATAATATTGATGGTGTTTCTTAGGCACAGTGCCCATGTCATACAAGTCCAGCAGGTCACGCTTCTTTGCTTCTGAGATTGCTTGGCGAGTGTCATAACGCTTTGGTAATCCTTGACAGCTAACAGTTGTTTTCTTTCGCATGCTATTCCCTTTGATCTTTAGCTGTTTGAAATCCTCTGACATTCTATATTTGAAAAATATTGTATCCTCTTCAGATTTCACATACCTAATCCACACAATTTTGAGCCAGTTTACCTGCTTTCCCTCTGTATCTACTTTTGTATTTCTCAGTGTTGAAGATGCCACCTGCTTTAAGTCAAAGATATTGCCATGTTCTAGCACATCCAGTGTGTATGGGTCCAATGATGATCTTGCGCCTTGTATCCCAGGATACCACATTTCGGGGATAAAAATCTGTAACCTTTTCTTGGCCTTTTCTATGGCTGAATGGACAGAGTCACATTCCATATGGGAATGTCCACTAACGAGAAACTTCTGATCAATGACTTCTATGCTGTCAAAATGCCTAACCATATAATACAAAGCTGATGCGACAAACGTATTACGATTCTGACCATCACAAGTGTCTGAATACAGAATGACATGTTTGACATCCTTGGGTAACGAGTTAATGTATCTGATAAGACAGGTTCCAATCTCGCACGAGCCTGTCCTTCCCTCTGTCTCATCCCATACATAGCATGTTGCCTCTGTGTCCCCTAGAGAATAGACAGTAAGGTTGTAGACGGCAAGTTTTCGCTTATAGTGCACCTGACTTACATTTGAGCAAGGTGTGGCCAAGCAGCTTCCAAATCAAAAGTCACTCGATGGACACCATCACTGTGTCTGGATAGTTCCTTATCTTTGGATTTTTCTTCTCTAGCTTCTTTTTTATGTGTCCTTGATACTCTGTTTCTCTTTCTGCTGTTAGTTCCCCACAACGCTTTTCCTCAAGATATGTGGCACACACAAGGCACAAGCCTTTTTTTTAGGTTTATGAAAATCACGAGTATACTCTGTATTGAAAATGTCCCTGTATAAACTGCTGGAAACTGGTTAACTCCATCAGCTTCACAAGAATCACAATAGAAACCATACATTATATTAGCATAAAGAGTGCTGTCAAGAAACTTTCTTTTACTCCTCTGTCTGCAGCAATGCGACTCCACTGCAGGAAAACTTTCAAAGTGTCTTCGTACCCTAGCCCTAGACTCCTCTGAAGTCTTGTTTGAAGGTGTATGTTTGCCTCTCTTTTCTTGTCCAGTGTACATGCCATTTTCAGTATTTTTCACGGTAGTGTCGATGAAACCATGGCCTATGTCAAGTGTACCTTGCAAAAAACGCTTGCAGACTTGAACTTTGTTTCCATCAGCAGGAAGAAAAAACTTTCTGGCTACTTTGCCTTGTTTTCTTGACAGGTTCCTTGTTCTGGTCAAAGTAGGTGAGAGTCTCTTTTTGTTCAACATGCCTACACACAAAATCTCTCTGTCTGGAGAACCTGAGCTGTAGAACATGTCCAGCAGTGCCTGGCGCTGTGTGTCAGTGATTTTTGATTGGCATTGGAGCTTACAGCTGCAGTTGACTGCTCGCACTTCTTTAGCCTGTACTGCTTTTCCTCTGCTGGAAATGTATTTTTTGCCTTCTAATTTCAAAATCGGAAATGAAATGAGGCAGGGAACAGTAAACGATAAACAGCAAACAAGTGGGGTATTTTTTGCTCCCATAAGAAAACCTAACACAGAGTAACTTTTATTCAAGACTGGCACAGCCTTTTAAAATTGAATAGTCAGACAACTACATAGACGAACAATCTAATAGTGGGGGAAAAACAAGCGCAGGCCAACAACTGAACTGTCTTCATAGTAATGACTTGGCAAAGATTTGGACTTAAGGACAGGGGGGGGGGGGGGGGGGGGTTGAAGATGGAGAAACTGGGAACATGAAATTAAGAAAATATGTTACAGATATGAAAACTCTTCACTAGCTGCATAAGGGAACCATCGAAATCCCTTTTGAAGGCAGATATATTTGTATTGCTTGCTCCGAGGCCTTTCGTCCGCTGGGTCGGAACTCATCAGGGAGACACGGCTGGTTGGCAAGATAGCCATTTTGAGAAAATGATACTTGAAGTTGGCAAATTGGTGTCAAACTTCAAAGATGTGCATCACAAAATTACGAATTAAGCAGATTCGTAGGCCTGGTTAAGCCATAAAACTTAAAGACACATGGAGTACACATAGTTCAACTTCCTGAAAATGTAAAAACCTAAACATTGATGAAACTACCACCTTTGGGGTTTGTAGATAAGTTTCCTCTCAGTGACCAAGTGTACCTATTGTCCTGGCTGGTCACATTAGATTCAACCAAGGCTAAGCACTGGGTTTATTATATGATATGAAATGATATGATATGATATGATGTGATATGATATGATATATGAAATGACATGATATGATATGATATGATATGATATATGATGTGATGTGATGTGATGTGATATGATATGATATTGTACGCAAGTCGTCTTTCATGACTGAAAGTGACCTCCAAAACAGCAGTGGAGGCAACTACTACTTCGAAAAGCAAAAAAAAAAAAAAAAAAAAAAAAAAAAGAATATATAGTAGCGAGTACTTGCCCATGGTACATCTCCACTCTTTCGGCCAAAAGGGCTTGCTGACAGTTGGCATTGGAGACATGCTCCAAAGGCCAACGAGCCCTTAAGGCTGCAGCACACATCAGTGTGCAAGTATTGCCTCCTCGTTAGAGAGCCATAGTCAATCAGAGTAAAGTGGAATTCCATGAGTGGGAAAACCACTGTTCATACAGGCTCTCATTTGATATGATACAATATGATATGATATACTATAATATGATATAATGTGATGCGTCATCAGATGATCTTAGGTCACTGCGATCTTTATCTATCTTTTGATCAGCAAGACTAACTACTCTAACTGAGTGTCTAAAGGCCTACAAAGTCTTAAATCTTGCCCTACGCTATACCGTGGAATACATAGGTGGCTTATGTCTACACGATGATTGAAACCGGGCCCATGAACCCTTGAAAGTGCTAATGAATCTGTTCTTTAAGAATTCAGTGTATATTTCACCATATTCCACGTGTCCACAACTCTCTGTGTGAAAAATTGTTGTAGGCTGGTTTTGCAGAACTTCTTTGTAGTCCGCCACATTAAAAAAACTGCAAATCAGTTTGTGAATTTTATTCGTATCTGTTTGTTTTTTCGTTTGTTCTTTTTGTTGTTGTATTTTGTTTGCTTGTTTGTGTGTTTGTCTGTCCGCACTTGAAAAAGCGAACATTTTTGGCCATATCTCAAGAACTACTTAACACAACCTTTCCAAATTCTGAGTGCTGACTCGGTAGGGTAAAGTAGTACTGCTCGCAAAAAAAAATCAAGATCAAAGGTCAAAGTCAAGGTCACGCAGATTGTTGAACAACCAATTACTTTTTTCTGCAATATTTTTCACGTCTTTCAAGCTAGAACCTCCACTACACAGATGTGTGTGTGTGTGTGTGTGTGTGTGTGTGTGTGTGTGTGTGTGTGTGTGTGTGTGTGTGTGTGTTTGTGCGTGCGTGCGTGCGTGCGTGCGTGCGTGTGCGTGTGCGTGTGCGCGTGTGCGTGTGCGTGCGTGCGTGCGTGCGTGTGTGCGTGCGTGCGTGCGTGCGTGTGTGTGTGTGTGTGTGTGTGTGTGTGTGTGTGTGTGTGTGTGTGTGTGTGCAGCCTTTCACCGAACCCTCAATGATGCAGTACAGGTCCGTCACCCCTTTCTTTGGCAGTTCATTCGCCAACTGAAAGCCGGTCAGACCCTGACTGAAAACAAAGTAGCCACGTCCAAAAATGACCAGAAAGACTGGAGTTTTTTTTTCTTTTTTAACAAATGTGTGAACTTAATTCTTTTTAAACTAGATTATTTTCCTGGAGTGTGGATGAGTGCACATGATATGTGATGATTGTAACAAGTAAACTGGGTCCTTCTCTGGCAGCTGAGATTGTTCATGGGGTCAAGTATGTGCCTGTGTGTGTCTTAATGGAATTGATAATACACAAACAGAAGGAAACACTTGCCCACTCTCTCTCTCTCTCTCTCTCTCTCTCTCTCTCTCTCTCTCTCTCTCTCTCTCTCTCTCTCTCTCTCACCCCACTATCCCCTCTTTCTCCCTCCCCCCCTCTCTTTCTCTGATTTTTTTCTCTTTCTGTTTGTGTGGTGTGTGTGTGTGTGTGTGTGTGTGTGTGTGTGTGTGTGTGTGTGTGTGTGAGTGTGTGTGTGTGCGCGCGCGCGCACGCGCGCAAGCGCGTACGTGTGTGTGTATGTCTGTGTTTGTGTGTATATTAGTCCATTCAATTGCGTAATCTTTAAACGATCGCTTTGGATGGGCTGACAGACACCAGTTTTACATCACCAGGACCGTTTGACCACTGACCACTATTGGTCTTAACCAAAATGAGCGGGAGGAACCTTTGAAAGCGAATTTGTTACTGACGTGAGCAGAAGAGAGGAATGAATGTTCAAATTCGACTGTTTGCTGCGGGAACACAGATACCGAACTCTGGTTAAGAAAGCCATTTATCTACATACTAAAGATCCAGGACATATGACAAGATATACAATTTCCATTTCCACGATTAAATTTTGCAGTGTCATGTGACTTTAACCATAAAACCAGAAAACATACTCAGTTCTATACATTATATATGTAAGACCAGATCAACTGCGCTGTTACCAACCAAAATGGTTCTCTGATTGTGACCAGTCGTCCTGATATCAGATCATGTCGAAAGGAACGTAAACCCCCAATAACCAACCCATTCCATACTGAGGGCAGCTCAGTAGGTCAGTTGGTAGAGTGTCTGCCTTGTGACCTGGTCACAACATACTGACACCAGCGAACCAGTTTGGCTGATAATGTCGCAATTAATATGGTCTCACACAGTTCCGGATTTGAACCTGAAACCTTACGGTCGCAAGTCAGATGCTCTACCAACTGAGCTAGCCTGGCCGCCTAAGGCTGCAGCACACACAGACTGTGCAAGTCACACCTCCTAGTCAGAGTCATTGTCAACTAAAAAACGCTGAACAGAATAAATGGAATTCCATGAAAAGGAACCCCACTGATCATACAGCCTCTCAGTTTGCTGTCGTCCCCAAAGTCAAACTTATATCAAAGACCGTAATAAAAGCCAATGATTACTTCTACTATTTTTGCCTGATCGGGTGTCAAATTTCTTTGACACCAGGCTATTACGTACACCTGCACGATATGGACACTTTGGGTTGGTCCCAAGCCTGTTCGCACTAACTGGTTCCACTATGTTCCAAATTAGCCACGATTATGCCAATTTATTCTCCAAATAGCCAGGATGGCACTAATAGTTTCCCAGGATAACTAAGATAGAGCCAGTATTATCCAGAGCGCGCCAAGCTGGTTCTACTGTGTTCCCAAGATAGCAAAGATGGTGTCAGTGTGTTCCCAACATAACCATGATGATATAAATATTCTTCCAAGATTTCTAAGACAGTGTCAATATGCTCCTCAGCTGCCAAGCTATTTTTACTTATGTTCCTCCAGATAGCCAAGTATATGCAATATGCTCCCAAGATAGCCAGGAGTAATGCATAGTATTCTCCCAATATAGCTATAGTGTGTCAATATGTTCCCAAGATAGCCAGGATAATGCAAGTATTCTCCCAATATAGCTATAGTGTCAATATGCTCCCAAGATAGCCAGGATAATGCAAGTATTCTCCCAATATAGCTATAGTGTCAATTATGCCTCCCAAGGATAGCCGCAGGATAATGCAAGTATTCTCCCAATATAGCTATAGTGTCAATATGCTCCCTGGCATGCCAAACCAGTTCTACCATGTTACCAAGATAGCAAAGATTACGCCAAGATTATGCCAATATGTTCTCAAGATAGTCATGATAGAGTCAATATTCTCCTAAGATAACTATGATAGTGTTGATTTGCTCTCCGGCATTCCAGACTAATCTCCTGTGTTTACAAGATAGCCGAGATGATGCCATTATGCTCCCAAGATAGCTATGATGATGCAAATATACTCCCAAGATAGCTAAGATTGCATCAGTATGCTTTCAACGTGCCAAGCTAGTTCTGCTGTGTTCTCAGGATAGCCAATATAATGCCAATATGCTTCCAAGATAGCCATGTTAGTGCCAATATTAGCCAAGATAATATCAATATGCTTCCATGTTAATGCCAATATTAGTCACGATGGTACCAATATGCTTCCAAGATAGCCATGTTAGTGCCAGTATGCTTCCAAGATAGCCATGGTAGTGCCAGTATGCTTCCAAGATAGCCAATATAATGCCAATATGCTTCCAAGATAGCCATGTTAGTGCCAATATTAGCCAATAAATGCCAATATGCTTCCAAGATAGCCATGTTAGTGCCAGTATGCTTCCAAGATAGCCATGGTAATGCCAATATGCTTCCAAGATGGCTATGTTAATGCCAATATGCTTCCAAGATAGCCATGTTAGTGCCAATATTAGCCAATATAATGCCAATATGCTTCCAAGATAGCCATGTTAATGCTAATCTTAGCAAAGATAATACCAATATGCTCCGAAGATAGCCAGACATAACTGTGTAATACACGGATTTGGGATGCAATAGAATTTCTCTTTTGAGGACTCTCTGCTGCCTCGCTCTCTGTGAGGGTTTCTTTCTAATGGATCCAATGGACCCTGGGACCCTAACCCTAACCCTTACCCTAACCCTAACCCTTACCCTAACCCTAACCCAAACCCGAACCCCAGGTCCGTTGGTTCCAAGGTGAGTGATATACAGTAGTATACGGCTATCTTGATGTCAGTGCCAATATTAGCCAAGATAGTAACAATACGCTCCCAAGATAGCCAGACATAACTGTATAATACACGGGAATTAGGATGCAATAGACTCTCTCTTCTGAGGACTCTCTGCTGCCATGCTCTCCGCGAGAGTTTCTTTCTAACAGATCCAATGGACCTTGGGACCCTAACCCTAGCCCTAACCCAAGGTCCGTTGGTCCCAAGGTCCGTTGGTCCCAAGGTCTTTTGGTCCCATGGTCCGTTGGTCTCAAGGTCCGTTGGTCCCAAGGTCCATATAAATCTTTGAAATATATAGTAATATCTTGATGTCAGTGCCAATATTTGCCAAGATAGTACCAATATGCTCCCAAGATGTACAATACAAAGAACATTGGGATGCAAAAAAAAACTTTCTCTTCTGAGGCTTTCTGCTGCCATGCTCTTCGCGAGAGTTTTTTTTTTTTTTTTTTTTACTGGATTCAATGGACCTTGGGACCAACGGACCTTGGGACCAACGGACCGTGGGACCAACGGACCTTGGGACCAACGAACCTTAAGACCAATGAACCTTGGGACCAACCAGTCCTGGTACCAATGGACCTTGGGACCAATGACACGCTCCCCCAGGGACCCATAGTCTTATCTCAGTTGACATGCGTTTCATCTCTCTCTCTTCTCTCTCTCTCTCTCTCCTCTCTCTCTCTCCTCTCACACACACACACACACACACACACTCACACACACACACACACACACACACACACACACACACACACACACACACACACACACACGCACGCACAGAGGAGGGGGGGGGTGGTCACTTCCGGCACGCAGCGAGTAAACATTAATAGTTGGGAGCTCCGGAATCAAGTGGAAATTGTGGGGTCTGCAGTTGTTTTTGCGAGGTGTCATTGTGCAATCAACATCATGCCAGCGGTGCCTCTTTCTTTTCGTGTCGTATGTGGTGGATTTGTGTCCGTATTTCTAGCTTTCATGCATCGACGCGATTTGAAAAAGGCCGCCTTATTCTGTCGGACATTAAGGATTCGTACGTGGAAAAAGCGGTGTCGCAGTCGGGTTGATCCTCTCTCTGTTGTACTACAGACTTTTACTACAGCGTTGTGGTGATGTTGAGCTAAACCCTGGACCTGTCACAGGCAGCAAAGCAGCAGACCTGAGGCAGACCAGACTGAAGAGCGCCAGCGGAGGTTCACCGGCATCCCACACCTCTCCTGTCGGACAGCTGCAGAGCCCACTCTCCGCGATGTCATGTCTTCCATGCAGGACCTGAACTGTAAGTTTGATGGCATGAAAGCTGACATGAGGGACATGAAAGAGATGTATGCTGGACTGCATGATGAGGTCTTATCCCTGAAGAAGGAGGTCATTGATCTAAGGCGTGATAATGAAAACTTGAAGGCGGAGAATGACAGACTGCATGAACAGATGCAGAAACTTGAGCGAAAGACTGATGACTTAGAATGTCGCTCTAAGAGGAACAATGTAATTTTTTATGGCATTCCCAGGAGAGACCAGGAAACCAGGCAGGACTGTGAGGGCCTTGTACACGATTTATTGACTGACCAATTAGAACTGTCAAGGGATGTAGAATTTCGACAGGCTCCACAGGTTGAACGGGAAACCGGACTCTCCAGTCATTGGTCGTTGTACATTTTTTAAGGATAAGGAAGCCATTCTGGGTGCCAGGCACAAGTTGAAAGGTACTAAAGTGTTTCTCCCAGCGCGTGAGAGAAATGCGCAAAAAACGTGTTCCTCATCTGAAAGTTGCAAAAAAAAAAAAAAAAAAAAAAAGTGTCAATGATCTTTGATCACTTGGTCATCGAGGGTAAAAAGTATTACTTGGACCAGGACAGTAATTTGAAAATGTCTATCTAGGGGTATGGCCTGCCTGTTGAAATAATACCCAAAGAATGTAATTCATCAAACCTGTACCTGAATCAAAATGTTGAGGGGAAGGAAAAATATGCATCACCGTTTAGAGGGGAAGGTGAGGATGGCACAACACGTGCAGCTCGGGTTGGGACGGGTGGCACAGCTGTGTCAACTCTCCCTGTAAACTGTCACGTTCACGACAGAAATTGTGCGTGCAATGTGTCGTTAGACCGTACACATTCAGATGTTTTTACTGTGGTCAGGAAACATGTACGTGATGTCATATTGAATGTTGATCTCGCACATAATGAAAGAGTGAATGCAAGTGTGTTTCCTTTTGTGATTGATGAATATTCTTCTTCAAACGTTTGTGTGCATAATGAAAGTGTGGTTGAAGACAGTCTTTCTTCTTCTTTGAACACATGTTTATCCTGCAAAGCTCCCGTATATAATGAAGGTCTGGTGGAAAGCGCTATATCTCTTTTAACGAATGAACGCCAATCTTCTGATGTCAGCATAAACAATGAAAGAATGAATGGAGGTGCTCTTCTTGGTTCATCAACTGAGTGCCTTTCTTCTGAACTTAGAACACATAATGAAAGAGTGAATGAAAGTGTGGATGAAGAGGATTTGATCTCATCATCGTATGGGTGTTTCTCATCAGAAGGTTTTGTACATAATAAGATTGTGTCATCTCAAACGTGGAATCAAAGCGTCCCTTCCGAAGTTTGTGTACATGATTTAAGAGACGATGAAAATGATTCATCTTTCATGTGGAACGATTGTTTTTCTTCTTGTACAGATATTCAGACACCAAGTTTAGCGAATGAAAAGGTTAATGTAATGGCTGATAATAGAAAGAATATAGCAGCTCTGAATGATCAGAATGATTTTACAGAAAGCCGCTGTGACATGAATCTGACTGATATGAACGGAAAACACGTATCAATTTTACATTGGAATGTGAATGGCCTGCTTTCTAAGTTGTCTGATAAAGCATTTGTTTCATACATAACGTCTTTTGATTTAGTTTGTTTAGTAGAAACGTTCATTGAAAATCTACATTCAAATGTTTTTAGCAATCATAAAGTTTTCTCTAAACCTGCTGTTCAGTTTACAAAACATGGATGACGATCGGGAGGAGTTGTATGTCTCATCAAAAAGGAACTCTTGCCCTTCGTACAAGAGGTACCGACTGACCTAAATAATACAATTATGTTCAATATTTCTAAAGGTATATTTGGTTTTTCTAAGAATGTTCTCTTTGTATGTACATATGTACCTCCGGAAATGTCACCATACTATGCTTTCTATGATACTGATAATGGCATAACTGATTTGGAAAATTGCATTTCTGATGTTATGCTCAGAGTACCTGATGTGTATGTACTTCTGGCTGGAGATCTAAATAGTAGAATTTCTAACATTTGTCAAGAATTTCTAATAGAAAAATGTACTTTCAGTTTACACAACGGAACCTTGTTAACAGATGTTCTGAAGACAATACATTGAACAGGTATGGCAAGCTGTTATTAAACATGTGTACCGCGTTAGATCTATGCATTTTAAATGGTGTGTGTGACAGTAACCGTCAAGGTTGTTTCACATATATTTCAGAGACAGGGAAGAGTGTGAATGATTATTTCATAACTTCCTATGACATGTTTACTGTTATCAATCTATCATGCAACCTCTGTGTGAATGAGCGTATTGAGTCTGACCATCTACCTCTAGTGTTCAATATTAACTTACTCCCTGAGGTAAGAAATGAAAAAGGCGTAAAGTGCAACACACAGCTTCCTGATGTGTATAATGGCAAGATGAATATGCTAATATTTTCCATAATCTAATAAATAGTCAGCATGCATTATTAATGCTGGAGGAAGCTGTCAACACGATCTATGATGATGTTAACACCGCTTTAAATATATTTAACGCTTGTGTAAAAGAAGAGGCAGAATGCATGAGGAAACAAATAAGATTAAATAATATTCAGAAGGATGATTGGTTTGATCATGAATGTCATAGAACCAAAAAAGACGTGAAGAAACTCCTTAGAATATCTAGAAGGACGTTAGACGATAAAGACAGAGACGTTTATTGTAAAGCTGGAAGAGAGTATAAGAATCTTTTAAAGAGGAAAGAGAATGAGTATAATTCTACTTTATTATGCAGTTTAGTTAACTCAATCAAAAATCAGCAGGAGTTCTGGAAGCATTTGCGCAAAATATCAGTTAGACATAGCAATACTTGTAACAATATTGTATCAGCATTTCAAAGAACTTCTCGAAGAAGATACTGAAGAAGACGTAGAAGAAATAGATGAAGAAGGTACTTTTCTCGATATCAATAGCGATGCAAGTTTCCTCGATTGTCCGATCTCTAGAACAGAAGTAATCTCTGCAATTAAAAAACTCAAGAACAGAAGAGCTGCAGGCCCTGATGGTATGGTTGGAGAATTATATTAAAATGCTGGAAACGCCGTAATTGATTTCTTCGTCAGATTTTTTAATGCACTTTTTGACAAAGGGGTATTTCCTGATAACTGGACAGAATCAATTATACTGCTTTTATTCAAGAAAGGTGAAATCAATGATCCAAACAATTATAGGGGCATATCACTTTGTGATATAAGTAGTAAGTTACATAGTTCTATAATTAACTGTAGATTGCAAGAATGGGTTGAACATAATAATAGTACAGGTGAGTGGCAAGCGGGTTTTAAGAAAGGTTATTCAACTATCGATCAAATGTTTACACTTTTGGCAATTATACAGAAACAGTTTTCATGGAATCGCAAATTGTACGTAGCCTTTGTTGACTTCGAAAAGGCATTCGATTCAGTGTCTAGAAAATTGCTTTGGCCAATACTTCAAAAGAATGGGATAAAGGGTAAGATGCATCGTTGTATTAAGAACATGTATGATTATGTGAAAGCAAAGGTCAGGTGTGGTGGAAATTTGACAAATTACATAGTTTGTACACAAGGTGTTAAGCAAGGAGATGCGTGTAGCCCTGTTTTGTTTTCCTTATTTATTAGCGAATTGGCACAAGAAATAATAGAGAAGGGAAGGCATGGAACAACCCTGTCTCCAGATGTAGCTGAATTATTTATTTTGTTATAGGCAGATGATATAGCTTTGTTGTCAGAAACCCCAGTGGGCCTTCAGACCCAGTTGAACAATTTGTGTAATATAGCATCAAGACTTCAACTTAAGGTAAATATGAAAAAGAGCAAAATCGTTGTATTTAGAAAAGGGGGTTTCCTTGCAGCAAGAGAGAGATGGTCTTTTAATGGGGACCAAATGGCTGTTGTTAATTGCTATAAATATCTTGGTATTTATTTTTCAACCCGGCTTAGTTTTGTGGCTGCTTGTACAGATCTTGCAAGCAGGGCAAGAAATGCTCTTCTATGCGTTCTGCAAAGATTGTACGTACTTAAGAATAATTCACTTAAAGTATTGTTAAAGATATTTGATACTCAGGTGCAATCCATTGCTCTCTATGGTGCTGAATTGAATGGTGCTGCTGTCCATATTGAAAAGGTTCATTTGTATGCTCTAAAAATTTTTTAGGCGTCCACGTAAAAACACCTAATGATTTAGTTTATGGAGATACTGGACGTCATCCTATTTATATAAATTCACATGTGCAGTGTATCAGATATTGACTGAAGATATCACGGATGAATGATAATAGGTTACAATTGAAGGCTTACAAAATGCTATTCTGGTTAGATTCACGTGGTAAATCCACGTGGGCGTCAGGTGTTCGTAAGATACTATTTCTAAATGGTTTTGGATTTGTATGGCTGAACCAGGGTGTGGAAAATGTGAAATATTTTTTGCAAGTATTTCGTCAAAGACTCATTGATAACAGATGGCAAAACTGGCATGAATATATTCAGGAAGGTGTTAGGTTTTCATGGTACAGAACATTTAAGTCGTTTAATAAGTGTGAAATGTATCTTTCACTCGATATTGACAGACGTATTAAGAATTACATGACAAAGTTCAGATTTGGGGTTTCAGATATAGCAGTGCATCGTAAAAGGTATAATGGAGTTCAGGAAGACAGTTTCATATGCCCACTATGTCAAAAGGTAACCGATGACGAACTACACTTTTTGTTCCTCTGCCCTGCTCTCAGTGATCTACGGCAGGAATTTATTCCATCTAAATACTGTGCAAACCCATGTCAGTTCCGTATGAGTCTACTAATGACGAACAGAAATCAAAGTATTGTGAGGAATTTGTGCATATATTTGTATAGAGCCTTTAAGAGGCGATCTGTTGTGCTCAGCTGATAAATGTATTGGAATGTCGATGTTATATGAATTTGCCATCCAAGTCGAAGTTAGTATCTGAGTGAGTAGATTGTACTTCGTGCACTTGTACGACAGACTGTACTCCACGCATTTATGTTTTTTGTATCATTTTTATGCATTATTTTGTTGCTGTTGTTGTAATCACCATGTAAGGTATTGAAAGTAATTCCCCTTCAGAAGGGGCTGCGGCCTATCTGAATAAATTTCATTTCATTTCATTTCATTTCATCTCTCTCTCTCTCTCTCTCTCTCTCTCTCTCACACACACACACACACACACACACACAGAGGGAGAGCAAACTCTCTTATTTACACAACACGTTTGTATGCGCGCACGCACGCTCTCTCTCTCTCTCTCTCTCTCTCTCTCTCTCTCTCTCTCTCACACACACACACACACACACACACACACACACACACACACACACACATATCCTTGGGCTTGTGTATCAACGACAAGGCAGCAAAGTTCAAGCAGGCCTTTCACACCTCGTGAGCGACGTTCAGAATTCGGTGCAAGTCACAGTCTTTTTTCGTGTTACACGTGCCCCTTTTACCCCCACCCCCCCCCCCCACCCCTCCCTTCTTGCTGTACGAATGAGTTTACCAGTTCGCGCATGTTCCCCGGATGTGGTAGCGTCAGGGTGGAACAACGGGAAGCAGAAGAATGACCGCCACCTCGACACCAACAACCAAAATGTTCATCGTCAGTGGTCTTGGCAGAAGTTTCTTATGATGGCGACATTGATGTTGGGGCATTGTGTAAATTGTGTGAAACTTGCACGGGTAGTTCCACTCATTGGAGGAAGTGGCTGATGTGTTCTTGCAAGGTGGTAACACGGAGAGGGGGGGGGGGGGACCGGGGGGCAATGCGAACTTCGCTTGGTGTCGGCTGACGGCTGTGTTGATAGTAATCGGCAGCTACTCCGTTATGTAACTGACTGTTGTCACATTCTGAGATTGACAGTTGTCACATTTTGTGATTGACAGTTGTCACATTCTGTGATTGACCGTTGTCACATTCAGTGATTGACAGCTATTCCATTCTGTGATTGACACTTATCTCCGTCTGTGATTGACAGTTATGTCATTCTGTGATTGACACTTACCTCTGTGATCAAGACGATGAAAATGTCCGCAAGAGTTGTGGACAGGAGTGCAAGCAGTAGGTAAGTTATTCTTCGCGCACGCGCGAGTGTGTGTGTGTGTGTGTGTGTGTGTGTGTGTGTGTGTAGTTCTGTAGTTCTGTCTAATGTTCTGTCACACATACACGTAGATAACTGATTAAGATGATTTTCACCATGTTATGATATATAGTCACTAAGCAACACACACACACACATGCGCACACACACACACACACACACACACACACACACACACACACACACACACAAATACACACTCGCACACACACGCACACACACACACACACACACACACACACACACACACACACGCACACACACACACAGGCGGCGAGGAGGAGGGGAGGGTTGCTATCTCTCGATCGAGCACCAACCCATTGGTTTCTTTTTAAAACGATTAATTTTTGTTTGTGTGTGTACAACGAACAGAAATGAAACCATTACAAAAACCATCAACAACGGGTTGGTGCTGACTCGAACGATAGGCCCCCCCCCTCCCCCCACGCCCCCCCCCCCCCCCGCCCGCACAAGCAAATACACATACCGGGGGTGGGTGGTGGTGGTGGTAGTGGTGGAATTGGGGATTACGTTGGAGAGGGAAGGGGCTGTCGGATAGTGTGGAGGAGAAAAAAGAGGGAGGTATCCGTGCACGCCTGGCACCATATTGCTTTCTGCGTAACATGTAGGCTAACCGTGCAAACCGAGCACCATGTTGCTTTCGCCATAAAGTGCGCACTGGTATCCATGGTACATTTGCCGTAAAATGAAAGGTATCCGTGTAATCCGCGGTGTGTTGGATATTCATGCGTACGTGGCATCATGTTACTTTCGCTGTAAGATGTAGGATACCCGGTGCACGCCTGGCATTGTTACTTTCCCTTTAAGATGTTGAATACCCGAAGCACGCCCGACGGTATGTTACTTTTGCCGTAAAGTGTAGGACACACGGGGCACGCCTGACACTGTTCATTTCGCCGAAAAGTGTAGGATACCCGGTGCGCGCCTGACGCCATGTTGATTTGCCGTAAAGTGTAGGATACCTGGTGCATGCCTGACACCATGTTGATTTCGCCGAAAAGTGTAGGATACCCGGTGCGCGCCTGACGCCATGTTGATTTCGCCGTAAAGTGCAGAATACCCGGTGCACGCCGGGCATTAAATGACCTACTGTGTAAGGTGTAAAATATCTTTGCACACCTGGTACCAGCAACATGTCCCCTCTGATGTTGTAGGCAACCAAAATGTGACAGCATCTGTTGTCTCCGTCAGCTCAGAACCTTGGAATCCCTTGGGGAAATAAAGCACCCGGTTCAGCTGTCTGTGATGTTGATTCAGTCACTGGCATTTGGTTGTGGTCCAGCCGACCGCAGGAGCCATTTCAGGGCTGTCGGCACACACACACACACACACACACAACACACGCACACATACACACAAACGCGCGCGCGCGCGCTCGTGAACACACACACACACACACACACACACACACACACACACACACACACAGAAAAGAGAGAGAGAGAGAGAGAGAGAGAGAGAGGGGGGGGGGGGGCAAAAAATGGCTTACGTACATATAGTCACGTAAACCAATGCATGTTATACAGCTAGACGATTGGCATCTTAGGACATCCAAAACTAAGCCATGCTGAGTACGTGGGCCTTGCCATAAGCAAACATGAATTTCAACACAGGCCTGACGATTGCTGTCTCTCCCCTTTTTTTTTTTTTTTTTTGGTTTGGGTGGTTTGAACAGCGGTTTGGGTTATCTTTTTCCAGTCCGCTTTCCACATTCTTAGCGTTAAAAAAATCGATTGATGCAATTAGTTGAATGATTGTTCATTGAGATCATCAGGATAGTAAGTCGTGACAGTCATTGTACACGGAAATAAACAGACATTTTTTTTTTCTGTGAAAACTCTTTCTGTTAAAACCTGGCAGTCCTCTGGGGGCACTAGGGCATGGAAAGCGGGGCTGCTTCTCTACTCGTCATTGCTACCGGTCTCCGACTATCTCGTGCAGATTTGTAAGCATGCTCAATTTTTTTTTTTTATTTATTTTTTTATAATACAAGCTGTAGCTTATTTGCCTTCCATCGAAGTCGAATTTCTCTCTCTCTCTTCTCTCTCTCTCTCTCTCTCTTCTCTTTCTCTTTTTCTCTCTCTCTCTCTCTCTCTCTCTCTCTCTCTCTCTCTCTTTCATTTGCGACCTCCCGAGCCCCAACCCCCACCCTCAGCTCCCCTTTTGCACT
>CM065735.1:57068269-57078269 GCA_033310375.1 Conus canariensis | reverse complement strand
TGCCCAGTCGATGGAGAAGGAAGAATCGGGGGAGGGGGGGGGGGGGAGAGAATACCTCTCTTCCTCAGCATATTCTATTTAACTGTTGCCCAGTCGATGGAGAAGGAAGACTTAGGGTAGGATGACATCAGAGAACAACAACAACAACAACAAAAAACCTAGAAGAAAATACGACTGCTGCTCTACTCTACTGCTGCCACTGTTGATAATGGTGATCTCCATAGTGATCAGGCCTATTGTAATGATGATGATAATAATGATAATGACATTGTGTCCGTTGTGCCGGTAGCCGATGTGATTAAAGAAGGTCACAATTACCGGTGACACTTCCTTGGAGACATGTACCCACACCTCTCCCTCCCCCTTGCTGCTGCTTCCTTATCTGTCCACCCCACCCTCTCCCTTCCACCCACCTTGCCTTTTCAGAACTTGGAGATGTCAGGTGGCTTTCTACTCCTTTCGTGCCTTCCCCCCCCCCCCCTCCTCCCCGTATTATCTCCCCCCAACTCTTCACACACACACACACACACACACACACGCACACGCACACGCACGCACGCACACACAACACACACACACACACACACACACACACACACACACACACAACACATACACTACACACACACACACACACACACACACACACACACACACACACACACACCACACACACACACAACACGCGACACACACACACACACACACACACACACACACACACACACACACACACACACACACACACACACAACACACACCACACACACACACACACACACACACACACACACACACACACCACGCGGGCACTCTCTTGTTTGACTACGCACGCGGCAATGGCGGTATTCTAATCAAATCTGCAAGCAGCCATGCTGTAAGCGCATTAATAGGATTGCCGATTTTGTTTTTACGGAGTGAGCTGTTGTTCAAGTCTTATAAAATCTACATGTTATAACATCTCTTCCTGATCACTTTGTACTGTCATGTCGAACGTCTTTCGTCTTCGTCCTACCTATTGTTGAACTGATGCTACTGGCGTTTGTCTCTCATTATCTAAGAGCCCACTTAGCCCCTTCTTAACGTCTGCCCCCCCCCCCCCCCCCACTTCCCTTCAGCGCCTTCATGGCTCCTCATTCACTGATGCCCGTCCGCTCCCTTTCTTTCTGTGTGTGAAACGGAAGTTCACAGCATCTTACAGGAAAGGGCGTTAGAGGTCCCACGGAACTCTTTCCTGCAGTAGCTTACACTCTCTATCCTGAAACTTTCCGATGTTGCCAACATGTGAACATAGTTCTTCTGTAAGGATTTTCTGTATGGTACTTTTCTTGACCGTCCCATTAATGTGTTTATTTTTCACCTCGTAATCTTGGTCATCCTGTGAGCCAGTCTGCAGCATACTTCTCACCTAGAACTCACTTAGTACAGTGGAAACTTCATGCCAAAAGAACGGGTGGGTAGGGTGGGTAGGGCTCTTTAAGTATAAACTGTGTTCCAGTCTTCTTGCATTACTGTGCTCGTAATTTTTTTTTTTCACTTTAAAAAAACCCAAACTTATTTGTCCCCGTGTCTTTACTCTCTTTTTTTCTGCCTGTGTGGCCCGTCCTTTCATCATCTGTGTTTTGAACGCTCTGCTTACTGTTTTCATTCTCCCCATATGAATGCAGGGGAGAGAGGGGGTTGGTATAAGTGGGTGAGGATCTTTCCATGTCGATGGTGCCTCTGTCTTCTAGAAATCCGGCGCCAATGATTTCTTCTTTTGTGGTAATCTGTTTGACGTTGTTTTCTTTTTTAATTTGGGATTAATGGTGTGTGTTTTTCTCTCTGTCTTGTGTCCAACCGCTTTCCTCTATCTGTGGTCTGGACGGCTTTTTCTAGTCCTTTTTCTTCTTGATAAACTTTATAAGATGCAAGTTCTTTCTTGTAATCTGGCTGGTGACTAGTTAGTGAGAGCGTAACCACTGGGACAGGCACTGGCTGTGCATTCTGTGGTGCTGTTCACTCATCGGGCGTTTTGATGGATCTTTGTCGGTTTTTAAAGAACAAATCTGAGCAAAATGATCCGAGTGGTCGGTTCACCTAACATGGTTAGTTTTATCCGACTGAAGGACTGCAAAATGGAAATGCTATGAAGAAGTGTACCTGCAGTTGTGTACACATCATTGATCAAGAAAAGAAAATGGTTAAAAAGAAAAAAAAAGTGTACATGTAAACCGTATGTAAATCTGAGTTTTCCCTTGACGGAAGTAACTTCTTGGATTTGTTGTTTGTTTGTGTTTGACGTGTTTTGTTTGCTTGCGTTTGATTTGCGTGTTTTGGGGGTACGTGTTGACAGCACTGGAAATGCTCTCTGTGGTCCCTTCGGGTTGTACTGAAACAAACAGTGTCTGTGCCCATGTCTGATGTTGCCATCTCAGTTTTGTTTCTGATATTGCTTTCAGCATTGAGTAATTTGGTTCTCCAAACACGAGCATTCCTCCCTTGGTGACTGTGAAGCCGGTATGCTAAGACTTTGTTGTTTTTCACCACATGTCCGGAGGAGCACAGTCTGATAAGACCTTTCTTTGTTAGTAGTATCCAGCCATCCAAAGTCCGATGATGTGTGGAGATGTTGTTTACCATTCGTAAAAGACGCTTTCCTCTTGAACTGAAATTTATCACACTCTCTCTCTCTCTCTCTCTCTCTCTCTCTCTCTCTCTCTCTCTCTCTCTCTCTCTCTCACACACACACACACACACACACACACACACACACACACACACACACACACACACACAAACGTTCTCTATCACGCACGCACACACACACACACACACACACACACACACACACACACACACACACACACACACACTCTTACTCTCACGCACGCGCACACACACACACACACACACACACACACACACACACACACACACACACACACACACACACTCTTACTCTCACGCACGCGCGCGCACACACACACACACACACACACACACACACACACACACACACACACACACACACACACACTCTTACTCTCACGCACGCGCACACACACACACACACACACACACACACACACACACACACACACACACACACACACTCTTACTCTCACGCACGCGCGCGCACACACACACACACACACACACACACACACACACACACAACACACACACAGAGTGTCCTGACCGTTTTCTCCGCTGTACGTTCCACGCGGTATGTTCACTTCTAGCATGACATTTTTGCTTACGGTTAACTTCCGTTTAGCGCGCTGTACTATAGATTAACAAACAGGCTGCCATATAAGTGCCCCCTGATTCACCGTTTCCTGTCTGGAGTTAGTCAACACCGTATACGTTTCTTTTCTTTTTCAATGACCACGTTTCTGCATCTGGTTGAGTTAGCCTTTGCATCCGAGTTCTCCAGGCTTCATGCTGTTCACTCTTTCTGAGCGTAACCAAGGTACAGCTCAACGTTATTTCGTTGCCGTTCTGTGAAACACTTTGCTTGTGACACCGCTCCATTTCTTTTGTGATACCGCTGGTAGTATCCGACTGTATTTTGTTGCTCAGATTTCTTGCGCATCTGTCGAACTAAATATTAATATTCAGTAAAGACCCTGTGCAGAGAAGTGACACCTGAGCCAGGTAGATGCTGCTTATGGTTTAAAAAAAATCACATTTCCCATGCACGTAGAATTTTCTCATGAACATTACAACAACTTTTTTTTTTTTTTTTTACCTTTGTTTACGTCCATTCCGTTGTTTCACACTTGCATTCTTGCACTCCTGGATTTTGTACTTTTCAGTCCAGTTTTATCTTCATTCCCTACTTTTCAGTTTGACTCCTTAATGTTCTCCACAGACCCTTCACTGTATCGTATATACATGTTGTAGACATGTTCTCCACAGACCCTTCACTGTATCGTATATACATGTTGTAGACATGTTCTCCACAGACCCTTCACTGTATCGTATAAACATGTTGTGTACATGTTCTCCACAGACCCTTCACTGTATCGTATATACATGTTGTAGACATGTTCTCCACAGACCCTTCACTGTATCGTATAAACATGTTGTATACATGTTCTCCACAGACCCTTCACTGTATCGTATAAACAGGTTGTAGACATGTTCTCCACAGACCCTTCACTTCATCGTATAAACATGTTGTAGACATGTTCTCCACAGACCCTTCACTTTACCGTATAAACATGTTGTAGACATGTTCTCCACAGACCCTTCACTGTATCGTATAAACATGTTGTAGACATGTTCTCCACAGACCCTTCACTGTATCGTATAAACATGTTGTAGACATGTTCTCCATAGACCTTTCACTATATCGTATAAACATGTTGTAGACATGTTCTCCACAGACCCTTCACTTTATCGTATAAACATGTTGTAGACACGTTCTCCATAGACCCTTCACTTTATCGTATAAACATGTTGTAGACATGTTCTCCATAGACCCTTCACTTTATGGTATAAATATGTTGTAGACATGTTCTCCATAGACCCTTCACTTCATCGTATAAACATGTTGTAGACATGTTCTCCACAGACCCTTCACTTTATCGTATAAACATGTTGTAGACATGTTCTCCACAGACCCTTCGCTTTATCGTATAAACATGTTGTAGACGTGTTCTCCACAGACCCTTCGCTTTATCGTATAAACATGTTGTAGACATGTTCTCCACAGACCCTTCACTTTAAGGTATAAACATCATGTAGACATGTTCTCCACAGACCCTTCACTTTAAGGTATAAGCATGTTGTAGCCATGTTCTCCACAGACCCTTCACTTTATCGTATAAACATGTTGTATACATATTCTCCACAGACCCTTCACGTTGTCGTATAAACATGTTGTAGACATGTTCTCCAGAGACCCTTCACTTTATGATATAAACATGTTGTAGACATGTTGTCCACAGACCCTTCACTTTATCGTATAAACATGATGTAGACATGTTCTCCACAGACCCTTCACTTTATCGTATAAACATGTTGTAGACATGTTCTCCAGAGACCCTTCACTTTATCGTATAAACATGTTGTAGACATGTTCTCAGCATACCCTTCACTTTATGGTATAAACATGTTGTAGACATGTTCTCCATAGACCCTTCAATTTAAGGTATAAACATGTTGTAGAAATGTTCTCCACAGACCCTTCACTTTAAGGTATAAACATGTTGTAGACATGTTCTCCAGAGACCCTTCACTTTAAGGTGTAAACATGTTGTAGACCTGTTCTCAACAGACCATTCACTTTATGGTATAAACATGGTGTATACATGTTCTCCAGAGACCCTTCACTTTATCGTATAAACATGTTGTAAACATGTTCTCCATAGACCCTTCACTTTATCGTATAAACATGTTGTAGACATGTTCTCCAGAGACCGTTCACTTTATCGTAGAAACATGTAGTAGACATGTTCTCCACAGACCCATCACGTTATGGTATAAACATGTTGTAGACATGTTCTCCAGAGACCCTTCACTTCATCGTATAAACATGTTGTAGACATGTTCTCCACAGACCCTTCACTTTATCGTATAATACATGTTGTAGACATGTTCTCCACAGACCCTTCACTGTATCGTATAAACATGTTGTATACATGTTCTCCACAGACCCTTCACTGTATGTATAACATGTTGTAGACATGTTCTCCACGACCCTTCACTGTATCGTATAAACATGTTGTTACATGTCTCCACAGACCCTTCACTGTATCGTATAAACATGTTGTAGACATGTTCTCCAAGACCCTTCACTTTATCGTATAAACATTGTAGACATGTTCTCCACAGACCCTTCACTTTACGTGTAAACATGTTGTAGACATGTTCTCCACAGACCCTTCACTTATCGTTTAAACATGTTGTAGACATGTTCTCCATAGACCCTTTCACTTTATCGTATAAAATGTTGTAGACATGTTCTCCCAGACCCTTCACTTTATCGTATAAACATGTTGTAGACACGTTCTCCATAGACCCTTCACTTTATCGTATAAACATGTTGTAGACATGTTCTCCATAGACCTTCACTTTATGGTATAAATATGTTGTAGACATGTTCTCCATAGACCCTTCACTTCATCGTATAAACATGTTGTAGACATGTTCTCCACAGACCCTTCACTTTATCGTATAAACATGTTGTAGACATGTTCTCCACAGACCCTTCGCTTTATCGTATGAAACATGTTGTAGACGTTTCTCCACAGACCCTTCGCTTTATCGTATAAACATGTTGTAGACATGTTCTCCACAGACCCTTCACTTTAAGGTATAAACATCATGTAGACATGTTCTCCACAGACCCTTCACTTTAAGGTATAAACATGTTGTAGACATGTTCTCCACAGACCCTTCACTTTATCGTATAAACATGTTGTATACATGTTCTCCACAGACCCTTCACGTTGTCGTATAAACATGTTGTAGACATGTTCTCCAGAGACCCTTCACTTTATGATATAAACATGTTGTAGACATGTTGTCCACAGACCCTTCACTTTATCGTATAAACATGTTGTAGACATGTTCTCCACAGACCCTTCACTTTATCGTATAAACATGTTGTAGACATGTTCTCCAGAGACCCTTCACTTTATCGTATAAACATGTTGTAGACATGTCTCAACATACCCTTCACTTTATGGTATTAAACATGTTGTAGACATGTTCTCCATAGACCCTTCACTTTAAGGTATAAACATGTTGTAGAAATGTTCTCCACAGACCCTTCACTTTAAGGATAAACATGTTGTAGACATGTTCTCCACACACCCTTCACTGTATCGTATAAACATGTTGTAAACATGTTCTCCATAGACCCTTCACTTTATCGTATAAACATGTTGTAGACATGTTCTCCAGAGACCCTTCACTTTATCGTGTAAACATGTTATAGACATGTTCTCCAGAGACCCTTCACTTTATCGTGTAAACATGTTGTAGACATGTTCTCCAGAGACCCTTCACTTTATCGTTTAAACATGTTGTAGACATGTTCTCCATAGACCCTTCACTTTATCGTATAAACATGTTGTAAACATGTTCTCCATAGACCCTTCACTTTATCGTATAAACATGTTGTAGACACGTTCTCCATAGACCCTTCACTTTATCGTATAAACATGTTGTAGACATGTTCTCCATAGACCATTCACTTTATGGTATAAATATGTTGTAGACATGTTCTCCATAGACCCTTCACTTCATCGTATAAACATGTTGTAGACATGTTCTCCACATGACCCTTCACTTTATCGTATAAACATGTTGTAGACATGTTCTCCACAGACCCTTCCTTTATCGTATAAACATGTTGTAGACTGTTCTCCACAGACCCTTCGCTTTATCGTATAAACATGTTGTAGACATGTTCTCCACAGACCCTTCACTTTAAGGTATAAACATCATGTAAGATCATGTTCTCCACAGACCCTTCACTTTAAGGTATAAACATGTTGTAGCCATGTTCTCCACAGACCCTTCACTTTATCGTATAAACATGTTGTATACATGTTTCTCCACAGACCCGTCACGTTGTCGTATAAACATGTTGTAGACATGTTCTCCAGAGACCCTTCACTTTATGATATAAACATGTTGTAGACATGTTGTCCACAGACCCTTCACTTTATCGTATAAACATGTTGTAGACATGTTCTCCACAGACCCTTCACTTTATCGTATAAACATGTTGTAGACATGTTCTCCAGAGACCTTCACTTTATCGTATAAACATGTTGTAGACATGTTCTCAACATACCCTTCACTTTATCGTATAAACATGTTGTAGACATGTTCTCCATAGACCCTTCACTTTAAGGTATAAACATGTTGTAGAAATGTTCTCCACAGACCCTTCACTTTAAGGTATAAACATGTTGTAGACATGTTCTCCAGAGACCCTTCACTTTAAGGTGTAATCATGTTGTAGACCTGTTCTCAACAGACCATTCGCTTTATGGTATAAACATGGTGTATACATGTTCTCCAGAGACCCTTCACTTTATCGTATAAACATGTTGTAAACATGTTCTCCATAGACCCTTCACTTTATCGTATAAACATGTTGTAGACATGTTCTCCAGAGACCGTTCACTTTATCGTAGAAAACATGTAGTAGACATGTTCTCCACAGACCCATCACGTTATGGTATAAACATGTTGTAGACATGTTCTCCAGAGACCCTTCACTTCATCGTATAAACATGTTGTAGACATGTTCTCCACAGACCCTTCACTTTATCGTATAAACATGTTGTAGACATGTTCTCCACAGACCCTTCTCTGTATCGTATAAACATGTTGTATACATGTTCTCCACAGACCCTTCACTTTATGGTATAAACATGTTGTAGACATGTTCTCCACTACACCCTTCACTGTATCGTATAAACATGTTGTAAACATGTTCTCATAGACCCTTCACTTTATCGTATAAACATGTTGTAGACATGTTCTCCAGAGACCCTTCACTTTATCGTGTAAACATGTTATAGACATGTTCTCCAGAGACCCTTCACTTTATCGTGTAAACATGTTGTAGACATGTTCTCCAGAGACCCTTCACTTTATCGTTTAAACGTGTTGTAGACATGTTCTCCATAGACCCTTCACTTTATCGTATAAACATGTTGTAGACATGTTCTCCACAGACCCTTCACTTTATCGTATAAACATGTTGTAGACATGTTCTCCATAGGTCCATCACTTTATCGTATAAACATGTTGTAGACATGTTCTCCATAGACCCTTCACTTTAAGGTATAAACATGTTGTAGACATGTTCTCCATAGACCCTTCACTTTATCGTATAAACATGTTGTAGACGTGTTCTCCACAGACCCTTCACTGTATCGTATAAACATGTTGTAGACATGTTCTCCATAGGTCCATCACTTTATCGTATAAACATGTTGTAGACATGTTCTCCATAGACCCTTCACTTTATCGTATAAACATGTTGTAGACGTGTTCTCCACAGACCCTTCACTGTATCGTATAAACATGTTGTAGACATGTTCTCCATAGGTCCATCACTTTATCGTATAAACATGTTGTAGACGTGTTCTCCATAGACCCTTCACTTTATCGTATAAACATGTTGTAGACGTGTTCTCCATAGACCCTTCACTTCATCGTATAAACATGTTGTAGACATGTTCTCCATAGGTCCATCACTTTATCGTATAAACATGTTGTAGACGTGTTCTCCATAGACCCTTCACTACCCTACGCACCTGTTGTATACGTGCTCTTTAGCCCTTCCACTACCGCGCATACCCGCTGTTGTACATTAATCATGTTTCCATATTCCCCAGTCTCTTGTGTAGTCATTTCCAAACACACTCCAACCTTTCAAGTCCAGCAGTCTGTCCCCTCCTCCCCCCCCCTCCCTTTCATGTCATTTCCATCGCTACCCATTGACTTCCCTTTAGGTAGTATTGAACAGTAGGATGGACGTACCCAATTCAACTCCATCCAGTTCTGCCCTTCCTATCCCGCCCGTCATTTATCATGTTAATGTTCTTCTCCCGTCCATCATCCATGCTCTTAAACTCCCGTCCTCCTCCAGAGCATCACTCATCGCTTTGACGTTGTCGTCCTCCTCCAGAGCATCACTCATCGCTTTCACGTTGTCGTCCTCCACCAGAGCATCACTCATCGCTTTGACGTTGTCTTCTCCTCACATCCGTCGATCTTCCTTCTCCTTTTCTTCGCTTGTCCGTCGTTCATCCTTCTCACGTTCCTCAGTAACCGTTCCGCCTGTCAGTTATCATTCTCATGTTCTCTTCTTCTCATCTTGCAGTTCACGTGCTATTGTCATGTTCTGCCCCGTCTTCCTCAGCATGTTGATGTGCTCTTCGTCTAATCGTGTCAGCCATTCGTTATTTACGCGCTCCCGTCTTCTCATATTGCCTCATTCTGTGCTGATTGTGCCCACTACTACTCTGTCGCTGTCTTGTGT
>CM065735.1:57048269-57063269 GCA_033310375.1 Conus canariensis | reverse complement strand
AAAGATAACGTAAACATTCTATTTTCTGAGACTCATGAACATATTAAAACAGTATATCGATTTTTTAATTTTTTATAGATGTTAACAAATGGCTCAATCCCAGAATCACGCACACATTCTGCGTAAAAGTCATTTTAAAATACAAAAATAATGTTGTCTTTGTTTCACTAATATCAACTTCTTTTTCCTAGGTCCATGTGAAGTCACTGGGGCATCGCACTGAAGAACTGTTCATCAGATTCCTCCACTTCCGTTGGTTGTGTTCCAGGGCTTTGGGCTGTACAGACTGTTTCCCTGTCTATTCTGCAATGTTGTCAGTCCATATGTTCTGCCTTCCCCGTGGTCTCGCTCCTTCAGCATTTTTCTGGATGATTATTTTAGCAGGGCCGTTGGATCTTCATGACAATGCCAGCTTAGTTTCTTGGCTTTGCTGGTGTCAGCAAATCTTCGTATGGCCCGATGTGATGTTTGATGGTCTGGCGCACTTTGTTCAACGGTGATGTGATCAGTGTATCTGTTGTATAGTATCTTCCAACGACACCTCATTTCTATGGTTGGGTTCTTTCTTCCAGGTCCATGTTGTGTCTGTATACAGGAAAATGAAACACACCCGCGCATGTAGGAACCAGATTTGTATTTCACTGAGATGTCTTTGTCTTTCCATACAGGGTTCAGTCTGCACAGAACGGATGTCGTTGCTGCTCTTGAGACGGTATTTGATTTAAATCCCCCATCGCTGAAAATAAATCCCAGATATATTAACTCGTTTAATAGATCCTTCCATCCATGGTTATATCAGTGCTGATGGTGTTGTGGCTTGCCATTAGCTTTGTGTTGGTGTTGATGTCCATACTATTTCTTGTAGATGTCTAATCCAGTGTTTTAATAAGCTTAGTGAGTTCTTGATCAGTGCCCGCCAAGCCATCGAAGTTAACTGCACAGTGAAGGTTCGAGATAGTTCTTCTTGAAGTGCTTATTGTGTTGACTAATCTTCACGTGGATCTTTGATGATACGCTCCAAGACTGTGTTGAAAAGTGTCGAGGAAAAGGGGCCCTGACATATCTTAACGGATATGTGGACCACTTTCCAGTCGCTCCCTATGGGAGCACTGCGCTGATCACTTTGGCGTATACTTGGTGGATGTTGTTGATTAACTTTGTCCCGAGATCAAGTTTCTTCATAACGGCCTATAGCATCTCTGGACAGACTCTTGTCAAACGCCCCTTTGATGTCCGTGAAGACATGATAGAACTCCTCCTGGTGTTCCAGGTGTTTTTGGCGAAGGGTTAAGCATCTGTTCGATGATACTTCAGCATTGCAGATACATCGGTGTCTGTCTGCAACTGCAATCTATTCAGAATGATTTTGAACAGTACGTTGCTTACATTGCTGATTTAACTGATCTTGCGCTTGTCCTGGCAGTGTTGAGGATTTCCTCTCTTTGAAAGTGTGACGATTAGTGATCGAGTCTCTTTGTCAGAGTTTGTTGCAGATGGCAGTTAACATATCAGTTTCTGCCTTTCCGCCACATTCAAGTGCTTTTAGGAATGTTGTCAATGCATGCAGATTTGCCATGTTTCAGCGACGTCACTGCTGCTACGAATTCTTCGTCAGAGCGTTGGAAAGTCATCTCCATTTGATGAATCCTGAACTGTTAGCATACTTGGATCTCTTTTGCTCTGTTTGTTGTAGAGCTCGAAGCAGAGTTCCTCCGTCTTCTTATGATGTCTTCCTGTATGAGACACTGAAGTCTTTGTCCTGAGTGGTGCTGATTTTGATTTGCCTTGTCAATTTTTCACAGATGTAAAGGCTTTTTGGTGTGTCGTTGTTATCCAGGTCTTTCTCAGAGTGTTCACGCTCACATTTTCATCCGTCTCACATTCACCATTAGCGTGCTCTTCTCTCCTCGTTCTGTCCATCATTCATTTTCATCACATGTCCACTTTCTCCATTCTCACATTCGTTCTCCTTTTCTATCTGTCGCCATTCACATCACCACTTCTACTATTCTCATTCCGTCCGCCATTTGTCACGCTCAAATGTTTGTCGTCTATCTCTTCCAAAGTCTGGAAGGGGTCAAGACAGTGACTTCTTGCCTGGCCCTGCTGGACCAGGGTCAAGACAGTGACTTCTTGGCCCTGGCCCCATGCTGGACTCTGTGGTGGGTGGAAGGGGTCAAAGACAGTGACTTCTTGGCCCTGGCCCCATGCTGGACTCTGTGGTGGGTGGGTGATGGGAGAGATGAAATAAAGAACAACAAAAAAAATGGCCTTCCACCAAAAAATTCCACCCGTAAAGAAAAGGAAAGTATCTCCAGTAACCATTGACTTGGATGAGGACAGTGACTCGGACACAGAGACAAGAGGAGGACACGATTCTGGGCTTCCTGGCTTGTGGCGAGGGTTCTAGGGAATTGCAATCAATTTAAAAGGCTTAAGAACGGATCTTCCCTGATAGGATGCAGAACCCAGCGCCAAGCAAAACAGCTTTTAAGCGTCACAAAGCAGGTGGACAGGGAGATCAGTGACACCTACGAGCAACTAAACTCCTCGAAAGGTGGTATAAGATGTCCTGGTTTGAGAGGAGTATCAGAGGCAGAGTTGGAGCCTCGAGGGTTGATTGACGCCCACAGGGTAACAGTTCGAAGGAACGAGAGATACCCATCAACACACTCTTCCTCACGTTTTGGTCACCCGGTCTTCCAAAGACCATCAAAGTAGGCTACCTGGCTGTAAAAGTTGATTTTCTGCATCTCTTCTCATTCGAGGAGGTTTTTCCGCTGTCAACAATTTGGCCATGTCCGTGACAGGTGCTCGGGGAAGGAGGGCTGTGGTGGGCTGAAAAGCAGTCCATGAAGGGCCTTGCCAGGGACCAGCCCTTTGTGCCATCTGTGGTGCCAGCCATCCCTCTTTCTCGCAGGACTGCCCCAAAGGTTGAGAAAAAAGCATCCAGCAGGTCAAGACAGAAGGAGAATTCCGTTCCACGAAGCCAAGAAACTGGTGCTCGGCAGTCAGTCTCAACCAGCTTTGTCATACTCTGCCGCAATTAAAAAGGTCCAGACAGTGTCTGTCTCTTGTCAGACAGAGGCATTTCATGATTCTAAATGTACACAGGAGACATCAACTTGTGGATCAGGTAAACCTGCACGAAATCCAGCAGTACCTCTGTAAGAAAACAGTGCCCACAGTGGAGGCGTTAAACTGGCTGCCCCAGTCTCTCCAGCAGTTTAAAGTCTGCTGGTGAGCAGGCTGGGAAACACACCCCTCCTGGATCCTCCCAGTCTTGCTCCCCTGGCAAGGATGGGAACAGAAAACCGGCTGTTCCCCCCAAAGGTCCTGGAGCCTATCCGAAAGCCCCTGAGGGAAAAGTGTGGAGGTGATAGAGGTTGATGGGCCTCAGTCTGTCTCTTCAACCCCCACAAGAAAAAATGGTAAGGAGAAAAAATAACTCACTGGCCCCAAACAAACGGACCTATTAGCAGAAAATAACTTTTTTCCTCTCCAATCTGACAGCGAGGAAGCAGAAATGGAAAGAGTTGTTCACGCATTCATAACCTTGCCATGATGGAGTCAAACAGTTCCCTTTGGAACATCTTGGGCTCCTTTCCAATTTTGAGGAGCTACAGCTGCTTTGTCACAAGCTGAAACCTGTTGTGATAGCTCTGCAAGAAACTAAGATTCGGAACCAGAAGAATCTCATTTTTTCCGGTTTTGATATTTTCTCAGAATCAGCACAACCGTCTGCAGATGGAGTAAGAGGAGGAGTCTCGCTACTCATCCACAACACTCCGTTATTCAGCCCTATTGATCTAGATACTTCTCTTCAGGCTTTAGCCGCCAGAATCACTTTGCATAAAACAGTTACCGTGTGGTCTTTATATTTACCACCAGCTATCTCATCAGTCGACAAGAGCTGGTCAGCCTGATTAGAGAACTTCTTCGACCTTTTTTGCTGTTGGGTGATTTCAGTGGACACAGTCCTCCTCTTTGGGCAGTGCGAAATCTTCATCCAGAGGTCTGCTTCTTGAACATGTCTTTTCAGAGTTGGGTTTGTGTTGTCTGAATGCTGGTTCACCAACTTACCTCCATTTTCAAAAGGTACACTTTACCTCCATTCTTCAACAGGTACACTTTACCTTCAGTTTTCAACAGGTACACTTTACTCCATCTTAACAGGTACACTTTACCTCCATCTTAACAGGTACACTTTACCTCCATTCTTCAACAGGTACACTTTACCTCCATTCTTCAACAGGTACACTTTCGTGTTAAGATTTGTCGATCTGTGGCCCCTCGCTGATCCTAAACTAAGAGCGGTCAGTCCGTGACGATCTGCATGGAAGTGATCATTTTCCTGTTCTGTTAAAATCAATAACTGAAAACGCCTCTGTTCAGAACATCTTAATTACGAGAAGGCCAACTGGAATCTTTATGCTGCAAATATTTCAAAGGAGCTCCAGGAAACTGACATTCTTCAAAGTCAAGACCTAGCAGAATCTCCCACTAATACTTTGATTAAAAGTCTGCAAAAGTATTCCAATATTTTGCGAAAAACTCCAGCTGGCCTAAAACATCTTGGTTTTATTCTCACTGCCAACAAATATCAAACCTACGCAAACGGGCTTCTGGAGCCAATCAAAAACTCCGTGCCAGTACGAGATACGCTTTTAAAATCAGTACACGTCAGTCTTGAAGAAACTTCTGCTCCGGGCTGGCATCTGAAACATCCAAGGAAAAAGTCTGGAACATCATCACAAAAATCAAAGGGAAGAACACCAACCCGTCAATTCATCACCTGAAACTTGCCAACGCTCTGATAATTGACAAACAAGCTGTTGCCAGTCTGCTGGCCTCCACCATTCAGCAGAATTCATCATCCTCACGTAAACCTGCAACCTTTAAAAAAAAACTCAAACAACTCGGAGACAACTATTCATACAATTTCACTTCAGACAACTCTGAAGTGTACAATTTACCTTTTTCAATTGATGAACTAGAATCAGCTCTGCAAACTTGCAGTGATTCTGCTCCTGGCCTGGATGATACTCCTCATCAGCTTTTGAAACATCTCCTAGAGAGAGCTGTTTCCAGACCCTTCTAAAAGTCTACAACCATATCTGGACCACAGGGTGCTTTCCGCCCTGCTGGCAGAAAGCACCCTTTAAACTATCGTCCATAGCTCTGACCAGCTGCCTCTGTAACCTAGTGGAAATGAAGGTCAACTCCCGACTGATGTGGAAGCTGGAAACCGATGGCCTTTTGGCCAATGAACAGTGCGGGTTTCGGAAGTACCACTCAGCCGTTGACCATTTAGTCCGTCTGGAAACCACCATCCGCAATACTTTTATTAATAAACAGCATGTGGTTGCTCTCTTTTATCTGAAAAAAAAAGCGTATAATATCACTTGGAAATCTGGAATTCTGGTGGATCTTCATGAATTTGTTTTCGTAGTCATCTGCCTTTAGTTCTTCAAAACTGTCTGGCTGATTGGCAGCTACAAGTCCGTACTGGCACCACGCTGTCTGACATCCATGGGTATAAATGGGTGTACCTCAAGGGAGCATTTTTTCCCTTGCTCTCTTCAGTATCAAAATGAACAACATTGTCAAATAGGTAAACCAGGGTTCTGAGTCCTCTCTCTTTGTTGATGACTTCTCACTGTGCGCAGTTGGAACCCCTTACGCCAGCGTACAGCGTCGACTTCAGCTTTGTGTGAATAAGACGCAACAGAGGGCCGAGGAAAACGGGTTTCAAGCACAAAAGCACAGTCGATCCATTTTTTACAATCCTGAGATTTGTCTGGACAAGTCCACCATTCCAACTGTGAAAGAAGCCAGATTTCTGTTTTTTTTTCTCCTAAAGCTGAACTTTAAAAGTCACACCCAACACTTGAAAACTGCACGCCAGAAAGCACTGACTGTTCTGAGAGTTGCGGAACACAGATTGGGACGCCATAAAACTCTCCTCCATCTTAACAGGCTTTGATCCGCTTCAGACTATAGTGTACGGCTCGGACAGACCTTCCTACCTGAAAAGTCTAGATCCTATCCCATCAAGGACTTCGATTGTGTCTGGGCGCATTCCGCACCACCCCTGTTTATAACCTGTATGCTGAGGCAGAAGAACCATCCCTCTCAAACTGTCGACTGAGACTTGCCTTGAACTACTGTTTCAATCTATCTTCTGAACCCCCAGAGCCCTGTGTATAACTGTTTTTTTTTTCAACCCCAAGTTTCAAAAGAAATTCGATGATCACTCCAGATCCATTCCACTCTTGGGAATTCATATTCTTCCCCATTTGAACAAAGCAGATATGAACCTTGGAGTCGTGTATGATTTATCCAAGTTTTCCAATACCACTAGTTCCTTGACATACAAGTCCCTTTTCGCTGAACTGTGTTCAAAGTTTCCATCCTTAAAAAGAATTTTAACGGACGGTTCCAAATCTAAGATGGGAGTTGCCTCTGCTGTGTTGTGTGCAACAGATCCCCTTCAGATATGTTCTAAACGCATTCCCACCGACAGCTCCATCTACACTGCTGAGTTGACAGTCTTGGTCCTGGCTCTTGAAATTCTCTCTAAATCGAAAGATAAAGATTTTCTCATTTTGTCAGACTCCCTTTCTACTTCGGAGGCCATTGCCGGCCGTAATCTCAAACACCCTCAAGTACTGAAAGTATTCGAACTGTACACATCTCTGAAATCAGATGGATACAACATAGTTTTGCTTGGGTTCCCAGCCATGTGGGCATTCAAGGCAACAAGTGGTGGTTCAACTTGCCAAGAGTGCCACAAAGAAAGAAAGAGCTGAGCAAATTGCCTATCCCGACACTGATCTGAAACTAAAACACAGGCTTATGTTGAGTTCTCTGGCAAGAGAAATGAAACTTACAGACGGATAACAAACGGTACAAATCCGTCCAAATCTGAAAGAGTTTTTACCATGTTTCCGAGGCGGCCGTAAAGAAGAAACAGTTTGTGCCGTTTGCATACAGGCCACTCGTTTTACGCCCATTCTTATCTTTTAAAAGATGAAGAAGCTCTGTGGTGCATTCCATGTCATGTACCACTCACAGTGAAACATATTCTTTAGAGTGTTGGGACTTGCACGATGTGAGAAATAAACACTTTAAAGCAGACTCCACGAAAACCTTGTTCAGAGATGTTCGACCTAATGTGATCTTTGAGTTTCTGAAAGAGATCAATAACTTTCCATCTGATCTAAGATTTTAGGAAGAAAGGTTTTTAACGACGTGTCTGATGCGTATTTACAAGGTGTATTTTAAAGAGGCGCGCGCGCGCGCGTGTGTGTGTGTGTTTGTGTGTGTGTGTTTTAATGACTTGAGTTGACTTCAACGCGGTGACAGCCCTGATACGGCCCTTTGCGGTCGGCTGGGCTATAAGCAACATTATACGTTGTCATGCCTAAAGATCCGCCGTTAGTCATTCATTGTTCTCGAGTTCCCTCCACCAGTCCTCAGTCTCACGATCTTTTCTTTGCTCCCAGGCCCCTCGTTCATTTCACGTTCTGGCGTTCTCTTCTTCCCCTTCGGTCCCTCATCGATTCTTCTCCAGTCGTCGTTGTCTCCTCTCCACCGTCATTGTTCATCACCGCGTTCTTCTCTTTTTGTCCAGTCGACCGTTCATCGGTTTTACGATTTGCACATCCGTTCCTGTCTGTGACTTATTCTTCTGACATTCTCCTCATGCCATCTTGTCAATCATTCATCATTCTCGAGGTGTCTTCCTCTCCTTCATTCTTCTCCTCCTCCTCCTCATCACCACCATCATAATGATGATCATGATCATTATCATCAGCAACATCTCTCTCTCTCTTTCTTTTCCACCATCCCTGCACTTGCTGTTGATGATAAAGAGAGAGAGAGAGAGAGAGAGAGAGAGAGAGAGAGAGAGAGAGAGAGAGAGAGAGAGAGAGAAAGCGAATTGGAGAACAAAGACAGAGAAACACATGGCTAAATGAGAAAAAAAAAATGAGAGAGAGAGAGAGAGAGAGAGAGAGAGAGAGAGAGAGAGAGAGAGAGAGAGAGAGAATCAAAAAGAAAATATAATGGGGAAGTGTTTTCAAGACATATCTAAAATCATTTTATATTATTTACGTAATTTTACTTTTTGATATTAACGATTGTTCTTCTGTGGTTTTATGCTTTTTTTTTTTAAAGTTATTTCATTAATTTTGTTTTGCAAATAGTTATGACTGATATATCTGATCAGCCATTTTATTAAAAAAAACAAAAAAACAAACAAAAAAAACTACAAGCATACACGCACATGCACACACATACATGAACATACACGGCTACTTTCACAGGCATGGCTGCGCGCGCGCGCGCGCGCGCACACACACACGCACACACACACACACACACACACACACACACACACACACACACACACACACACACACACACACGTAGGCACACGTGCGCGCAAAACTAGGCGCACACATACATATGGACAACTAAAGCAAGCAAACGCCCACACACACACACACACACACACACACACACACACACACACACACACACTGTCTCTGTCTGTCTGTCTGTCTCTCTCTTTACACGCACGCACGCAAGCAAGCAAGCAAGCAAGCATGCACGCACGCACGCACGCACGCACGCACACACACACACATACTCTCTCCTCTCTCTCTCTCTCTCTCTCTCTCTCTCTCTCTCTCTCTCTCTTTATCATCAACAGCAAGTGCAGGGATGGTGGAAAAGAAAACAATTCAGCGAAGAGAACAAAGAGAAGGACCTGTAAGAAAGTAAAAAATGTGAAGCAGGAACGAATACAGAACAAAGCAAGGAACATGACGTCAAACAAGATGACGTAAAGAACGAAAAGAAATGCTATCCCATTTTGTTTCTGCATCTGGTGGCGACTTGCCTCGTGTCCTCCTGATACATGACAGTATCATGAAGAAGGTTGATGCTCGGAGACTTGGCCTGTCATACGGTCTGCAGGTAGCAAAGAGAAAAGCTTATCAGATTGAGCATTGCACACGCGCTCTGAACGAGGCAAAAGTATCTCTGAATCCTGAACTCGAATGTACAGTTCTGCATGTAGGAGTGAACGATTTGAAGGGGAAAGATCCGGAGAAATGCAGTACGGAAATGCAGAAATGCGTCAAGGAGGCCAAAGCTCATTTTCCCAAAGCCAAGATCGTGATAAGTCAAGTGGCACTTGTCAAAAATAAAGCGCTAGACATTAAGAAAGATCTGTTCAACGCAATGACAAGACAGAAACTACAGACAGAACACGACATTACTTCCGTCTCTTTTAACGAGTTAAGGATGGAAAACAGCAGAGTCCTAACAGCTGGTGACGTTCACCCCACGACCAGAGGAGCGAGCACCAATTCGAGGACCCTGGGGAAACACCTGCATGAAATGTTTTGGGAAAAACCACGGAGGAGACCGCAACCTTTCGTTACAGTTGCCCAGGTCTTCATCCTCCGCCTTTTCCACGTCCTCGGCTCTACTGAACTGGTCCTACTTTGACTCTCAGCTGTTAACTGTCAATCATCAAGATTTTCTGTTTTCTTCTGTAGTTATCTCTAAGATTGTTAATGTCAAAATGATATAAATTATTGTGATATATACTACTAAAAACAATTGAAGTACCACCCCTAATTTTTTGTATGCAATTTTTAAAAAGCTCTGATAAACCAATTAATATTGATAATTGAATAAACTCTGCTGGATAAGCTTACCCGGTTCTCAAATACTACTCCTCGTGCATTTTTGTTATGTTAAAGTCGGTCAGCAGTTATCTACCGCGTCGCATCTGAGGCAAAAAAATCCCGAGAAATTATCGAACTTGTGTCGCTCCCAGATTTTGACACAGACACAGCAAGAAAAAAAAAATGTGATGCACGTGAAAGCAAGGTCTTTTCTGAGCAGAATTGCAATCAGTTAGCACATTTGACGGGTATAAAAAGTCGCGAAATTTAGGAAGATTTAACCATGCCTGCGAGACAACGACTAAGCAACACCGACAGAGGAAGAGCGATAGCATGGTACCAAGAAGGTATTGGCTTGAGGGAGATTGGTCGACGGCTTGGAGTGAGTCACCCAGTCATTCTGAGGCTCAGAGACCGTTGGCTTAACACTGGAAGTGTTGAAGAACAGCAGGGACGTGGACGGACGAGAAGCACCTCCAGACAGCAGGATCGGTTCATTGTTATCGCTTGTCTGAGAGACCGTTCAGCCAGTGCCACAGTACTCCGAGACCAGCTACGACAAGCCAGCAACGTCAACGTCAGTACCCAGACAGTTCGGAACCGGCTCCACGACGCCAACTTGAGGTCAAGGTCCCCAGCAGTGAGATCAATACTGACCCCAGCGCATCGAGCTCATCGTCGGGCCTGGGCAGCATGTCATAGAAGGTGGACAAGAGCTGAATGGGCAACAGTACTCTTCACAGACGAGTCAAGGTTCACCCTCAGGTTCAACGACGGGCGGGTTCGCGTCTGGCGACGTCCTGGAGAACGCTACGTTGACGCTGCCGTCAGGGAGCATGACCGCTATGGAGGTGGGTCCGTGATGGTGTGGGGTGGGTTCAGCCTACGTCACAGGACCCCCCTACACCGTGTTGAAGGCCGCCTGACCGGTGCCACCTACCGCGACACCATCATCCGCCCCCTTGTGATGCCCGCCCTGAGGGCAGTTGGCCAGGGCGCCCAGTTCCAGGACGACAACGCGCCGTGCCACCGCGCCGCCATCGTGAATCGTTCCTACAAGGGCAGCAGGTGACAAGAATGGACTGGCCTGCCAGGTCACCAGATTTGAACCCCATAGAGCATCTGTGGGACGTGCTGGGGAGGCGAGTGCGGGCCCACAACCCTCCAGCAGACACCGTGGACCAGCTGTTTCAGTTGCTGGAGCAGGAGTGGCAGGCGATCCCCCAGGACACTCTCCGCCGCCTGGTGCACTCCATGAGACGTCGATGTGACGCTTGTTTGAACGCGAACGGTGGTCATACCCGTTATTAACATCATGACATCTACCATAGACTCTTGTTACTTTTCATTTTGGGGGTATGCCTCTTTAATCAAGTGTAAAACAAAGATAATTTTTTGTCACGGTGTTTGAATAAATTTGAATGGATTGAGGAATAATAAAAATAAAATATTCAATCATTAAATTATGTTCAGCTTTGTTTTCTTTCGAATGACAGCAGTTTTCCTAAGTGGTACTTCAATTGTTTTGAGTAGTGTATAAATGAAAGCACATAAAAAGCCAAACATTACATTTCTACTGTGAAATTGTTGTCGTTCTATAACGAAAAATCTATCATGCTTAAAGCAATATTTAGTAACAAATAAGTTTAATGTTTTATTACTACAATCTTTAAATGTGAGCTGTGATAAATTACCACATCTACCTGAATTTTACCACCCTCCGGTTTATGAACAATGTGTAGACAGAGTGCAAACGGCAATTTATGTGCGTGAAGACCTTGACTTTTGTGAAAGAACTCGACCAGTATCTAATAATATTCCCTCTGTGTCATGCTGTGCAGCCATGGTTACATATTCTTCATCGTTGATTCTTAATGTTGCTTTAATTTATCTTCCAAAAGGTCCTGATAATAAGAACACTGAATGGTTAAACGGGTTCCAAGATCAAACGGATAAGTGGGTAATAGGGGTGATTTTAATGTCCATGCCCCTTTCTGGGATAAAGGTTGTTCCTATATTTCTAATGACCGTTTGTTAGATAATACTGCGGATTCTATTCCTTGCATACTGAATAATGGAAATTAACTCGTATTCCAGATATAGCTAACCATAATCCCCCAGCCATCGATTTAACTTTTGCATCTCCATCATTGGTAGTCAGCGCAGCGTGGGAAACGGGAGAAGACTCTTTAGGATCAGATCATATTCCAGTCATAATATCCTTAAATAACATAGCAGAAGAAGAAGAAAACACAAGATTTTATCCCAAAGTATAATTACAAATGTGCAGATTGGTCACTCTTCAAAGACACCCTTAAAAACATAGCTTTAGATTATTCTGCTGGAGAAAATATAGACGATCAGTATGATAAATTCTGTAAATTTATTCCAACAGCAGCAGATAAACCGATGCCAAAAATAAAAATCTAAAAAAAACGCAGTGGAAATGTGTGGTGGAACAAAGATTGTGAACGCACAAATGACAAGAAAAAAGAAAGATTAAGATATATTGTAAAAAGAGATCAGCGAGTTATCATGAAAAAATAGAAAAGACGGATAAAGAAAGTGATGATGCAATGGAATATACAAAATTGAAACATTAGAATGATTTCTGAACTCTAAAGTGAAACATTGTAAGGATACTGGAAAAGTATGGGAAGAACTGAAAGCTATGAAAAATGGATTGATTTCACCACAGTATCCCATAAAAATAGATAACAACAATCTGCCCAGTGCTGAAGAGAAAGCAGAAGTTTTTGTAAACCTATTCGCTGATGTCAGCCGCCCCGAGGGTCTAACAAACACTGACCGAACTTATAGAGAAAAAGAAGAAAGTAATATAACACATGATGATCCACCACTAGATAATAGCATAAACATTAATGCTCCTATAACTATACTAGAAGTAAAAGAAGTCATTAGAGCCATTCCAATAAGGAAATCATCAGTTGGTTTAGATGCAATATCTAATCAGATGCTAAAGAATTTACCTGAAAATCTTGTAGTTTTTCTTCATGCTTTGTTAAGTACTTGCTAGAACAATAGTGACATGCCCAAAATATGGAAACAGACAATTGTTGTCCCAGTTCATAAACAAGGAAAGTCTTCTAGCGAACCTAAAATATACAGACATATAGCATTAACATCACACGTCTGTAAACGACCAGAAGGGATTGTTTTGAATAGACTAGCACATTACTTTGACAAAATGACATCATTCCTATTGAATGAGTGGCTTTCGTAAAGGGCGATCTACTACAGAAATATTGGTAAAATTATCAACAACTATAAAGAAACAATTTGCAAGACGTAAGTGTGTCCTGGCTACATTTTTTTTTGACATAACCAAGGCTTACGATCAAGTGTGGCATTCACAGCTATTAAACAAACTTTAAAATATTGGACTATCAAGAAATGTACACAATTATGTTAAATGCTTTGTGAAAGATGGGATAATACAAACAAGAGTAGGAAAAACATATTCCACCAGTAGAACTTTGTCAGTGGGAATCCCTCAAGGGTCAGTGTTAATGAGAATCCCTCAAGGGTCAGTGTTACCTCTGCTTCTTTTCTCATTGCATCGCATGATTTGCCAAATAAGTTATCTTAAAAGGTAGTTCTTGTTCAATATGCAGAAGAATATGCATGTGGATGGCAGTAGCTCTTAAAAAGAAAACTCCACAGCATGATATAAATTTCATCAAAAAGATCATCAAGACGAACTAAATAGGAAGGCGGAATACTTGAAGTTAAATGGATTAAACCTACCTATTGAAAAAACAAATATAATTCTCTTCAATAGTGGTAATAATCCAGATAAACTGCCTGTTTTTACATTGGGTGAAACACCTCTTAAATACCTAACAGAAGTTAATTTCCTAGGAATCCGTTTTGCATCTAAACTATCATGGAACGCTCAAATTGAATACTTATTAACAAAGCCGAGGAAAACATTACATTTCCTTTAAATTATTTCTAAAGGAAAATGGGGACAGAATTCATCTACATTGATAATTCTATGTAAACCTTTAATGAGGTCGAAAATAACATATGCCCAAGAAGTAATCTTTAGCGCACCTAGATACCTATTGAAAAAGCTTGAATGTATTGAATGCAAGGCATTAAAATTAGCACTTGGCCTTCCGGTAAATGCATAATCTTCTCGTACGTATTACGAAGCGCAGATGCTTCCCTTAGATGAATACAGAGAGTTAACGTGTTGTAAATTTGTTATCAAAGATACAACTAATAAAACGCACATTAGATCTGAAATAAAAATGAGGTCAGATATGGATTCTCCTAAAAGAGAAAAATCTATAGCTTCTAAAAAAAAAAACCCAAACCAATGGCAACTTACACATCAAAAAGTATTACTGATTCTGGAGTTTCAATCGATAACGATGCACTATCCATTAGACCGTTATTTTCTCCTATACCACCATGGGAGCTTAACAAAGCACATTTTGATATTGAACATACCAATATAAAAAAGATGAAAACATAAATATGTTAGCAAGCTATTTTAATGTCATGCTGAAAAGAACTATTCAAATTATTTGAAAATGTACACAGACGGTTCGTGCATTGATGAACACACAAGTTGTGCATTCTCAATACCAGACTTAAGAGTAAAGAAATCATTTTATATTGGAATTAACAAATTGATATTTACAGCAGAATTAACAGCGATACCCCTGGCTTTGAATTACCTTTTAAACTTTTAAAAAGCAATATTTCAAATTCTGTTCTGTGTTGATTCTAAATAAGTTTTTTCAGGCATTAAAAGGTTTTCAGTTGCACACAAAACCTGGAACTGGTCATAGAGATAAGTTGTATGATACACATGCTAATCGCAAGAGGAACCCATCTAGCTTTTTGTTGGATTCCTTCACATTGTTCTCATTATAATGAAAAAGTAGACAGGCAGCTAAGCGTGGAGCCAAAAATAGTTTTGATTCAGAATTGTTTGATTTCCCCTTATCAGTACATGAACAGTGTAACTTAGTTGAGTCACATGTCTGGAAAGCTTTCGAATATAGTGTGGTAGATCACGTCAATAAAGAACAGTTTGATATTAAAAGAATTAAAGAGAATTTGAACTTTAATAGAAAATTACTTTCATTCATGTACAGGTGGAAACTTAATGCATTTGAAACAAAACATGAAAAAAAAACATAGTTTGCATATGTGGAAACAAAATTACTCCAGATCATATTGTTTCATGCAGTGAAATGAAAACAATCATTCCAGTATTGAAGCAAAATACTGAGCAGGCTATTTTTGGTCACCAGCTTTA
>CM065735.1:57000769-57043269 GCA_033310375.1 Conus canariensis | reverse complement strand
TTAGTCAGTCAGTCGATCGTTCAGTCAATCATTCGTTAAGTCGATCGTTCAGTCATTCATTCGTTAAGTCGATCGTTCAGTCATTCAGTCGTTCAGTCGTCGTTCAGTCAGTCGGTCGTTTGGTCATTCGTTCGTTCAATCAGTCAGTCGGTCGTTCATTCGTTCAGATCGGTCGTTCACTCATTCATTCGTTCAGTCGGTCAATCGGTCATCAATCCTTCCTTTGTTCAGTCGGTTCGTCTGTCGCTCATTCATTCGTTCAGTCGGTCGTTCACTCCTTCAGTCGGCGGGCGAAATGTAAGTCACAGATGCAGGGATTGTGTGTGTGTGTGTGTGTGTGTGTGTGTGTGTGTGTGTGTGTGTGTTTGTGAGAGAGAGAGGGGGGGGGGGGAGGGGGGTACAGGGGACATGGATGCTCGTCGTGATTAGGAGGGGGGATGGGGATGGGAGAAGCGAATTCGGGGTATGGTATGTGGGTATATGTGGCGCGCGGATGCAGGGTATGCCATGTGCACGGGGTCGCGGATGCAGCGTACCACGTGGCAGCGGGTAAAAAGGACGTGAATACAGCGTTATGACATGATGGAGCTACGGCGGTCGCGGTTGCAGGGCGTGACATGGATGGAGTGGAGGTGAGGAGGTGCAGATACAGGGCGTGACATGGGTGGAGTGGAGGTGGGGAGGTGCAGATACAGGGCGTGACATGGGTGGAGTGGAGGTAAGGGGGTGCAGATACAGGGCGTGGCATGGGAGAAGGTGCAGATACAGGGCGTGACATGGGTGGGTAAGGTGAGGAGGTGCAGATACAGGGCGTGGCATGGGAGAAGGTGCAGATACAGGGCGTGACATGGGTGGGTAAGGTGAAGAGGTGCAGATACAGGGCGTGGCATGGGTGAGGTGAGGAAGTGCAGATACAGGGCGTGACATGGATAGGGTGAGGTGAGGAAGTGCAGATACAGGGCGTGACATGGATGGGGTGAGGGGAGGAAGTGCAGATACAGGGCGTGACATGGGTGGGGTGACAGGGAAGAGGTGCAGATACAGGGCGTGACATGGGTGGGGTGAGGGGAGAAGGTGCAGATACAGGGCCTGACATGGGTGAGGTGAGGAAGTGCAGATACAGGGCGTGACATGGATGGGGTGAGGTGAGGAAGTGCAGATACAGGGCGTTACATGGATGGGGTGAGGTGAGGAAGTGCAGATACAGGGCGTGACATGGATGGGGTGAGGGGAGAAGGTGCAGATACAGGGCGTGACATGGGTGGGGTGAGGGCAGAAGGTGCAGATACAGGGCGTGACATGGATGGGGTGAGGGGAGAAGGTGCAGATACAGGACGTGACATGGGTGGGGTGAGGGAGAAGGTGCAGATACAGGGCGTGACATGGGGGGGTGAGGGGAGAAGGTACAGATACAGGGCGTGACATGGGTGGGGTGAGGGGAGGAGGTGCAGATACAGGCGTGACATGGATGGGGTGAGGGGAGGAGGTGCAGATAAGGGCGTGACATGGATGGGGTGAGGGGAAAAGGTACAGATACAGGGCGTGACATGGGTGGGGTGCGGGGAGAAGGTACAGATACAAGGCGTGACATGGATGGGGTGAGGGGAGAAGGTACAGATACAGGGCGTGACATGGATGGGTTGAGGGGAGAAGGTACAGATACAATGCGTGACATGGGTGGGGTGAGGGGAGAAGGTACAGATACAGGGCGTGACATGGATGGGGTGAGGGGAGGAGGTGCATATACATGGCGTGACATGGGTGGGGTGAGGGAAGGAGGTGCAGATACAGGGCGTGACATGGGTGGGGTGAGGGAAGGAGGTGCAGATACAGGGCGTGACATGGGTCGGTGAGGGGAGAAGGCGCAGATGCAGGGCGTAACATGGGTGAGGTGAGGTGAGGAGATGCAGATACAGGGCGTTGCATGGGAGGAGGTGCAGATACAGGGCGTGACATGGGTGAATAAGGTGAGGAGGTGCAGATACAGGGCGTGACATGGATGGAATCACGAGGAGGATGTGCAGATACAGGGCGTGACATGGTTGGAGTGAGTGGAGGAGGTGCAGATACAGGGCAAGACATGGATGGGGTGAGGGGAAGAGGTGCAGATAGAGGGCGTGACATGGATGGAATCACGAGGAGGATGTGCAGATACAGGGCGTGACACGGATGGGGTGAGGGGAGGAGGTGCAGATGGAGGGCAAGACAAGTGGGGGGGGGGGGGGGGGTAAAGTGAGGAGGTGCAGATACAGGTCGTGGCATGTGTGGAGTGACGGGGAGGAGGTGCAGATACAGGGCGGGGCATGGGAGGAGGTACAGATACAGGGCGTGACGTAGGTGGGGCGAGGGGAAGACGTTTAAATACAGGGCTTGGCATGGGAGGAGGTGCAGGTACAGGGCTTGGCATGGGAGGAGGTGCAGATACAGGGCGTGACGTGGGTGGGATCAGGGGAGGAGGTGCGGATCCATGGCGTGACATGGGTGAGCTGCGGGGAGGAGGTGCAGATACGGGGCGTGACATGGGTGGGGTGAGGGTGGAGGTGCAGATACAGGGTGTGACATGGGATGAGGTGCAGATACTGGGCGTGGCATGGATGGAATGACGGGGAGGAGGTGCAGATAAAGGGCGTAACATGGATTGATTGACATGGAGGAGGTGCAGATACAGTGCGTGACATGGCAAGTAGTGCAGATACAGGGCGAGACATGGGTGGGGTGAGGGGAGGAGGTGCAGATACAGGGCGTGACATGGATGGAGTGACAGGGAGGAGGTGCAGACACAGGGCGTGACGTGGGAGGAGGTGCAGATACTGGGCGTAACATGGATGGAGTGACGGGGAGGAGGTGCAGACACAGGGCGTGACATAGGAGGAGAAGCACATAATGGGCGTGACATGGATGGAGTGACGGGGAGGAGGTGCAGATACAGGACGTGATAGGGGTGGAGTGACGGGAGGGAGGTGCAGACACAACACGTAATATGGAAGGAGTGACAGGGAGGAGGTGCAGATACAGGGCGTGACATGGGTGGAGTGACGGGGAGGAGGTGCAGATACAGAGCGTTACATGGGTGGAGTGACGGGAAGGAGGTGCAGATACAGGGCATGACATGGGTGGGTGAGGGGAGGAGGTGCAGATACAGGGCGTGACATGGGTGGAGTGATGGGGAGAAGGTGCAGATACTGGGCGTGACATAGATGGGGTGAGGGGAGGAGGCGCAGATACAGGGCGTGGCATGGGTGGGGTGAGGGGAGGAGGTGCAGTTACAGGGCGTGACATGGGTGTGGTGATGGGGAGGAGGTGCAGATACTGGGCGTGATATGGGTGGGGTGAGGGGAGGAGGTGCAGTTACAGGGCGTGACATGGGTGTGGTGATGGGGAGGAGGTGCAGATACTGGGCGTGATATGGGTGGGGTGAGGGGAGGAGGTGCAGATACAGGGCGTGACATGGATGGGGTGAGGGGAGGAGGTGCAGATACTGGGCGTGACTTGGATGGAGTGACGGGTAGGAGGTGCAGATACAGGGCGTGACGTGGGAGGAGGTGCAGATACAGGGCGTGACATGGATGGGGTGAGGGGAGGAGGTGCAGGTACATGGCTTGGCATGGATGGGGTGAGGGGAAGAGGTGCAGATAACTGGCGTGACATGGGTGGGGTGAGGGAAGGATGTGCAGATACAGGGTGTGACATGGTCGCGTGAGGGGAGAAGGTGCAGACACGGCGTGACATGGGTTGGGTGAGGTGAGGTGAGGAGGGTCAGGTTCAGGGCGTTGCATGGGAGGAGGTGCAGATACAGGGCATGTTATGGGTGAGTAAGGTGAGGAGGTGCAGATACAGGGCGTGACATGGATGGGGTGAGGGGAGGAGGTGCGGATACAAGGCGTGACATGGATGGGGTGAGGGGAGGAGGTGCGGATACAGGGCGTGACATGGATGGGGTGAGGGGAGGAGGTGCGGATACAGGGCGTGACATGGATGGGGTGAGGGAGGATGTTCAGATACAGGGCGTGAAATGGATGGGGTGAGTGGAAGAGGTGCAGATACAGGGCGTGACATGGATGGAATCACGAGGAGGATGTGCAGATGCAGGGCAAGACGAGGGGAGAGGGGGGGGGGGGGTGTGTAATGTTAGGAGGTACAGATACAGGGCGTGGCATGTGTGGAGTGACGGGGAGGAGGTGGAGATACAGGGCGTGGCATGGGAGGAGGTGCAGATACAGGCCGTGGCATGGGAGGAAGTGGGAATACACGGCGTTGCATGGGAGGAGGTGCACATACAGGGCGTGGCATGGGAGGAGGTGCACATACAGGGCGTGGCATGGGAGAAGGCGCAGATACAGTGCGTGGCATGGTTGGAGGTGCAGATACAGGGCGTAACGTAGGTGAGCCGAGTGGAGGACGTGCAAATACAGGGCTTGGCATGGGAGGAGGTGCAGATACAGGGCTTGGCATGGGAGGAGGCGCAGATACAGGGCGTGACGTGTGTGGGATTAGGGGAGGAGGTGCAGATACATGGCGTGAAATGGGTGAGCTGCGGGAAGGAGGTGCAGATACGGGGCGAGACATGGGTTGGGTGAGAGGGAGGAGGTGCAGATGTAGGGCGTGATTGGGTCGGCGAGGTGAGGAGGTGCAGAAACAGGGCGTGACATGGGTGGAATCTCGAGGAGGATGTGCAGATACAGTGCGTGACATGGATGGGTGAGGGGAGGAGGTGCAGATACAGGGCGTGGCATGTGTGGAGTGACGGGAAGGAGGTGGAGATAGAAGGCGTGGCATGGGAGGAGGTGCACATACAGGGCGTGGCATGGTTGGAGGTGCAGATACAGGGCGTGGCATGGGAGAAGGTGCAGATACAGGGCGTGGCATGGATGGAGTGACGTGGAGGAGGTGCAGATACAGGGAGCGTCATGGGTAGGGTGAGGGGAGGAGGTGCAGATACAGGGCGTGACATGGGTTGAGTGATGGGGAGGAGGTGCAGATATAGCACGTGACATGGGTGGGTGAGGTGAGGAGGTGCAGATACAGGGCGTGACATGGGTGGTAAGGTGAGTAGGTGCAGGTACAGGTCGTAACATGGGTGGGTGAGGTGAGGAGGTGCAGATACACTGCGTGGCATGGGTGGAGTCATGGAGAGAAAGGGCAGATGGCGTGACATGGGAGGAGGTGCAGATACAGGGCGTGACATGGGTGGGGTGATGGGGAGGAGGTGCAGATACTGGGCGTGACATGGATGGGGTGAGGGGAGGAGGCGCAGATGGAGGGCGTGACATGGATGGGGTGAGGGGAGGAGGTGCAGATACTGGGCGTGACATGGATGAAGTGAAGGGGAGGAGATGGAGATACAGGGCGTGACGTGGGAGGAGGTGCAGATACAGGGTATGACCTGGATGGGTTGAGGGGAGGAGGTGCAGATACATGGCGTGACATGGGTGGGGTGAGGGAAGGAGGTGCAGATACAGGGCGTGACATGGGCGCGTGAGGGGAGAAGGTGCAGATACAGGGCGTGACATGGGTTGGGTGAAGTGAAGTGAGGAGAGGCAGAATCGGGGCGTTGCATGGGAGGAGGTGCAGATACAGGGCGTGACATGGATGGGGTGAGGGGAGGAGGTGCGGATACAGGGCGTGACATGGATGGGGTGAAGGGAGGATGTGCAGATACAGGGCGTGACATGGATGGGGTGAGGGGAGGATGTGCAGATACAGGGCGTGAAATGGATGGGATGAGGTGAAGAGGTGCAGATACAGGCGTGACAGGGATGGAATCACGAGGAGGATGTGCAGATGCAGGGCAAGACAAGGGGAGAGGGGGGGGGGGGGGTAAGGTGAGGAGGTACAGATACAAGGCGTGGCATGTGTGGAGTGACGGGGAGGAGGTGCAGATACATGGCGTGGCATGGGAGGAGGAGCAGATACAGTGCGTGGCATGGTTGGAGGTGCAGATACAGGGCGTGGAATGGGAGGAGGTGCAGATACAGGGCGTAACGTAGGTGGGCCGAGTGGAGGACGTTTAAATACAGCGCTTGGCATGGGAGGAGGTGCAGATACAGGGCTTGGCATGGGAGGAGGCGCAGATACAGGGCGTGACGTGGGTGGGATTAGGGGAGGAGGTGCAGATACTTGGCGTGAAATGGGTGAGCTGCGCGGAGGAGGTGCAGATACATGGCGAGACATGGGTTGTGTGAGGGGGAGGAGGTGCAGACATAGGGCGTGACATGGGTGGGCGAGGTGAGGAGGTGCTGAAACAGGGCGTGACATTGGTGGAATCTCGAGGAGGATGTGCAGATACAGGGCGTGACATGGATGGGTGAGGGGAGGAGGTGCAGATACAGGGCGTGGCATGTGTGGGGTGACGGGGAGGAGGTGCAGATAGAGGGCGTGGCATTGGAGGAGGTGCACATACAGGACGTAGCATGGTTGGAGGTGCAGATACAGGGTGTGGCATGGGAGGAGGCGCAGATACAGGGCGTGGCATGGTTGGAGGTGCAGATACAGGGCGTGGCATGGGATGAGGCGCAGATACAGGGCGTGGCATGGTTGGAGGTGCAGATACAGGGCGTGGCATGGGATGAGGTGCAGATACAGGGCGTGGCATGGGTGGAGTGAGGGGGAGGTGGTGCAGATATAGCACGTGACATGGGTGGGTGAGGTGAGGAGGTGCAGATACAGGGCGTGACATGGGTGGGTAAGGTGAGTAGGTGCAGGTACAGGTCGTAACATGGGTGGGTGAGGTGAGGTGCAGATACACTGCGTGGCATGGGTGGAGTGATGGAGAGAAGGTGCAGATGGAGTGTCATGGGAGGAGGTGCAGATACAGGGTGTGACATGGATAGGGTGAGGGAAGGAGGTGCAGATATAGGACGTGGCATATGTGGAGTGAGGGGAGGAGGTGCAGATACAGGACGTGGCATGAGAGGAGTGAGGTGGGAGGTGCAGATACAGGGCATGACATAGGAGGTGGTGCAGATATTCGGCGTGACATGGGAGGATGTGCGAATACTGGGCGTGGGATGGGAGGAGTGAGGGGAGGAGGTTCAGATACAGGGCGTGACATGGGAGGAGGTGCAGATACTGGGCGTGACATGGGTGGGTTGAGGGGAGGAGGCGCAGATACAGGGCGTGACATGCGTGGGGTGAGGGGAAGATGTGCAGATACAGTGCGTGACATGGGTGGAGTGAGGGAAGAAGGTGCAGATACAGGGCGTGACATGGGTGGAGTGAGAGGAGGAGGTGGAGATACAGGGCGTGACATGGGTGGGGTGATGGGGAGGAGGTGCAGATACTGGGCGTGACATGGATGGGGTGAGGGGAGGAGGCGCAGATACAGGACGTGGCATGGGTGGGGTGAGGGGAGGAGGTGCAGATTCAGTGCATGACATTGGTGGAGTGCAGGGAGGAGGTGCAGATACAGGGCGTGACATGGGTGGGGTGAGGGGAGGAGGTGCAGATACACGGCGTGACATGGGTGGAGTGACGGGGAGGAGGTGCAGATACAGGACGTGATATGGATGGAGTGATAGGGAGGAGGTGCAGATACAGGGCGTGACATGGGTGGAGTGACGGGGAGGAGGTGCAGATACAGGGCGTGACATGGGTGGAGTGACGGGGAGGAGGTGCAGATACAGAACGTGTAACATTATTATTATTATTATAATATTAACATTATTGTTTTCATAGCTGAATTACAGCTACAGTCGGTGAATCTTTTATACTCATCCAATTTTTTTTTTTAATTTGATATAGAAGTATGAACGTGTGTACATATAACTATAACACACACATACACTTACTCACTCACACACACACACACACAACACACACACACACACACACACACACACACACACACACACACACACACACACACACACACACACACACTCACACACTAACACACACACACCAACACGCACGCATGCACACACACGTACACGATCGTCTAATATCATTTTTAGTAAACAGACGTTAAATTGAAGAATGAGCACGTGTACTCACATACACACACGCACGCACACACACACACACACACGCACGCACACGCACACGCACGCACACACGCGCGCACACACGCGCGCACACACGTAACATACATACAACACATACAAAAGCATTCACGCATGTGTGCGCGCGTGTACATATGCATACACACGTACGAACACATACATACACACAGGCACATGTAAGTTAGAATAAGTATTTTGTAACTTACAAGATTATATTCAACATGTTCCCCCCCTCTTTTATTGCTATGGTGGATATGGTGAGGATGATGGTATTGCTGATTATGATGTTGATGACAATGTGGTGCCTATATTTATGTCTGGGTTCCTCTGGTAGATGAGGGAGATAAAGGAAAATATTATTGCCCCTTTGGGGAACCCCCAGCAAAGAGTACAGATGTACCAAACGCGAAAAATATGTCACAGGGTACATCAAGTGAGCTGTGAGAGGTTAAGCTTTATCCATGACATGAGGTCAGATGTTTCATATTGTATCAAGCTGAATGTATTTGTCACGCACACGCACACACATGCACGCACACACACACGCGCGCAGACACACACACGCGCGCACGCACGTACGCACACACGCGCGCGCGCGCACGCACACACCGCGCACACACACACACACACGTACGTGCGCACGGACACTTTTTTTTTCTTTTTTTCTCGTAACTGTCCCATTTGTTCGACCGATGGTCACATGGTATTCACGCCACCCGCCCCTTCCCTCCCGTGTTTCTTCTCTTCGTAAGCAAGGAAGTGGTTACACATTTTTGCCGTTCTTGTTGTGCCTCTTGATTGATAGTTATGTATGTGTGTGTGTGTGTGTGCGCGCATATGGGAATGGATAGTTTGGTGATGTCATCTCTAAATTGCCAGGGTCTGGGTAACTATAAAAAACGAAAAGATGTCTGTGTGTGTGTGTGTGTGTGCGCGTATATATATATATATATATATATATATATATATATATATATATATGTGTGTGTGTGTGTGTGTGTGTATGTGTGTGTGTGTGTGTGTGTGTGTGTGTATGTGTGTATGTAGATACATAACATATTTCAAACAAAAACTTAAAGAGTAGATCACTCGTCATTTTGAGTTGTATTCAGGAACACAGGTTATGTCGTGCTAATTATTGAGATACATTGCCTTATGCAATGTGCTCAGCGAGACTCATTCAGAAATGTTATTTTATGTTCTACATAATTGTTTGTGTTTATTTTGTCATGTCCAAGAATTCTTTGTATCCATTTTTTGTTACAACAGGTCCAAGGTTTTTCTTTGTCATGTTTATGATATAATTTGTGATGTACATGATGATGATCATAGCATAGTGAAAACGAGTATGGAGAGCATATGCAGCGCTAGCAGTATAATAATAATAATAATGTATAATACTTATATAGCGCATTTCTTGTTACACAACTCAATGCGCTTACATCCACCATTTGCACTTATTCATCAACACTCGTTTACACAACGGGCTGCCTACCTGGGTAGTGCCGACTGAAGAGCTGCCAGCTGGCGCTTCATTCAGTCGTTTCCCGTGTCATCCAGTCAATATCGTTCACTCAGTTTCTTTACTTCCTTCATTCTTTTTTTTTTTTTTCCATTTCTTACGCAGGGTGCATGCTGTGTGTAACGTGTCATCCATACACGTTACACACAGTATGAAAGAACATTATGGGAATGGATAGTTTGGTGATGTCATCTCTAAATTGCCAGGGTCTGGGTAACTATAAAAAACGAAAAGATGTCTTTCAATATTTAAGGCAAAAGGAATATTCTGTATATTTTTTTTTTTACAAAATATGCGTTTTACTAAGAAATTAGAGCGCCAGATTCGAACTGAATGGGGATATGAATGCTTTTTTTCTTCTAATAATAGTAGATCAAGAGGGGTTGCCATATTGTTAAATAATAATTTTGATTTCAAAATAGAACAAATAATCAAAGATACAAAAGGAAACTATATTGTTTTGGTGTTGAATACAATGGGACAACAGATTGTATTAGTGAATGTTTACGGTCCAAATCGGGATGAACCAGATTTTTTCGAGACCATACAAAACAGAATTGAAGATCTAGGTATTTCGAATGTAATTATCGGTGGAGATTGGAACTTGGTATTAAATCCAAATTTTGATTACTATAACTATAAACATATTAATAATGTCAAAGCAAGAGAAGCAGTATTGGAGATGATTTCCAAATATGAACTAGTAGATATATGGAGAGAATTGAACCCAGAAGTTCTCCGATACAGTTGGAGAAGAACAAATCTTTTTCAACAAAGCCGTTTAGATTTCTTTTTAGTTTCTGACACTTTAGTAACCAATGTTAGTAACGCTGATATCCTCTTTGGATATAGAAATGATCACTCTTTAATAACAATAGAGGTAACATTTAAAAATGAAGAAAGAACCAAAGGGTTTTGGAAATTTAACTCCTCATTGTTGAAAGATCATATTTATGTTGAACTCATTAACAATACTATAGAAGAAATAAAAGAACAATATGCAGTATTGCCTTATACAAGAGAGAATGTAAAAAGAATACCAGGTGATCAGATTCACTTCATGATATCTGATCAACTGTTTCTAGATACACTGTTAATGGAAATTAGAGCAAAATCTATTACGTATAGCATAAATAAAAAGAGGGATTTAATAAAACATGAACAAGATCTAGAAAGAGAAATACAAACTCTAGAGAGAAAGTCGTTTATAGATGAAGAAGACATGATAGTTTTGAATGAGAAAAAAAAACCCACAAATAGCAGAAATTAGGAAAACAAAACTAGAAGGTATTATTTTAAGATCCAAAGCAAGATGGGCATCTCAAGGAGAGAAAATCAATAAATACTTCTGCTCTTTAGAAAAAAGGCATTTTGTAAGCAAACGAATGTTGAAATTGGTGACAGATGACGGTCGAACACTATTCGAAAGAGATGAGATGTTGCAGGAGACAAAATCTTTTTTTCAGAAATTATATGAACAAAAAGAATCCCGGGAAATAGACATTGATAATTATATACACAGCTTGCCAAAGTTATCTGAAACAGAATCTGAAAACCTGGAAGGGTTCATAACTAAAGAAGAAGCATCTGAAGCATTAAAAAGCATGCAAAATGATAAAAGCCCAGGCACAGATGGAATGACAGTGAATTTCTTTAAGTTTTTCTGGAGACAATTAGGTGACTTCGTGGCTCGGTCTTTAAACGAGGGATTTATTAAGGGAGAATTGTCAATAACTCAAAAGGAGGGAATAATAATTTGCATACCTAAAAATGAAAAACCTAGGGAATATTTAAGAAATTGGAGACCAATCTCACTCCTGAACATTACATATAAAATTGGATCAACGTGTATAGCAAACAGGATGAAAATGGTTGTATCTAAATTAATCCATGAAGATCAAACTGGATTTATATCAGGAAATACATTGGAGATAACATTCGAATTTTGTATGACTTAATACATTATTTAGAAAATAAAAACGTGCCAAGTCTATTGATTTCTATTGATTTCGAAAAAGCTTTTGACTCAATTAACTGGAACTATATGGAAAAAGTTTTGAATGCATTTGGCTTTGGTAAAGATATAATTAAATGGATACATACCTTCTATACTAATATCAAGTCCTATGTGATCGTGAATGGAAAAATTTCAAAAAGCTTTGCAGTAGCCAGAGGATGCCGGCAAGGAGACCCAATATCGCCATATTTGTTTGTTATGTGTGCTGAGATATTAGCATGCAAAATCCGTGAAGATAAATAAATTAAAGGAATTCAGATATCAGATACAGAATTTAAGGTAAGCCAGTTTGCTGACGCGACCTCATTTACGTTAGAGGGAGATCAAAAGTCATACGAAAGACTGTTCAATACTCTGGAGGAATTTGAAGAATTCTCAGGCCTAAAGTTGAATTTTGAAAAAAAAACTATCAACGTATGGTTAGGTAAAAATAAGAAATCAGATATTAGATACTTAGCTGATAAGCGCATGATATGGAATCCCCCCAAATTTAAAATAATTGGGCTCTGGTTTACTACCGACCTATCGCATTTAACAGAAATCAATACAGCAAGCAAATTTGTCGAAGTACAAACCTTGTTTAAAATCTGGTCTAGAAGGAGCTGTACACCACTGGGAAGAGTAGCCATCTTAAAATCGTTTATATTATCAAAATAAGTATACTTATGGATATTATTGCCAAATCCACCAGATGATTATATTAAACAATTACAGAAAATGTGTTTTGATTTTGTGTGGGATAAAAAAAAACAACAGATAAAATAAAACGAATTTATTCAGTTCATAATGTCGAAAATGGAGGCATTGGAATTCCAAATATACAAGCTTTTATTCAGGGTCTGAAATTGTCTTGGATAAGAAAACTGATTATAGGCAATTCAAAATGGAAGAAATTAATGAAAATCTCATATCCAGAAAGTGATCAGTTAAACTGCTATGGTTCTAGGAGATTTACAAATAATAAATATAATCAGTTTTGGAAAGACGTATTTAATGCTTATGATAAATTCAACACTCACGTTGAATTAGATTACAACAAAGAGATGACTGCTGAACCCATATTTTTCAACAACAAATTCAAAATAAATAATAGTCATTTCTTTTTTAAAACTTGGAACCTAAAAAATGTATACCTTGTGAAAGATGTTTTGAAAGAAAATGGAGAGTTTTTAAAACATGATGAATTTTCAGAAAAGTGGGGTCTAACAGTAAATTATCTTAACTACTTTGGTTGCATTCAAGCAATCAAAGAATATACCAGAAAAAGAAATATAATCTTCGAAAATAACTGTAGTAACGAAAATAATAAATCAGTACAAATAATATCTGGAGTACATAAAGGAACAAAGATTTTTTACAATTTACTCTTAGAGGAACATGTAATATTCGACATAAAAGCCTTTATGAAGTGGGAAACTCGATTAGCCATGTATATTGATTGGGAGACTGTTTTAAAAAAGATTAATAAATAAAAGAAATATAGCTTAAATGGTTTCAGCTGAAACTGTGTCATGGAATTTTAGTGTCAAATATCCTATTACAAAAAATTGGAGTAACTGATAATGATAAATGCAACTTTTGTTGCAATGAAAGAGATACTGTGCAACATTATTTATGGTACTGCCCATTCTCACAGATGTTTTGGAAAGATTTTGAAAAAAAAAATAAGAGAGAAGTGCAGTAACTGTGAAAGATTATCATTTAATGTTGAATTAATTTTATTTGGCACAGACGATAAAACACTTACTGAAGATACTTTTGATCTAATTATTCTATGGGCAAAATTCTTTGTTTATAAGTGCAGGATAACTCGCATTAAACCAAAACTGGAAATATTTTTGACTGAGTTAAGCCGTAGGTATACGTTGGAAAAAATATGTACATGTATTAAATATGTGTTACTATGATTAAAAAAAAAAAAGTGGCTACCATACTCAGGATTATTGTTGGAGGGATAGCAATCAATATGGATGATCCCTCAACACACTGTATAGATGCTGTGTTTAAAAAAAAAGGGAGGTGTGTGTGTGTGTGTGTGTGTGTGTGTGTGTGTGTGTGTGTGTGTGTGTTCCATACATATTGAATAGTACTGACATATGCTATGAACAAAGAATTCAAAACATAATTTTTGTGTTGCTGTATGAGGACCTTGTAGAAAACACCCTTTGCATTAACATTATAATTTTTGTATTTGTACATATATGGTATTTATGAAAAAAATACTCTTGTTGTTCTGTGGAACACTGTAATGTTATTACTGAATATTCATTTTGGAAAGAAAAGAACCTTCATTGCAAGGGGGCAAAAAAAAAGAAAAAAAAGAACGTGACATGAGTGGGATGAGGGAAAGAGGTACAGGGCGTAACATAGGTGTCGTGCAGCTGAGGAGGTGCAGATACAGGGCGTAACATGGGAGAAGGTGCAGATACAGGGTGTAACATGGGACAAGGTGCAGATACAGAGCGTGGCATGCGTGGAGTGAGGGGAGGAGGTGCAGATACAGGGCGTGACATGGGTGGGGTGAGGGAAGGAGGTGCAGATACAGGGCGTGACATGGGTGGGGTGAGGTGAGGTGAGGAGGTGCAGATACAGGGCGTGACATGGGTGGGTGAGACGAGAAGGTGCAGATACAGGGCGTGACATGGGTGGGGTGAGGGAAGGAGGTGCAGATACTGGGCGTGACATGGGTGGGGTGAGGTGAGGTGAGGAGGTGCAGATACAGGGCGTTGCATGGGAGGAGGTGCAGATACAGGACGTGACATGGGTGAGTAAGGTGAGGAGGTGCAGATACAGGGCGTGACATGGATGGAATCACGAGGAGGATGTACAGATACAGTGCGTGACACGGATGGGGCGAGGGGAGGAGGTGCAGATACAGGGCGTGACATTGATGGGGTGAGGGGAGGAGGTGCAGATGCATAGCAAGACAAGGTGGGAGGGGGGGGGTAAGGTTAGGAGGTGCAGATACAGAGCGTGGCATGTGTGGAGTGACAGGGCGTTACGTAGGTGGGGCGAGGGGAGGACGTGCAAATACAGGGTTTGGCATGGGAGGAGGTGCGGATACAGGGTGTGACGTGGGTGGGATGAGGTGAGAAGGTGCAGATACATGGTGTGACATGGGTGAGCTGCAGGGAGGAGGTGCAGATACAGGACGTGACATGGGTGGGTGAGACGAGAAGGTGCAGATACAGGGCGTGACATGGGAGGAGGTGCAGATACAGGGCGTTACATGGGTGGAATCACGCGGAAGATGTCCAGATACCGTGCGTGACACGGATGGGGTGAGGGGAGGAGGTGCAGATACAGGGCGTGACATAAATGGGGTGAGGGTAGAAGGTGCAGATACAGGGCGTGACATGGGTAAGGTGAGGGGAGAAGGTGCAGATACAGGGCGTGACATGGGTGGGGTGAGGGGAGAAGGTGCAGATACAGGGCGTGACATGGATGGGGTGAGGGGAGGAGGTGCAGATGCATGGCAAGACAAGGTGGGGAGGGGTGTAAGTGAGGAGTGCAGATAAAGGGCGTGGCATGTGTGGAGTGACAGGGCGTGACGTAGGTGGGGCGAGGGGAGGACGTGCAAATACAGGGCTTGGCATGGGAGGAGGTGCAGATACAGGGCATGACGTGGGTAGGATGAGGTGAGGAGGTGCAGATACATGGCGTGACATGGGTGAGCTGCGGGGAGGAGGTGCAATATACAGGACGTGGCATGGATGGGGTGAGGGGAGGGGGTGCAGATGCTGGGCGTGACATGGATGGAGTGACGCGGAGGAGGTGCAGATACAGGGCGGACGTGGGAGGAAGTGCAGATACAGGGCGTGACATGGATGGGGTGAGGGGCGGAGGTGCAGATACAGGGCGTGGCATTGATGGGGTGAGGGGAGGAGGTGCAGATACATGGCGTGACATGGGTGGGGTGAGGGAAGGAATTGCAGATACAGAGCGTGACATGGGCGCGTGAGGGGAGAAGGTGCAGATACATGGCGTGACATGGGTTGGTTGAGGGAGGTGAGGAGGGCAAATCAGGGCGTTGCATGGGAGGAGGTGCAGATACAGGGCATGACATGGGTGAGTAAGGTGAGGAGGTGCAGATACAGGGCGTGACATGGATGGGGTGAGGGGAGGAGGTGCGGATACAGGGCGTGACATGGATGGGTGAGAGGAGGAGGTGCGGATACAGTGCGTGACATGGATGGGGTGAGGGAGGATGTGCAGATACAGGGCGTGAAATGGATGGGGTGAGGGGAAGAGGTGCAGATACAGGGCTTGACATGGATGGAATCACGAGGAGGATGTGCAGATGACAGGGCAAGACGAGGGGAGGGGGGGGGGAAGGTAAGGAGGTACAGATACAGGGCGAGGCATGTGTGGAGTGACGGGAGGAGGTGCAGATACAGGGCGTGGCATGGGAGGAGATGCAGATACAGGGCGGTGCATGGGAGGAAGTGGGGATACACGGGTGGCATGGAGGAGGTGCAGATACAGGGCGTGGCATGGGAGGAGGAGCAGATACAGTGCGTGGCATGGTTGGAGGTGCAGATACAGGCGTGGAATGGGGAGGAGGTGCAGATACAGGGCGTAACGTAGTGGGCCGAGTGGAGGAACGTGCAAATACAGGGCTTGGCATCTGAGGAGGTGCAGATACTGGGCTTGTCTGGGAGGAGGCGCAGATACAGGGCGTGACTTGGGTGGGATTAGTTGAGGAGGTGCAGATACATGGCGTGATATGAGTGAGCTGCGGGAGGAGGTGCAGATACGGGGCGAGACATGGGTTGGGTGAGGGGGAGGAGGTGCAGATATAGGGCGTGACATGGGTGAGGCTAGGTGAGGAGGTGCAGAAACAGGGCGTGACATGGGTGGAATCCGAGGAGGATGTGCAGATACAGGGCGTGACATGGATGGGTGAGGAGGAGGTGCAGATACAGGGCGTGGCATGTGTGGAGTGACGGGGAGGAGGTGCAGATAGAGGGCGTGGCATGGGAGGAGGTGCACATACAGGTCGTAGCATGGTTGGAGGTGCAGATACAGGGCGTGACATGGAGGAAGCGTAGATACAGGGCATGGCATGGTTGGATGTACAGATACAGGGCGTGGCATGGGAGGAGGGCAGATACAGGGCGTGGCATGGATGGAGTGACGTGGAGGAGGTGCAGATACAGGGCGCGACATGGGTTGGGTGAGGGGAGGAGGTGCAGATACAGGGCGTGACATGGGTGGAGTGATGGGGAGGAGGTGCAGATATAGCACGTGACATGGGTGGGTGGGGTGAGGAGGTGCAGATACAGGGCGTGACATGGGTGGGTAAGTGGTAGGTGCAGGTACAGGTCGTAACATGGGTGGGTGAGGTGAGGAGGTGCAGATACACGGCGTGGCATGGAGGAGGTGCAGAAACAGGGCGTGGCATGGGAGGAGGTGCAGATACAGGGCGTGGCATGGTTGGAGGTGCAGATACAGGGCGTGGAATGGGAGGAGGTGCAGATACAGTGCGTAACGTAGGTGGGCCGAGTGGAGGACGTGCAAATACAGGGCTTGGCATGGGTGGAGGTGCAGATACTGGGCTTGGCATGGGTGGAGGCGCAGATACAGGGCATGACGTGGGTGGGATTAGGGGAGGAGGTGCAGATACATGGCGTGAAATGGGTGATCTGCGGGGAGGAGGTGCAGATACGGGGCGAGACATGGGTTGTGTGAGGGGGAGGAGGTGCAGATATAGGGCGTGACATGGGAGGGCGAGGTGAGGAGGTGCAGAAACAGGGCGTGACATGGGTGGAATCTCGAGGAGGATGTGCAGATACAGGGCGTGACATGGATGGGTGAGGGGAGGAGGTGCAGATACAGGGAGTGGCATGTGTGGAGTGACGAGGAGCAGGTGCAGATAGATGGCGTAGCATGGTTGGAGGTGCAGATACAGGGCGTGGCATCGGAGGAGGCGCAGATACAGGGCGTGGTATGGGAGGAGGTGCAGATACGGTGCGTGGCATGGATGGAGTGACGTGGAGGAGGTGCAGATACAGGGCGCGACATGGGTTGGGTGAGGGGAGGAGGTGCAGATACAGGGCGTGACATGGGTGGGTAAGGTGAGTAGGTGCAGGTACAGGTCGTAACATGGGTGGGTGAGGTGAGGAGGTGCAGATACACTGCGTGGCATGGGTGGAGTGATGGAGAGAAGGGGCAGATGGCGTGACATGGTAGGAGGTTCAGATACAGGGTGTGACATGGGTGGGGTGATGGGAGGAGGCGCAGATACAGGGCGTTATATGGACGGGGTGAGGGGAGGAGGTGCAGATACTGGGCGTGACATGGATGGCGTGACGGGGAGGAGGTGCAGATACAAGGCGTGACGTGGGAGGAGGTGCAGATACTAGGCGTGACCTGGATGGGGTGGGGGGGAGGTGCAGATACAGGGCGTGGCATGGATGGGGTGAGGGGAGGAGGTGCAGATACATGGCGTGACATGGGTGGGGTGAGGGAAGGAGGTGCAGATACAGGGCGTGACATGGGTTGGGTGAGGTGAGGTGAGGAGGGGCAGATTCAAGGCGTTGCATGGGAGGAGGTGCAGATACAGGGCATGACATGGGTGAGTAAGGTGAGGAGGTGCAGATACAGGGCGTGACATGGATGGGGTGAGGGGAGGATGTGCAGATACAGGGCGTGAAATGGATGGGGTGAGGGGAGGAGGTGCGGATACAGGGCGTGACATGGATGGAATCACGAGGAGGATGTGCAGATGCTGGGCAAGACAAGGGGAGGGGGGGGGTAATGTGAGGAGGTACAGATACAGGGCGTGGCATGTGTGGAGTGACGGGGAGGAGGTGCAGATACAGGGCGTGGCATGGGAGGAGGTGCAGATACAGGGCGTGGCATAGGAGGAAGTGGGGATACACGGCGTGGCATGGGAGGAGGTGCAGATACAGGGCGTGGGATGGGAGGAGGCGCAGATACAGTGCGTGGCATGGTTGGAGGTGCAGATACAGGGCGTGGAATGGGAGGAGGTGCAGATACAGGGCGTAACGTAGGTTGGCCGAGTGGAGGACGTGCAAATACAGGGCTTAGCATGGGAGGAGGTGCAGATACAGGGCTTGGCATGGGAGGAGGCGCAGATACAGGGCGTGACTTGGGTGGGATTAGTTGAGGAGGTGCAGATACATGGCGTGACATGGGTGAGCTGCGGGGAGGAGGTGCAGATACGGGGCGAGACATTGGTTGGGTGAGGGGGAGGAGGTGCATATATAGGGCGTGACATGGGTGGGCGAGGTGGGGAGGTGCAGAAACAGGGCGTGACATGGGTGGAATCTCGAGGAGGATGTGCAGATACAGGGCGTGGCATGTGTGGAGTGACGGGGAGGAGGTGCAGATAGAGGGCGTGGCATGGGAGGAGAGGCACATACAGGGCGTAGCATGGTTGTAGGTGCAGATACAGGGCGTGGCAAGGGAGTAGGCGTAGATACAGGGCGTGGCATGGTTGGAGGTGCAGATACAGGGCGTGGCATGGGAGGAGGCGCAGATACAGGTGGGTAAGGTGAGTAGGTGCAGGTACAGGTCGTAACATGGGTGGGTGAGGTGAGGAGGTGCAGATACACTGCGTGGCATGGGTGGAGTAATGGAGAGAAGGGGCAGATGGCGTGACATGGGAGGAGGTGCAGATACAGTGTGTGACATGGATAGGGTGAGGGAAGGAGGTGCAGATACAGGACGTGGCATGGGTGGAGTGAGGGGAGGAGGTGCAGATACAGGACGTGGCATGAGAGGAGTGAGGGGGGAGGTGCAGGGACAGGGCATGACATGGGAGATGGTGCAGATATTGGGCGTGACATGGGAGGATGTGCGGATACTGGGCGTGGCATGGGAGGAGTGAGGGGAAGCGGTGCAGATACAGGGCCTGACATGGGTGGGTTGAGGGAAGGAGGCGCAGATACAGGGCGTGACATGCGTGGGGTGAGGGGAAGACGTGCAGATACAGGGCGTGAGATGGGTGGAGTGAGGGGAGAAGGTGCAGATGCAGGGCGTGACATGGGTGGAGTGAGGGGTGGAGGTGCAAATACGGGGCTTGGAGTGAGAGGAGGAGGTGTAGATACAGGGCGTGACATGGGTGGGGTGATGGGGAGGAGGTGCAGATACTGGGCGTGACATGGATGGGGTGAGGGGAGGAGGCGCAGATACAGGGCGTGGCATAGGTGTCGTGCAGCTGAGGAGGTGCAGATACAGGACGTAACCTGGGAGAAGGTGCAGATACAGGGTGTAACATGGGACAAGGTGCAGATACAGGGCGTGGCATGCGTGGAGTGAGGAGAGGAGGTGCAGATACAGGGCGTGACATGGGTGGGTGAGACGAGAAGGTGCAGATACTGGGCGTGACATGGGTGGGGTGAGGTGAGGTGAGGAGGTGCAGATACAGGGCGTGACATGGGAGGAGGTGCAGATACAGGGCGTGACATGGGTGAGTAAGGTGAGGAAGTGCAGATACAGGGCGTGACATGGATGGGGTGAGGGGAGGAGGTGCAGATGCATGGCAAGACAAGGTGGGGAGCTGTGTAAGGTGAGGAGTGCAGACACAGGGCGTGGCATGTGTGGAGTGACAGGGCGTGACGTAGGTGGGCCGAGGGGAGGACGTGCAAATACAGGGCTCCATGGGAGTAGGTCAGTACAGGCGTGACTGGGTAGGAGGAGGTGAGGAGGTGCAGATACATGGCGTGCATGGGTGAGCTGGGGAGGAAGGGCAGATACAGACTGGCGGAAGAAGTGAGGGAGGAGGGCAGATACAGGGGCGTGGCATGGAGGAGGGTGCAGATACAGGCGTGACAATGATGGGTGAGGGGAAGGAGGTGCAGATACAGGACGTGGCATGAGGGGAGTGAGGGGAGGAGGTGCAGATACAGGGCGAACATGGGAGATGGTGCAGATATTGGGCGTGACATGTGAAGATGGTGCGGATACTGGGCCTGGCATGGGAGGAGTGAGGGGAGACGGTGCAGATACAGGGCGTGACATGGAGGAGGTGCAGTACTGGGCGGATATGGGAGGAGGTGCAGATACAGGGCGTGACATGGGAGAGTGAGAGGAGGAGTGCAGATACAGGGCGTGAGCAATGGAGTGAGGTGCAGAATCAATGCGGTGACATGGGTAGGAGTGTGAGGGGAGGAGGTGCAATACTGGGCGTGGCTGGAGTGGAGGAGGGGTAGGAGTGCAGGTACGGGGGTGAATGGGAGGAGGTGCAGATACTGGGCGTGACATGGGTGGGGTGAGGGTAGGAGGTGCAGATACGGGCGTGGCATGGGCGGAGTGAGTGAGGGAGGTGCAGATACATGCGTGACTGGAAGAAGGTGCCGATACAGGGTGTGACATGGGTGAGGAAGGGCCAGATACAGGGCGTGACATGGTTGGAGTGAAGGGAGGAGGTGCAGATACAGGGCGTGACATGGGGGGTGAGGAGAGACGTGCAGATACTCGGCGTGGCATGGGTGGATGAGGTGAGGTGAGAGTAAGCAATATGATGGAGTGACGGGAGGAGGTGCAGATACAGGGCTTGACATGGGTGGAGTGAAGGGAGGAGGTGAGATACAGGCGTGACATGGAGGGATGAGGGGAGAGAGGTACAGGGCTGACATGGGCAAGGACAACGATGGAGGATGCAGATTAAGGTGGTGAACAAGGGGGCAGTGCAGGATGACAGGGGTGAAACATGGGCCCAGGTAGGCAGCAATACAGGCTTCGCATGAGGGAGGAGGTCCAGATACAGGGCGTGACAGGGTGGGTGAGGAGAGGAGGTGCAGATACATGGCGTGACATGGGGTGAGAGCGAGAAGGTGCAGATACAGGCTGGACATGGGGAAGAGGTGAGGTGAGGAGGGCAGATACAGGGCTTGCATGGAGGAGATGCAGATACAGGGCGTGACATGGTGAGTAGGTGGAGGAGGTGCAGATACAGGTACGTGGCATGGTGGAGTAGAGGAGGAGTGCAGATACAGGGTACTGGTGGAGTCAGTAAGGGGTGACTGGAGAGGTGCGGATACGGGCGTGGCATGGATGGGGTGAGGGGAGACGGTGCAGATACAGAGCGGTGGACAGGGGGGGGGGTTGGTAGGAGTCTCGGGCGTGGATTGGGAGGAGGGCAGATAGGCGTAGCATGGGAGAAGTGGAGAGGAGTGCAATACAGGGGCTGACAAGTGGAGGAGGTGCAGATACATGGCGTTGACTGGGTAGAGTGAGGGGAGAGGTGCAAGATACATGGCGTGCATGGGTGGAGCTGGGGGAGGAGGTGCAGGTACGAGGCGTGACATGGTGGTGAAGGAAGGTGCAGATACTGGGCGTGACATGGTGGGGTGATGGAGGAGGTGCAGATACGGGCGTGCATGGATGGGGGTGAGGGAGGAGGTGCAGATCATGCGGAATGGAAGAGGGCGTGGGCGTGAGGGTAGGTGAGGAGGGGCAGATACAGGGCGTGGCATGTGTGGAGTGACAGGGCAATACAGTGACGTGACATGGTGGGGTGAGGGAGGTACGTGCAATACAGGCGTGGCTGGGTGGATGAGGGGAGAGGTGCAGATACAGGGCGTGACTGGTAGGAGTGAGGGAGGAGGTGCAGATACAGGCTGTGACATGGGTGGAGTGACGGGGAGGAGGTGATATACAGAACGTGACATGGGGGATGAGGAAGGGTACAGGGGGAAGGAGGTGCAGATGCAGACGTGGGAGTGGATAGGAGTGTAAGGGAGGAGGTGCAGATACAGGGGTGTAACTGGGAAGGTTCAGATACAGGCGTGCATGTGATGAGGAGGGTGCGGATACAGGGCGTGGACATGGGGGGGTGAGGGAAGGAGGTGCAGATACAGGGCGTGACATGGGGGGAGAGAGGTGAGATACAGGGCGTGACATGGGAGGTGAGGTGGGAGGAGGTGCAGATACAGGGCTTGCATGAAGGAGGTGCAGATACAGGGCGTGACATGGTGAGTCAGGGTGAGGGAGGAGTACAGATACAGGTCGTGGCATGGATGGGAGTGAGGGGAGGATGTGCAGATACAGGCGTGCAATGAATGGGAGGAGGTGCAGATACATGGGCGTGACAGATGGGGTGAGGGGAGGAGGTGCAGATGCATAGCAAGTCAAGGTGGGAAGGGGGGGGGGGGTTAGGTTAGGAGGTGCAGATACAGGGCGTGGCATGTGTGGAGTGACAGGGCGTTACGTAGTTGGGGCGAGGGGAGGACGTGCAAATACAGGGCTTGGCATGGGAGGAGGTGCAGATACAGGGCTTGACGTGGGTGGGATGAGGTGAGAAGGTGAAGATACATGGGCGTGACATGGGTGAGCTGCGGGGAGGAGGTGCAGATACAGGACGTGACATGGGTGGTGAGACGAGAAGGTGCAGATACAGGGCGTGACATGGATGGGGTGAAAGGAGGAGGTGCAGATACAGGGCGTGACATGGATGGGGTGAGGGAAGGAGGTGCAGATGCAGGGCAAGACAAGGGGTGGGGGGGTAAGGTGAGGAGGTGCAGATACAGGGCGTGGCATGTGTGGAGTGACAGGGCATGACGTAGGTGGGGTGAGGGGAGGTACGTGCAAATACAGGGCTGGGGCATGGGAGGAGGTGCAGATACAGGGCGTGACGTGGGTAGGATGAGGTGAGGAGGTGCAGATACATGGCGTGACATGGGTGAGCTGCGGGGAGGAGGTGCATATACAGGACGTGGCATGGGAGGGGTAAGGGAAGGAGGTGCAGATACAGGACGTGGAATGGGTGGAGTGTGGGAGGAGGTGCAGATACAGGGCGTGTAATGGGAGGAGGTTCAGATACTGGGCGTGATATGTGAAGAGGTGCGGATAATGGGCCTGGCATAGGAGGTGTGAGGGAGGAGGTGCAGATACAGGGCGTGACATGGGAGGAGGTGTAGATACTGGGCGTGACATGGAGAAGTGAGGGGAGGAGGTGCAGATACAGGGCGTGACAATGAAGGAGGTGCAGATACAGGGCGTGACATGTGTCGGGTGAGGGGAGGAGGTACAGATACTGGGCGTGGCATGATGGGAGTGAGGGGAGGAGGTGGAGATACAGGGCGTGCAATGGGAGGAGGTGCAGATACTGGGCGTGACATGGGTGGGGTGAGGGGAGGAGGTGCAGATACTGGGCGTGGCATGGGGGGAGTGAGGTGAGGATGTGCAGATACAGGGCATGACATGGAAGGAGGTGCAGATACAGGGTGTGACATGGGTGGTGTGAGGGGGGAGGCGCAGATACACAGCGTGACATGGGTGAGGTGAGGGGAGGAGGTGCAGATACAGGGCGTGACATGGGTGGGGTGAGGGGAGGAGGTGCAGATACAGGGCGTGACATGGGTGGAGTGAGGGGAGGAGATGCAAATACGGGGCGCGGAGTGAGGGGAGGAGGTGCAGATATAGAGCGTGTCATGGGTTGGGTGAGGGGAGGAGGTACCGATACAGGGCATGATATGGAAGGAGGTGCAGAGACAGGGCGTGACATGGGAGTGGTGAGTGGAGGAGGTGCAGATACAGGGCGTGACATGGGTGGAGTGAGGGCAGGAGGTGCAGATACAGGGCGTGACATGCGTGGGGTGAGTGGAGGAGGTGCAGATACAGGGCGAGACATGGATGGGGTGAGGGGAGGAGGTGCAGATGCATAGCAAGTCAAGGTGGGAAGGGGGGGTAAGGTTAGGAGGTGCAGATACAGGGCGTTGCATGTGTGGAATGACAGGGCGTTACGTTGGTGGGGCGAGGGGAGACGTGGAAATACAGGGCTTGGCATGGGAGGAGGTGCAGATATAGGGCTTGACGTGGGTGGGATGAGGTGAGAAGGTGAAGATACATGGCGTGACATGGGTGAGCTGCGGGGAGGAGGTGCAGATACAGGACGTGACATGGGTGGGTGAGACGAGAAGGTGCAGATACAGGGCGTGACATGGATGGGGTGAAAGGAGGAGGTGCAGATACAGGGCGTGACATGGATGGGGTGAGGGAAGGAGGTGCAGATGCATGGCAAGACAAGGGGTGGGGGGGGGTAAGGTGAGGAGGTGCAGATACAGGGCGTGGCATGTTTGGAGTGACAGGGCATGACGTAGGTGAGGCGAGGGGAGAACGTGCAAATACAGGGCTTGGCATGGGAGGAGGTGCAGATACAGTGCGTGACGTGGGTAGGATGAGGTGAGGAGGTGCAGATACATGGCGTGACATGGGTGAGCTGCGGGGAGGAGGTGCATATACAGGACGTGGCATGGGAGGGGTAAGGGAAGGAGGTGCATATACAGGACGTGGCATGGGTGGAGTGTGGGGAGGAGATGCAGATACAGGGCGTGTAATGGGAGGAGGTGCAGATACTGGGCGTGACATGTGAAGAGGTGCGGATACTGGGCCTGGCATGGGAGGAGTGAGGGGAGGAGGTGCAGATACAGGGCGTGACATAGGAGGAGGTGCAGATACTGGGCGTGATATGGGAGGAGGTGCAGATACTGGGCGTGACATGCGAGAAGTGAGGGGAGGAGTGCAGATACAGGGCGTGACAATGAAGGAGGTGCAGATACAGGGCGTGACATGTGTCGGGTGAGGGGAGGAGGTACAGATACTGGGCGTGGCATGAGGGGAGTGAGGGGAGGAGGTGGAGATACAGGGCGTGGAATGGGAGGAGGTGCAGATACTTGGCGTGACATGGGTGGGGTGAGGGGAGGAGGTGCAGATACTGGGCGTGGCATGGGGGCAGTGAGGTGAGGATGTGCAGATACAGGGCGTGACATGGAAGGAGGTGCAGATACAGGGTGTGACATGGGTGGTGTGAGGGGGGAGGCGCAGATACACAGCGTGACATGGGTGAGGTGAGGGGAGGAGGTGCAGATACAGGGCGTGACATGGGTGGGGTGAGGGGAGGAGGTGCAGATACAGGGCGTGACATGGGTGGAGTGAGGGGAGGAGATGCAAATACGGGGCGTGGAGTGAGGGGAGGAGGTGCAGATATAGAGCGTGTCATGGGTTGGGTGAGGGGAGGAGGTACCGATACAGGCATGATATGGAAGGAGGTGCAGATACAGGGCGTGACATGGAGGGGTGAGTGGAGGAGGTGCAGATACAGGGCGTGACATGGGTGGAGTGAGGGCAGGAGGTGCAGATACAGGGCGTGACATGGTGGGGTGAGTGGAGGAGGTGCAGATACAGGGCGTGACATGGATGGGGTGAGGGGAGGAGGTGCAGATGATAGCAAGTCAAGGTGGGAAGGGGGGGGTAAGGTTAGGAGGTGCAGATACAGGGCGTGGCATGTGTGGAGTGACAGGGCGTTACGTTGGTGGGGCGAGGGGAGACGTGGAAATACAGGGCATGGCATGGCAGGAGGTGCAGATGTAGGGCTTGACGTGGGTGGGATGAGGTGAGAAGGTGCAGATACATGGCGTGACATGGGTGAGCTGCGGGGAGGAGGTGCAGATACAGGACGTGACATGGGTAGGTGAGACGAGAAGGTGCAGATACAGGGCGTGACATGGATGGGGTGAAAGGAGGAGGTGCAGATACAGGGCGTGACATGGATGGGGTGAGGGAAGGAGGTGCAGATGCATGGCAAGACAAGGGGTGGGGGGGGTAAGGTGAGGAGGTGCAGATACAGGGCGTGGCGTGTTTGGAGTGACAGGGCATGACGTAGGTGAGGCGAGGGGAGAACGTGCAAATACAGGGCTTGGCATGGGAGGAGGTGCAGATACAGTGCGTGACGTGGGTAGGATGAGGTGAGGAGGTGCAGATACATGGCGTGACATGGGTGAGCTGCGGGAGGAGGTGCATATACAGGACGTGGCATGGGAGGGTAAGGGAAGGAGGTGCAGATACAGGACGTGGAATGGGTGGAGTGGGGGAGGAGTGCAGATACAGGGCGTGTAATGGGAGGAGGTGCAGATTCTGGGCGTGACATGTGAAGAGGTGCGGATACTGGGCCTGGCATGGGAGGAGTGAGGGGAGAGGTGCAGATACAGGGCGTGACATGGGAGGAGGTGCAGATACTGGGCGTGATATGGGAGGAGGTGCAGATACTGGGCGTGACATGGGAGAAGTGAGGGGAGGAGGTGCAGGTACAGGCGTGACAATGAAGGAGGTGCAGATACAAGGCGTGACATGTGTCGGGTGAGTGGAGGAGGTGCAGATACTGGGCGTGGCATGGGGTGAGTGAGGGGAGGAGGTGGAGATACAGGGCGTGCAATGGGAGGATGTGCAGATACTGGGCGTGATATGGGTGGCGTGAGGGGAGGAGGTGCAGATACTGGGCGTGGCATGGGGGGAGTGAGGTGAGGATGTGCAGATACAGGGCGTGACATGGAAGGAGGTGCAGATACAGGGTGTGACATGGGTGGTGTGAGGGGGGGAGGCGCAGATACACAGTATGACATGGGGAGGTGAGGGGAGGAGGTGCAGATACAGGGCGTGACATGGGTGGGGTGAGGGGAGGAGGTGCAGATACAGGGCGTGACATGGGTGGAGTGAGGGAGGAGATGCAAATACGGGCGTGGAGTGAGGGGAGGAGGTGCAGATATAGAGCGTGTCATGGGTTGGGTGAGGGGAGGAGGTACCGATACAGGGCATGATATGGAAGGAGGTGCAGATACAGGGCGTGACATGGGAGTGGTGAGTGGAGGAGGTGCAGATACAGGGCGTGACATGGGTGGAGTGAGAGCAGGAGGTGCAGATACAGTGCGTGCCATGGGTGGAGTGAGGGGAGGAGGTGCAGATACAGGGCGTGACATGGGTGTGGTGAGGGGAGAAAGTGCAGATACAGGTCGTGCCATGGGTGGAGTTAGGGGAGGAGGTGCAAATACAGGGCGTGACATGGGTGGGGTGAGTAGAGGAGGTGCAGATACAGGGCGTGACATGGTGGGGTGAGGGAGGAGGTGCAGATACAGGGCGTGCCATGGGTGGAGTGAGTGGAGGAGGTGCAGATATATGCGTGACATGGGTGAGCTGCGGGGAGGAGATCCAGATACAGGACGTGACATGGGTGGGTGAGACGAGAAGGTGCAGATGCTGGGCGTGACATGGGTGGGGTGTGGAGAGGAGGTGCAGATGCATGCAAGACAACGGAGGGGGTAAGGTGAGGAGGTGCAGATACAGGCCGTGGCATGTGTGGAGTGACAGGGCGTGACGTAGGTGGGGCAAGGGGAGGACGTGCAAATACAGCGCTTGGCATGGGAGGAGGTGCAGATACAGGGCGTGACGTGGGTAGGATGAGGTGAGGAGGTGCAGATACATGGCGTGACATGGATGAGCTGCGGAGAGGAGGTGCAGATACCGGACGTGGCATGGGAGGGGTGAGGTGAGGAGTTGCAGATACAGGGCGTGACAATGGAGGAGGTGCAGATACAATGCGTGACATGGGTCGGGTGAGGGGAGGAGGTGCAGATACTGGGTGTGGCATGGGGGGAGTGAGGGAGGAGGTACAGATACAGGGCGTGACATGGGAGGAGGTGCAGATACTGGGCGTGACATGTGAAGAGGTGCGGATATTGGCCTGGCATGGGAGGAGTGAGGGGAGGAGGTGCAGATACAGGGCGTAACATTGGAGGAGGTGCAGATTCTGGGCGTGATATGGGAGGAGGTGCAGATACTGGTCGTGACATGGGAGAAGTGAGTGGAGGAGGTGCAGATACAGGACGTGACAATGGAGGAGGTGCAGATACAGGGCGTGACATGGGTTCGGGTGAGTGGAGGAGGTGCAGATACTGGGCGTGGCATGGGGGGTGAGGGGAGGAGGTGCAGATACAGGGCGTGACATGGGAGGAGGTGCAGATTCTGGTCGTGATATGGGAGGAGTTGCAGATACTGGGCGTGACATGGGAGAAGTGAGGGGAGGACGTGCAGATACAGGGCGTGACAATGGAGGAGGTGCAGATACAGGGCATGACATGGGTTGGGTGAGGGGAGGAGGTGCAGATACTGCGCGTGGCATGGGGGGAGTGAGGGGAGGAGGTGCAGATACAGGGCGTGACATGGGAGGAGGTGCAGATACTGGGCGTGACATGGGTGGGGTGACGGGAGGAGGTGCAGATACTGGGCGTGGCATGTGGGGAATGAGGTGAGGATGTGCAGATACAGGGCGTGACATGGAAGGAGGTGCAGATACTGGGCGTGACATGGGTGGTGTGAGGGGAGGAGGCGCAGATACAGGGCGTGACATGGGTGAGGTGAGGGGAGGAGGTGCAGATACAGGGCGTGACATGGGTGGGGTGAGGGGAGGAGGTACAGATACAGGGCGTGACATGGAAGGAGGTGCAGATACAGGGCGTGACATGGGTGGGGTGAGGGGAGGAGGTGTAGATACAGGGCGTGTCATGGGTGGAGTGAGGGGAGGAGGTGCAGATACAGGGCGTGACATGGGTGGGGTGAGTGGAGGAGGTGCAGATACAGGGCGTGACATGGTGGGGTGAGGGGAGGAGGTGCAGATATAGGGCGTGCCATGGGTGGAGTGAGGGGAGGAGGTGCAGATACGGGGCGTGACATGGATGCGGTGAGGGGAGGAGGTGCAGATACAGGGCGTCCCATGGGTGGAGTGAGGGGAGGAGGTGCAGATACAGGGCGTGACATGTGTGGGGTGAGTGGAGGAGGTGCAGATACATGGCGTGACATGGTGGGGTGAGGGGAGGAAGTGCAGATACAGGGCTTGCCATGGGTGGATTGAATGGAGGAGGTGCAAATACAGGGCGTGACATGGGTGTGGTTAGGGGTGGTGGTACAGGGATGTGTGAATGCAGGTTGTAACAGGGGTGGAGGTACAGGGGTGTGAATGTCAGGGTGTAACATGGGTGGGGTATAGGGATGTGTGAATGCAGGGTGTAACATGGGTGAGGGTACAGGGGGTGTGAATGCAGGGTGTAACATGGGTGAGGGTACAGGGGGTGTGAATGCAGGGTGTAACATGGGTGAGGGTACAGGGGGTGTGAATGCAGGGTGTAACATGGGTGAGGGTACAGGGGGTGTGAATGCAGGGTGTAACATGGGTGAGGGTACAGGGGGTGTGAATGCAGGGTGTAACATGGGTGAGGGTACAGGGGGTGTGAATGCAGGGTGTAACATGGGTGAGGGTACAGGGGGTGTGAATGCAGGGTGTAACATGGGTGAGGGTACAGGGGGTGTGAATGCAGGGTGTAACATGGATGGGGTACAGGGGGTGTGAATGCAGGGTGTAACATTGGTGGGGGTACAGGGGGTGTGAATGCAGGGTGTAACATGGGTGGGGGTGCAGGGGGTGTGAATGCAGGGTGTAACATGGGTGGGGGTGCAGGGAGTGTGAATGCAGGGTGTAAAATGGGTGGAAGTACAGGGCGTTTGAATGCAGAGTGTAACATGGGTGGGGGTGCAGGGGGTGTGAATGCAGGGTGTAACATGGGTGGAGGTACAGGGGATGTGAATGCAGGGTGTAACATGGGTGGGGGTGCAAGGTGTGTGAATGCAGGGTGTAACATGTGTGGGGGTGCAGGGTGTGTGAGTGCAGGGTGTAACATGGGTGGAATTACAGGGGGTGTAAATGCAGGGTGTAACATGGGTGGAAGTACAGGGGGTGTGAATGCAGGGTGTAACATGGGTGGGGGGTATATGTGGTGTGAATGCAGGGTGTAACATGGGTGGAATTACAAGGGGTGTGAATGCAGGGTGTAACATGGGTGGGGTTACAGGGGGTGTGAATGTAGGATGTAACATGGGTGGGGTTACAGGGGGTGTGAATGCAGGGTGTAACATGGGTGGGTTACAGGGGGTGTGAATGCAGGGTGTCTCCTGTGTGGGGGTACAGGGGGTGTGAATGCAGGGTGTAACAGGGGTGGGGTTACAGGGGAGAGAATGTATAAATGTGCCTTCTAGCTCAGCCATCTTATTTCGCCCGCAAACCCCACTTTTCACATAATCAAATTTTCTCAACCAAAAAAATAGCTAAAAACCTACACATTAAAAAACTTAATCACGTGAAAAGTGGGGTTTGCGGGCAAATAATATTGCTGCTCTAGAACCACACATTTATACATTCTCTCTGATTAACGTATAGGCACTGTGTTTGGCGGAACAACTTGCAACTCTTCGCGAACAAACGATCTTTTAGGGGCAGGCTTTTTGGAAGAAAGAGTCTCTCTTAAATAATATACGGGAGGGGCCGTTTTCATAATTCTTTCAACTTCATATACGTCTACGCTCCATATAGGCTCTGTGGCTCTAATTCTAACATCACCCTCTGCTTCTCCAGGCGCATACAAGTATCTTACTTTTAGTCCAAACGGCAAGAGTTTTTGAGTACTTTGGATGTCTTCAGTAATGCTAATTTTTTTTAGTTTGATCGCGTTCACCGGTTTAAGACCTGTTGCTTTAAATTCTTCATTGTTCATGGCACGTAAGACTGCTGGCAGTCTTCTAACCCATTCTGCGTTGCGTGTTTTGTCCATAAGGTCTCTGTGGTATTGATAGGTAAACAGACGTTCGGCTAGATTCTTATTAAAGTTTTCTACTAGGGCCTGGGAGCGATGGTTGCCTGGAATCCCTCTCTTAACTGTAACCCGATGTCTTAAAAACAACTGGTTTACAGCTCCTTTAAACTCTTTCCCATCATCAACCTGAATCATCCTAGGATACTTTAATGGGCCTCGCATGTATATTTGTTGTAAAGCCACAGCCACAGCAGTTGAGCTTTTATCTGTTAAAGGCTCAGCGTCTTTATACCTTGAAGCCATGTCAACAACAGTCAGAGCATACTTAAAACTTTTTTCTTCTAACTTTGTCATGTGGAAGATACAACAAGTCCATCTGGTGGGTGTCATTAGGAACTGAGTTAACAAATCGAGGCCTTATTATTCTTTTTGGGGCAGGCAGATATATTTGCCAGATCGCTTGTTTTGAAAGCCAGTCTTTCGCTTCTGATTCAGACACCCTAGCAGCTTTACTCAGTTTATCAATAGCAGTCTTTCCTTTCCAATACCCTCTAGGAGAATAATATATTTTGTACTTTGTATCGTCCATAAGAAGGGACTGTTTTTTTTTATTACATTTTAACTATGTTTTTAGATTGAATATGCAAGAAGAAAGATTGCTCCCATAGCACCTATAATAAAGCCTATTTCTACCATTTTCTGATCCTCAGATGGTTCATAAAAGTCAGACAGTTCTGGCGGTGACGATGTTAGAAACTTCTTTCCTGTCACTAAGTAATATTCATTCATTGCTTCATCAACGTCTGTAAATGTGTGCTCTGCATGTCCCTGCTCTCTTAACTTTTTGTTAATAAAGTCTAAGTGAGCAATTCTCCTTTTCTCGTAAGCGTCTCTTGCCTTAGCTAAATCTTCCATTGCCTTGTTATGGCGTTCTCTCTCTTCATCAGACCGCAATTTACTAAACATATAATTGCTGCCAGAGAAAGCCAATGCATTAACAATAGCTCCTCCCACCATCAGAACTAATCCAGACATCTTTTTATAAATGAATGCATCTTTTTTATAAATCAATATTTTTTAGAATGAATCTTTTTTTTTATAAATCAATCTTTCTATGCATTGATGTTTTCTGGGATAATCCCCTGTGTAACAAGAAAGTCTTTTGAGGCAATCCCCGCCGTTATTACAGCTATAACCTTAACAACATCTTCAATGTCTAACCTTCCTAGATCAGCCGCCCTCATTTTAAACATGTTTTTTGCTAACACGCTGTACCCTATACTAAGACCGCTAATTACAGCAGAGTGGTGAATAGTATTGATGATCTTTGCGGTGCTCATGTTTTTTATTAACTAAAAAAATAATTAAAATAATCATAATATGAAAGACTGTCTATGTGCTTTTTAATCAGATAATCTTTTGTTGCTAGAGCTAAAAATAAGGTTACAACTAGTTTCGGCGAATCTTCTATCTTTCCCATGTTGGGTGGTTTTATTCTTAACAAACATTTTGCTAGGGTTGAATAAACTATAACACCAACAATAGGCACTGCATAATTAACCAGCGTTAAACTCATGGTTTTAAAAAGGTTTTTTTTTTTTTTATTGCTTTTAAAAAGAGTTTAAAAATGGATTGCGACGAGCTATTAAAGTGTGAGGAGGCAGCAGACCCAAACCTCTGTCATAAAGAAAGATTATACTCTCTGGCTGCATGTGGGAAAACCAGGCAGTATTTAGGCGTTGAACTAAGTATTGAACAGATTCAGCAATTGTCGACATCAGACGTTGAGAAGTATTACGCTAGGTACGAAGCACAGCTAGGGTCAAAAATGGTTAGATCGGCGGGACAGACAATGATTAGTTTATATGCTAAGTTAGTAGGCAAGATAGCGCCGATTGATTCAGAAGAAGATTTAAAATATGACAACACAAGATCCGGTTTTAACCAAGTCCCTAGAATCTCTTGCATGTGACATGTATTATAGATTTGGGACGTTGTTATGCCCGTTCATCATGGGATTAATTACTTTATTATAATTTTCAATATTAATTTTAATCGCACTAAAAAAAATGAGCGAGCAGGAGAAGATTGCGACTCCACAGGAGCAGAATGTGCCGCAAGTGAATGCCCCACAAGTGAGTGCCCCACAGGTGAGTGTCCCACAAGTGAGTAGTGTTACTAAAGCTAAAAGTCCTGGGCGTGTTGAGGCCGGTCGTAAACTAGCTGAATGGAACAGACTGCAAAAAGCAAACCAAGCAGCAAAACAAAAATTATTAGATAGTAATACAACATCGCCACCAGCACCGCCGCCGTCACCACCAACAACACAATCAAACTATAAGATGTATTATTATGTACTGGGGGGTATTGTTGTTGGTGGGGGGCTTTTGGCATACAAGTGTCTAGCCCCATACTTAGCAACAAAGTCACAAATCCCCACAAAAACAGTAAAAGAAGAAGAACCAGCTTCTGCAAAAAAAGCACAACCTCCTGCTGTAAACCCATTATTTTTACTGAATTAGTTTTTAATGTGTGTTGTTAAGTACTGGTTAAGTACAAGTAAAGTCAGTTATAACAGGTTAAGTGTAAGTTAAGTGTAAGTTAAGTGTAAGTAAAGTGCAAGTCATGTTAAGTACTAGTTAAGATCTTAAGTTAAGTACTAGTTAAGTACTAGTTAAGATCTTAACTTAAGTCAGTCAAGTTAATCTTTTAAGTCAGTTCTCCAATGGCCTATAGCATATGAAAACTCAGGATTAACGTATGTTCGCTTGTTATTGTTAGAGACTAGTGATTTCTTATTAACAGCAGTTGTGTTTACTTGATGAAGAGTAGAGCGCAGATTAACATTTGTGTGATGAAATACTTTGTTTTCAAAGAGAGCCTGCTTGTAGTTGTCGTGAGTTATATTTTTTTTGACAACTTCTTTACCTATGCCCTTAGCTTTCTTTGTTACGAAGTCTGACTAGCAACGCTATACATCTTTGACCGCAGACCAACATATTCTTGTATAACCGTCCCATTAAGTTCGTCCTTCATCTTTCCAATTACTTTCTTGTTTACAGTTGAATGTAAAAGGCTGTCTTTAGGATAGTCACATGTGTCATACCATCCATCGGCTCCTTTAGCTACCTCCGCTTCTAAATCCTTATAAAAGTCTTCTGTTGGAACATCCAGAATAAAAGAGTCAGTGTCTGTGTAAAGAACTCTGGATTCTGGATACAGCGGTTTAAAGTAGTCGTACAAAAACTCAAGCATTAACAATTTTGACAGCTCTAGCACAGTAAACCCAATAAACACCGGCTTGTCCAACTTCACATTCTGTTTCTTCATCATAACGCCAACAAGGCTGTCGCTAAATCTTCTAAAGTCTTGGTAGTTGGGTTTAGAGACCAGCTTAATTGCTCTTTGTTCTTTTGTAACTAATCTTACATCTTTACGATTGTGTACGTTCTCCATGGTTTTGCCAAAACAACTGTTGTTCATTAGTTTAAAAAAGTCTTTTTCTGAAGCGTCAGTGGCTGCAGTCCTAAGATCAGTATTTTTCATGATGTATGGCCTCATAAAGGGCCCTTGTTCAAATTCTATTATTCTATGAATGGCGGTAAGTTTCAGTCCGTGTCTTAAGTAAAACTGTAGCAGTCTGTAATGACATACGTACTTACTCTTGTGACGAAGATTAGGCACGAGTTTGGGCGGTTCTGTGGGACTCATCTTTAATCTTTCTGCTGCTAGGGGATAATCGTTATGGAGGTCATGCAACTCTGTAGGATATTCTAAGTCTACCTCTAAGATTAGTCCTATTGGATAATCAGGCGTAAGACGCGGTAGATAACTCAACATATTATTAACGTCATGAGGTCCTACGAACATTTTAAAGTTTCTTAATGGCAGTGCCTGGCTCATGGCCCACCCATACAGATTGTTGGCGTCTAAATACATTAGATAGTTAGATGGTTTAGTGGGATCATAGTCATCTAAATACTTGTTGTTGGCTTTGCAGTAAGGGTGCGAGGCCATGCTAATGCCTCCCCTCAGCCCATCCTCAATCATCTGGAGTGTGGCCAGATAGATATTAAGTCAATCTCAATGTTTGTAGACTTTAAGAAGGCGTCCCAAGAAAGGCCAGGGGCAGAAATGTAATGTGATGAATCTAGGCCGTAATGTTTCATGCATGTAGATCTGTAATTCTGAAAGACGTCTGCCAATAAACACACATCAGCCATTAGATATTGATCATGATAATCGCACATTGTTCGACAGTGTAATTCTGTCCAGGCTTTCTGTGCATATTCATAGTCAGCGTCAGTTATGCCTCCACCTCTAAGACGGCTGTAAAAGTCTTCCTTGGATGGTAGGGTTGGCTCATTCAAACTTGTCCCACGAGTCCATGTATTCATAAGGGTAAACGCCTTTACGTACTAAAGCCGAGATTAAAATATTTTTTAGTTATTGGGCAGTCTTGTAGAGATTCTGCTAGTTTGCTTAAGCTCCCCATCAGATATTGGGCAGAGTCATAGAAGGATAAACAGTCTACAGTAAAGGTCATGTACTTTTCTGATGATTATGCAATACAGCTAACCCTCTTACATTCAGAAGTTATTGCTTGCATGATAAAGTGAGAATCATAGCCCCGTAAGTTATGAAAGAAGATAGGCAGTTTCCATGCCTTGGGGTCAACCTTAAGTTGAAGATTACAACTGTTGTGTGCTGCTCCCCTGCATTCCAGTATGTATCAGGTCCCTTACTGTCACGTCTTTACTGTTGGGTGTTAGCTCTGAGCCGCATATCCAACAGTGTGTAGATGATTCATAGCGCCTTTGGTCTTCGGGAGTCATCTTAATGTCTGAGAGATTTAGCCGGATAGAGAATTGATTGCGAAGGTGCTTCATGTGTTGTAAAAATCGACCGGCTGCATTGGGTCCTCTGTAAATCTCTGGTTGTGTGTGTCCGCCATCTGACCTAACAACAACAAATGCATAAGAACAAATCTGGTGGTGGGTTAATAAAGCCGTTTTTTGTTGTGCCTGTTCTTGTGGGCCATAGTACTGTGGCAAAATCGCTTCAAAGTCAGCATAGACTACGTATGGTCTCATCTGCAGTTTGTGTATGTTTTTAAAACTAACTTTAGACCCGGGTGGGGGCGTAAGAAGTTCGGTTTTACAGTCTACAAAACTTTTACAACGTTTCTTATGTTCAGCAGCTGCCTCTATAGACGGGATTCTGATCAAACACCTATCTACAAAGCTCCTGTTTAAATTTGTTCGTTGTAGTATAGGCCATAACCTGCTAATTGATCTGATTAATACAATAAATGATTCTTAGAACCGTCTGTAAAACAGAATTAGGCTACCATGCTTGTATAAGGGGGTTCGCCTAAAGTGGGAGCATTGGGGAGAAATCCTTAGAGGCTGTAGATTTGTCTACTACAGACCATGTGTATACGTTTACGGTTATTGGTTTGTTTGCTCTTCAAACTGGCCGATACTGGTCTATGCTTACTGGAAAGTTTATGTAATTCAAGTTTAGCTCATTTAATATACTGCCCATAATTAGATACTCTGTTTGCATTATTTTTAACTGGTGTAAATGCGCCAAAACACACCACAATTGAAACATAAGTTTTATCTGAATTATGTATGTTTAAGACTGCTCGTTTTAACTCTAACTCTCTGGGGAAGGGATGTAAGAATTTGCCGACAATAGGAGAAACTTTGTTTGTCTTAATCTGATTTCAAGGACCGTTCCTTCAGACCAGCCCAGAACCGCGTAAATTTTGCTTCTTCACTGCATAGGTAAAACTGTGTAAGCATGTAATCAGCCCATTCAGAAATTAAAGTCGTAAAAGCTGATTACTTCTTTTCTGTCTAGTTGAAACCCAGACTAGTAAACTACTACATCGGGGGTTTATATATTCAATCAGAATGGCCCAACAACACTTTTACTGGCGGGCCCTAATTTGAAGAGACTCTGGGATTTTAGAAATGGCATGTGTTAACGCTTTCATGAACGCTTGAGAGGGTTAATGATGTCCAATGTCCTAATTCACTAAAACATATTGCCCACCGGTTCGGCAAATATTTCATTTAGCGTCTTTGCGGATCGTCATTTTTAAGAAAAAATATATAAGTAATACAAAAAAATAAAATAATAAAATTAGCTAATATTTATTAAATTGAGGATAATACTAAAATTTAGCTAATATTTATTAAATCGAATAGCTACCCTTCAGGTTAGTAAAAATACAATTCGGCGTCATCAGGAGCCATAATATTAACTTAAAGTGCAATACACTTTATAACTGGGGTGGGCCAAGAATCTGGCATTTTTTACTGATTACGTCGGTTACACTTTCACGAATATCCGCGTGCTTAAAAAGATCCGTAATTAATTCGCCAAACACGCATCTTAACTATTTCTTCATCAGCCCCCCACACCATCATTTGCTCTAGGGTGTGGCATAATATTTTCTAAGCTCTGTAACTGCTTTGGTCGTCATTTTTAAAGATCAAATATATAATAATACAATAATTAACTCAAGGCTCATTTTTAACCTATTTTGGGTTTAGTCGATCGTTTTTGCAAGGTTCTGCTTTGCAAGGTTCTGCTTTTGCAAGGTTCTTTCTGATTGCTTCAGTGTCTACCTGTTGTGAAGTAAAAGTCTTTCCTCCATTTCTTTTGGAGGTCAAATTTTTGTCGTCTGTAATCATACACCGTCAGCCATAGCTCGTTTAAATTCTTCGTCTGTTACTTTTCCATCCAAGTAATGTAATTGCTTATAATCAACCTTAATGAATGAAGTTTTGCTGTTGCTAAGGGCTACAATGCAGTGTGCTTTTTGTAATTTCGGCGTTAGCTTTTTTAAAACAGCACTTACAATCGTGGACATGGTGCCTAAACCCAAACATAACACTCCCAAAAGCAATGGACATCGGTGTCCCAACTCCAGTAGCTAAAAGAGCGACACTAGACCCGGTGCTTAAGCTGGCTACAACCGATGAGCCGGTGATTATAATAGAAAGGACATTTAAAGCTTTAGCATATTTCTTTTCTAGTAACCCCTATACTTGTTCAAGTCACCTTTCTATTTCCTCTTCAAAGCTCAGTACATGTGCTTTAATCTAAACTGTTGACCGTCTTCCATTTAAAAACAAGATTAATTTTTTAATCCTGTTACATATCTTCTTATTAACCCTTCTGGCAGCACTTCATCAACAAGAGTAAAACCCAATAAAATCAACAATACTTAATAAAAATAAAATCAAAGTACTGTTAGTTTGGTTTTGTCAACCATCACAGTGACTTTTGTCAGATGATAAGAAAGTCTTTATTTCATCCCCATTTTTAGTAATAGCAATAACAAGCCTGAGAGGCCCGTCCAAGTTTTCAGACTTTATTGTACAACCTCTGATTAACGTATGCTCTGGCAAACTAGGATCAGACTCCCTCGGGGGTAATAAAAGAAGCGAAAAAGCATCGTCAATTTTTCGAAAAGGGGGTTTTTAAAATTTTTTTTGGGTTTTTTAAATTTACAAAAACCAAAAGGTGCCCCCCCCCAACCCCCCTTTTAAATTTCACCCCAAACCCCTTTTTCCCCCCACCCCAAAATTTTTAGGGCCCCGCTTGGGGTTAATTTTAAAAACTGCTTTTTTCCTGTTTTTTAAAACCCGGGAAAAAAGGGGGTAAAAAGAAGGGGGCCCCCCCTTCTTTTTAGACCCCCCTTTTAAAAAATTTTTTTTTTCCCCAACCCAAAAGGAAAAACAAAAGGGGGGCCTTTTGTATTTAAAAATTTTTAAAACCCTTTTTTAATTTTCCGGGGAAAAAAACCCCCCAACCCAAAATTCCCCCCCCGTTTTTGAAGTTTTTTAAATTTGGGGTTTTTCCCCAAAAAACTTTTTTTTCCCCCCAAAAATTTCTTTTTTTTCCCCCTTCCAAAAGGGGCCGGAAAAAATTTGGGGGGGCCCTTTTTTTTTTTATTTTTAAAATTTTTGTTGTTTTGAAAAAAACCACCCCCCCCGGTTTAAACCCAAAACCATAAAAAAATTTCCCGCCCCCCCCAACCCCGTTTAAAAAACCCCCCCTTTTTGGGCCCCCCTTAAACCCCTTTTAAAACTCAAAATTTCAACGTTTTTAAAAGGGGCAAACCCCCCCCCCCTTTTAAATTCCCCCGGGGGCCCCCAAAAACTTTCCCCCCTTTTTTAAAAAAAAAAAAAATTTTTTAATTAAAAAAAAAAATTTTTTAAAAAAACCAAAACTATAAAAGGCCCAAACCCATAAAAAAGCAATCAAAAAATAAAAAACAAAAAAAAAAAAAAACCCAAAATTAAAGGGGCCCCGGGTTTTCACCCCCAAAAGCTTTTTTATTTTTGGTTTAAAAATTTTTTAAAAAAGGGGCCTTTTTTTAAAATTTTTTTTTTTTTTTAAATTTTCCCCCGGGCCCCCTTTTTTTAAAAATATTTTTTTTAAAAAAAAAAACCCCCCTTAAAAAACAACCCCCCCCCCCCAAAAAAAATAAAAAAAAAATTAATTTTTTTTAAAAACCATTGAAAAAAATTTTCCCCTTTTTAAAGCCAGAAAATTTTAAAAAATTTTTTTGGATTTAAAAACCCCCCAAAACCAAAAAAAAAAAAGGGGCCCCCCTCCGCAAAAAAGGCCCCATTTTGAAAACCCCCCCCTTTTTTTTTTTTAAAAAACCCCCCCCTTTTTTTTCCCCCCTTGAACAGTCCATCAAAAAAAAAAGGGGGTTTCCCTTTTCCCCCCAAAACCCCCTTTTAAAAAAGTAAATGTTACAAAAAAGGGCCCGGCTTTTTTTCCCCAAAAAGGATCAAAAAAAAAATTTTAAAAATTTTCCTCCCCCCCCCCCAAAAAAACCCTTTTGCCTTTTTTTTTAAAAAGAATTTTTTTGGGGTTTTTTAAGGGTTTCCCCAAAAAAATAAAAATGTCCCCCAAAAAAGGGAAACCCCCGGTAGATTTTTTTTTGGAAAAAAAAATCAAAAAAACGAAGATTTTTTTCCCACACCCGGGAAATTTTCCCCGGGGAAAAATCCCCCAAAACAGGGGGGGGTTTTTTTTGGGCAAAAATTTCCCCAAAAAAACCCCCCTTTTTTTAAAAAATTTAAAAGGGGGCCCCCTTTTCCCCTTTCCCCCCCCAAATTCCCCCTTCCAATTTTTTCGGGGGGGGCCCCCCCCAAAAAACCAAAAAAAAGGGAAAAATTTTTTGGTTAATCGCCCAAATTTTTTCCCCCCTTTTCCCCCTTTTTAAACCCCCCGTTTTTTTTTCCCCCAAAACCGGGCCCAAAACCCCTTTTTTTCCCCCCCCCCGGGCCCCCCTTTTTTTCCAAAAAACGTGGAAAAAAAATTCCCAGCCTATTTCCCCCCCCAAATTATTTTTTGGGGGTTTAAAAAAAATTTTTGGGGGTTTTTTAAAACATCAAAAAAGGTGAAGTTTTTTTAACAAAAAAACCCCCCGGCCCCTTTTGGGGGGGCCTTGTCCCCCTCCCCCCCCCCCAAAAAATTTTTTTTTTTTTAACCCCATCAAAGGGGTTGGGGGGGTTAAAATTTTCCGGGGCCAAAAAATTTACAAAAAAAAAGGGCCCCTTGCCACCCCCCCGGGGGGCAAAAAAAACTGCTCGGGGGTTTGGGGTTTAAAAAAAACACCTCTTTTTCCCCCCTTTTTTAAAAAAGGGGGGGGGGGGGTTTAAAAAAAAATACCCAAAAAACCCCCCCTTAAGGCCCCCCTTAAAAAAAAGGTTTTTTAAAAAATTTACCCCAAAAAAGCGCCCCCCCCCCCTTTTTTTAAAAAATTTCGCAAAGACAGGGGGAAAAAACCCCCCTTTTAAAAGAAAAAAACCCCCCCTTTTTTTTTTTTAAAAAACGGGTTTAAGTTTTTTTTTAAGGCCATTTTTTGGGGTTAAAAAAAACAACGCCCAAAAATTAAAAAAAAGATGTTACTAACATTTTTTATTTTTTTTGGGGAAAAAATTTTGGATAAAAAAAGACCCTTTTTCCCATTGAATGCCAGCCCCCAAATAAGAAAGCCCCCCCCCTCTTATTCCCCCTTTTTGGGAAATTTGGGGGGTTTGGGGGGGGTTTTTTTTTAATTTTTTTAAAAAATCAAGAGGGAAAAAAAAATCTTTTTTTTAAATGCTGGGCAAAAATTGCCTCCCCCCCCTCCCCACGTTTCCCCTTTTAAAAATTTTAAAAAGCAAACCCCCCGGGTTTTTTAAGGGGAACCGGGGTTTTTGGGTTTTTGGAAAAATTTTTTAAAAAATTTTTTCCCCCTTTTTTTTTTCCTGTTCGGGGCCCCCCCCAACACCCCCAAAAAGGGGGAATTAAAAAAAATTTCCCCCCCCTTTAACCTTTTTGGGGAAGACTTTTTTTCCCCCCCCCCAGAAAAATTTTCCAAAATATTTTTAATGATGGCCCCTGCCCGGGGGGTTAGAAAAGACAAAAAAAAAGGGGGAAAAACCGCTGAATCAATGAAAAATTTTTAAAATTTTATAGCTTGGCAGGCCGGCATTAAAACATCGTCGGGCCCCGAAGGTCCTAAATTTTATTTTTAAAAACTTTTTTTTTGGGGGCAAATTGTTGAGGGTTTATTTACAACACGCACAGCTGTCTTTTTCCTTTTTTCCCCCGGGGGCCTCCTTTGTTTTTCTGTAGTGATCAAGGCGCAGCCTATGAGTTCATTTTTTTAAAAACAAAAAATAAAAAATTATAAATATGGCGTTAAAAAATTAGACTTGCCTGATCCCACTGAAGAAAAAAGAAGATGAAACAGAACCGGGCCTTTTTAAATTTAAGTTTTAAAAATGGAAGAGGAAAAAAGCAACCCAAAAGGGGGGGGAGCAGGCCAAGAAAAAAAGCCAAGGGGGCGGGCCCCAAACAGAAAAGGTTTCCCCTTTAACCCCCCTTAAAATTTTAAGAGCCTGCTTCATGCAAGTGAAGCTCGCGCAGAAAAAAATTAAAAAAAAAAAAATTGAGGGAAAAACTATAGAAGCTTAGGACTAGACCCCCGGGGAAGGGGCCCCCCTCCTTTTTTATTTTAAATGGATGAAAGGGCCCTCGCTTGTAAAGACTAAAAGGGGGGTTTGTACGAGTTACTAACAAACCCAAAAAGCCCCCCCGTGTCTATAGGCGAAAAACATTTTTAAAAACCCGAGGGATCCAAAAAAACCCCCCCCAAAAAAAAATTTGATCTTAAAAAAAAAAAAAAAATTAAAAAGGGCAAAGGGGGCCTTTAAAAACCCCTTTTAAAAGAACTTGGGGGGAGGGGTTCCCAAAAACATCGGGGAAAAAAAAAACCAGGGGCCCCTTCCAAGAATTAAGTCAAAGAGCAAAAGAAGCAATGGCAGAATTTTAGAGATTTTTTTTAAAATGAAGAAACACATTTTTAAAAACAATTGCCGGTTCTCAATTGCCTATAAAAAAAACCCTGAGCGATTCTGAAAAAGAAGCAGCTTTAGAATAAAAAGATGATCCCCCATTGTCTTTTGGGGAACTCAGGGATAAAAGAGCTGCTCTGCTTTAAACCCCCTTGGCTATTAAGTTTTTCTTTAACAACTATAAACAAGAACAAAAAA
>CM065735.1:56941117-57000669 GCA_033310375.1 Conus canariensis | reverse complement strand
AGACGAGAAGGTGCAGATACAGGGCGTGACATGGATGGGGTGAAAGGAGGAGGTGCAGATACAGGGCGTGACATGGATGGGGTGAGGGAAGGAGGTGCAGATGCATGGCAAGACAAGGGGTGGGGGGGGGTAAGGTGAGGAGGTGCAGATACAGGGCGTGGCGTGTTTGGGAGTGACAGGCATGACGTAGGTGAGGCGAGGGGAGAACGTGCAAATACAGGGCTTGGCATGGGAGGAGGTGCAGATACAGTGCGTGACGTGGGTAGGATGAGGTGAGGAGGTGCAGATACATGGCGTGACATGGGTGAGCTGCGGGGAGGAGGTGCATATACAGGACGTGGCATGGGAGGGGTAAGGGAAGGAGGTGCAGATACAGGACGTGGAATGGGTGGAGTGTGTGGGGAGGAGGTGCAGATACAGGGCGTGTAATGGGAGGAGGTGCAGATTCTGGGCGTGACATGTGAAGAGGTGCGGATACTGGGCCTGGCATGGGAGGAGTGAGGGGAGGAGGTGCAGATACAGGGCGTGACATGGGAGGAGGTGCAGATACTGGGCGTGATATGGGAGGAGGTGCAGATACTGGGCGTGACATGGGAGAAGTGAGGGGAGGAGGTGCAGGTACAGGGCGTGACAATGAAGGAGGTGCAGATACAAGGCGTGACATGTGTCGGGTGAGTGGAGGAGGTGCAGATACTGGGCGTGGCATGGGGTGAGTGAGGGGAGGAGGTGGAGATACAGGGCGTGCAATGGGAGGATGTGCAGATACTGGGCGTGATATGGGTGGCGTGAGGGGAGGAGGTGCAGATACTGGGCGTGGCATGGGGGGAGTGAGGTGAGGATGTGCAGATACAGGGCGTGACATGGAAGGAGGTGCAGATACAGGGTGTGACATGGGTGGTGTGAGGGGGGGAGGCGCAGATACACAGTATGACATGGGTGAGGTGAGGGGAGGAGGTGCAGATACAGGGCGTGACATGGGTGGGGTGAGGGGAGGAGGTGCAGATACAGGGCGTGACATGGGTGGAGTGAGGGGAGGAGATGCAAATACGGGCGTGGAGTGAGGGGAGGAGGTGCAGATATAGAGCGTGTCATGGGTTGGGTGAGGGGAGGAGGTACCGATACAGGGCATGATATGGAAGGAGGTGCAGATACAGGGCGTGACATGGGAGTGGTGAGTGGAGGAGGTGCAGATACAGGGCGTGACATGGGTGGAGTGAGAGCAGGAGGTGCAGATACAGTGCGTGCCATGGGTGGAGTGAGGGGAGGAGGTGCAGATACAGGGCGTGACATGGGTGTGGTGAGGGGAGAAAGTGCAGATACAGGTCGTGCCATGGGTGGAGTTAGGGGAGGAGGTGCAAATACAGGGCGTGACATGGGTGGGGTGAGTAGAGGAGGTGCAGATACAGGGCGTGACATGGTGGGGTGAGGGGAGGAGGTGCAGATACAGGGCGTGCCATGGGTGGAGTGAGTGGAGGAGGTGCAGATATATGCGTGACATGGGTGAGCTGCGGGGGGAGATCCAGATACAGGACGTGACATGGGTGGGTGAGACGAGAAGGTGCAGATGCTGGGCGTGACATGGGTGGGGTGTGGAGAGGAGGTGCAGATGCATTGCAAGACAACGGAGGGGGTAAGGTGAGGAGGTGCAGATACAGGCCGTGGCATGTGTGGAGTGACAGGGCGTGACGTAGGTGGGGCAAGGGGAGGACGTGCAAATACAGCGCTTGGCATGGGAGGAGGTGCAGATACAGGGCGTGACGTGGGTAGGATGAGGTGAGGAGGTGCAGATACATGGCGTGACATGGATGAGCTGCGGAGAGGAGGTGCAGATACCGGACGTGGCATGGGAGGGGTGAGGTGAGGAGTTGCAGATACAGGGCGTGACAATGGAGGAGGTGCAGATACAATGCGTGACATGGGTCGGGTGAGGGGAGGAGGTGCAGATACTGGGTGTGGCATGGGGGAGTGAGGGGAGGAGGTACAGATACAGGGCGTGACATGGGAGGAGGTGCAGATACTGGGCGTGACATGTGAAGAGGTGCGGATATTGGCCTGGCATGGGAGGAGTGAGGGGAGGAGGTGCAGATACAGGGCGTAACATTGGAGGAGGTGCAGATTCTGGGCGTGATATGGGAGGAGGTGCAGATACTGGTCGTGACATGGGAGAAGTGAGTGGAGGAGGTGCAGATACAGGACGTGACATGGAGGAGGTGCAGATACAGGGCGTGACATGGGTCGGGTGAGTGGAGGAGGTGCAGATACTGGGCGTGGCATGGGGGGTGTGAGGGGAGGAGGTGCAGATACAGGGCGTGACATGGGAGGAGGTGCAGATTCTGGTCGTGATATGGGAGGAGTTGCAGATACTGGGCGTGACATGGGAGAAGTGAGGGGAGGACGTGCAGATACAGGGCGTGACAATGGAGGAGGTGCAGATACAGGGCATGACATGGGTTGGGTGAGGGGAGGAGGTGCAGATACTGCGCGTGGCATGGGGGGAGTGAGGGGAGGAGGTGCAGATACAGGGCGTGACATGGGAGGAGGTGCAGATACTGGGCGTGACATGGGTGGGGTGACGGGAGGAGGTGCAGATACTGGGCGTGGCATGTGGGGAATGAGGTGAGGATGTGCAGATACAGGGCGTGACATGGAAGGAGGTGCAGATACTGGGCGTGACATGGGTGGTGTGAGGGGAGGAGGCGCAGATACAGGGCGTGACATGGGTGAGGTGAGGGGGAGGAGGTGCAGATACAGGGCGTGACATGGGTGGGGTAGGGGAGGAGGTACAGATACAGGGCGTGACATGGAAGGAGGTGCAGATACAGGGCGTGACATGGGTGGGGTGAGGGGAGGAGGTGTAGATACAGGGCGTGTCATGGGTGGAGTGAGGGGAGGAGGTGCAGATACAGGGCGTGACATGGGTGGGGTGAGTGGAGGAGGTGCAGATACAGGGCGTGACATGGTGGGGTGAGGGGAGGAGGTGCAGATATAGGGCGTGCCATGGGTGGAGTGAGGGGAGGAGGTGCAGATACGGGGCGTGACATGGATGCGGTGAGGGGAGGAGGTGCAGATACAGGGCGTCCCATGGGTGGAGTGAGGGGAGGAGGTGCAGATACAGGGCGTGACATGTGTGGGGTGAGTGGAGGAGGTGCAGATACATGGCGTGACATGGTGGGGTGAGGGGAGGAAGTGCAGATACAGGGCTTGCCATGGGTGGATTGAATGGAGGAGGTGCAAATACAGGGCGTGACATGGGTGTGGTTAGGGGTGGTGGTACAGGGATGTGTGAATGCAGGTTGTAAACAGGGGTGGAGGTTACAGGGGTGTGGAATGCAGGGTGTAACATGGGTGGGGTATAGGGATGTGTGAATGCAGGGTGTAACATGGGTGAGGGTACAGGGGGTGTGAATGCAGGGTGTAACATGGGTGAGGGTACAGGGGGTGTGAATGCAGGGTGTAACATGGGTGAGGGTACAGGGGGTGTGAATGCAGGGTGTAACATGGGTGAGGGTACAGGGGGTGTGAATGCAGGGTGTAACATGGGTGAGGGTACAGGGGGTGTGAATGCAGGGTGTAACATGGGTGAGGGTACAGGGGGTGTGAATGCAGGGTGTAACATGGGTGAGGGTACAGGGGGTGTGAATGCAGGGTGTAACATGGGTGAGGGTACAGGGGGTGTGAATGCAGGGTGTAACATGGATGGGGGTACAGGGGGTGTGAATGCAGGGTGTAACATTGGTGGGGGTACAGGGGGTGTGAATGCAGGGTGTAACATGGGTGGGGGTGCAGGGGGTGTGAATGCAGGGTGTAACATGGGTGGGGGTGCAGGGAGTGTGTAATGCAGGGTGTATAAATGGGTGGAAGTACAGGGCGTTTGAATGCAGAGTGTAACATGGGTGGGGGTGCAGGGGGTGTGAATGCAGGGTGTAACATGGGTGGAGGTACAGGGGATGTGAATGCAGGGTGTAACATGGGTGGGGGTGCAAGGTGTGTGAATGCAGGGTGTAACATGTGTGGGGGTGCAGGGTGTGTGAGTGCGAGGTGTAACATGGGTGGAATTACAGGGGGTGTAAATGCAGGGTGTAACATGGGTGGAATGTACAGGGGTGTGTGAATGCAGGGTGTAACATGGGTGGGGGTATATGTGGTGTGAATGCAGGGTGTAACATGGGTGGAATTACAAGGGGTGTGAATGCAGGGTGTAACATGGGTGGGGTTACAGGGGGTGTGAATGTAGGATGTAACATGGGTGGGGTTACAGGGGGTGTGAATGCAGGGTGTAACATGGGTGAGGTTACAGGGGGTGTGAATGCAGGGTGTCTCCTGTGTGGGGGTACAGGGGGTGTGAATGCAGGGTGTAACAGGGGTGGGGTTACAGGGGAGAGAATGTATAAATGTGCCTTCTAGCTCAGCCATCTTATTTCGCCCGCAAACCCCACTTTTCACATAATCAAATTTTCTCAACCAAAAAAATAGCTAAAAACCTACACATTAAAAAACTTAATCACGTGAAAAGTGGGTTTGCGGGCAAATAATATTGCTGCTCTAGAACCACACATTTATACATTTCTCTCTGATTAACGTATAGGCACTGTGTTTGGCGGAACAACTTGCAACTCTTCGCGAACAAACGATCTTTTAGGGGCAGGCTTTTTGGAAGAAAGAGTCTCTCTTAAATAATATACGGGAGGGGCCGTTTTCATAATTCTTTCAACTTCATATACGTCTACGCTCCATATAGGCTCTGTGGCTCTAATTCTAACATCACCCTCTGCTTCTCCAGGCGCATACAAGTATCTTACTTTTAGTCCAAACGGCAAGAGTTTTTGAGTACTTTGGATGTCTTCAGTAATGCTAATTTTTTTTAGTTTGATCGCGTTCACCGGTTTAAGACCTGTTGCTTTAAATTCTTCATTGTTCATGGCACGTAAGACTGCTGGCAGTCTTCTAACCCATTCTGCGTTGCGTGTTTTGTCCATAAGGTCTCTGTGGTATTGATAGGTAAACAGACGTTCGGCTAGATTCTTATTAAAGTTTTCTACTAGGGCCTGGGAGCGATGGTTGCCTGGAATCCCTCTCTTAACTGTAACCCGATGTCTTAAAAACAACTGGTTTACAGCTCCTTTAAACTCTTTCCCATCATCAACCTGAATCATCCTAGGATACTTTAATGGGCCTCGCATGTATATTTGTTGTAAAGCCACAGCCACAGCAGTTGAGCTTTTATCTGTTAAAGGCTCAGCGTCTTTATACCTTGAAGCCATGTCAACAACAGTCAGAGCATACTTAAAACTTTTTTCTTCTAACTTTGTCATGTGGAAGATACAACAAGTCCATCTGGTGGGTGTCATTAGGAACTGAGTTAACAAATCGAGGCCTTATTATTCTTTTTGGGGCAGGCAGATATATTTGCCAGATCGCTTGTTTTGAAAGCCAGTCTTTCGCTTCTGATTCAGACACCCTAGCAGCTTTACTCAGTTTATCAATAGCAGTCTTTCCTTTCCAATACCCTCTAGGAGAATAATATATTTTGTACTTTGTATCGTCCATAAGAAGGGACTGTTTTTTTTTATTACATTTTAACTATGTTTTTAGATTGAATATGCAAGAAGAAAGATTGCTCCCATAGCACCTATAATAAAGCCTATTTCTACCATTTTCTGATCCTCAGATGGTTCATAAAAGTCAGACAGTTCTGGCGGTGACGATGTTAGAAACTTCTTTCCTGTCACTAAGTAATATTCATTCATTGCTTCATCAAAGTCTGTAAATGTGTGCTCTGCATGTCCCTGCTCTCTTAACTTTTTGTTAATAAAGTCTAAGTGAGCAATTCTCCTTTTCTCGTAAGCGTCTCTTGCCTTAGCTAAATCTTCCATTGCCTTGTTATGGCGTTCTCTCTCTTCATCAGACCGCAATTTACTAAACATATAATTGCTGCCAGAGAAAGCCAATGCATTAACAATAGCTCCTCCCACCATCAGAACTAATCCAGACATCTTTTTATAAATGAATGCATCTTTTTTATAAATCAATATTTTTTAGAATGAATCTTTTTTTTTATAAATCAATCTTTCTATGCATTGATGTTTTCTGGGATAATCCCCTGTGTAACAAGAAAGTCTTTTGAGGCAATCCCCGCCGTTATTACAGCTATAACCTTAACAACATCTTCAATGTCTAACCTTCCTAGATCAGCCGCCCTCATTTTAAACATGTTTTTTGCTAACACGCTGTACCCTATACTAAGACCGCTAATTACAGCAGAGTGGTGAATAGTATTGATGATCTTTGCGGTGCTCATGTTTTTTATTAACTAAAAAAATAATTAAAATAATCATAATATGAAAGACTGTCTATGTGCTTTTTAATCAGATAATCTTTTGTTGCTAGAGCTAAAAATAAGGTTACAACTAGTTTCGGCGAATCTTCTATCTTTCCCATGTTGGGTGGTTTTATTCTTAACAAACATTTTGCTAGGGTTGAATAAACTATAACACCAACAATAGGCACTGCATAATTAACCAGCGTTAAACTCATGGTTTTAAAAAGGTTTTTTTTTAAATTTTTATTGCTTTTAAAAAGAGTTTAAAAATGGATTGCGACGAGCTATTAAAGTGTGAGGAGGCAGCAGACCCAAACCTCTGTCATAAAGAAAGATTATACTCTCTGGCTGCATGTGGGAAAACCAGGCAGTATTTAGGCGTTGAACTAAGTATTGAACAGATTCAGCAATTGTCGACATCAGACGTTGAGAAGTATTACGCTAGGTACGAAGCACAGCTAGGGTCAAAAATGGTTAGATCGGCGGGACAGACAATGATTAGTTTATATGCTAAGTTAGTAGGCAAGATAGCGCCGATTGATTCAGAAGAAGATTTAAAATATGACAACACAAGATCCGGTTTTAACCAAGTCCCTAGAATCTCTTGCATGTGACATGTATTATAGATTTGGGACGTTGTTATGCCCGTTCATCATGGGATTAATTACTTTTAATCATATTAATTTTAATCATATTAATTTTAATCGCACTAAAAAAAATGAGCGAGCAGGAGAAGATTGCGACTCCACAGGAGCAGAATGTGCCGCAAGTGAATGCCCCACAAGTGAGTGCCCCACAGGTGAGTGTCCCACAAGTGAGTAGTGTTACTAAAGCTAAAAGTCCTGGGCGTGTTGAGGCCGGTCGTAAACTAGCTGAATGGAACAGACTGCAAAAAGCAAACCAAGCAGCAAAACAAAAATTATTAGATAGTAATACAACATCGCCACCAGCACCGCCGCCGTCACCACCAACAACAACACAATCAAACTATAAGATGTATTATTATGTACTGGGGGGTATTGTTGTTGGTGGGGGGCTTTTGGCATACAAGTGTCTAGCCCCATACTTAGCAACAAAGTCACAAATCCCCACAAAAACAGTAAAAGAAGAAGAACCAGCTTCTGCAAAAAAAGCACAACCTCCTGCTGTAAACCCATTATTTTTACTGAATTAGTTTTTAATGTGTGTTGTTAAGTAGTGGTTAAGTACAAGTAAAGTCAGTTATAACAGGTTAAGTGTAAGTTAAGTGTAAGTTAAGTGTAAGTAAAGTGCAAGTCATGTTAAGTACTAGTTAAGATCTTAAGTTAAGTACTAGTTAAGTACTAGTTAAGATCTTAACTTAAGTCAGTCAAGTTAATCTTTTAAGTCAGTTCTCCAATGGCCTATAGCATATGAAAACTCAGGATTAACGTATGTTCGCTTGTTATTGTTAGAGACTAGTGATTTCTTATTAACAGCAGTTGTGTTTACTTGATGAAGAGTAGAGCGCAGATTAACATTTGTGTGATGAAATACTTTGTTTTCAAAGAGAGCCTGCTTGTAGTTGTCGTGAGTTATATTTTTTTTGACAACTTCTTTACCTATGCCCTTAGCTTTCTTTGTTACAGAAGTCTGACTAGCAACGCTATACATCTTTGACCGCAGACCAACATATTCTTGTATAACCGTCCCATTAAGTTCGTCCTTCATCTTTCCAATTACTTTCTTGTTTACAGTTGAATGTAAAAGGCTGTCTTTAGGATAGTCACATGTGTCATACCATCCATCGGCTCCTTTAGCTACCTCCGCTTCTAAATCCTTATAAAAGTCTTCTGTTGGAACATCCAGAATAAAAGAGTCAGTGTCTGTGTAAAGAACTCTGGATTCTGGATACAGCGGTTTAAAGTAGTCGTACAAAAACTCAAGCATTAACAATTTTGACAGCTCTAGCACAGTAAACCCAATAAACACCGGCTTGTCCAACTTCACATTCTGTTTCTTCATCATAACGCCAACAAGGCTGTCGCTAAATCTTCTAAAGTCTTGGTAGTTGGGTTTAGAGACCAGCTTAATTGCTCTTTGTTCTTTTGTAACTAATCTTACATCTTTACGATTGTGTACGTTCTCCATGGTTTTGCCAAAACAACTGTTGTTCATTAGTTTAAAAAAGTCTTTTTCTGAAGCGTCAGTGGCTGCAGTCCTAAGATCAGTATTTTTCATGATGTATGGCCTCATAAAGGGCCCTTGTTCAAATTCTATTATTCTATGAATGGCGGTAAGTTTCAGTCCGTGTCTTAAGTAAAACTGTAGCAGTCTGTAATGACATACGTACTTACTCTTGTGACGAAGATTAGGCACGAGTTTGGGCGGTTCTGTGGGACTCATCTTTAATCTTTCTGCTGCTAGGGGATAATCGTTATGGAGGTCATGCAACTCTGTAGGATATTCTAAGTCTACCTCTAAGATTAGTCCTATTGGATAATCAGGCGTAAGACGCGGTAGATAACTCAACATATTATTAACGTCATGAGGTCCTACGAACATTTTAAAGTTTCTTAATGGCAGTGCCTGGCTCATGGCCCACCCATACAGATTGTTGGCGTCTAAATACATTAGATAGTTAGATGGTTTAGTGGGATCATAGTCATCTAAATACTTGTTGTTGGCTTTGCAGTAAGGGTGCGAGGCCATGCTAATGCCTCCCCTCAGCCCATCCTCAATCATCTGGAGTGTGGCCAGATCAGATATTAAGTCAATCTCAATGTTTGTAGACTTTAAGAAGGCGTCCCAAGAAAGGCCAGGGGCAGAAATGTAATGTGATGAATCTAGGCCGTAATGTTTCATGCCTGTAGATCTGTAATTCTGAAAGACGTCTGCCAATAAACACACATCAGCCATTAGATATTGATCATGATAATCGCACATTGTTCGACAGTGTAATTCTGTCCAGGCTTTCTGTGCATATTCATAGTCAGCGTCAGTTATGCCTCCACCTCTAAGACGGCTGTAAAAGTCTTCCTTGGATGGTAGGGTTGGCTCTTCAAACTTGTCCCACGAGTCCATGTATTCATAAGGGTAAACGCCTTTACGTACTAAAGCCGAGTTAAAATATTTTTTAGTTATTGGGCAGTCTTGTAGAGATTCTGCTAGTTTGCTTAAGCTCCCCATCAGATGTTGGGCAGAGTCATAGAAGGATAAACAGTCTACAGTAAAGGTCATGTACTTTTCTGATGATTATGCAATACAGCTAACCCTCTTACATTCAGAAGTTATTGCTTGCATGATAAAGTGAGAATCATAGCCCCGTAAGTTATGAAAGAAGATAGGCAGTTTCCATGCCTTGGGGTCAACCTTAAGTTGAAGATTACAACTGTTGTGTGCTGCTCCCCTGCATTTCCAGGTCCCTTACTGTCACGTCTACTGTTGGGTGTTAGCTCTGAGCCGCATATCCAACAGTGTGTAGATGATTCATAGCGCCTTTGGTCTTCGGGAGTCATCTTAATGTCTGAGAGATTTAGCCGAATAGAGAATTGATTGCGAAGGTGCTTCATGTGTTGTAAAAATCGACCGGCTGCATTGGGTCCTCTGTAAATCTCTGGTTGTGTGTGTCCGCCATCTGACCTAACAACAACAAATGCATAAGAACAAATCTGGTGGTGGGTTAATAAAGCCGTTTTTTGTTGTGCCGTTCTTGTGGGCCATAGTACTGTGGCAAAATCGCTTCAAAGTCAGCATAGACTACGTATGGTCTCATCTGCAGTTTGTGTATGTTTTTAAAACTAACTTTAGACCCGGGTGGGGGCGTAAGAAGTTCGGTTTTACAGTCTACAAAACTTTTACAACGTTTCTTATGTTCAGCAGCTGCCTCTATAGACGGGATTCTGATCAAACACCTTCTACAAAGCTCCTGTTTAAATTTGTTCGTTGTAGTATAGGCCATAAGTCTGCTAATTGATCTGATTAATACATAATGATTCTTAGAACCGTCTGTAAACAGAATTAGGTCTACATGCTTGTTAAGGGGTTCGCCTAAAGTGGGAGCATTGGGAGAAATCCTTAGAGGCTGTAGATTGTCTACTACAGACCATGTGTATACGTTTACGGTTATTGGTTTGTTTTGCTCTTCAAACTGGCCGATACTGTCTATGCTTACTGGAAAGTTTATGTTATTCAAGTTTAGCTCATTTATATACTGCCCATAATTAGATACTCTGTTTGCATTATTTTTAACTGGGTGTAAATGCGCCAAAACACACCACATGAAACATAAGTTATCTGAATTATGTATGTTTAAGACTGCTCGTTTTAACTCTAACTCTCTGGGGAGAGGGATGTAAGAATTGCCGACTATAGGAGAAACTTTGTTTGTCTTAATCTGATTTCAAGGACCGTTCCTTCAGACCAGCCAGAACCGCGTAATTTTGCTTCTTCACTTGCATGGTTAAACTGTGTAAGCATGTAATCAGCCCATTCAGAATTAAAGTCGTAATAGCTGATTACTTCTTTCTGTCTAGTTGAAACCCAGACTAGTATACTACTATCATCGGGGGTTATATATTCAATCAGAATGGCCAACAACACTTTTACTGCGGGCCAATTTGAAGAGACTCTGGGATTTTAGAAATGGCATGTGTTACGCTTTCATGAACGCTTGAGGGGTTAATGATGTCCATGTCTAATTCACTAAACATATTGCCCACCGGTTCGGCAAATATTTCATTTAGCGTCTTTGCGATCGTCATTTTTAAGATCAAATATATAAGTAATACAAAAAAATAAATAATAAAATTTAGCTAATATTTATTAAATTGAGGTAATACTAAAATTTAGCTAATATTTATTAAATCGAATAGCTACTCCTTCAGGGTTAGTAAAAATACAATTCGGCGTCATCAGGAGCCATAATATTAACTTAAAGTGCAATACACTTTATAACTGGGGTGGGCCAAGAATCTGGCATTTTACTGATTACGTCGGTTACACTTTCACGAATATCCGCGTGCTTAAAAAGATCCGTAATTAATTCGCCAAACACGCATCTTAACTATTCTTCATCAGCCCCCCACACCATCATTTGCTCTAGGGTGTGGCATATATTTCTAAGCTCTGTAACTGCTTTGGTCGTCATTTTTAAGATCAAATATATAAGTAATACAATAATTAACTCAGGCTCATTTTTAACCTATTTTGGGTTTAGTCGATCGTTTGCAAGGTTCTGCTTTGCAAGGTTCTGCTTTGCAAGGTTCTTTCTGATTGCTTCAGTGTCTACCTGTTGTGAAGTAAAAGTCTTTCTCCATTTCTTTTGGAGGTCAATTTTTTGTCGTCTGTAATCATCACCGTCAGCCATAGCTCGTTTAAATTCTTCGTCTGTTACTTTTCCATCCAGTAATGTATTGCTTATAATCAACCTTAATGAATGAAGTTTTGCTGTTGCTAGGGCTACAATGGCAGTGTGCTTTTGTAATTTCGGCGTTAGCTTTTTTAAAACAGCACTTACAATCGTGGACATGGTGCCTAAACCCAAACTAACACTCCCAAAAGCTATGGACATCGGTGTCCCAACTCCAGTAGCTAAAAGAGCGACACTAGACCCGGTGCTTAAGCTGGCTACAACCGATGAGCCGGTGATTATATAAGAAAGGACATTTAAAGCTTTAGCATATTTCTTTCTAGTAACCCTATACTTGTTCAAGTCACTTTCTATTTCCTCTTCAAGCTCAGTCATGTGCTTTAATCTAAACTGTTGACCGTCTTCCATTTTAAAACAAGATTAATTTTTTAATCCTGTACATATCTTCTTATTAACCCTTCTGGCAGCACTTCATCAACAGAGTAAAACCCAATAAAATCAACATACTTAATAAAAATAAAATCAAGTACTGTTAGTTTGGTTTTGTCAACCATCACAGTGACTTTGTCAGATGATAAGAAAGTCTTTATTTCATCCCCATTTTTAGTAATAGCAATAACAAGCCTGAGAGGCCCGTCCAAGTTTTCAGACTTTATTTGTACACCTCTGATTAACGTATGCTCTGGCAAACTAGGATCAGACTCCCTCGGGGGTAATAAATAAGCGAAAAAGCATCGTCATTTTTCTAGGTAGTGATTCTAGTTTTGGGTTAAATTCTAAGCCAACGGTGTCATCCCCCACTTCAGCTAAGGACTGCTTTCTCCGCAGCATATATTCAGGGCCCTGCTTAGTTATTTCAATCTGCTTTTTCTGTTGTAATCCTGGGACTAGGCTAATAAGAAGGTGTCCTTCATTCAGAGCCTTTTTAAAATTGTTTTTCTTATCAAAGTATACATAGGGGCTTCGTAGTTCAAACTTTAAATCCCAGTTAATGTCAGGAAGCAACGCCCAAGCATTCTCTCGTTTATGAAGTTTGTATTCGTGTTTGCCAAAATCGTTTGCCCTTAGATTTCTTATCTCTTCCAGGGCAGGATATTGCTGCCGTTTTTTATCTTCAATTTCTGTTCGTTTGTAAACACCATCGTCGGTGTACTCAAATCCATAAACATTTCCTGTCACCCCTATCAGATCAAACTCGGCTGTGTCTGCTAGATCTTTTAGCTCTACTGCAACGCATTTAGGAGCTAACTCTGCTTTTGATTCTGGCCCTCGAGACATTCTTTTTAATATAAACAATTTATTATAAACAATTTGTTATAAACAATCTATGATAAGCAATCTATAATAAGCAATCTATGATAAGCAATCTATAATAAGCAAACGTATTGAACTGGCGGGTCAGTCCGCAAGCATAGTTTAGCGTGCTTAGATTTTTCTAACTGCTCTTTTATTTTTTTTAGTTAATCCCTGTCCCTGATTATATAGTTTTCACTTAAACATTCTTCAAAACTATCCCTGTCCTTAGTATAGAATAAGATGACTGATTTTAACTGTGATCTAAAGTCTTTTAAGACAGCATTGTATTTTTGAGTTAAGAGCCAAACAGAAACTAATGCGTGTCTTCCGCTAAAGGCCAGCTTTGAGAGAGTCCTTCTTTTTTTAACAATGTCTTGTTCAGCTGAACAGTCATCAATAATAAACAGTGTTTCAGTTCCCTCAAATAGCCTATAGTAATGTTCTAAACAGTCGCTTAGCTTGTCAGTAGGATCAACTAAGAATATATTCTCGTCTGTCCAAACAAACTGCCTTTCTTTATAAGACTTGTTGTGCTTAATGGTTGTGCAGAATATAACAATGTACTCGTAATGAAACCTGTAGACTGTTTGTAACAAATCAAGCACGAAGACAGTTTTCCCACACCCAGTAATCCCGCAAATAAGCGAACAGTGCGGGTCTTTGGGCAAAAAGTTCAAACTATCCATCTGTTTTAATAGGCCATTTCTTTCAGTCTATTTTCTTCAATGTTCAGCTGGGCGTCATAAACCACAAAAAACGTGCATTTGTATCTGACCATTCTCCTCCTTTTCCTTATTAATCTGTATGCTTATGCCATCTGGCCCTACCCTTCTTCCACTCCCGTGCAGTCTGTTGTCATACGTGGATCTAAAATCCAGCCATAGTCCATATTTGTCTGTTAGATAATCTTCGAGTCTTACATCGTGAAGGTGAAGTTTTTTACACACATGATCGGCTGTGGGGCTTGTCTGTCTGCCCCCAGCAAACAATTTTCTTATTTCATCAAAGTGTTGGTCAGGTAAAAGTCCGGCCGAATACAACTGAAAAGGCTTGCCATCTACTGTGCAAGACAACTGCTCAATGTTTGGGTTAAAAAACACCTCAGATTCCCTCTTAAAAGGAGCTGGGGGTTTAGTAAATAGCAAGAGAACTCCCTTTAGGGACCTTAGAGAATGGCTTATAGCTATTTCCCAGACAGCGTCTTGCTTGTTTTTAATCGCTAGACTGTGGTGTAAAACTCTTTCAAAGTAAACAACCGTCTTACTTTTATACTGGTTTAAGATTGTTCTAGCCAGTTCAGGGTTAGTAACAATGTCAAAATTAAGAAAGATGTTACTAACAGTGTATTTGGCTTGAGGATCATCTGATAGAATAAAAGACTCGCTGTCATTGAATGTCAGTTCATAAGTAAGTCTGTCTCTTAGTGCGCCTTGGTAATTTGGCTGGTGGGTTTTTAACAGTTCAAAATCTAGAGGGATGCAAAATCTGTTCTTAAATGCTCGCGCTATTGCCTGGTCTCCCACGTCTTCCTTTGCATCTGCAGCATTAAGCCTGTGCTTAAGACCGTTTGGGCTCTGGATTCCTTGAAAGATTTTGTCTTTTCTTTCTGTTCTGGGCAGCCACAGATCAGAATAGAGATTAAAAATGTCTGCGCTACTCAGTGCGAAGACTTCTTTACCTTCCAGTCTAATTACCATATTTTTAATGATGGCCCTGCCCAGGTTAGCAACGACAGTAGCATTAGGATCCGCTGAATCAATGTCTATTTTGAATGATAGCTTGGCAGTGCCTGGCATTATAACATCGTCAGGCCCGAGGTCACTAAATTTTACTATTAACATTTCATTGGGGGCAATTGTTGATGGATTGTTTACAACACGCACAGTCTGTCTTATGCCTTTTATGCCATGGGGCTCCTTTGCTTTTCTGTATGGATCAAGGTCGCAGCCGTATGAGTTCATTTTTTTATAAAACAAAAAATAATAAATATATAAATATGGCTGATGAAGATTATGACGTGCCTGATCCCACTGAAGAAGATGAAGATGAAACAGAACCGGGCCGTTCAATTCAAGATGAAACTGAAGAGGCAGAAGCAAGCCAAGGAGCGGGAGCAGGCCAAGCAGCAAGCCAAGGAGCGGGTCAAGCAGCAGGTTCTTCAATCCCTTTATTTGAAGAGCCTGCTTCAGCTAGTGAAGCTCGCGCAGAACTATTAACAAACAAAATTGACGCATTCTATAGAAGCTTAGGACTAGAGCCGCCGGAAGGCCACAGTCCTTTTTATTTTAAGATGGATGAGAAGGGCCATCTGCTTGTAAAGACTAGTAAAGGCTTTGTACGAGTTACTAAACAACTAGCCCCGGCCGAGTTTATAGGCGAGAAAACAGTTAAACAGAGGATCCTTAAAGCCGACCGAGATAAATTAGATCTAAAAAAAAAAATTAAGGTCTAAGGCCGTTAGACTTTTACAGAACTTGGAGCAGGGGTTGCCAACACGATCTGAAATGCAAAACATGCCTCTTCAAGAATTAAGTCAAAGAGCAGATGAAGCAATGGCAGAAGTTGAGACGAGTTTTAGTGAAGAAACACAGTTAAAAACAATTGCCGGTTCTCAATTGCCTAGTCAAAGAGAACGTGAGCTGAGTGCTGAAGAAGAAGCAGCTTTAGAATCAATTGATGATCCTCCATTGTCTATGCGTGAACTCAGGGATATTAGAGCTGCTCTGCGTGAACTCTTGGCTATTAAGTCTGCTTTAACAACTATAAACGAAGAACTAAAAACAATTTGGCAAAATTTAATGTGCTAGAGAGAGAGATAGAAGAAGAAAAAAATAAACTGACTAATGCAGATGATAACAATTTAGGACAAGAAGAAAAGGCTAAAATACAGAAGAACTTGAATGATTTAATGTCACAAAGGGCAAACAGGTTAGAGGCGTTGTATATTAACAGAGAAAAAATAGCATCCCAAACAAGCAGAATCAGAGAAACTATAAACAAAATACTTTATGAAAATACTACGCTAGCAGAAAGAATAAGAATTCTGTTCAGAGAGCAGGGGATTACAATAGTTAGTATATTAACAGCCGTTGGGTTTGCTATCTCTACACTGGTTTATGCCTTAACCGGCAGTGCGCCAACAGGGCCAGTATCGCCTCCAACGCCTCAGCCTGGTAAAAGTTGGATTAGAAAACAATTGCACCATCTAGCAAACCTATTAAAGAAGTTGGCTGTCAAAGCGCTTGATGCTCTGCCTGGCATAATAGGCAGTGTTGTTAGTTGGGTTTTGTCTACTATAGGCAAAGTGGCTGGTTATATGGCTGACCATCTGTGGACGTTAGGAGTGCTGGCTGCGGGTTTAATTTTTAGTGAAATAAAGTATGGCTAATCCAGTAAAAGTTAAAAACACAACAAGGGCTGTCTTTTCGCTAGTGTGTCTGTCGGGGTGAGGTACATCAACAGGGGGGGGGGGGGGGGGCTGCTTTCTGGCTATGGGCTGCTTATAACTGGTGGGGGTCGCTTTCAGGCTAGATACTTTTTTTTAAAATGGCTGGCGCGGGCCTTGTGTTTAAGCCTTGATTGTGTCCTAAGTTTTGGTCGTCTCCGGCTATGAGAATTTCATTATTATAATTCTGTATCATGCCAATCTGTAGTCTAAGGTCAGAAGGCAGCATGTATAATCCATGACCCACAACAAAGTCAACATTTGACCTAGCATGTGAAAGAACGTTTTGGTACCTTTGTATGCTGGAAGGCAAATCAACAGCAGAGTTAATAGCATCTTCTAAATTGGCTAGAAATTGTTTTCTGGCGTCAAAGCCTGTAGATTGATCCACTATGCTAGACTTGGTCTGTGCTTGCGCTCATAATAGACACCAAACGTACGTGCGTATGGAGTCATTAAGTCTTTGCACTCCTGGCATTGTTAGGCCTTCACTTTTATCCAAGATAAATGTTGCCCAGGCATTGGGATGTTTTTGTTCTATTGATCCCAATCTAACTTGCTTGTCTGGCCTAAAAGAGGTGTGGCCAGGCCAGTAGTCAAAATTATATTCTCTATGCGTGCCCCACAAATACAATGTGCCTAACCCGTGATTGCGGTCTAACTTTTGTCTAAAGTCAGTTGAAGGTTTAATGTTAAATTCGTTGCAGATTCTTTCATATGCATTATTGTCCATTGGGCTGTGAAATGGATTAAACGCGTTGTCGTTGGGGAGGCGTACTTGTAGTTCAGTTAGTATGCGTCTATACTGGTAATAAACATGAAAGTTATATACCGACCTTACTAAGAGATTAGGGTGGAATTAAATGGTTTGTATATGAAACAACGCAGCCGGTGGTTGAGCAGTAAACTGCAAAATTTAACTGATTCTGGTAAAAAACCTTGGGGTGAGTTGACCATGCTGATGGCACTCTATCACTCTTTATTGGGGGATTTAAATATCTAGTTAGTGGGTTTACAAGTCTGACTAGAAAGCCATATGATTCATCTACAGCGATGGTTAGGTTACTAAAGTCCAAAGATTTGGGCTCATTAACCCCTCCTACATCGTAAGCGGCACTTTCATTATATTTAAAAGGTTCCATTTTAAATAGATTTTTTAAAAAGGATTTAAAAAGGATGCACATTTATATAACTAAACAAAACACACGTGTGTTCTTAAGGTATCCAATTGACAATAGGCGCGGTAATAATAGGGTTGCCCTTAGAGAAATTGGTTTTAAAATAAGGTGGATTAATATATCTGAAAAAGCTAAGAATAACTGGGTGGGTGTTAAGGACGGGCAAGGTAATTTATTAAAGCAGTTAAAAATACCTGATGGTTACTACAACGTTTGCTCTTTAAGAGAAGTATTTAGCAATTTTGGCATTCGGTTAAAAATTAATGAGGCAAATCTTATAATTACTATGCACTTTCCAGAAGAAAGAAGGGAGTACGTTTTTCCTAGAAGCCTTGCACGAATTTTGGGCTTTTATGATAGTGGTGAAACGTATAGCGTTAACACCCATAAGTACTTAGAGTGGGGTCTTTATGAGTATGTTGGCAATAGACCATCCGATTTTCTAATTAACCCGAGGTTGTATGTTCATTTAAGTGAATTAAAAACAGATACTAATTTGTATAATGGAAATCCATCTACGGTTCTAAGAGTGCTGCCATCACTTGAGGCGGGGTTTTGCGATTATCAGTCATATACATTTGACAAAAACAGTCAATTTAAAAAATTAGTTGGTGAGGATATACATTCATTGTGTGTAAAAATAACCAACCAAGATGGAAAGCCGGTTGTTTGTTCTGATTTGTTAGTAGTGCTTGAGATAGAAGATTAATCAGAGAGAATGTATAAATGTGTGGTTCTAGAGCAGCAATATTGTTTGCCCGCAAACCCCACTTTTCACGTGATTAAGTTTTTTAATTTGTAGGTTTTTAGCTATTTTTTTGGTTGAGAAAATTTGATTATGTGAAAAGTGGGGTTTGCAGGCGAAATAAGATGGCTGAGCTAGAAGGCACATTTATACATGAATGCAGGGTGTAACATGGGTGGGGGTACACGGACCGCAGATTTCAGAGCTTGACACGGGTGGAGGTAGGGGCCCGGATTTCAGATCATGACATAGGTGTGTGTGTGTTGGGGTGGGGTGGGGGGGGGGGGAGGGGGACGTAGAATTCAGGGCGTGACACGATTAGGAATAGGGGGAAAAGGAGATCAAGGAGTTGTGGATTTCAGGGCATGACATCCATCTGGGTAAGGGAAGCGCGGATGTTAGGGCATGATACAGGTGGGGTAGGGTAGGGAAGATCTAACAGGGTGGGCAGACAGGGTGCACAGATTTCGGGGTCTGACATGGGTTGAGGTAAAGGGGGCGCGGGTTTCAGGACGTGACATGAATTGGGGGAACAGGGAGTAAAGATTTCAGGGCAGGACAGGGCGGGCGTACAGGAGGCGTCGATGTAGGGTGTGACGCAGGTGAGCATATTGGGGCAGATGTGGCATGGATACAGGGTGTGACACGCTTGGATGTATTGGGGCAGAAAGGTGATGATGCAGGGCGTGACACGGGTTGGGGCACTGGGGCAGAGGGGGTACAGATGAAGGGCGTGACGTGAGTGGGAATATATTGGCAGAAGGAGCGTGGACGAAGGACGTGATATGGTAGACGTATTGGGGCAGAGGGGTGCAGATGAAACGTGTTACATGGAAATCTTATGGAGGTAGAGTGGGTGCAGACGGAGAGCGTGATATGATGGGCGTATTGGGGCAGAGGGGCACAGTTGATGGGTGTGAAGTGGGTACCGGGTGTCTAACTGAAGTAGAGGAGCGCGGATTAAGGACGTGACATGGTGGGCGTTTGGGGACAAAAGAAGGGCGTGACATGGGTGTCTTATTAGGGCAGAGGGGGAAGATGAAAGGCGTGACATGGGTGTCTTATTAGGGCAGAGGGGGCAGATGAAGGGCGTGACATGGGTGTTTTATTAGGGCAGAGGGGGCAGATGAAGGGCGTGACATGGGTGTTTTATTAGGGCATAGGGGGCAGATGAAGGACGTGACATGGGTGTTTTATTAGGGCAGAGGGGGCAGATGAAGGGCGTGACATGGGTGTTTTATTAGGGCAGAGGGGGCAGATGAAGGACGTGACATGGGTGTTTTATTAGGGCAGAGGGGGCAGATGATGGGCGTGACATGGGTGTTTTATTAGGGCAGAGGGGGCAGATGAAGGGCGTGACATGGGTGTTTTGTTAGGGCAGATGATGGGCGTGACATGGGTGTTTTATTAGGGCAGAGGGGCAGATGAAGGGAGTGACCTAGTAGGCGTACATATTATTGTTCTTAAATGCAAAAAAGGCTTATCTGCCATGAAAGCTATGGCAGCTACAGGCATTGAACAGCGCCATCTCTACCGACAATACCACGCACTTGTACTCAGTGTGATAAATTATGGATCAGGGCTTACAACACTGTCCAACAGCAACCTTCTCAAATTAGAAAGAATTCAAAATGAAGCAATGAGATTGATCCTGAGTACCACAAAGGACACACCAGTTCAAACTATGCGATACCTGCTCGACTTTCCTTCAATGCAGATAAGACACAAGCTGGAACAGGTGAAGGCATATTTCAGAGCCCTTGCAAATCCCCAAAACCCACTTCATGCGGCGGTCAAGGAAACAAAAGGCACTCGGCTAGGACGTGGAAAATCATGGATGGGACAGGCAGAAGACAGCATACAGCTTGTGTGCCAGTTAGCAGAATTCAAAGAAACCAAGGAATGGGAGAAATATCCAGACCTCTTGAAGCACCTCTACCAAATTGCTATCGCTACAGAACTTGGAAGGCATTGTCGAGAATGGCCAGAAGGCAAAACCAACGCAGAAATTCAGATGCTGGTAGAATACCTTTGCACAAAAGATGACATTTTAATATACACTGATTGTTCTGTCACCAAAGGTAAGTCAGTCTTAGGATACACAGTGAAGTAAAGTGGCCGAACTATCCAGGAAGACAAAGATGCGCACAGTTTAACAACTTCAAGTCTAACAATGGAGGTAGAAACACTCCACTGGCTTTCATCCACAAGCCAGTTTCAAACCCAACAAGCCATGATACTGACTGACTCTGTGAACCAACTTCAGAGAGTGAAAAGTGGAATGGGAAGCCTTGCTTGGAATGAATCAATGCGCAGCCTTCCACTGGATATATCTTTGCTCAAATTCCACTGGAGAGACTCATGTGGATGTACTGCCCTGGACATGCTGGAGTTAAAGGAAACGAGAGAGCAGACACACTAGCTGGCAAGGTAACGATAAAAACTAGATTACAGCTTGGCCGCTCTGATGCGATAAGAAATCTGAAGAATCACCTAAGCAAACATGAGCAAAGTCACTATACCCTAGACCATCTTTCAGATCTGAACATCAAGGGAGGAAGTGGCCGCACATCCAGACTTCAGGTAAGAGCAAAAAACATCACCAACCAACCAAACATTGAAATGATCTCGAGGCCAACACTGCGGGGACTCCTACAGATTGGAGCAAACTCATACTGGGCCTTTCCACTAACAGACAAAAAGATGAAACACATGACAACTGATACAAGACTTTGAATCTCTCTGGGCCTCCAGCGCGTACTATAAGAGTGTGTCCGTTAGTGTGTGTTCGTCAGTGGGGGGATGCCAGCGTGTTAATTAGAGAGTCCATGGACATGAGTGTGCAAGTGTTGTGTGCAAGTGTGTGTGAGAGAGTGAGTGAGTGTGTACGTGTGAGTGTGTGTATGTGTGTGTGTGTGTGTGTGTGTGTGTGTGTGTGTGGTGAGAGAGAGAGAGAGAGAGAGAGAGAGAGAGAGAGAGAGAGAGAGAGAGAGAGAGAGAATGACAATATGCCGGTTCAACCCCACCACAGTTTATTTTGCCTCGCAAACCTCTTTTTAGCATCCACTTTTCTCTATTTTGCTAGTTTAGCCCTGTTTTTACAAAGCAAAAAAATAATATTAACAAAACAGAGTTTAGCCCTCTTTTTACAAAACTAATATTAACAAAACAGCAAATAAAAGATGTTATAAAGGGCTTGCTCGGCAAAATAAAATTTGGCGTGGTTGAACCGGCATATTGTCATTCTCTCCAGCATACAAAATCAGTATAAAGTTTTGCAAAATTCTGTTTCTTATTTTATTTCAAGCACTATTAATAAATCAGAACAATCAACCTGGGTTCCAGCCTCGTTAGTTATTGTTACACACAATGAATTTATCCATCCACAAGCTAATTCTTTAAATTGTCTGCTTTCATTAAATGTATATGACTGATAATTGCAATAACCCACCTCAGTTGATGGTAGTGCTCTTAGAATTGTAGATGGTTGACCGTTAAATAAATTACTGTCTGTTTTTAATTCTTGTAAAAGGACAGACAGCATTGGGTTAATGAGAAAATCAGATGGTTCATTACCTTCCAATTGATAGGTGTCATCCTTTGTACTAATATGATACATTCTGTTACCACTGTAGAAGCCCAAGATCTGAGCAAGGCCTCTAGGAAAAGTGTACTCCCTGTCTGCGAGTGGAAAATGCAAAATAATTCTGAGGTTTGCCTCGTTAATTCTTAGCAATATGTCAAATTCGCTAAATACTTCTTTTAAAGAACAAAAGCTATAATAACCATCAGGTATTTTATATGGCTTAACTGATTGCCTTGTTGGTTACTAATATTAATACAATTATTTGAGCCTCTTCAGATATGTTAAACCACTTAACTGTAAACCCAAGTTCTTTGAGAGCAACCCTATACTGACCGCGTCTATTGTCAAGTGGATACTTTAAAAACACACGCTCATTTTGCTTGGTTATATAAACGTGCATCCTTTTTAAAACTAATTAAAAATGGAACCTTTTGAATATAATCAAAGTGCAACTTACAATGTAGGCGCGTTTTATAAACACAAATCATTGGACTTCAGTGCCCTAACCATTGCAGTAGATGAAGCATATGGCTTCCAAGTCAGACTTGTAAACCCACTAAATAGATATTTAAATCCTCCAATAAAAAGCGATAGAGTGCCATTACTATGGTCAACCCACCCTATGGCTTTTTACCAAAATCAATTACATTTTGCAATTTATTGCTCAACTACTGGCTGTGGTGTTTCATATGCAAACCATTTAAACTACCCCAATCTCTTAGTAAGGTCAGTATATAACTTTCATGTTTATTACCAGTATAGACGCACACTAACTGAACTACAAGTACCCCTCCCCAACGATAAATCCTTCGTTCCATTTAACAACCCAATGGACAAGAATGCATATGAAAAAATCTGCCATGAATTTAACATTAACCTTTCAACTGACTTCAGACAAAAGTTAGACCGTAATCACGGGTTGGGCACATTGTGTTTGTGGGGCGAACGTAGAGAATACAATTGTGACTACTGGCCTGGCCACACCTCTTTTCAACCAAACAAACAAGTTAGATTGGGGTCAATAGAACAAAAACACTCCAATGCCTGGACAACATTTATCTTAGATGAAAGTAAAGGCCTAACAATGCCAGGAGTGCAAAGACTTAATGACTCCATACGAACATACGTTTGGTGTTTATTAGGAGCGCAAGCACAGACCAAGTCTAGCATAGTGGATCAATCTACAGGCTTCGATGCAAGAAAACAATATTTGGCTAATTTAGAATATGCTATTAACTCTGCTGTTGATTTGTCTTCTAGTATAGAAAGGTACCAAAACGTTCTTGCACATGCTAGGTCAAAGGTTGACTTTGTTGTGGACCATGGATTATATTTGCTACCCTCTGACCTTAGACTACAAATTGGCACGATACAGAATGATAATAATGAAATCCTCATAGCTGGAGACGACCAAAACTCAGGGCATAATCAAGGCTTAAACACAAGACCGGCACCATCAATTAAAAAAAATATCTAGCTCTGAACAACCAGCTGTTATAGAAAGCGACCCACTACCACCAGTTATAGAAAGCAACCCACAGCCAGGAAGCAGCCCACCAACACCTGTTAATATACTTCACCCTGACAGACACACTAGCGAAAAGACAGCTCTTTTTGCGTTTTTAACTCTTACTGGATTGGCTATACTTTATTTTACTAAAAAATTAAACCAGCAGCTAGCGCCCCCAACGTCCACAGATGGTCAGCCATATAACCAGCCACTTTGCCTATAGTAGAAAAAACCCAACTAACAACACTGCCTAATATGCCAGGCAGAGCATCAAGCACTTTAGCTGCTAACTTCTTTAATAAGTTTGCTAGGTGGTGTGATTGTTTTTTAATCCAACTTTTACCAGGCGCTGGAGGCACCGGAGGCACGTGTGACCCTGTTGGTGCACCACCAGTTAAAGCATAAACAAGTGTACAGATAGCAAACCCAATGGCTGTTATTATACTAAGTATTGTAATCCCCTGTTCTCTGAACAGAGTCCTTATTCTTTCTGCTAGCGTAGTGTTTTCATAAAGTATTCTGTTTATAGTTTCTCTGATTCTGCTTGTTTGTGATGCTAGCTGTGCTCTATTAGTAGACAGCGCTTCTAACCTGGCTGACCTTTCTGACATTAAATCCTGTATTTTCTGCTGTATTCTAGTCTTTTCCTCTTGCCCTAAATTGTTATCATCTGCATCAGCCAATTTAGCTTTTTCTTCTTCTATTTCTCTATCTAGCTCATCAAGTTTTGCCATATTGCTTGTTAGTTCACCCCTTATTGTCTGTGGAGCAGCATTAAGGCCCATGATTTCACGCATAGGCAATGGAGAATCATTAATTGTTCATAATTGTGTCTCCTCATTAAAACTCGTTTCAATTTCTGTTATTAGTTCATCTGCTTGTCGACTTAATTCTTGAAGAGAGATGTTTTGCATTTCGGATTTTGTTGGCAACTCTCGCTCTACGTTCTGTAAAAGACTAACGACCTCAGACCTTATATATAAAATGTTTAATTGTCTTTGGTCAGCAATAGGGAGGTCTCTAATAATTGTGTTCTTATTTAAAAACTTGGTTGGGTCTGCTTTTGTAGTAACTCTTACACGGTCTCCTGTACTAGTCCTTATATACAAATGATTATCATCTTGCTCAAAATCGTTATGATCTCCTACTTCTGGTAGCTCTTGTCCTATACTTCTATAGAATGATTGAATGAATTCTTACTCGCAATAGTTCTTGACGTTGTCTAGGGAGTGAAGAACCTACTCCTTCAAGTTCTTGACGCAATGAAGGAGTAGGTTCTTCTTCAGCAGGATCAAGCACGTCATAATCTTCATCCATATTTAGAATATTGGTTTTTTTTATTTTATAGAAAACAATGAACTTATGCGGCACGATGACCTATATTCATCTAACTATCAATAATTAAACAGTTTTGTGTAAGAGTATTAAACGCATTAACTATTATTCTTCCGTCTTCAAGTTTGTTAAGAATTTGGTTGTGTTGAATTCTTGCAATCCCCTGTATTTGCTGCCCTGCTCTAAATGTGCCAACCGCATTGATAATGGTTTAAGTAATCTGATGCAGGGCCTCTTTGTCTTTGTTTGTGTATTCCAGTAGACCAGAGACGAGATAATCTGGAACAACGTCTGAGTCCTCCAGTGTTGGATAAGGAGCTACTTTGTAAGCATACATATTTGGCTGGTGTATTATATTGTATAGTTGACCTGGTGACGAAAATTTAGAATTAGCCCACCCTTGGTTGTTACTAGACGCAATTTGATCAGGCAACAGAGATCTTATAGACGTGTTAGGAGAAAACAAAGGACTAGAGGACGCCATATATATATATATATATATATATATATATATATATATATATATATATTATGAACAATATAAAAAAGTTCTTAAAAAATCTGAAGGTGCTCAACCCCTTGGGGAGCAACATCTGTTAAAAATATTTTTAAAATGAAGTGGTAAAATCTACAAGCTTGTTTCTAGCGTTGCTATCTTCAGGATGTCTTTTGGGGCACGCCAACGATCTTTTATGGCGTGCGGGACTTGATTTCAACTCTGTGTGTGCAGGCGGATCTCATTTGCTGCACGTGCGGCCTGTGGTTCTTATTGGGGCCTGTTCAGGTGGAATGTGCTAGCAAAGATTTCCACTTGTGCCTGCAATTGTTTACAATTTCTACTTTTGTGTTCAGAGTTGCTAAGTGTGGTTTGCATAATATTAACCATTTTTCTGTGGAGCATAGATTGCATCTTTTTGAAATATTGTTGTATGGTGTTGCTCTTTTTATGATTTTCCATGATATGTTGTAGTCTATTTTTTTATCTTTGAGTCTCCAGATGTATTTGCTCAGCTCTGTTTGATTTTTGTATTTTTCATTTTTGAATGACTGTTTGTGGTTTGCGTATCTGGTTTTGAAAGTGTTTTCAGTAATCCCTACATATGTTTCTTCTTCATTTTCTGATGTTACCGTAGCTTGGTATACAATGTTGCTGTGAAGACATTTATTGCTCAGGGGGCACTGTTCTTTTTTAGTGCAGTTGCAAGATGTCCTTTCGGCACCCTTCTCTTTTATGTTGCTTTTCATTTTGTTAGATGAATCAATCATGTTTTTGAGGTTGGGCATACATGAGTATGACAGTTTAATGGTGTTTTTGTTGAATATTTTGGACAGTTTGTGTTCTTTTGGGAATGATGTTGCCAAGATTTTAAGGAATTCTTTTCCTACATTTGTTTTTACTTGTCCATCGTATGGTGGGTTGTACCATATGATCTTTCTTTTCCTATTTTTCTTAATTCTGTTCGTGTTGTTGTCTGGACTGTATTGTAGTTTGTAATTGTAACCACTTTTTTGTAATGCTTCTTGATATTCTGTTGCTGCATCATTGAATGCGTTTTCATTGCATGACAGGTTGGATAGTCTCTTGTTTATACCATTGGGTATTGTTTTTAGTATAGATGGTGGGTGGTTGCTTTTGATGTTTACGTAGACTGGTATGTCATTGGGTTTTTTGTATGGTTTGTACACATGGTCATTGAGGTCTAATGTTATGTCTAGGTAATTCACTACTTTTTTGTTTGCTTCTATTGTGATTTTTAAGTTGTGGTTTTTAAAGATTTTACATAATTCTTTTTCTTGTTTTCAATGGTTCTTGGATTATTGTTTAATGCAGCGAGGCCGTCATCTCTGTATAAACCGGCCTGTTTTCCAAGTTGTTTTTGGATGTTGGATAGCATGAATAGTCCGACTAGTTCACATGTTTCGGCACCATCATACGATCCCATGGTTACATCAAATGTGGAGTTTTTGCTCGTTTTTTTAATCCAAGTTTCATTTCTGCTATGGAGTAAGGTTTTTTTGGTGTGGAAAATAATCTCCATTTCTGACTCTGTTATATTTGTGTATTTGTTGGCAAATTTCAAAGCTTTGTTGAGTAGTTCTTCATCTATGGATGGATAGAAGTCTACTATGTCAAATGTAATGAACATTGTATTTCTCTGTTTGTTGAGTTTCTTAAACCATTGTATGACTTCATAGCTGTTTTTCCAAAGGTTGTATTCAGTGTTTGATTTTATATCTTCTATAGCCTTTTCCAAAATTCTCTTGCTTATTTTGCCCAGTTCGGATTTAGATGGGTTTATTAGTCTACATGTTGGGTTGTTTTGGAAGTTAGGCTTGTGGTCTTTAAGTGTTATGAAGGCCTCCTTTGTTGCTGTTGTCTCTACCCTATCACTTAACTCCATGCGATGTGCAAGCTCTTTTTCTTTTTTGCGGATGTTGCTATGTGTAGTTTTATCAGCTTTCTTGTAGTTTTTCTGGATGTTTTTGTTTAAGAGTTGAGAGTATTCGTTTGGTTCCATTTTGTAAAAATGGCTCGTTTTGTCAGCCTTTACGAATATCTTTTTATCATTTTGGATTTGTTTTATATCATTTGCTAGTGATGTTTGAAAGTTGTTATTTGATTTTTTGAATTTAATATTGGCTATCAGTCCCTTCATTTTGTCTTCAAAAGGTTTCATTTCATCTATTGTCGGAGGTGATCGCCATGATTTGAATCCATATGTATTTTTGTCTTCATTCTTTGCATTTGGGTTTAGGAAGAAGAACGCCTTCCATCTCATGTTGCGCACAAATTTCTCGGTTTGTTCTATCAGTTTTTTAGTGTAAGTTTGTGGGTTTGAAAATGGTATGTTTTTAGTAGATTGCCTAAAGTTGATTTTCTCCATTTCAGATTTTGTCAGACCACAGTGCTCAACTTGAGGAGCGATTATTATGAACAATATAAAAAAGTTCTTAAAAAATCTGAAGGTGCTCAACCCCTTGGGGAGCAACATCTGAAGATAGCAACGCTAGAAACAAGCTTGTAGATTTTACCACTTCATTTTAAAATATTTTTAACAGATGTTGCTCCCCAAGGGGTTGAGCACCTTCAGATTTTTTAAGAACTTTTTTATATTGTTCATAATAATCGCTCCTCAAGTTGAGCACTGTGGTCTGACAAAATCTGAAATGGAGAAAATCAACTTTAGGCAATCTACTAAAAACATACCATTTTCAAACCCACAAACTTACACTAAAAAACTGATAGAACAAACCGAGAAATTTGTGCGCAACATGAGATGGAAGGCGTTCTTCTTCCTAAACCCAAATGCAAAGAATGAAGACAAAAATACATATGGATTCAAATCATGGCGATCACCTCCGACAATAGATGAAATGAAACCTTTTGAAGACAAAATGAAGGGACTGATAGCCAATATTAAATTCAAAAAATCAAATAACAACTTTCAAACATCACTAGCAAATGATATAAAACAAATCCAAAATGATAAAAAGATATTCGTAAAGGCTGACAAAACGAGCCATTTTTACAAAATGGAACCAAACGAATACTCTCAACTCTTAAACAAAAACATCCAGAAAAACTACAAGAAAGCTGATAAAACTACACATAGCAACATCCGCAAAAAAGAAAAAGAGCTTGCACATCGCATGGAGTTAAGTGATAGGGTAGAGACAACAGCAACAAAGGAGGCCTTCATAACACTTAAAGACCACAAGCCTAACTTCCAAAACAACCCAACATGTAGACTAATAAACCCATCTAAATCCGAACTGGGCAAAATAAGCAAGAGAATTTTGGAAAAGGCTATAGAAGATATAAAATCAAACACTGAATACAACCTTTGGAAAAACAGCTATGAAGTCATACAATGGTTTAAGAAACTCAACAAACAGAGAAATACAATGTTCATTACATTTGACATAGTAGACTTCTATCCATCCATAGATGAAGAACTACTCAACAAAGCTTTGAAATTTGCCAACAAATACACAAATATAACAGAGTCAGAAATGGAGATTATTTTCCACACCAAAAAAACCTTACTCCATAGCAGAAATGAAACTTGGATTAAAAAAACGAGCAAAAACTCCACATTTGATGTAACCATGGGATCGTATGATGGTGCCGAAACATGTGAACTAGTCGGACTATTCATGCTATCCAACATCCAAAAACAACTTGGAAAACAGGCCGGTTTATACAGAGATGACGGCCTCGCTGCATTAAACAATAATCCAAGAACCATTGAAAACAAGAAAAAAGAATTATGTAAAATCTTTAAAAACCACAACTTAAAAATCACAATAGAAGCAAACAAAAAAGTAGTGAATTACCTAGACATAACATTAGACCTCAATGACCATGTGTACAAACCATACAAAAAACCCAATGACATACCAGTCTACGTAAACATCAAAAGCAACCACCCACCATCTATACTAAAAACAATACCCAATGGTATAAACAAGAGACTATCCAACCTGTCATGCAATGAAAACGCATTCAATGATGCAGCAACAGAATATCAAGAAGCATTACAAAAAAGTGGTTACAATTACAAACTACAATACAGTCCAGACAACAACACGAACAGAATTAAGAAAAATAGGAAAAGAAAGATCATATGGTACAACCCACCATACGATGGACAAGTAAAAACAAATGTAGGAAAAGAATTCTTTAAAATCTTGGCAACATCATTCCCAAAAGAACACAAACTGTCCAAAATATTCAACAAAAACACCATTAAACTGTCATACTCATGTATGCCCAACCTCAAAAACATGATTGATTCATCTAACAAAATGAAAAGCAACATAAAAGAGAAGGGTGCCGAAAGGACATCTTGCAACTGCACTAAAAAAGAACAGTGCCCCCTGAGCAATAAATGTCTTCACAGCAACATTGTATACCAAGCTACGGTAACATCAGAAAATGAAGAAGAAACATATGTAGGGATTACTGAAAACACTTTCAAAACCAGATACGCAAACCACAAACAGTCATTCAAAAATGAAAAATACAAAAATCAAACAGAGCTGAGCAAATACATCTGGAGACTCAAAGATAAAAAAATAGACTACAACATATCATGGAAAATCATAAAAAGAGCAACACCATACAACAATATTTCAAAAAGATGCAATCTATGCTCCACAGAAAAATGGTTAATATTATGCAAACCACACTTAGCAACTCTGAACACAAAAGTAGAAATTGTAAACAATTGCAGGCACAAGTGGAAATCTTTGCTAGCACATTCCACCTGAACAGGCCCCAATAAGAACCACAGGCCGCACGTGCAGCAAATGAGATCCGCCTGCACACACAGAGTTGAAATCAAGTCCCGCACGCCATAAAAGATCGTTGGCGTGCCCCAAAAGACATCCTGAAGATAGCAACGCTAGAAACAAGCTTGTAGATTTTACCACTTCATTTTAAAAATATTTTTAACAAAATATATATATATATATATATATATATATATATATTAGTATTTTATTTTATAAAATAAATGAACTCATACCCCTGCGATCTTGATCTATACAGAAAAGCGAAAGAACCCATGGGCGTAAAAGGTATAAGGCAGACTGTGCTTGTTATGAATAATGCATCAACAGCTGAGCCCAATCAAGTGTTGACAGTCAGATTTCCTGATCTTGGTGCTGATGATGTTATAATGCCAGGAACGACTAAACTATCGTTCAAAATAGATATTAATTGAGTAGATCCTAATGCTACTGTTGTTGCCAACTTGGGTAGGGCCATCATTAAATCTATGTTAATCAAACTGGAGGGCAGAGAAGTCTTCTCACTAAACAACGCAGACCTTTTTGCACTCTATTCTGACCTATGGCTGCCCACAGAAGAAAGAAAAGACAAAGTTTATCAGGGAATACAGGCCCAAACGGTCTTAAACACAGACTTAATGCGGAGAATGCAGAGAATAATAATAAAGACCAGGCAGTAGCACTAGCAACTGGCAACGGATTTTGCGTTCCTTTAGATTTTGAACTGTTGAAAACGCATCAGCCATATTACCAAGGTGCACTAAGAGATAAACTTACTTATGAACTGACATTTAATACTAGCGATTCTGTTATTCTGTCTGACGATCCTGAAGATAAATACACAGTTAGTGACATCTCTCTTGAGTTTGATGTTGTTAGAATATTCTAAGTCTACTTCTAAGATCAATCCTGTTGGTCGATCAGGGTAAACGTTAACAGCATAAATAGCATAGTATCAACCTCATAAGGTCCTGTGCACATTCTAAGGTTTCTTAATGGCAGTGTCTGGCTCATAGCCCACCCATACAGATTGTTAGCGTCTAAATACATTAAATAGTTAGATGGCTTAGTAGGGTCATAGTCATCTAAGTACTTATTGTTAGCTTTACAGTAAGGATGTGAGGCCATGCTAATGCCTCCCCTTAACCCATCTTCAATCATCTGAAGTGTGACCAGATCAGATATTAAGTCAATCTTAATATTTGTAGACTTTAAGAACGCGTCCCAAGAAAGTCCTGGGGCAGAAATGTAATGTGATGAGTCTAGGCTATAATGTTTCATGCATGTAGATCTGTAATTTTGAAACACATCTGCCAATAAACACACGTCAGCCATTAAATATTTATCGTGATAATCGCCCATTGTTTGACAGTGGAATTCTTCCCAAGCTTTCTGTGCATATTCATAGTCAGAGTCAGTTAAACCTTTGCCTGTAAGACGGCTGTAAAAGTCTTCCTTAAGTGGCAGTGCTGGCTCATCAAACTTGTCCCATGAGTCCATGTATTCATACGGATAAATACCTTTACTTACTAAAGATGGGTCAAAATATTCCTTAGTTATTGGATGCTCATGTAGCGATCCTGCTAATTTATCTAAACTCCCCATTAGATGTTGGGCAGAGTCATAAAAGGATAAACAGTCAATAGTAAAGGTCATGTACTTTTCTGAAGACTGTGCAATGCAGCTAACCCTCTTATATTCAGAGGTCACTGCTTGCATAATAAAGTGAGAATCATAACCTCGTAAGTTATGAAAGAAGATGGGTAGTTTCCAGGTCTTAGGGTCAACCTTAAGCTGAAGATTACAACTGTTGTGTGCAGCTCCTCTGAATTTGCCAGTAATGTCATCGTGGTCTCTTACAGTATCATCTGATAATTCTTTGTTGCATATCCAACAGTGTGCAGATGATTCATAGCGTTCTTGGTCTTCAGGTGTCATAATAATGTCTGAAAGATTCAGTTGATTGGAGCAGTCATTACGAACTTGTTTCATTTGTTCTAAAAATCGTTTAGTTGCGTTAGGACCTCTGTAAATCTCTGGTTCTGTGTGCTAGCCATCTGACCTAACAACAATAAAAGCATAAGAACAAATCTGATGGTTATTTAATAAGGCTGTTTTTGGTTGTTCTAGCTGTTGTGGGCCATAATACTGTGGCAAGATCGATTCAAAGTCAGCATAAACCACGAATGGGCTCATCTGCATTTTGTGTACATTTTTAAACCTAACTTTAGTCCCTGTGGAGGCATTGCAAGTTTGGTTTTACAGTCTACATAACTTTTACAATGATTCTTATGTTTGACAGCTGCTGCTACAGTGGGGATTCTTACTAACACCTTCTACAAACATCTTGTTTAGATTCATGCTTTGATGTTTAGGCCAACAGTCTAGTAATTGATCTGATTAATACATAGTGACTCTTTGGCCCCTCTATAAACAACACCAGGTCTACATGATTCTTAAGTGAATCACCAAAAGCAGGGGCTTTGGGGGAGGGCCATAAAGGTTGTAGATTGTCCTCTACAGACCATGTATAAACGCTTACAGTTATTGGTTTGTTTTGTTCTTCAAACTGACTTATACTTTCTATATTTACTGGAAAGTTTATGCCTTCAAAGTTCAGCTCATGTCTATATTGTTCATACTTGGAGAATCTCTCTGCGTGCTTTCCAACAGAATGTACATGTTCCAAAACACACCACATGAAACACATATTGTCAGAAGTTTGCATGTTTAAGACTGCTCGTTTCAACACTAACTGTCTTGGAAGAACAATGTAACAATTGCCAACTATAGGATATAATTTTGTTTGTTTTAATCTGATCTCAAGGACTGTACCCTCAGACCAGCCAGAGCCGCGCAATTTTGCTTCTTCACTTGCATGGTTAAACTGTGTAAGCATGTGATCAGCCCTGTTAGAATTAAAGTCGTGATAGCTCATAACTTCTTTCTGTTTAGTTGAAACCCAGACTTGCAGATTGTTACCATCAGGTGTTATATAATCGATCAGAATGACTAACATCACTTTTACTGGCGGGGTAATTTGAAGAAACTCTGGTACTTTACTTATAGCATATGTCACGCTTTCCTGAACATTTGTGGGGTTAATAATATTCATGTCTACTTCACTAAACATATTGCTTAATTTTTCATTACTGGCGCTCAACAATATGTTGTTGTCTAGTTTCTCAAGCTGGGTTTGAACCGGCTTCATTTTTCTAACCCAAATATTTATGTAAATTAAAAAAAATAATGAATGAATTAAAAAAAAATAATGGTTAAATCAGCAAACGCGCTTTTATTCTGTTTCTTCACCCAAGCGTTGCAGCACTTCAAGGCATGTTAACCTTATAATAAGACCTGCCAATATTTTAGCATTTTCTGAATCACTACAATCAATGTTTAACTCTTTGATTGCTTCGTCAAATAGTTCATTATATATATTTTTTTTATTAAATTGTTTACATCATTCTTAAAACCAGATTCACTAAAATCAATGTTTAACACTTTCATTGTTTCGTCAAATAGTTCATTACAATTTTTCATTGAAGTGTTTAGATCATTCTTTAAATCAGATTCACTGAGGTCGGTCTTCATTTTTAAACCTAAAAAATTTAAATAAATAAATAAAATCAAATCTGCACAACATTCATTTATTGTTAACTTCATCGCCCGCACACAATCAATAACAGCACTTATAGCGCACTCTGCCAAACAATCAATAACACACACGCCGCAAACAGTGTCCTTTATTGATTGCATTAGCAGTGTGCGTTGGCAAGTATTATTGATTTCTGCCTTCCCTTGTTCACACACAGAATAATCATTAACAAACATAATAAGCAAAACAATAATAATAAAAGTGATTTGTCTCCCTTTAATTATGCATCAAAGTAATTGTGTCCCCTGAATTGATTCTCTATTTATAGATTAATGAGATAATTTATTATTAAAAGTTGTGTTTTTATATTTGATCTGCTAAAGCTACAAAGTAGTGATTAAAAAGTACTTTAAAGTACAGTTGTTGTTTGGCCTTTAAAAGTATTCTACTTGAATAAAAAAATAATTTTAACAACAGTCACATTAACACCATAGAATTGTGAAAGCTTCCAGTGTGTTGGGTTTATATATAACTGTTGATTTCATGTTATTGAGAATATGTATGTAGTTTTGTATGCCTTGCTGAATGTTACTGTAAGTTTATTTATTTATTTTTTAAAAGCAACTCGAGTCTAACTCATAACTAGGTCAAACGACCCTGTGTGATCACTTGACCTACAAAGCAGTGCAGTAAACTGGGTCAAACGACCCTATATGATCACCTGGCCTAGTTGATTGAGGTGCTTTACTTTTTTATGCTGGAGAGAATGACAATATGCCGGTTCAACCACGCCAAATTTTATTTTGCCGAGCAAGCCCTTTGTAACATCTTTTATTTGCTGTTTTGTTAATATCATTCTGTAAAAAGAGGGCTAAACTCTGTTTTGTTAATATTTTTTTTTGCTTTGTAAAAACAGGGCTAAACTAGCAAAATAAAGAAAAGTGGATGCCAAAAAGAGGTTTGCGAGGCAAAAAAAAAAAAAAAAAATGTGGTGGGGTTGAACCGGCATATTGTCATTCTGTGTGTGTGTGTGTGTGTGTGTTTTCATCATTGGGGTGATGTTAATCAGAGAGTCCATTGACATGAGTGTGCAAACGTCGGTGTGTGTGTGTGTGTGTGTGTGTGTGTGTGTGTGTGTGTGTGTGTGTTTTCATCATTGGGGTGATGTTAATCAGAGAGTCCATTGACATGAGTGTGCAAACGTCGGTTGTGTGTGTGTGTGTGTGTGTGTGTGTGTGTGTGTGTGTGTGTGTGTGTGTGTGTGTGTGAGACAAGACAAGACAAGACAAGACAAAATTCTTTATTTACGAGGATAATAGATAAGCACTGACGTGCTTTTTTACATCCAGTCCTCGCCCTGAGTAGGGACTACAACATGCAGTGAAATCAATTAATGTAAGAAAGCAAAGAAGCAAGCAAAGCGGTCATGTAATCATAGAGGAACATCAAATGAAAATGGAAGAGAAATGAAAACAAAACAAAAAATAAGAATAATAATAAACAAAACAAACAAAATAATAATAATAAGAGAATAAAATAAAAATAAAAATGAGAATAACAATAATGAAGAGGAAGGGGAGAGTGGGGGTAGGGAGTGAGGTGGGCTGGGGGAACATATGTAAATGTACTACAACGTACAAGATTGGCATGTATGAAAACAGACAGTGAAGTGAATATGACAAAGTGCGTACATATTTTTGAACACACACGTACACGCACGCTCGCACGCAGAGAGAGAGAGAGAGAGAGAGAGAGAGAGAGAGAGAGAGAGAGAGAGAGAGAGAGAGAGGGAGAGAGAGAGGGAGAGGAGATGAAGAGAGAGAGAGAGAGAGAGAGAGAAGAGAGAGGCAGAGCAAGGCACAACATGTAATCATTTTTCGCAAGGCATGAAAATACGTAGAAGGTATTAAGCAAAGTGAGATGAAAATTGGGGGAGGGGGGGGGAGGAGAAAAAAAAGAAAAAAAAAAAGAGAGAGAAGAGAGAGAGAGAGAAGAGAGAGAAGAGAGGAGAGAGAGAGAGAGAGAGGGATGGAAGGGAGAGGGGGAACAGCATGAAATGTAACGATTTGGAATGGAAATGTACTAAAACGTACAACAATTAGCATGTATAAAATCAGACAGTAAAAAAGAATATGACAAAGTATGTACGGAATTCGGAACATACACATGCACGCACGCACAGACAGAGAGAAGAGAGAGAGAGAGAGAGAGAGAGAGAGAGAGAGAGAGAGAGAGAGAGAGAGAGAGAGAGACAGAGACAGAGAGACAGACAGTGAGAGAGAGAGAGAGAGAGGAGAGAGGAGAGAGAGAGAGAGAGAGAGAGAGAGAGTGAAAAAAGGGCACAACATATAATCATTTTTCATAAGATTATATCCATATGCACACATATATATATACCCACACACACATACACATACATGCATATATATATATATTATATATATATATTATACATATACACACATACACACACACATACACACGCACATACATATACATGCGCACACGTACACATACATATACACACATACACACACATACATACATACATACAAACATACTACATACATACACACACTCACATTGGTGATATATATATATGTATGTATACATATATACATATATAAACATATATATACATACACATACACATACATACACGTATACATTATATATATATATAAATACTTGATACATGATAAAAAGAAGGAAAAAAAATAGAAAAGACAAATTGGTTAAGTACATGAAAAGGGGATGATTTATGCTTTTGAGATCACTTGTTGGTATTACTTATGGGTTTTTTTGTTTTGTTTTTTTGTGTTTGTTTTTTTACCGCAGAAGATGGGTAAGGTAAGTGTTTTTGAAAGTTGTGGTACAATGGATTTGTTTGATGGATTCTGGAAGGGAGTTCCACAAAGAGGTTCCCGAGTACGTTAGACTTGATTTAAATAGGTCAATTCTGGGGATTGGGATATGGAGTTTGTGGGAGTTTCTCGACGAGACTTTTGAGAATCGTCTCATTAAAGTTGTTGGGGCATTCCCGGTCAGAATCTTGTGCATCATTAGCCCTTTGTTGTATTTGAGTCTCTGGCTGAATGGAAGAATGTGAAGATGTTTATAATCAGAGCTTTCGAGGCTAGTTTTCTTCAGAAGGATTAATTTGAGCGCTCGTTTATGTAGGCTGAACAATGGTTTTAGTGTGTTTGCACTTGCAGAATCCCATATAGTCGATGCATAATCAACATAAGACTGAATATGAGCATGGAAAAAAAGTTTTCGTGAATGAAGGTCAAGAAAGTGTTTGATTTTGGTGAGCTGATAGACTTTCTGGGAGAGCTTTTTGCATAGTAACGTTATGTGGGGATTCCAGCTGAGACTATTGTCAATTATTAGTCCTAATACTTTATGATGAGTGACTTGTTCCACAAGTACATTATTGAGGTGTATAGGAGGGAAATCATTGGTGAGCTTTTGCCTTTTTTGCCTAGTTGTAATGTACATCATGAGAGAGAGAGAGAGAGAGAGAGAGAGAGAGAGAGAGAGAGAGAGAGAGAGAGAGGAGAGAGAGAGAGAGAGAGAGTGCGTGTATTACAATGCTACATGCGCTGACGTCCTCAGTACAAGGTAAGTGCAGTACTCTAGCATGTAAGAGTTCGTTGTAGATCCTGTGGTAGGTGTTCGGCTCGCAGACGACAAAATGCACCAGGCGGTATTGAAACGAAGAGGATCATTTTATTTACAAACGTTGAAGAATATAGGAACAAAAACCATCCACTGACCTTCAGGTTCAATAAGTCGTACGGGACTCAATCGTACATGCATCAGGCAATATTTTACTAATGGCAGCTTTTCATCGACTAGACTCAAACTCAGTGAAGACCCGAACACTTCTAGACTAGAACTCTTCAACAAATCTCATTTCTTTCTCTCTCGCTCTCTTGTCTGTGTGTGTCTCTCTCTCAGTCGCACAGCTCTCATTCTTTTTGTATGATATTGAAAGAATATTCTCAAAACTACTCGAGTGTTCTTTTCTAGAATATTCGTCAAATTGTGACGAGCGTATGCGAATGTAATTCGGTCAGCTTCTACAGCATTCTCGAACCTTCGGTAACGCACTAGAAACTTACGGTAACCTGGTGAACATTCTAACATAATCTTGAATATTCCAATCGCATTATCAATCGATCCAAAAACAATACTGAACAGTTAGGCATACATTCACTTTCCAAACGTTTTAAACAAATCAACAATAGCACTACACTGACCGTATATACAAAGATCTAAAAGCGATAAATAAAAGGATGCTACAGTCCGTAATTTTACTACTACTACTACTACTTCTACTACTACTACTACTACTTTCATCATGAATGCTATTATTATGAGGAGTAGTAGTAGTAGTAGTAGTAGTAGTAGTAGTAGTAGTAGTAGATTCATCATCATCATCATCATCATCATCATCATCATCATCATCACCACCATCATCGTTGCAGTCGGCGTCATTAATATTAAGGTGATGATGATGATGACGTTGATGATGATAATGGTGGTGATGATGATGTTGATGCTGACGATGACGATGATGATTGTTGTTGTTGTTGTTGTTGTTGTTGTTGTTGAGTGTCAGGTCAGGTAGATAGATCTGCTATTGGTCTTCTGGATCCCATTCCAACCTGTCTCAGAGTCGTATTGTCGGCGACTAAACCAGCACCGTACCAGCTCTCAGAAGGATGGTGAGGACACCTTGATGGAAATAGATAAAAAGGTCCATCAAAGGGCACCAGCTCTGGAGAGCTATTCACAGCCATCTAGCGTAGGGAGAATACCCTGACAAAAAAAAAAAAAAAAAAAAAAAAAAAAAATCCGGAGTGGAGCCCCCAAAGCGGTTGGGTGGCAACCTTTGTCAACCTGCGGCAGCAAACGAGATCGCATTGGCACCAAAATGTGACAGCCCTGTTGTTCCTTTGGATCCATCAGTGAGGTGGAGAAGGAGGATAAGCTTCATGGGCAACAGCCTGTCCTCCATATTACAATGCCCAAGCTTATATCCGCCCATCCATCCACACTCACTAACGTGCACCTACGACCTGGAGAAGACACTCCAGCTTCGCTACTTGCGTCGACACAACATGGGAAGGAACAGATGCAAATGCATCCACACGCAAGCACACACATACACGCACGCACGCACGCATGCACACACACAAAGGCGCGCGCGCGCGCGCACACACACACACACACACACACACAAGGGCAGAGCACACACAACACACACACACACACACACACACACACACACACACACGTGCGCGCGCGCACTCATGCACGGACGCGCGCGCACTCACACAAAAAACGCACCCAAACACACACACACACCCCGCGCGCGCGCGCGCGCGCGCCGCGCGCGCACTCATGCACGGACGCGCGCGCACACACACAAAAAAATGCACCCAAACACACACACACACACACACACACACACACACACACACACACACGTCATCAAGAAGATGTCATCAAGATGGCGGAGATAGCCAGCGGCGAAATATTTGGCTGCTGAGTTTTTTTTTTTTTTTTCCCGACAAAACCTCATACAATGAAACCTATGACGCGATCCAGGAGTGCACGTCTCAGCTTTAGTACCCCAGGAGGTACAGGAGTGCACGTCTCAGCTTTAGTACCCCAGGAGGTACAGGAGTGCACGTCTCAGCTTTAGTACCCCAGGAGGTACAGGAGTGCACGTCTCAGCTTTAGTACCCCAGGAGGTACAGGAGTGCACGTCTCAGCTTTAGTACCCCAGGAGGTACAAGATCTTTAATCCAGGAGTGCACGTCTCAGCTTTAGTACCCCAGGAGGTACAAGATCTTTGTCTAAAGCTGAAAGACCCCTAACAAAAGACGACGACACGGAGAACTTTCAAACGGGCATCCCAGCTAGCAAAAAAGACTCGGGCCTAGGTTCAACGGGCTACGAAGATTCTGCGAAAGACAAGAGTTCGGGCTCCAGAGGAGACAGAGATGACAGGGACTTCATCGCACTAACTCATACGGTCGGTGAACTTAATCTATCTTTTTGAAACTGTCTGGACAGATTGTTAGCCTTGAAAAAACTTACCGAACAGAAGCGACTGATGAAAAAACTCGAAAATAGTCAAGCGAGGCCTCGGTCAGCCAGCATCGGTACTCAAACCGAATCCCCAGGTCCCCGCACATACGCTGAAGCGGTGATATCGGCTCCGTCTGCAAACGAAGGCAGCAGGCTTACTGGCGATGGTGGTCTTATTGCCCGGGGGAAGAAGGGTATCGTTAAAAAATCAGTATTAGAAAAACAGACTATGAAGTCTTCCAAACGACGTGACGTCAATTCTACAAATGACGTTGACTCTTCTATGACATCAAACTCGGCAAAAGAGAAAGGAAGACTGGATAAAGGTCGTGGCCTGCCAACAGTAGCCGTATTCCACGACTCCGTTCTAAGAGGAGTCAAGCACACAAGACTAGGTCACTCGTATTGTTTTGCTGTCCAACCACAGAAACCACATCAAGTGAAACATCTTCATGATCACCTAGAAAATGACATGTCAACAACGGAAAAACCTCCTGACTGCATCGTCTTACATTGTGGAATTAACGATCTAAAGAATGAAGAAGTGGAAGCTGTCAGTAAAAGTTTTGTTGATTTCGTCAAAAAAAAAATCATCCAAACACTACCCCAAGTCATTCATTGTTGTGAGCAAAGCCACACCAGTGCGTCAGGCTGAACTTGATGTTAAACGACAGCTCTTCAATGCACTGGTCACGAAAGAACTGTTTGGTCAGATTGGTGTTTCTTTTGTCTCTCATGACAATTTCAACTATAACTATGGTAAAGACGGTATCCATCCCACCATGGAAGGCTCCAGCATCCTGGCGGTGAACCTTGGGCATACGGCATGTGTCATACGGCAACTCTTCTGGGTGAAGCCAAAGAGAACAGCACGGGCCGTGGGTCAACTGCCAAGAGGATTCCAGCGTCGCTGTTATGGTCTACATCCCCATTTCTTGGAAGCTCAAGATCCCTGGTGGAGCATGTTTGAAGTGCTTGGTGGATGGTTCTGATAATCAGTTTCGAACTTGTCTTTTTTTTTCCTTTTCTTTTTTTTTTTTTTTACAGTCCCGATACTGGTATATCATTATGACCATCTTGTAAATCGTCTGGTGGACTTGTATAGGATTTGTTGTCTCAAGAACACTCGGCCAGTCGAATCGTATCTGTACCATTTGAGGACGTGAATACCTCGAAGACAGACTATAAGTATTATAGTTTACTACATTGTGTCTTTTTCTCAAACGTCATTGTTTTCCGCACTTGTTACTTTTTTTTTCTCAAACTTCCCTTTTCTTATCGCTCCAGAGCATAACTTTACTTTTAATAGTTATTTTGCTCATTTATTCATTTTCCAAGATCAAAACCTGCACAGTATTTTCTGGATATCATTCAGAAGATATCTAATCAATCCATAATGAACATGAATAGCAAATCGAATATACAGAAAGTACAAATCCTGCAATAAAATTGCAGATCAATAGTAACAAACTTGGCATATCTTAAACACCACCTTGCCTTGAACCAGTATGAAGTCTTAATACTGCAGTCTCTCAACGTCACACCCCCCAAACTGCCTAATCTGCCGAACTATTATCCTCCAATACACGAAATAGAGGATATAGATGAAAAGGTACAGACAGCAATGTATATTCGTAAAGGCTTAGAATACAGTTTTTGCGTATTACCAACATCGAAGTCAACTTCGGAATTTCACTCATGCTCAGCAACAATCAAATTCAATAAGTCTCTGACACTAAATGTTATGTCAGTGTACCTGCCAAAAGGTCGCAACGAACATAACACTGAATGGTTCCGTACAATCTGGGTAAATGGCTCATTGGCGGTGATTTTAACGCCCACTCACCATTTTGGGAAAGGGAATGTTACACAGTAACAAGTAACCGCCTCGTAGAAAATATTGTAGACAGTCCATTTCATCTGTTAAACGACGGCGGCGTCACAAGAATTCCAGACAACTCGAAACACAGAGCAACAGCCATAGATCTTTCCCTTATTTCTCCGGAGTTAGTACCTTCATGCACCTGGGAAACACATGAAGATACATTAGGCAATGACCATCTTCCTATTGTTATAACTCTCTCGAGAGAGCACATACAGTCAAATGATGGTGTGGAAGATATCATACCAAGATATAATTACAACGGAGCAGACTGGAATAAATTTTGCAATGTTATTGCTACACAAGACTTCCCTAATAATGATGATGAAAATGTTGACGAGATATTTGTAACATTAAAAAAACACAGTTCTGTTCGCAGCTGACCCGTCTATACCTAAACTAAGAACTTTTAGATTTACTATTCACACTGGCAACGTTTGGTGGAATGATGATTGTGAGAAGGCGGTAAATAATAAAAAAAGAAAAATATAAACTCTACGTAAAAGATAAAACTGAATAAAATCATGCTGCGATGAAGACTGCACAAAATCATTGTAACAGAGTAGTTACCTGTGCCAAAAGACAATAATGGCAATCTTTTTGCACTGAACAAGTTGCTGGGCATAGAGATTCAAAAAAGGTCTGGAAAAAAAAAATTACGGACATGAAAAATGGAATTAGATATCCAAGTTATCCAATAAAAATGGGCGACAATGACAAGATTCCGTCAGATATGGAAAAAGCAGAAACCTTTGTTAGTGTGTTTTCAAATAATAGCAGTGTAGAAGGACTATCATCACACTGTAGAGCCCATAGAGAAAACGCTAAATTAGATTCGTTGTATGCAGATCCAGTTCCACAAAAGGATCATTATATTAACTCACCTATAACACTGACTGAGATTTAAACTGCAATATGCTCATTAAACAACAAAAAATGTTCAGTTGGTCTGGATGTAGTCAGCAATGAAATGTCAAAACACATTCCTGAAAATGGTATTGCTTTTCTACACAAAATTGTTCAAAAATGCTTGGACAATGGTGTCATTCCACAGATATGGAAAGATACTATTGTCATACCTGTTCTTAAGGCTGGAAAACCTAAAAGTGACAAAAAGAGCTATCGCCCCATAACACTTGCTTCACATTCGGGTAAGCTGTTTGTGAAAATTGTCCTAAATCGACTATTACATTTCTGTGAAAAGAAAATTATACCTGTCAATCAAACTGGTTTTAGGAAAGGAAGATCTGGCGTTGAACATTTAGTTAAACTATCTACTGAATAAAAGCGCAAATTGGCTCGCAGAAAGAGCGTATTGGCAACCTTTTTGTATGTAAAAAAAAGCATATGATCAGGTTTGGCATAGTCGTCTCATGTACAAACTTAAAACAATTGGAGTATCTGGAAATATATACAGATATATCAACAATTTTCTAACAAACAGGTCAATGGTGGCCAGAGTGGGAACAACATACTCTGCCCCTAGGAGTCTAGACATGGGTATCCCACAAGGCTCAGTGACTGCACCTATACTTTTCAACATCATGATACATGACCTGCCAAAGGCGGTATCAAGCAAAGTAACTCTCGTCCAATATGCAGATGATATATGTATGTGAATGGACGTAACCTTAAAAAAAGTCGACACCACAAAGAGCCCAAAATTACACAAGAAGATTGTACCAGTTTGACCTTGATAACATTGAAAAATACATGTTTCAAAATGGACTATCTTTATCTCCTGAAAAAACTAATATGATACTATTTAACTCTGGTAGTAATCCAGCAAAATTACCGATCTTAAAACTGCTTGGTGAACCTTTAGAATATAAACAAAACGTCAAGTTCTTGGGATTAATTCTTACATCAAAGCTGACATGGAATATGTATTTTGAGTATATTCTAACAAAGGCAAGACATAGCTTACATCTTTTAAAGACCATTAGTAGATTACCTTGGCGAATGGACCATGAAACCTTAGTTCATCTTTCTACAGCACTCGTTAGGTCCAAACTTTCTTATGGACAAGAAATTTATTTTAGTGCTCCAAAATACCTATTAAAAATGACAAAGTATTGACTGTAAAGCCTATAAACTAGCTCTTGGCCTTCCGAGTCATGCGTCAAACAAAGAAACATACAGAGCAGCTGGAATCTTACCGCTTGATGATTATCGTGAACTTGCTACTTCAAAATTTGTGTTGAGAGCAAGTACAAGTGACAATTTCATTGGGGAAGAATTGAAACTAAGAACTGAGTATGATTTTCCTAAAAGGGCAAACAATATATCGTCGCTAATGTCAATAGCAACATATACTTCTAATTTAACTGAAAGTTCAGGAATAAGCATCAAAGACATGTCAATAAGACCATCATTCGCGCCTATACTACCATGGGAAACATTAAAACCGTCATATGATATCAGCTATTCTAAATTGAGAAAAGAAGAAAATATAAATGTTACGAATTCAATTGCAAAAACACGTATCTATGAAAACTATCAAAATCATCTTCAGGCTTTTTACAGACGGCTCCGTACTTGACAATGATAAGGTTGATGCGGCCTTTGTCATACCGGCACTGAAAATTGAAAAATGTTTTTACCTCGGCAAAAAACTGTCAATTTTTACAGCCGAATTGACAGCCATCATGCTTGCTTTACAATTCTTGGTGAACCTTCCAATGACAGTATTTAGAACTGTGATATTGGTGGATTCTAAATCGGTTTTATGTTCACTGAACTCCTTCAGTACCGATACACGGCCTGACCTTATGTACGAAATTCATTATTTATCACATTGCTTGTCGGCTAAAGGCCGACAAGTTTGTTGAGTTTGTTGGGTGCCTTCGCACTGTAACATAAATGGAAACGAAATGGCCGACAGAGCTGCTAAAAGAGGCGCAAAAGGTTTAGAGAAGACTGTAGACATGACACTTCCTTTATCACTCCATGAAAATTACAGGCTGCTAGAAACAGCAGCATGGAAAAAAATAGCAGACGTTCTGATGAAAAGATTCTAACACAAAATACAGCTGCAGTTCCGTTGGAAATTGTATCGAGAAAGTTGTCAAATGCACCGTTATATCATTCTAGACTTGTAACTTCCCTTTTTCCGCCTAAAAATTAACGCTTTAAAAACAAAATTCTCCAAAAATGTATATTGCCTGTGCGGTGCACAAATCACACTTAATCACATTTTATTCCATGTAAAAGTCTCCGAGGTTTTCTACCTGATTCAGTCACAGCAAAGAATGTTTCGGAAGAAAACATAGAAGATTTATTATATGATACAAAGGTTTTACTACAAATTGCTGAATCCCTAATTCACACACCCATCAGGTCATTCCTGTAGATTTTTTTTCTTCCAATGTAGATTAGTGGTGAGGGACACATCCACCCACCCACGTTTCTGTATTTTGCATTTTGTTTGTTGTATGCATGTTTAACATTACCTCTTTACTGTTAATGCAGTGTTCACAGTTTTACATTACCTCACATATTTACACTCTCACACACTCACAGACAGAATGTACTCACTCACGCACACTTTGGTCTAATATCACTTATGGTGAAAAGACGTAAAAACAAAGAACGAACGAACGAACACACACACACACACACACACACACACACACACACACACACACACACACACACACACACACACTCACGCATACTCTCTCGCGCGCGCACGCACACACACACACACACACACACACACACACACACACACACACACACACACACACACGCACACACACACACACATACGCACACACACACACACACACACACACACACACACACACACACACATACACGCACAGACATATGGGCGTGCGCACATGTGTGCCAAGAAGAACAAAGATGCGCTCTTCCGCGAGCATATGTACTTCCATTACATGAATTTGACGTTACATAGTAATTACTACAACTAACAAGCTAAATAACAAACTAAAGAAATAACGGACCAACCATAGACCCGTACTGATTGATATACTAAATAATCAACTAACCGACTAAAACACTAAATGAATGAATGGATAAAAACATATACAAACAAACCAAGAAAGAGAAGCAAACATTCAATTTCAGGAATGCACACAAGCATGCAGGAACGATACGCTACAATATAGACACACATAAGAGCGCGCTCTCGCACGAACGTTCGTGTGTACATGTGTGTGTGCGTGCGTGCGGTGTGTGTGTGTGTGTGTGTGTGTGTGTGTGTGTGTGTGTGTGTGTGTGTGTGTGCGTGCGTCCGCGTGTATGTGTGTGTGTGTTTGTGTGTGTGTGTGTGTGTGTGTGTGTGTGTGTGTGTGTGTGTGTGTGTGTGTGTGTGTGTGTGCGTGCGTCCGTGTGTATGTGTGTGTGTGTGTGTGTGTGTGTGTGTTTGTGTGTGTGTGTTTGTGTGTGTTGCGCGCGCGCGTGTCTGTGCGTGCGTGCGTACGTGCGCGTGCGCGTGTGTGTGTGTGTGAATATATATATATATATATTTATTTATTTATTTTTTTTTTTTTCTGTTTGTATACTAACCTGATAGGAAGTAATATCAAAAACAAAATAAATAGATATATAGATAAAAAGATAAATAAATAAGTAGATAATAAATAAATGATACATAATTGAATAGACAGACAAGAAAACAAGTGCATACATAGATACAAAACTAAATAAAACATAAAAGGAACACACACACACACACGCACGCACGCACGCACGCACGCACACACGCACGCACACACACACACACATACACACACACACACACACAAGCGCGCACGCGCGCACACGGGCGTGCGTCCGAAGAGACCAGAGATGAGTTCGTGTGCGTGCACAGGCAGATGCCACGAATGGATTTTACGTGACAAGAGGAATGATAAAAAACAAAACAAAACATTGTTAGACAATATAATAAAATGAAAGAATAAATTTAAAAAAAAAAAAAAAAAACAAGAAAAAGAACGCGGGCACACCCACCCGCACACACACGCGCGCGCACTTAATTAAAATGGTGTGTCTGCGTGCAGGGGCTGTCCAATAATCAATTCTCTGTATACGGCAGAGAATTCTATGACAGTGATTAATGCTCCGTTGTTTTGTGTTCTTTGTTCTCCGATTTGCCGCACACCCCAAAGCGATCAGGTTATCATTATTTTCTTTCCCCTATCATTCAACATCTCCATATCATATGTATACAGGTACCTCCAGTGCGTGCTAGTCAAACGATAAGTAAGGGCCACTCTCTTCAGGCCGTCCATTATTCATTCATGTGTAGCCAAAGTGAACAGAAACGCAAAGATATGTGTGGTAGGTAAGTCAAAGATAGTTGCACAACATGGCTTATAATGACATTGAAAGTTTTGTAGCGACAGAGCAGAAATTCACGTAAAACAGATATGATCTACGTTATGATTAGAGCAACATTTTGAAAATAGAAAGAAAATGATAATCATCAAAACAATGCACATCATCGTTACAGTAAGTCGACATTGTTTGAGATTTCAGACGAGTGCTCGTTTCCTGCGCAAAGAAATCGAATGGCGTCCTAGAAATTGATCAAACATTAATGTATAGTATGGGTACACATGTTGAACATTGCATTTTCAGCAGTATGTCGTGGTATTCGGTGTGAGAGAAAGACAGGGTCAGTTGATATTAAAAATAAAAAGTGGACACTTCCAGAGTACTGTGCTAATCTGAAATGGATAGCATCGGATTGGATTGTGCTGAACTTTATCTTCACAACAGCTGTGTAAAAAAAAAAAAATAGAAAAGGTGGAGGCTTTCCTTTGTGAAAATCTGAACATTCATCTCTTTTTCAAAGCTGCTGCTGTACTGAAAGGGCTGCTTTAACTTAACGTGCGACCAGGAGTCTAATAACTGGTTAGAGAGACATACAGACAGACAGTGGCAGACAGACAGACATACAAACAGACAGACAGACAGACTGGCAGAGAAGAAGGAGAGAAGAAGAAGAAGAAGAAGAAGAAAGAAGAAGAAAGAAATAGTGACCGAAAGTTAGTCGAGTCCAAACTTCCTATCCCATACACAAGTGTTGCAATGGTACACCACTTCACATATTTATTCTTTTCCTTTCTTTTCGTGTGTTTTTGTTTACATGTTAAAGTGAATTGTCCTTTTCCCCGCTTACACTGTTGCAATGAACACGTTTTTGTTGCCGTGTTTAATGCATGAACAGTACATGCTAAACTTGGTTCTTTTTTTTTCATTCGAAAAAAGTAACGTGGGATGAACATCGAGAGGTCTGTTAAAAGAAGGTTTTGTCAACATTGCACCAGAGACCCGAGACTGCTTTGCACTGCCCATTTATCCATCTTTCTGTCAGTGTAACCCGTTGGCTGGTAGACCAATAAACGGTGCCAGAGCTGTTTCCAGAAACTGATTATTTCAATATGAAAATAAAATGCAAGGCAAGAAGCTGACATGGCGACACATTTAAGGGTGTTCTATTGTTTCTCTCTTTTTTCTTTTCTTTTCTTTTTTTTCTTTTTTTGCGTACGCAGGCCGATACTCCTGCGGACATTCCCTGTATAGTCAGGCAAAGATTAATCCCATGCACCCAGCTAAGAGAGTGGAGTTTTGTGAGTGTGACCGTTTCTTTTACATCCCGCCATTAAGGCAGCCATACTCCAACTTTGGGGAAACAGATCGAAGTCTGTTTGATGACTTCGCCAAGCTACGTGCCTACAAACACAGGGGAAAAGGGGCCGTCGTGAGGTGTAGGCTTGTGTTGGTCATGCTCCGCTCCATGACGATTCAACGTGTTCACTTTGTGATTAGTTAGTCGTGAAGCAATGCACATTTATTCCACAGACTTGTGCAGTTCAGACGTACCATTATTATCATCATTCCTTTTTTTTCTGTTTTTCTTTCTTTGTTTCCCCACCTCAAATGTATCTTTGAAAAAGTGTGAAAAGCAAAGATCAGAGAAGAAGAGGGAATAGATAGTTGATGAATTGAAGAGAGAGAGAGAGAGAGAGAGAGAGAGAGAGAGAGAGAGAGAGAGAGAGAGAGAGAGAGAGAGAATGACAAATATTTTAATTGAACTAGGCCTCGTGCCCGTGTCAATGGGGACATTGGGATGGGGGAAAAACAACAACATTGTGGAAAAAGCAAATGTAACAACACCACCACCTTGCAAGTATACATGCATTTTCTCGGCCAAGTAGATACTTTCACATTCTTCTTCAGTCATGGATGTATACATACTGATCAAAATACGTACCAGTATAGATTAGGGCATATCATTTACAAATCTCAGAGGTTACATTCATTTGTAGTTGCCTAAACACCTGTAAACCTATTCATGATCACACACACACACACACACACACACACACACACACACACACACACACACACACACACACACACACTTGACACACACACACACTCGCACGCATACACTCACATATACAAGCTCTTTTGCTTTTAAAGGGGAAAATGTACCCCGAATTATACATAAAAATATATGAACTTTACGTCCCATTCGTTTTTTTGCATCTGATTTTAAAAGCTTTAGTTATGAAAGCAGCAACATCTTTAGCCATTTTATCATTGGCAAGTAATAATGACATCTTGAAAGCCGACGCTCTTGCATAATATTTAGTGGGTATGAAATGCTCTCGAACATTTTTATATTTAGGGCATACAATAAAAAAGTGATATTCAGATTCCGACTGACTTGGACAAGAAGGACAGCAGAGTGCCTCTCGGGGAACACTCGAATGCCGCAGTTTGTGAGTATTTAAACAAGATACGCCTAACCTGAATCTTATGAGATTTTTACGATTGTTCAAATTACTTACCGTAAACAGATAATTCGGTATTTGTCTAAATTGCTTAAAGGAAGAATAGAAGGAAAAGCGATCACTAACATCCATTCGGGTGTACCATTCTTGAAGATGACAATCAATCAACCGATTTCTAAATTCTAAGAGAAAACCTTTGACATTGTAAACGTTCTGGTTTTCCCATACATACCCAAAGCCATAGCAATTTAACGTAGAGCAAACTGATGAAACCCAGTTGTTCTTGCCTCGATGATGCAAATCATATAACGTGATGTAAGCTTTCTTAGGAAGGCGATTATCCGGCATATTAACGACACGTAACCAATACTTGATACATTTAGTATAATTGTTTATATAGAGTGGATACCGACCAGTTTCTCCGTAGACTAAGGCGCTGGGTGTTTTTATGGAAACATTTAAGAATCTCTTGAGTGCAAACAAATGTACTTTTTCAATAATTGAGTTGTTTGCAGTCAAACCCCATACTTCGGCACCATAGCTAAGCATTGGCTGGACTTGACAGTCGAAAAGTTTAAAGAACAATTTCGGGGAAAGACTTTGAAACTTCCACAGTAGTTTTATAATATTGATGACTTGACGTTTTGCCTTGGATGCTAAATCCTCAAGGCAATGGGAAAAAGAAAGACCCGTGGAAAAGATAACACCTAAATATTTATACTGATTAACAATTTCTAGTTGCCTACCGTCGTAGAACCATCTTTCCCTTGAGGCGATATACCCCCCATTTCTAAACACAATAACTTTTGATTTTTCTAAATTTACGATCAAATCGAGTTTTTTCGCTGTGCTACACAAAACATTTAGTTGCTGCTGGAGACCAATGACGGTAGATGCTACGAGTGCAACATCGTCGGCAAAAAGCATAATTAGTATCTCTATGAAGTCTGGTAATAAGGGAATACCGTGTTTACCGTATTGAATTATTTCTTCAGCAAGCTCATTGATGAATAGTGAAAACAAAACCGGACTGCATATTTCTCCTTGCTTCAGACCCCGGGGACACATAAAAGTGTCAGTTAAATCTCCCCCCACTTTAACCCTAGCTTTGACATCTGTGTATATGCTTTTAAGTGCATTGTAATCTTACCCTTTATACCTTTTTTCTTTAAGATTGACCAGAGTTGGTTTCTATCTACCGAATTGAAAGCCTTTTTAAAGTCGATAAAAGCAACGTATAATTTCTTGTGGTTAGAGAGTTGCTTTTGTACCAGAGAAAAAAGGGTAAATATATGATCAGTAGTACTATAATTCTTTCTAAAGCCAGCCTGCACATCGTTTATTACATCACAATCTTCAATCCATTTTGTTAAACGCTTGTTTAATATGTAAGTATATAATTTTGAACTAATGTTTGAAAGAGAGATACCTCTGTAGTTGTCTGGGTTGTTTATATCACCCTTTTTGTGCAAAGGTTGAATCAGAGCTTCGCACCACATAGAAGGGAAGATGCCAAAATCAAAGAGTTTGTTGAAAAATTTCTTAAGGAAAAAGAGAATAGTGGGGGTGTAATACTTATAAAATTCCCCAATTAGTCCGTCTGGACCTGGTGCTTTATTTGATTTTAAAGCCTTAACTGAATCAAGAATTTCCTCTTCAGTTATACAGACATCCAATTCATCAACGTTACTATCAGCAACAGGAAAATACTCAGTTTGAAGTTCCTGAGAATTAGGACCAGAAGGAATAAGCTCATCATTAAAGACTTGTTTGAAATGCTGAAACCATTCTTGATTGGATATTGTGTTTGGTACATGAGAACTACTTTTTAAAGACCTTACAGTGCTCCAAAACCGCTTAGAATCTTTGGCGTTTTCGTTAAGTGTATTTAAACCTTGCTGTCTATATAACTGCTGCTTGTCTCGAAGTAAGTCTTTATACTCGTTTCTAATTATAGAATAGTTAAGTCTCAGTTGAACAGCATCGGGGTTGTTATTAACTTTCACCCGACTGTACGTTCTCAATGCTTGTCTCACCTGACGGCGTTTAACATAGCACTCAGAGTCAAACCATGGGCTGTGCTTGATGTTACCTGTGACAGTTTCTTTACACATTATTTGACCAGCCATAAATAGACCTTCGTTTAGTTTCTTCAGTGCACTCTCAAAATTGACATCAATCAATTCAATTGCTTCATTAAAGGTTGAATTGACCTCGTCAGACTGAAGTGCACTGATAAAATCACCTTCTTTTGCTGGATCCCATCTATATTTTTTAAATTTGGTTACCTTTAACATTTTTGAAACCGTCTCCTGATTCGGACTGGGAAGCATTAGTACAAATTCAACAGGCATGTGCTTTGATTCTACCCGTGGGGTTACTTTCAATTCACGGCACAGTGGAACTAAGGATTGGGAGGAAATAAAATAATCAATAACACTTGAACCATTGTGAGCGATATAAGTGTAATCCCCGCTTTTATCACCAGGCAGAAAACCATTTAGAATAACCAACTCAAAATTCTGACAGATGATAATTAAATAAAGACCAAATTCATTAGTGGAGCAATCTTTTGATACACGAGAAAAGCAGTCATCACCGGTGGTATTTTCATTTATCAAGTCACCTAAATATACGGGTAGTTCTTGTGCGTTCAGCCGACCAGTTCTTGCATTTAAATCGCCGAGGATGATCACTGGAAGATCACCCGCTTGTTCAAAAGTATCCGTCAGACATTGTTCAAGAAGGGAAACCCCATTATCAATCTCGGTATCTGCATAATAAACACTGTTAGCAGGGGGCAAATAAATTCCAATTAAAAGAACGTCAAGATCTAGAGCTTTAAGGTGGAGAACAATAGTATGGTCATATTCCACTGTAAGTTGTTTGACTAGTTTGGCATATGTCTTTCTTACAAGAAACACGATCCCTCCTGACAAACGTGCAGTAACAGCATCGGTTAATCTAATTCCAGGTGAAAGAAAAACTTCGTAATCCAAAAAGAGAAAAGAAGGAAATGTTCTTGAGAACGTTTCCGTCAAAACAACAAAATCGAACTGAGATATATAATTATTTACATCGGGGTCATAAATTGACGATACACCCTCAATATTATAAGTCAGAAAGGAGAGACTGTTTTTCTGACCAGTCTTGACACGGGCACGGCCGTTATCCTAGGTGACTTCATTGTAAGAAGGACACGGGGGCAGCAGGGAAGCACAGTTTTGTTCATTATTACGTCCAGGACTACCTCCTGAATGGGCCCATAAAAATCTGTCTGTGAGCTGTGTCTGTCTGGTTCGTACTCGACTGCGAGTACAAGGACCGGAGCCTGAGAACTGGCCCTCGGTTTCACTGACCATAGACACCTGCCACGGAGAGGGCCTAGGGTTCTCCACCACCTCGGTACTGTGACTCTCGCCAGTGTTGAGACCCTCTGTCACTGTACCTATCACACCCTTGGACTGGTTTTCCACGTCGTGCGGAGGGTTTACCAAGGACACTCTCTGTTTTAATAGAGTCATGCTGTCATCAAGAACGTCTGGTGAATGTGAGAGAGAGAGAGAGAAGAGAGAGAGAGAGAGAGAGAGAGAGAGAGAGAGAGAGAGAGAGAGAGAGACCATCAGACATCATAGCTGGGTGCCACCCTGACGTCACATTTCAGGGAGCATGGAGGATGGTGGGCCAAAGGCGGTTGTGGGAGGGCAAAGGTCACTACCACCACACCACAGGCAGCGTGGACGTCAATGCCACTGTCGGTTCCCTCAATTATCATCATTTTCTTTCAGACAGTGCACACCCAATTCCAACGATCACCTCTCTCTCTCTCTCTCTCTCTCTCTCTCTCTCTCTCTCTCTCTCTCTCTCTCTCTCTCTCTCTCTCACACACACACACACACACACACACAGGAATTGTCCAGCCTCTTGTCTTCAAAATGTAAATTGTTATCATCAATATGTCAGATATTGTGTTCATTTTCATTTATGTCATTTGTTCTTCCTTGATTTTCCATTATATTGTATTGTGTGAACTATCTTGAGTAAAGATGCTTTCTGATGGAAACAAAGCGCAGGGGAAGAGTCACAACATTAGCTAAATTTGATTATTGCTCTTTTTAAAGTACCATTGCAAAAGGTGTAGACAAACACCATGAATGGGAAAACATTCTTGCCTTTATAGCTGCACATGGTGTTCATTAAATTAAGTTTTATGTGTGGCAATTACTAGTATAAACTTTGTCGCGTATATATTAATATCGAAGGCATATTTTGGATACTCAAATATTTCTTAACATCAGCCTCACTATGATTCATATTCACACACACACACACACACACACACAGAGAGAGAGAGAGAGAGAGAGAGAGAGAGAGAGAGAGAGAGAGAGAGAGAGACAGAGACAGACAGACACACACACACACACACACACACAGAGGCACGCACAGACACGCATATATATAGACAGGCAGACGTACATGCAGACGGACACACACGCGCACAACAACAACAACAACAAGAACCACACACACACACACACACACACACACACACACACACACACACAAATCTGCAATGATGATCAGCCCAAAGCATCTACAGAATCCACTGTGTATTTCCCCATGTAACTGGTTTCCATTTCCCACCAAATTGCGTGGAGGGCATAAAGAACGAAGAGAGCATTGAGATAATGATGTACGGCATGGTAGACCATCCAGTCCAAGAGACGTACGTCTCCATTGTTCACGAGGACTGCGTCTCTTTCGCACATGAAGAATCACTTACCATAGACCATGAGGAATACGTACTCTCTTACACACTATAATAATTATGTCGCCTTTTTGCTCACCGTGTGTATGTCTCTTGCCAGATATGAATATGTTTTCTTATATATATATATATATATGTATATATATATATATATATATATATATATATATATATATATATGAGAGAGAGAGAGAGAGAGAGAGAGAGAGAGAGAGTATATCCACTGTGTTCACAGAGTATATGTCGCTGTTGTCTATGAGGAATGTGTCTCTCCTGTACACACACACACACACACACACACACACACACACACATATATATATATATATTTTGTTAAAAAATATTTTTAAAATGAAGTGGTAAAATCTACAAGCTTGTTTCTAGCGTTGCTATCTTCAGGATGTCTTTTGGGGCACGCCAACGATCTTTTATGGCGTGCGGGACTTGATTTCAACTCTGTGTGTGCAGGCGGATCTCATTTGCTGCACGTGCGGCCTGTGGTTCTTATTGGGGCCTGTTCAGGTGGAATGTGCTAGCAAAGATTTCCACTTGTGCCTGCAATTGTTTACAATTTCTACTTTTGTGTTCAGAGTTGCTAAGTGTGGTTTGCATAATATTAACCATTTTTCTGTGGAGCATAGATTGCATCTTTTTGAAATATTGTTGTATGGTGTTGCTCTTTTTTATGATTTTCCATGATATGTTGTAGTCTATTTTTTTATCTTTGAGTCTCCAGATGTATTTGCTCAGCTCTGTTTGATTTTTGTATTTTTCATTTTTGAATGACTGTTTGTGGTTTGCGTATCTGGTTTTGAAAGTGTTTTCAGTAATCCCTACATATGTTTCTTCTTCATTTTCTGATGTTACCGTAGCTTGGTATACAATGTTGCTGTGAAGACATTTATTGCTCAGGGGGCACTGTTCTTTTTTAGTGCAGTTGCAAGATGTCCTTTCGGCACCCTTCTCTTTTATGTTGCTTTTCATTTTGTTAGATGAATCAATCATGTTTTTGAGGTTGGGCATACATGAGTATGACAGTTTAATGGTGTTTTTGTTGAATATTTTGGACAGTTTGTGTTCTTTTGGGAATGATGTTGCCAAGATTTTAAAGAATTCTTTTCCTACATTTGTTTTTACTTGTCCATCGTATGGTGGGTTGTACCATATGATCTTTCTTTTCCTATTTTTCTTAATTCTGTTCGTGTTGTTGTCTGGACTGTATTGTAGTTTGTAATTGTAACCACTTTTTTGTAATGCTTCTTGATATTCTGTTGCTGCATCATTGAATGCGTTTTCATTGCATGACAGGTTGGATAGTCTCTTGTTTATACCATTGGGTATTGTTTTTAGTATAGATGGTGGGTGGTTGCTTTTGATGTTTACGTAGACTGGTATGTCATTGGGTTTTTTGTATGGTTTGTACACATGGTCATTGAGGTCTAATGTTATGTCTAGGTAATTCACTACTTTTTTGTTTGCTTCTATTGTGATTTTTAAGTTGTGGTTTTTAAAGATTTTACATAATTCTTTTTTCTTGTTTTCAATGGTTCTTGGATTGTTGTTTAATGCAGCGAGGCCGTCATCTCTGTATAAACCGGCCTGTTTTCCAAGTTGTTTTTGGATGTTGGATAGCATGAATAGTCCGACTAGTTCACATGTTTCGGCACCATCATACGATCCCATGGTTACATCAAATGTGGAGTTTTTGCTCGTTTTTTTAATCCAAGTTTCATTTCTGCTATGGAGTAAGGTTTTTTTGGTGTGGAAAATAATCTCCATTTCTGACTCTGTTATATTTGTGTATTTGTTGGCAAATTTCAAAGCTTTGTTGAGTAGTTCTTCATCTATGGATGGATAGAAGTCTACTATGTCAAATGTAATGAACATTGTATTTCTCTGTTTGTTGAGTTTCTTAAACCATTGTATGACTTCATAGCTGTTTTTCCAAAGGTTGTATTCGGTGTTTGATTTTATATCTTCTATAGCCTTTTCCAAAATTCTCTTGCTTATTTTGCCCAGTTCGGATTTAGATGGGTTTATTAGTCTACATGTTGGGTTGTTTTGGAAGTTAGGCTTGTGGTCTTTAAGTGTTATGAAGGCCTCCTTTGTTGCTGTTGTCTCTACCCTATCACTTAACTCCATGCGATGTGCAAGCTCTTTTTCTTTTTTGCGGATGTTGCTATGTGTAGTTTTATCAGCTTTCTTGTAGTTTTTCTGGATGTTTTTGTTTAAGAGTTGAGAGTATTCGTTTGGTTCCATTTTGTAAAAATTGCTCGTTTTGTCAGCCTTTACGAATATCTTTTTATCATTTTGGATTTGTTTTATATCATTTGCTAGTGATGTTTGAAAGTTGTTATTTGATTTTTTGAATTTAATATTGGCTATCAGTCCCTTCATTTTGTCTTCAAAAGGTTTCATTTCATCTATTGTCGGAGGTGATCGCCATGATTTGAATCCATATGTATTTTTGTCTTCATTTTTTGCATTTGGGTTTAGGAAGAAGAACGCCTTCCATCTCATGTTACGCACAAATTTCTCGGTTTGTTCTATCAGTTTTTTAGTGTAAGTTTGTGGGTTTGATAATGGTATGTTTTTAGTAGATTGCCTAAAGTTGATTTTCTCCATTTCAGATTTTGTCAGACCACAGTGCAACGCTAGAAACAAGCTTGTAGATTTTACCACTTCATTTTAAAAATATTTTTTAACAGATGTTGCTCCCCAAGGGGTTGAGCACCTTCAGATTTTTTAAGAACTTTTTTATATTGTTCATAATAATCGCTCCTCAAGTTGAGCACTGTGGTCTGACAAAATCTGAAATGGAGAAAATCAACTTTAGGCAATCTACTAAAAACATACCATTATCAAACCCACAAACTTACACTAAAAAACTGATAGAACAAACCGAGAAATTTGTGCGTAACATGAGATGGAAGGCGTTCTTCTTCCTAAACCCAAATGCAAAAAATGAAGACAAAAATACATATGGATTCAAATCATGGCGATCACCTCCGACAATAGATGAAATGAAACCTTTTGAAGACAAAATGAAGGGACTGATAGCCAATATTAAATTCAAAAAATCAAATAACAACTTTCAAACATCACTAGCAAATGATATAAAACAAATCCAAAATGATAAAAAGATATTCGTAAAGGCTGACAAAACGAGCAATTTTTACAAAATGGAACCAAACGAATACTCTCAACTCTTAAACAAAAACATCCAGAAAAACTACAAGAAAGCTGATAAAACTACACATAGCAACATCCGCAAAAAAGAAAAAGAGCTTGCACATCGCATGGAGTTAAGTGATAGGGTACAGACAACAGCAACACAGGAGGCCTTCATAACACTTAAAGACCACAAGCCTAACTTCCAAAACAACCCAACATGTAGACTAATAAACCCATCTAAATCCGAACTGGGCAAAATAAGCAAGAGAATTTTGGAAAAGGCTATAGAAGATATAAAATCAAACACCGAATACAACCTTTGGAAAAACAGCTATGAAGTCATACAATGGTTTAAGAAACTCAACAAACAGAGAAATACAATGTTCATTACATTTGACATAGTAGACTTCTATCCATCCATAGATGAAGAACTACTCAACAAAGCTTTGAAATTTGCCAACAAATACACAAATATAACAGAGTCAGAAATGGAGATTATTTTCCACACCAAAAAAACCTTACTCCATAGCAGAAATGAAACTTGGATTAAAAAAACGAGCAAAAACTCCACATTTGATGTAACCATGGGATCGTATGATGGTGCCGAAACATGTGAACTAGTCGGACTATTCATGCTATCCAACATCCAAAAACAACTTGGAAAACAGGCCGGTTTATACAGAGATGACGGCCTCGCTGCATTAAACAACAATCCAAGAACCATTGAAAACAAGAAAAAAGAATTATGTAAAATCTTTAAAAACCACAACTTAAAAATCACAATAGAAGCAAACAAAAAAGTAGTGAATTACCTAGACATAACATTAGACCTCAATGACCATGTGTACAAACCATACAAAAAACCCAATGACATACCAGTCTACGTAAACATCAAAAGCAACCACCCACCATCTATACTAAAAACAATACCCAATGGTATAAACAAGAGACTATCCAACCTGTCATGCAATGAAAACGCATTCAATGATGCAGCAACAGAATATCAAGAAGCATTACAAAAAAGTGGTTACAATTACAAACTACAATACAGTCCAGACAACAACACGAACAGAATTAAGAAAAATAGGAAAAGAAAGATCATATGGTACAACCCACCATACGATGGACAAGTAAAAACAAATGTAGGAAAAGAATTCTTTAAAATCTTGGCAACATCATTCCCAAAAGAACACAAACTGTCCAAAATATTCAACAAAAACACCATTAAACTGTCATACTCATGTATGCCCAACCTCAAAAACATGATTGATTCATCTAACAAAATGAAAAGCAACATAAAAGAGAAGGGTGCCGAAAGGACATCTTGCAACTGCACTAAAAAAGAACAGTGCCCCCTGAGCAATAAATGTCTTCACAGCAACATTGTATACCAAGCTACGGTAACATCAGAAAATGAAGAAGAAACATATGTAGGGATTACTGAAAACACTTTCAAAACCAGATACGCAAACCACAAACAGTCATTCAAAAATGAAAAATACAAAAATCAAACAGAGCTGAGCAAATACATCTGGAGACTCAAAGATAAAAAAATAGACTACAACATATCATGGAAAATCATAAAAAGAGCAACACCATACAACAATATTTCAAAAAGATGCAATCTATGCTCCACAGAAAAATGGTTAATATTATGCAAACCACACTTAGCAACTCTGAACACAAAAGTAGAAATTGTAAACAATTGCAGGCACAAGTGGAAATCTTTGCTAGCACATTCCACCTGAACAGGCCCCAATAAGAACCACAGGCCGCACGTGCAGCAAATGAGATCCGCCTGCACACACAGAGTTGAAATCAAGTCCCGCACGCCATAAAAGATCGTTGGCGTGCCCCAAAAGACATCCTGAAGATAGCAACGCTAGAAACAAGCTTGTAGATTTTACCACTTCATTTTAAAAATATTTTTTAACAGATGTTGCTCCCCAAGGGGTTGAGCACCTTCAGATTTTTTAAGAACTTTTTTATATTGTTCATAATATATATATATATATATATATATTCAATTATAAACAAAGCTTGCTCTTATGTCTTAGATTGAAGAAATAGGGGGAGATAAGCATACATATCTGCAGTGGTAGTTAATTCTGCCTAACCAACAGTATGTGCTTGAGAGGGTGGATGGGGAATACTAAATGTTTCTCAAAATGAGCCTTCTGCAAGCTTATAGTCTCCAAGGGGGAGACAATCT
>CM065735.1:56928617-56933617 GCA_033310375.1 Conus canariensis | reverse complement strand
TGATTGGTGATCCTTAATTACAGTGATTAGTGAATGTCCTTGAAAAGGGATCGGAGGAGAGGGACCAAACACCTTGTTGCTTCTTTTTAAAGTGGTGTTGCTGTAGTAGGTTGCCAAACATTTCACCATCCTCCTTCTGAACCTCTCCTCCACCGTCTTTTCCATTCCTCTCCCCACTAGCTCCTCATAAGAATTTGGGCGCGTTCAGGAACTTGCTCGTTTGACATTTTTCAGTGCGTTACACAATTCTCTAGCAAACGTCATGCATGGTTGACACCGTTGTAATGTTAGATGAGAAAAGTTAATAGGCAACTGCAAGTGAATAGAATAGAATAGAATAGAACAGATTAGAATAGATTAGAATAGGATAGAATAGAATAGCATAAAACAGAATTCATGAATGAATATGAACTTGAAGAATTGAATTGATTACTTGGACCTCCTTTCTTTGACTGTGTTCGCGTTCCATTAGCCGCATGTGTTTTGCCAGTCCTGGATTGCCTGCTTGGCGCAGAAAAAGAGATTAAGCATCTTTCTAGGAAAGAGTTCTGATAGAGAACTGTACATAATTTTACTAGACGTGCTTGAAAAAGACATACCACGATTGGATTTTGCATACATACAATAAAACAAAACTATTGAAACTAAAAACAAACAAGCAAACAAATAAAACAAAATAAGGCAAAACAAAAACCAACCAACCAACCAACCAACCAAACCAACCAATCGGTCAATCAATCAATCAATCAATCAATCAATCAATCAATCAATCAATCAATCGATCGATCAACCAACCAACCAACCAACCAACCAATCAACCAACCAAGCAACCAAGCAACCAAGCAACCAACAAACCAACCAATCGGTCAATCAACCAGCCAGCCAACCAGTCACACACATACACAGACATATCTAAAGAAAAACTTGATGTTGGTTCACTCTTTGGAAATAGCTCATGACTGTCATTGTTCTAACATTGCTCATGACTGTCATTGTTCTAACATTGGCTTCAGTCTTTCCCCTTCTGAGAGAAAAAACACACAACTGGAGGTAGGTACTTAATAGAGGCACACACCTCCAGCCTCTGTTTGTATGTCAATCCATCCCTACCCGTCGTCCAGATTAAAAAACAAACAAACAAACAAACAAACAACAACAACAAAAAAAAACAACTAGTAGCTTATTTTACTTTGCCTGAAGTCAGAACCAAGTAAAGTAACTTTTTTTCTGATGAGAACCTTGTGTACGGACGTAGAATTTGGTGGAGCATTTCCCTGACTGCAAGAAAATAGAAGATAAAGACCACACTATGTGTACTGGAGAAAATAAGACTTTCTTAAATAGTAAGTTAGAGTATTTGAAGGCGTGTGTATGTTGTGTAGTTTTGTGCAGTGCCAGGTGTTCCAACGAACTTCACATTAAGACGGTACACAGTGCCGTATAATTACTTTATTTGATCTCGTAACGCATGCTAGATGGGCTGAAGATTGTAAATGAATGTATGAACATGCGGTATGCTTTAGTTTTGTTGTATATAAAGTTAAACTGGAGTAAACAATGTTCTATGTAATCTCCCATGTACATTTTTTTCTGTAGAGAGTGTTTGTCACAGGAAGACCCGTATTTGCTGCTTCAAGTGGCAGGTACATGCAGTGACAGGATAGAAAGCAGTCTTCAGAATACTAAGATGAACGGAGAGACAGCGGTTCAACACACAGTGTCAACACTCCATGTTGACAACCACACTTCACTGAACACAAGATGCATTCTGCTTAGGACCAACAAGACGCAACATTTACCCTGGGATAATCCTAATGACATTGCAAGTCAGGAGGCAGTAGCGTATGTAAATCAGTTCAAAGACATTACACTAGCACTGTTCGTTCTGATTGGAGGACCAGCCAACGTCATCAACATGGCGGTGTTCTACAAACAAGGTCTTCAGGATCGTGTCAACCTCTGTCTGTTCATGCTGGCAGTGTCAGATGAGGTTTACCTCATTTCGTCTTTTGTTCTGTATTCTGAGAACATCTATGCCCACCTCACAGGACAGCCAATAAAAACAGCAGGAATCAAATTCATGGCTGACAATAATTTGATTTTTCTTCTGGGCGCCGCGTTTGTGTCCTTCATTTTGTGTGGCATCATCGCCTGCGAGAGATGTTACTGTGTCCTCAGACCTATGAAATACCACACTCTGCTACGGACCAGAACAATGGCGATCATTATTTTTGCAATTTTCGCGTGTGTTTTCAGCTTGCGTTACGTTTTGGCTCACCAATACCGCATGAGTTGTGTATACGATCCTATCACTGATAAAGTGATGATGATGATGACTGGTGATGCGTTCTACATGACTCACAAAGAGCTTTTTGTAATTTTGGACAGTTTTATATTGGGAGCTGGATTTCAAGGAAGCATAATCATCATGACGGTAGCAGCGTCAATAATTACTGTTGTGAAACTTCGTCAGATTGTGACGTGGCGGACTGAAACGTCATCATCACTCTCTGCCCGGGAAGTAGTGCTGACCAAAATGCTGGTTGGAAATTCTGTCTTCTTCATCGTTTGTATTTCTCCTGGGTTCTTGTCACGTATTGCCTATTTCGTCTTCCCTGAGATGAAGGCAGGAGGGCAGCTTCACAACTTCTATCTTTTCACACTTGGGTTAGTGCAGATTTTCGGCTATGCCAATTCCTCGTTTAATTTCTTCATATATTTTGTTATGGGATCTCGCTACAGGGAAACTTTCTATGCATTGTTCTCCTGCAAATCATGCAGAAGAAGAGGGTCACACTGAGACCTTTCCTTAATATTAACGTAGACACAGTCTTCCTACAAGCTTCATGATTGGCTTTTTTCGTCTGTGTTGCTTTCTAGGTTTCTTGTTCTTTCTTTCTTTCTTTCTTTCTTTCCTTCCTTCTTTGCTGTGCTACATTTAGACAGAACTGAAGACTTAATTCGCTTCAATGGTTTTCGCTAGTATATTCTGCAACAAAGATCACGGCTTCACATTCAAACATACATTGCACATTTATTGTTTCATCACTGACAGGGAGCACGAATAATGAGAGGTGGAGGGTGGAGGGGGGGGGGGAGGAGGAGACAGTGTATGGTGAGGGTTTTCTGGAACCGACACACCGCGTCACTGTCCCTGCGTCCAGAATGCCTTCATCCTACATGGCAGGACGCCTTTAATTCATCCACGAACAAAATACTCGTAGTCATACTTTGTGATGGAGCCGGTGGCGTCCCAATGCTCATATTGAAAGTGACTTGCTCTGAATATGGTCTTTGGCTGCACGCAATGCTCTCAGTCGTTTTTGTTCCCCCGCCTACGCAGGCTGATACTCTTGCAGACACTCACTGCTTAGACAGGCATGGATTAATCCCATCTACCCAACACAGGGAGTGAAGTTTTGTGTGCAAGACCGTTTTCTTTATCCCGCCATGAAGGCAGCCATACTCCAACTTCGGGGAAGCTGCATGGTGTGTGTAACTTGTCATCCATATCAACGGCCAAACTGGCCTTCTCTTTCGAAAGTCGGTGATGGGATTTGACTTGTAAGCAAGATGTCATGCGTGCGTTCACACACGGAACCTCGATTTATATTCTCATTTGAAGGACTGTATGGGAAATGAAGTCAGAACCAATGTTAACTCTGAGGGAAGAATCCCCTTGTACCGAAACGGTTTGGCGGAGATTCGAGCCTGCAACCCCAGGATCACCACAATTACAAGTCAGGCGTTCTACCACTGAGCTATCCCGGCCCCCTGCCAATATATGAAATGCACTCAATGGCTGATAACAGGCCTTGGTACGTGGTGACTTGTATCTCAGATTATTGTTGTGTGGGATGGGGCCTTTGTCATGTGCTTCTTGTACTGAGAGAAGCACTAGAGAAGTCTCCCGCTCTCTTCTGTGCACTTGACCGTGAACTGAAGCTGACGAGTTGTCAAACACCATTTTAGAACGCCTCACACACCAAGATAAGGGACTTTCAGTTCACCACAGCCTGTCACTTAGGACCCTTGCAATGCCTCACACACCAAGACAAGGGACTTTCAGTTCACCACAGCCTGTCACTTAGGGCCCTTGCAGTGCCTCACACACCAAGACAAGGGACTTTCAGTTCACCACAGCCTGTCACTTAGGACCCTTGCAGTGCCTCACACACCAAGACAAGGGACTTTCAGTTCACCACACAGCCTGTCACTTAGGGCCCTTGCAGGTGCCTCACACACCAAGACAAGGGACTGTCAGTTCACCACAGCCTGTCACTTAGGGCCCTTGCAGTGCCTCACACACCAAGACAAGGGACTGTCAGTTCACCACAGCCTGTCACTTAGGGCCCTTGCAGTGCCTCACACACCAAGACAAGGGACTGTCAGTTCACCACAGCCTGTCACTTAGGGCCCTTGCAGTGCCTCACACACCAAGAAAGGGAGTCAGTTCACCACAGCCTGTCACTTAGGGCCCTTGCAGTGCCTCACCACAACCAAGACTAAGGGACTGTCAGTTCCCACCAGCCTGTCACTTAGGGCCCTTGCAGTGCCTCACACACCAAGATAAGGGAGTCAGTTCACCACAGCTGTCACTTAGGACCCTTGCAGTGCCTCACACACCAAGACAAGGGACTGTCAGTTCACCACAGCCTGTCACTTAGGGCCCTTGCAGTGCCTCACACACCAGAAAGGGAGTCAGTTCACCACAGCTTGTCACGTAGGACCCTTGCAGTGCCTCACACACCAAGACAAGGGACTGTCAGTTCACCACAGCCTGTCACTTGGACCCTTGCAGTGCCTCACACACCAAGACAAGGGACTGTCAGTTCACCACAGCCTGTCACTTAGGACCCTTGCAGTGCCTCACACACCAAGATAAGGGACTGTCAGTTCACCACAGCCTGTCACTTGGGCCCTTGCAGTGCCTCACACACCAAGACAAGGGACTGTCAGTTCACCACAGCCTGTCACGTAGGACCCTTGCAGTGCCTCAC
>CM065735.1:56901117-56923617 GCA_033310375.1 Conus canariensis | reverse complement strand
ACCCTTATTCTCTTCTGGTTCTTGTGCAAACAAGAGGAACGGTTTACTTAATCTTTTTGATTGTTGTTTTTAATTTGGTTTAAAAAATGAAGACCGAAGTAGTTACAGAGCTTAGTAATATATTTAGACTTTGGGAGTTGGAGAGGGGGCGGGGGGCTGATAAAGAACAGTTAAAGAGCGGGTTTAAAGAATTAATTACGGATCTTTTTGAGCGCATAAAAATGCGGGAAAGCGTAAAGCACGCCATCAGTAAAATACCAGATTCTTGGCCCCAACCAGCTATAAAGTTGTTTGTCATTTTAGTTGATTATATGGCTCCTGAAGATGCTAATCTGACTGTTTCTACTGACCCTGAAGGAGTAACTATTCACTTTAATCAAGATCAATTTTTACAACTAACAACAACAAATGCTCACTGAATCCCTCTATTTTTATATTGCATAAACTTTTTTCTCTTCTGATTCTTGCGTAAACAAGAGGAGCGGCTTACTTAATTAATTTTTTTTAATTGCTGTTTTTATTTGGGTTTAAAAAATGAACCCCCACGTAGTTATAAAGCTTATAGAAATATTTGACGAGTTTGGGTGGGCGATTAATGCAGGAGTTGATAAAGAAGAGTTAAAGATCATGTTTGATGAATTTATAACAGAACTTTTTGAATGCTTAAATATACGAGAAAGCGTATTGAAAGCCGTTAGTAAAATCCCAGTGTCTTGGCCTCAACCAGTTATAAAGCTTTTTGCCATTTTACTTGATAATATTGCCCCCGAAGATGCTGACCTGCATGTGTCTAATGACCTTGAAGGAGTAACTGTTACTTTTAAACCTGATCAGTTTTTACGATTAGAAATGATCTATGAATAATAAATAACAGCTGAATTTACTTTTACTTAGTTTTATTTACATTTATTTTTTTATTTACGTAAATATTGTGGCTTTAAAAATGAACCCCACAAGTGAGTCTGAGTTTGAAAAACTGCCCAACAACGTGCTGTTGGAAGGTAGTGACAAACAATTAGACAATATGTTTAGTGAATTAGACATGGACATCATTAACCCCATAGAAGTTCATGAAAGCGTAGTACATGCTATCTCTAAAATCCCAGAGTCTCTTCAAATTGACCCACCAGTAAAAGTGTTGTTGGCCATTCTGATTGATTATATAACGCCTGATGGTAGTAGTATACAAGTCTGGGTTTCAACTAAACAGAAAGAAGTAATCAGCTATTACGACTTTAATTCTGAATGGGCTGATTACATGCTTACACAGTTTAACCATGCAAGTGAAGAGGCTAAGCTAAGGGGGTCTGGATGGTCTGAAGGAACAGTCCTTGAAATCAGATTAAAACAAACAAAGTTTTATCCTATAGTTGGCAATTCTTACTTTCCTCTCCCAAAAGAGTTACAGTCAAAACGAGCAGTCCTAAACATAAAAAAATTCTGACTTGTGTTTTATGTGGTGCGTTTCAGCGCATTTACATCCTGTTAAAAATCATGCAAACAGAGTTACTAAGTATGAACAATATATAAATGAGCTGAACTTTAATAACATAAACTTTCCAGTAAGCATAAAAAGCATAAGCCAGTTTGAAGAGCAAATCAAGCCTATAACTGTAAGCGTATACACATGGTCTGTAGTAAACAATTTACAACCTCTATGGATTTCTCCTAAGGCCCCCACTTTTGGTGACTCGCTTAAGAATCATGTAGACCTGTTGTCGTTTACAGACGGTTCTAAGAGTCATTATGTATTAATCAGAACAATAAGCAGACTTATGGCTTATACTGCAAAGGACACATCTAAACAAGGGCTTTGTAGAACGTGTTTGGTTAGAATCCCCACTGTAGAAGCAGCTGCCAAACACAGAAATCATTGTAAAAGTATTGTAGACTGTGAAACTAAACTTCTTACACCCCCACCAGGGTCTAAAGTTAGGTTTAAAAACGTACACAAAATGCAGACATCCCCAAACGTAGTTTATGCTGACTTTGAAGCAATCTTGCCACAGTACTATGGACCACAGCAACTAGAAGAACAAAAAACATCATTTTTAACCCACCATCAGATTTGTTCTTATGCTTTTGTTGTTGTTAGATCAGATGGCCAACACACACAACCAGAGATTTACAGAGGCCCCAATGCAGCTAGTAAATTTTTATATCAGATGAAACAACTTCGCAATCAATTCTCCAATCAACTGAATCTCTCAGACATTGTTATGACTCCTGAAGATCAAAGGCGCTATAAATCATCTAAACACTGTTGGATATGCAAATGCAAGTTATTAGGTGACACTGTAAGAGACCACGATCACATTACTGGAAAATGCAGAGGAGCTGCACACAACAGTTGTAATCTTCAACTTAAGGTTGACCCCAAGACATGGAAACTGCCAATCTTCTTTCATAACTTACGAGGCTATGATTCTCATTTTATCATGCAAGCAATAAATTCTGAATGCAAGAGGGTTGACTGCATTGCACAATCATCAGAAAAGTACATGACCTTTACTATTGACAATCTGTCCTTCTATGACTCTGCCCAACATCTGATGTGGAGTTTGGATAAATTAGCAGGATCTTTACATGACTTCTCAATAACTGAACAATATTTTGACCCATCTTTAGTACGTGGGGGCGTTTACCCTTATGAATACATGGACTCGTGGGACAGGTTTGATGAGCCAGCCCTACCACATAAAGACGATTTTTACAGCCGTCTTACAGGCAAAGGCATAACTGACGCTGACTATGAATACGCACAGAAAGCCTGGACAGAATTACACTGCTAAACAATGGGTGATTATCATGATCAATATTTATTGGCCGACGTGTGTTTATTGGCAGACGTCTTTCAGAATTACAGATCTACATGCATGAAACATTACGGTATAGATTCATCACATTACATTTCTGCCCCAGGCCTTTCTTGGGACGCCTTCTTAAAGTCTACAAACATTGAGATTGACTTAATATCTGATGTGGCTACACTCCAGATGATTGAAGACGGCCTAAGGGGAGGCATTAGCATGGCTTCACATCCTTACTGCAAAGCCAACAACAAGTACTTAGATGACTATGACCCAACTAAACCATCTAACTATCTAATGTACTTAGACGCCAACAATCTGTATGGGTGGGCTATGAGCCAGACACTCCCACTAAAAAACTTTAGAATGAAACAAGGACCCGTTGATGTTAATTGTGTGTTAAAGATATTGTCAACTCTTACACCTGATTATCCAATAGGACTAATCTTAGAGGTAGACTTAGAATATCCTACAGAATTGCATGACCTCCATAACGATTACCCCCTAGCAGCAGAAAGATTAAAGATGGCTCCTACAGAACCATCTAAACTCGTGCCCAATCTTCGCCACAAGACTAAGTACGTATGTCATTACAGACTCCTACAGTTTTACTTAAGACACAGGCTAATACTTACTGCTGTTCACAGAATAATTACTTTTGACCAAGAGCCCTTTATGAGGCCATACGTCATGAAGAATACTGATCCTAGGACTAAAGCCACTGACGCTTCAGAAAAAGACTTTTTTAAACTAATGAACAACAGTTGTTTTGGCAAAACCATGGAAAACCCACACAAGCGTAAAGATGTAAGATTAGTTACAAATGAACAAAGAGCAATTAAGCTAGTCTCTAAACCTAACTACCAAGACTTTAGACAATTTAACGGCTGCCTGGTTGGCATTATGATGAAGAAACAGAATGTGAAGTTGGACAAGCCGGTGTTTATTGGGTTTACTGTGTTAGAGTTGTCTAAGCTGTTAATGCTAGAATTTTTGTATGACTACTTTAAACCGCTGTACCCAGAATCTAGAGTTCTTTACACAGACACTGACTCTTTTATTCTAGACATCCCCACAGAAGATTTTTACAAAGACTTAGAAGTAGAAGTAGCTAAAGGAGCTGATGGATGGTACGACACATGTGACTACCCAAAAGACAGCCCTTTACATTCAACTGTAAACAAGAAAGTAATTGGAAAGTTTAAAGACGAACTTAATGGGACAGTTATACAAGAACATGTTGGTCTACGGTCAAAGATGTATAGCGTTGCTAGCCAGACTTCTGTAATGAAGAAAGCTAAGGGTGTAGGTAAAGAAGTTGTAAAAAAAAATATAACTCACGACAACTACAAGCAGGCTCTCTTTGAAAACAAAGTATTTCATCACACAAATGTTAATCTGCGCTCTACTCTTCATCAAGTAAACACAACTGCTGTTAATAAGAAATCACTAGTCTCTAACAATAGCAAGCGAACTTACGTTAATCCAAAGTTTTCATACGCTATAGGCCATTGGAGAACTGACTTAAAAGATTAAGAACGTACTTTAAAAGATTAACTTGTGGTAGAAGAACTTAACTTAAGAACTTGACGTGGTCTATAACATAACCTGGCCTAGAACATGACTTAAGAACTTGACTGACTTAAGTTAAGAACTTGACAAGAACTTTACTTGTACTTTACATGTACTTTACTTGTACTTTACATGTACTTAACCAAAGAACTTAACCAGTACTTAACATGACTTGTACTTTACTTGTACTTTACTTGTACTTTACTTGTACCTTACTTGTACTTTACTTGTACTTTACTTGCTATAACTGACTTTACTTGTACTTAACCAGTACTTAACTAGTACTTTACTTGTACTTAAAAGCTAATTCATTAAAAAAAACTAATTCATTACAAATGGGTCTACAGCAGGAGGTTGTATTTTTTTTTTGCAGAAGCTGGTTCTTCTTCTTTTACTGTTTTTGTGGGCATTTGTGACTTTGTTGTTAAGTATGGTTTTAGACACTTGTATGTTAAACCCCCCCCACCAACAACGCCCCCCAATACATAATAATATATCTTATAGTTTGATTGTGATTGCGTTGTTGTTGGTGGCGGTGGTGGCGCTGGTGGCGATGTTGTATTACTATCTAATAATTTTTGTTTTGCTGCTTGGTTTGCTTTTTGCAGTCTGTTCCATTCAGCTAGTTTACGACCAGCCTCAACACGCCCAGGATTTTTAGCTTTAGTAACACTACTCACTTGTGGGACACTCACTTGTGGGGCACTCACTTGTGGAGCCATATTCTGCTCCTGTGGAGCCATATTCTGCTCCTGTGGAGCCATATTCTTCTTCTCCTGATCGCTCATTTTTTTTAATGTGATTAAAATTAATATGATTAAAAGTAATTAATCCCATGATGAATGGACATAATAACGTCCCAGATCTATAATACATGTTACATGCAAGAGTTTCTAGGGACTTGTTTAAAACTGGATCTTGTGATAAGTCATATTTTAAATCTTCTTCTGAATCAATCGGTGCCATCTTGCCTACTAACTTAGCATATAAACTAATTATTGTCTGTCCCACTGATCTAACCATTTTTGACCCTAGCTGTGCTTCGTACCTAGCGTAATACTTCTCAACGTCTGAAGTAGACAATTGTTGAATCTGTTCAATACTTAGTTCAACGCCTAAATACTGTCTAGTTTTCCCACACGCAGCCAGAGAGTATAATCTTTCTTTATGGCAGAGGCCTACGGAGTGGCCTACGGAGTAGTCTGCTGAGTAGTCTGCTTGCTCCTCACACTTTAATAGTTCGTCACAGTCCAGTTTTAAACCCTTTTAAAAGCAATAAAAAATAATAAAAACCCTTTTAAAACCATGAGCTTAAAGCTGGTTAATTATGCAGTGCCTATTGCTAGTATTATAGTTTATTCAGCCCTAGCAAAATGTTTGTTAAGAATGAAACCGCCCAACATGGGAAATATAGAAGATTCACCAAAACTAGTTACAACCTTATTTTTAGCTCTAGCAACTAAAGATTATCTGATTAAAAAGCACATAGACAGTCTTTCATATTATGATTATTTTAATTATTTTTTTAGTTAATAAAAAACATGAGCACCGCAAAGATCATCAATACAATTTACCACTCTGCTGTAATTAGCGGTCTTAGTATAGGGTACAGTGTGTTAGCAAAAAACATGTTTAAAATGAGGCCAGCTGATCTAGGAAGGTTAGACATTGAGGATGTTGTTAAGGTTATAGCTGTAATAACTGCAGGGATTGCCTCAAAAGACTTTCTTGTTACACAGGGGATTATCCCAGAAAACATCAATGCATAGAAAGATTAATACATATAAAAAGATTAATGCATAGGCAGATTGATTTATAAAAAAAGATTAATTAATTCTAGAAAATATTTAAGATTAATTCTAGAAAATATTCATTTATAAAAAGATGTCTGGATTAGTTCTGATGGTGGGAGGAGCTATTGTTAATGCATTGGCTTTCTCTGGGAGCAATTACATGTTTAGTAAATTACGGTCTGATGAAGAAAGAGAACGTCATAACAAAGCAATAGAAGATTTAGCTAAGGCAAAAGCTGCTTATGAGAAAAGGAGGACTGCTCACTTAGACTTTATTAATAAAAAGTTAAGAGAACAGGGACATGCAGAGCACACATTTACAGACGTTGATGAAGCAATGAATGAGTATTACTTAGTGACAGGAAAGAAGTTTCTAACATCGTCACCGCCAGAACTGTCTGACTTTTATGAACCATCTGAGGATCAGAAAATGGCAGAAATAGGCTTTATTATAGTTTGGATGGGAGCAATCTTTCTTCTTGCATATTCAATCTAAAAAAACATAGTTAAAATGTATAGCTAAAATGTATAGTTAAAATGTATAGTTAAAATGTATAGTTAAAATGTAATAAAAAACAATTAAAATACAGTCCCTTCTATGGACAATACAAAGTACAAAATATATTATTCTCCTAGAGGGTATTGGAAAGGAAAGACTGCTATTGATAAACTGAGTAAAGCTGCTGGGGTGTCTAAGACAGAAGCAAAAGACTGGCTTTCAAAACAAGCAATTTGGCAAATATATCTGCCTGCCCCAAAAAGAATAATAAGGCCTAGATTTGTTAACTCAGTTCCTAATGACACCCACCAGATGGACTTGCTGTATCTTCCACATGACAAAGTTAGAAGAAAAAAGTTTAAGTATGCTCTTACAGTTGTTGACATGGCTTCAAGATATAAAGACGCTGAGCCTTTAACAGATAAAAGCTCAACTGCTGTGGCTGTGGCTTTACAACAAATATACATGCGAGGCCCATTAAAGTATCCTAGGATGATCCAGGTTGATGATGGAAAAGAGTTTAAAGGAGCTGTAAACCAACTGCTTTTAAAACACCAGGTTACAGTTAAGAGAGGGATCCCAGGCAACCATCGCTCACAAGCCCTAGTAGAAAACTTTAATAAGAATCTAGCTGAGCGTCTGTTTACTTATCAATATTACAAAGAAATTATGGACAGAGCACGTAACACAGAATGGGTCAGAAGATTGCCAGCAGTCTTACGTGCTATGAACAATGAAGAATTTAAAGCAACAGGCCTTAAACCTGTGAACGCAATCAAATAAAAAAAAATTAGCATTACTGAAGACATCCAGAGTACTCAAAAACTCTTGCCGTTTGGACTAAAAGTAAGATACTTGTATGCTCCTGGAGAGGCAGAAGGTGATGTTAGAATTAGAGCCACAGACCCCATATGGAGCGTAGATGTATATGAAGTTGAAAGAATTATGAAAACAGCCCCTCCTGTGTATTATTTAAGAGAAACTCTTTCTTCTGGCGGTGCTACTACGTCTAAAATGCCTGCCCCTAAAAGATCGTTTGTTCGTGAAGAGCTGCAAGTTGTCCCACCAAACACAGTGCCTGTTAGTTAAAAAAATAGTATGAATGTTTATAACATGTTTTTTCTTTTAATTTATAGTCTATTTGTTAACATAACATAAACATTTATAACCTATCCTAAACATAGCATATATTTTTTTAGAACTTATTTTGGGTTTAACTGATTGCTTGTTTGTTTTTCAATGTTCTGTTTAATTGCTTCAGTGTCTACCTGTTGTGGAATAAAAGTCTTTCTCCACTCTTTTTGAAGTGCAATTTTTTGTCGTCTGTAATCATCACCATCAGCCATAAGGCGCTGAAATTCTTCATCTGTAATGTTTTCATCCTGTAATGATTTGCTTATTCTCAATCTTAATGAACAAAGTTTTGCTGATGCTAGGGCTACAATAGCAGTGTGCTTTTGTAATTTAGGAGTTAATTTGTTTTTAAACTGCGCTCATAATCGCAGACACAGCACCTAAACTTAACCCAACACCCCCAAAAGCTAAAGAGACTGGTGCTCCAGCCCCAGTAGCTAAAAGAGCAACACTAGACCCACCACTTACGCTAGCTACAGCTGACGAGCCAGTAATTACATAAGAAAGAGTATTCAAAGCTTTAGCATATTTCTTTCTAGTAACCCTATACTTATTCAAGTCACTTTCTATTTCTTTTTGAAGTTCAGTTATCTGATTTAATCTAAACTGTTGAGCCTGATCATCCATTTTTTGATCAAGATTATTTTTTTAAATTAAGATTAATTTTTTAAATTAAGATTAATCTTGTAAAAATGTTCTTATTAACTCTTCTGGTAGCACTTCATCAACAGAGTAAAACCCAATAAAATCAACATACTTAATAAAAATAAAATCAAGTACTGTTAGTTTGTCTTTGTCAACCATCACAGTAACTTTGTCAGATGATAAGAAAGTGGTTATTTCATCCTCGTTTTTAGTAATAGCAATAACAAGCCTAAGAGGTCCATCCAAGTTTTCAGCCTTTATTAAACTCCCCTGATTAACACATGTTCTGGCAAACTACGAGCAGACTCCCCTGGAGTGATTAATAAAACAAAAATCAAAGTAGCAGTGTTAGGCATTGGGATTTTTGGGATAAATTCTAAACCAACCGTGTCATCCCCCACTTCAGCTAGGACCTCTTTCTGTGCAGCACATATTCACGGTTATATTTAGTTATCTCAATCTGCTTTTTCTGTTGTGTTCCTGGGACAAGACTAGCAATAAAAGGTCCTGCGTTCAAAGCTTTTCTATTTTTTTTTTCTTTTCAAAGTATACATTGGGGCTTCGTAAGTCAAATTTTAAATCCCAGTCAATTTCAGGACGCAAGGCCCAGTTATTATCTTGTCTATAAAGTTTGTATTCCTATTTGCCGTAATCGTTTAAGGTTAGATTTCTTATTTGTTCTAGTTCAGGATATTGCTGTCGTTTTTTATCTTCAATTTCTGTTCGTTTGTAAACCCCGTCTTCTGTGTATTCAAAACCATAAACATTTCCTGGCACTCCTATCAGATCAAACTCAAATGTGTCTGCTAGGTCTGTTAGTTCTACTGCGACGCATTTGGGAGCTAGCTGTACTTTTGATTCTGGCCCGCGAGACATTCTTTTTAATATGAAAATTATAATAAACAAATTGTTATAAACAATCTATAATAAACAAATTGTTATAAACAAACGTATTGTGCTTAGATTTTTCTAACTGCTCTTTTATTTTTTTTAGCTCATCCTTGTCCCTTATTATATAATTTTCACTTAAACATTCTTCAAAACTATCTTTGTCCTAAGTGTAAAATAATACAACCGATTTTAACTGCGATCTAAAGTCTTTTAAGACAGCATTATATTTTTGAGTTAAAAGCCACACAGAAACTAATGCGTGGCGGCCACTATAGGCCAGCTTTGAGATAGTTTTTCTTTTTTTAACAATGTCTCGTTCAGCTGAACAGTCATCAATAATAAACAGTGTTTCAGTTCCCTCAAATAGCCTATAGTAATGTTCTAAACAGTCGCTTAGCTTGTCAGTAGGATCAACTAAAAATATATTCTCGTCTGTCCAAACAAACTGCCTTTCTTTGTAAGACTTGTTATGCTTAATGGTTGTGCAGAATATAACAATGTACTCGTAATGAAACCTGTAGATTGTTTGTAACAAATCAAGTACGAAGACAGTTTTCCCACACCCAGTAATCCCACAAATAAGCGAACAGTGTGGGTCTTTGGGCAGAAAGTTCAAACTATCCATCTGTTTTAATAAGTTATTTCTTTTTAACCTGCATTTTAATAGATTATTTCTTTCAGTCTATTTTCTTGAATGTTTAACTGAGCGTCAGAAACCACAAAAACGTGCATTTGTATCTGACCGTTTCCATCTGCTTTCTAGTTAATCTGTATGGTTATGCCATCTGCCCCCACCCTTCTTCCGCTTCCAGATAATTTGTTGTCATATGTTGATCTAAAATCTAGCCATAGTCCATATTGTTTTGTTAAGTAATCTTCGAGTCTTACATCATGAAGGTGAAGTTTTTTTTACACACAAGATCAGCTGTAGGATTCGTTTGTCTGCCTCCAGGAAACAATTTTCTTGCTTCGTCAAAGTGTTAGTGAGGTAAAAGTCCGGTTGAATACAACTGAATAGGCTTGCCGTCTATTGTGCAAGACGACTGCTCAATTTTTGGATTATAAAACACCTCAGTGTCTCTGTGAAAACGAGTTGTAACTTCAGTAAACAACAACAAAATTCCCTTTAAGGACTTGAGAGAATAACTTAGAGCTATGTTCCAGATAGTGTCTTGCTTGTTTTTATTTTCTGTAATGTGATGCACAACTCTTTCACAATAAATAACTGTCTTATCTTTATACTGGGTTAAGACTGTTCTGGCTAGTTCAGGGTTAGTAACAACATCAAACTCAAGAGAGATGTCACTGACTGTGTATTTGGCTAAAGGGTCTTCAGACAGAATAACAGACCCGCTGTCATTAAATGTCAGTTCATAAGTAAGTTTATCTCTTAGTGCGCCTTGGTAATATGGCAGATGCATTTTTATCAGTTCAAAATCTAGAGGGATGCAAAATCTGTTGCCAAATGCTAGAGCTACTGCCTGGTCTTTAACATCATCCTTTGCATCCTCAGCATTAAGCCTGTGTTTAAGACCGTTTGGGCTCTGGATCCCCTGATAAGCTTTGTCTTTTCTTTCTGCTCTGGGCAGCCATAGGTCAGAATAGAGTGTAAAAATGTCTGCGTAATGTAGTGAGAAAACTTCTCTGCCCTCCAGTTTAATTAACATAGATTTAATAATGGCCCTACCCAAGTTAGCAACAACAGTAGCATTAGGATCTGCTGAATTAATATCTATTTTGAATGACAGTTTAGCAGTGCCTGGCATTATAACATCGTCAGCCCCAAGTTCAGGAAATCTTACTGTTACCCCTTGACCGGGTTCAACTGTTGATGGATTATTTATAACAAGTACAGTCTGTCTTATACCTTTTATGCCATGGGGTTCCTTCGCTTGTCTGTATGGATCAAGATCACAACCGTATGAGTTCATTTTTTATAAAACAAAAACTAATAAATATATAAATATGGATGAAGATTTTGACCCAATTGATCCTATTGAAGAAGAAGATGATGAAGAACTGGGTCCTTCATTGCAAGAAGAACTTGAAGGAGCAGCAGGTCAAGGGGTAGGATTAAGCCAAATACGAATGTTAGATAGAATTGAATCATTATATAGCCATATGGGGCGGGAGCAGCCAGAAGCACTTAAGGTTTCTAATTTTTCAACAGATAAAAATAATCATTTGTATGTAAGAACTAGTAAAGGAAAGGTTGTACGGCTTACTACAAAACCAGACCCAACCCAGCTTTTAAGCAAGAGCACAATTCTTAGAGATCTCCCTACTGCTGACCAAAGGCGATTAAACCTTATTGAAGGTTTAAGGCCTGAGGCTGTTAGTCTTTTACAGAACTTGGAGCAAGGGTTGCCAACACAATCTGAAATACAAAACATACCTCTTCAAGAATTAAGTCGACAAGCAGATGAACTAATAGCAGAAATTGAGACGAGTTTTAATGAAGAAACACAGTTAAAAACAATTGATGATTCTCCATTGCCTATGCGTGAAATCATGGGTCTTAATACTGCTCTAAAGACAATAAGGGGTGAACTAACAAACAATTTAGCAAAACTTGGTGAACTGGATAGAGAGATAGAAGAAGAAAAAAATAAACTGGCTGATGCAGATGATAACAATTTAGGGCGAGAAGAAAAGGCTAGAATACAGCAGAAAATACAGGATTTAATGCTAGAAAGGGCAGCCAGGTTAGAAGTGCTGTCTACTAACAGAGCACAGATAGCATCACAAACAAACAGAATTAGAGAAACTATAAACAGAATACTTTATGAAAATACTACGCTAGCAGAAAGAATAAGGACTCTGTTAAGAGAACAGGGGATTACAATAGTTAGTATATTAACAGCCATTGGGTTTGCTTTCTCTACACTCGTTTATGCATTAACTGGTTGTGCGCCAACAGGGCCAGTAGCGCCTCCAGTGCCTCAGCCTGGTAAAAGTTGGATTAGAAAACAATTACACCATCTAGCAAACTTATTAAAGAAGTTAGCTGCCAAAGCGCTTGATGCTCTGCCTGGCATAATAGGCAGTGCTGTTAGTTGGGTTTTGTCTACTATAGGCAAAGTGGCTGGCTATATGGCTGACCATCTGTGGACGTTAGGAGTGCTGGCTGCTGGTTTAATTTTTAGTGAAATAAAGTATAGCTAATCCAGTAAAAGTTAAAAACACAACAAGGGCTGTCTTTTCGCTAGTGTGTCTGTCGGGGTGAAGTATATTAACAGGCGGTGTTGGTGGGCTGCTTTCTGGCTGTGGGGTGCTTATAACTAGTGGTGGTGGGTCGCTTTCTGCAGGTGTTGGTTGTTCAGGGCTAGGTGCTTTTTTAAAAATGACTGGTGCAGGCCTTGTGTTTAAACCTTGATTATGTCCTAAGTTTTGGGCGTCTCCAGCTATGAGAATTTCATTATTATAATTCTGTATCATGCCAATCTGTAGTCTAAGGTCAGAGGGCAGCATGTATAATCCATGACCCACAACAAAGTCAACCTTTGACCTAGCATGTGAAAGAACGTTTTGGTACCTTTGTATGCTAGAAGGCAAATCAACAGCAGAGTTAATAGCATCTTCTAAATTGGCTAGAAATTGTTTTCTGGCGTCAAAGCCTGTAGATTCGTCCACTATGCTAGACTTGGTCTGTGCTTGTGCTGCTAATAGACACCAAACGTACGTCCGTATGGAGTCATTAAGTCTTTGCACTCCTGGCATTGTTAGGCCTTCACTTTTATCTAAGATAAATGTTGTCCAAGCATTAGGATGTTTTTGTTCTATTGATCCCAATCTAACTTGCTTGTTTGGCTTAAAAGAGGTGTGGCCAGGCCAGTAGTCATAATTATATTCTCTACGTTGGCCCCACAAATACAATGTGCCCATCCCGCGATTGCGGTCTAACTTTTGTCTAAAGTCAGTTGACAATTTAATGTTAAATTCGTTGCAGATTCTTTCATATGCATTCTTGTCCATTGGGCTGTTAAATGGATTAAACGCGTTGTCGTTGGGGAGGGGTACTTGTAGCTCAGTTAGTATGCGTCTATACTGGTAATAAACATGAAAGTTATATACTGACCTTACTAAGAGATTAGGGTGGTATAAATGGTTTGCATATGAAACACCACAACCAGTAGTTGAGCAGTAAATGGCAAAATTTAACTGATTCTGGTAAAAAGCCATAGGGCGGGTTGCCCATGCTGATGGCACACTATCACTCTTTATTGGAGGATTTAAATATCTAGTTGTTTGGGTTTACAAGTCTGACTTGGAAGCCATATGATTCATCTACTGCAATGGTTAGGGCACTGAAGTCCAAAGATTTGGACTCATAAAACGCTCCTACATTGTAAGTGGCACTTCCATTATATTTAAAAGGTTCCATTTTTAAATAGTTTTTTAAATAGTTATAAAAAGGATGCACATTTATATAACCAAGCAAAAAGAGCGCGTGTTCTTAAAGTATCCAATTGACAATAGGCGCGGTGATAGTAGGGTTGCTCTTAGAGAAATTGGTTTTAAAGTTAAGTGGTTTAATGTATCTGAAGAAGCTCAGAATAACTGGATCAATATTAGTAACGAAGGGGGCAATCAAATGAATCAGACATAATACCAGAAGGTTATTACAACTTTTGTTCTTTAAAAGAAGTACTTAACGAATTTGGCATATTGCTAAAAATTAACGAAGCAAACCTCAGAATTACTATGCATTTTCCACTAGAAGAAAAAAGAGAATACATTCTTCCTAAAGGACTTGCTAAAATCTTGGGCTTCCACAGTAGTGACAGATCTTATAAATTTAATGCAAGAGAAGGCAACTATCAATTTGAAGGTAATGAACCATCTGATTTTCTCGTGAACCCAATGTTGTATGTCCATTTACAAGAGTTAAAAACAGACAGTAATTTATTTGATGGCCATCCATCTACAGTTCTAAGGGCACTATCATCAATTAAGGCGGGGTTTTGCGATTATCAGTTAAACACATTTGGTGAAAACAGCCAATTTAAAGAAATAGTTGCAGGGTCTATAAATTCAATGTGTGTAAAAATAACTAACCAAGACGGGAAACCAGTTGTTTGTTCTGCTTTATTAGCAGTGCTTGAGGTAGAAGAGCGTACTAGAAAAGTAGTAAGGTCTCACTCTCAATCCCGCGGGCGTTAATTGTGTTAGGATGACTAATTCTGTTAAACCCTTAGATTTTTATGCTATAGAGAGAATATCAATATCTGTGTTCACGATTACCCCATTTTTATTCTGCACGCGAGCCCCCACTTTGAAGTAACGATAACGATTCTTTCGATTTTTGGGGTTTGTGCATGTTAATTTGGGGTTTTGCTTGTTAACTGGGTTTTTTGCATGTTAATTTTTTTTGCAAAAAATGTGTTAGTTTTTGTAAAAAACAGCAATAAAATGAAGAAATTTTTTTAAAAAGAGGGGGTTTGCGTGCAAAATAAAAAAAGGGTGGTATTGAACACAGATATTGATATTCTCTAACGGCCAAACTGGCCTTCTCTTCCGAAAGTTGGTGATGGGATTTTACGTGTGCGCAAGATGTTGTGCGTGCGTTCACACACGGAACCTCGGTTTATAGTCTCATTCGAAGGACTCTATGGGGAATGGAGTCAGAACTAATGTTAACTCCGAGGGAAAAATCCACCTGTACCGATATTCGAACCCACAACCCCAGGATCACGAGTCCGGCGCTCTACCAACTGAGCTATTCCGGCCCCCGTGCAGTCGATCATAAAAGCAAGTTGAATTCATCACCTGGCATGTTTCATTGAGCCCCTTCCTGTTGTTTATAGGTGAGATGAAGGCGATACAGTAAAGACACAAGAACGCTGATGGTGTAGCAAATCACTGTGTGGGGCTTGGTACCTCCACAGGCTCTTTCATGGATTTATAGTTGAGAGTGGATGGCATAAGAACACCGAGTTTCGAAGAGAGAGAGAGAGAGAGAGAGAGAGAGAGAGAGAGAGAGAGAGAGAGAGAGAGAGAGACAGACAGACAGACAGACAGACAGAGACAGAGACAGAGAGACAGACAGACAGAGAGAGAGAGAGAGAGAGAGAGAGAGAGAGAGAGAGAGAGAGAGAGGGTGAATTGCTTGCTTGCTTGCTTGCTTAATTAATTCATTCATTTATTCATTCGCTAACTGATTGTTTTCTCTGTTGATCAATGGATGAATTGATTGATTGGTCGATTGGTTGGTTGATCTTTTGATTGCTCGATTGATCGATTGATTAATTGCTTGATTGATTGGTGGCTTAGTTGTATTGATTGGTTGATCTTTTGATTGATTAATTGATTGATTGATTGATTGGTGGCTTAGTTGTATTGATTGTTTGATCTTTGGATTGATTTATTGATCGATATATTGATTGATGGCTTAGTTGTTTAGAGGCCTTGTCTCAGCGTAAAATTCATTTGGTGACTCCTAATATAAATAGTTTAGATTGAGAGTTGTGTCATAAATATCCACAAATGCACACTGAAATATAAGCATTTTACACACTTAGAAGCATTGCTGAACAAACTGCGCATGTAAATACTCAGCAACACGAAGACATACATCAAATGTAATTGTACAAGTAACAAACACACACGCACACATTACTATAATCATACGTTTACCCAAACCAGCATACACATTTATGTGCTAAAACAAAAAAATGCGAACAGCAGGATCAAGGTCAATTTATTCATACACAATCACAAAGTGAAAATATTCCTTTTTCCCGCACTGCCGTTAGACTACTTGATATAATTACAATCAGATAAAGTTCTTTTTATTTTAAGCCATGATACATATATTGAGATAGAGAACACGTAATGTTCTCTTACTCAGTCGACATGAACCATGAAGAATGCTCTTTTGTTGCTGCCAGTAGGCGTGCTGTGTGCTATAAATCTTGATCTTGTTTCAACATGAAAAAGACATCATCGTCGTCATCATCATCGTCGTCATCATCATCGTCGTCGTACGACCAGTCCTACCGGGAGATAACATAAGCAGCAGAAAGCGCCTCGGTGGCAGATAGGCGTAGGGCAGCGCAGCCTACCTTCGTCGCATAATTAGCGACGACGGAACTAGCTTGTGTCGCCATGGGACGGCTGTTACCGCAAAGAATGTCACCACTGCACAAAATGTCACTTTTGTGAAAATGTGTGCACATTGTGACAATTTGTGCAGTCGATAACTGCACAAAATGTCATTGTGACATTTCGTGCAATAGTGACATTCTGTGCGGTAACAGACGGCTCTCGATGATGTGGGGCATTTTGGCGCTGAGGCGCTGCCATTGTGCAACTTTACCGTGGCCCGCACGACCGGCAGGGCCCTCCCTTTGGGTGGCGTGGGATGGGTGGGAACGTCCCTCATAGGCGCACAGTAGACACCTATGTACATTTGAAAAAGAAATTTCTCTTGTTGTCATCATTGGACTTGGACATTTGAACTAGAAATTAACCTCCTTTTCAACATTGGATCTGAACAGTTGAAAAATGAATTAAGTCTCGTTTTCAACATCGGAGCTAGACACAGGACAGGCCGTACTGACATAACGATTCAAGTAACACGTCAACAGGGTGATGCCTGTTCTGAAATGGCCAGATTTTTTTCTCTAAAATATATCATGTGAATTACAGTGAAATATGATTTTGTCATGATCATATGCTTGATGTTTTCCTAAATGACGCAATCGTCAGTGGAATCCGTACGTAACTGTCAGTCCACAAGGGTTTCGACTGTCAACTTCATTTGTTTGAAATGTATAAAACAAAATGTTTTTCATTACCCACTGCCTGCACCAGCCAAACATCTTTAAGTGTATGGTAAGAGAGAGAGAGAGAGAGAGAGAGAGAGAGAGAGAGAGAGAGAGAGAGAGACAGACAGACAGACAGACAGACAGACAGACAGACAGACAGAGATTGAGACAGAGACAGACAGACAGACAGGAGAGAGATACATGCAGATAGATCGAGAGGCAGATGTATAATTACACAGAGAGACAGAGACAGATAGAGAGACATACAGAGAGAGAGAGAGAGAGAGAGAGAGAGAGAGAGAGAGGGGGGGGGGGAAACACACACACACACACACACACACACACACACACACACAGAGAGAGAGAGAGAGAGAGAGAGAGAGAGAGAGAGAGAGTGTGTGTGTGTGTGTGTGTGTGTGTGTGTGTGTGTGTGTGTGTGTGTGTGTGTGTGTGTGTATGTGTGCTCTCTCTCTCTTTAGCTAGATCGCAGATTTTTTTTTTTAATTCTTTTTTTTATTTCGTTCCTCATTCTCTCTTCCATTCCACAGTTCCTTCTTTCTCTCTTCTCCATTCTTTCATCAACATGATCTTTCTCTTTGCTGTACATTTCCGGATGCAAATTATCACATATTTTTTGTTGTTAATCATATTTGTACATGTCTGACAATATTGTAGTAAATAATCCGTGAAACTTATTAGAAACGAGTTATCTTTTTTTCGGTTTGAATGGATTTGAGTGAGAGTTCAATGTATGCCGAGGAAAGGTGGTTTTCTTTTTGTTGGATATACACACATACACAAACAAACAAAATTCACTAAGCACAATCCTCTGAGTTCTTACAAACTACAAGCACATAAAGGCAAACAAACACACCCGCTCACTCCACTCACACCCCCTCCCGTCCCTACCCACCCACACCCCCACTCTCTCTCTTCTTATGAATTAATAATACTTAAACAATATACATAATTATACAATTTATAATAATGAAGTAATGTTTTCTCCGTGTGGTACCATGTGATAGCTGTTGTATATAACGCATAACATAATTGTGTTCACTGTAATGATCCTTCAAAATATAGATTTAAACAGACTTAAGCATTTCCCAGCTGAGTGTACACACCAGCACCGAAATCCCGTCCATCGGTGTCTTTATATTTCTTTAACAATCAAAAGAAAGTTAATTATATGTTCTTCAGCCCGCTACCAATATGACACCACTACCCCACAGCCGTGCCCCGCCGACCAACCAACAAGCCAACCTACCAGCTAAGTTGCCGATCGGCCTACGGGTCCCAGCCGCGGTATCGCCATGCCAGACAAGCAGCGGGCCACAGGCTACAACCACACTCAATGATATTTGAATACCTTATGAAATTACCCACACATCCTGAACATATCCTCTCATGCACGTATTAAATCCAGGTATCTTATGATTTTGATTATCAATTTTCAAATAATACTTCATAATTGATCCAATTAGTGTTAAATTTTAGCAGATTCAATTGTACAGTTGCTATGTATTTTTCAAGATTATATCTTCTCTTTAGTATTTTTAGAAATACTGTTATTGAAGGCTTACATTTGTTTATTTTACAACTAAAAATGTAGTGTTTGGCTATCAGAATTATAAGATCGAATGTAGTATCAGTTGTGGAATTGTCATCTGCTCCAAATATTATTGTGTTTTCAGTCAGAGACAGATTATTCGCTATTAAACACTTTCCTTTTATTAATTCTTGCAATGATTTCCAGAAATCATTGACGTGTGTGCATCTCCAGAATATATGTTCAATGCTGTCTTTTTCCTCTTCACAGAAACTACAGTTATAACTTTCTACTATTCCCATTTCTTTCAGAGCTACATTAGTTGCAATTATTCGATGCACTATTTTCATTTGCATCCATTTTAGCTTAATATCCTTAATTTGATTAATTTTTCTAAAGCATTTCTTCCAAGGTATCTGTCTATTCAGCTTCTCCGTTCATTTTGCACAACAGTTTGGTTCCCAGTTATCTTTTACTATAATTCTGTAATAAGTTTTGGAACCTTTATCTACAGAATATATTTTCTTTAGTGCTGTGTTGACTTCTGCTTCAATGTTATCTTTTATCTCATTCTCAAATCCTTGTTCTCTGATGTATCGTTTAATGGATAATATACATCCACCATAAGATAGGAAATCTATTTCAATGTTATACTTTGTTCTGAATTCCTCATGGGATAGTGAATCTCCATTTGCTTTAAACAAATCAGATACTCGAAATACATTTCTATTGTTCCAGTTTTTGTGTTTTATTAGTTTATTTCCTATTTTAAAATGTTCATTGTAAAGGATTGGTTCTGCAAGTAGTTCTCTAGCATCTTCTGGTTTTATTTTATAATAGAACTGCTTATACGACATGAATACATGTTTCCAGAAAACATTGTCTTGAGTGGTGATGCACAGATGATTTGGAGAGTGCTTCTCAATGTTCTCAATAATTGGGTATGAAAAAATCAACATGTCTCTCCATCTGTGTGTTGTTTGTCTCAGCCTTTTTATCCATGTTAATTTTAAAGCAGTGATGAGAGCATTTATGTCAGGTAGATTCAACCCACCATCCTGTACATCTTTAATAACTGTTTTTCGACTAATTCTGTCTTGTTTTTTTATTCCATACAAACCAGTAACATAAGTCTTGTAATTCTTTAACAAATGTGTCAGGTGGATTTGGAAGCATCAACCACAGGTAAGTCAGTTTTGACAGAATTAATGATTTTAAGACAGCAATTCTTCCTAAAGGGGTAATGATTCTCTTTAGCCAAATTTTGAATAGTGCCTTCACTTCTATCATTCTATCTTTGTAGTTTCTTTTTTCCATGTGTGTTAAGTCCTGAGTAAACCAAATTCCTAATATTTTGAATTCTTTTGGATTCCAGATCATCTTTAAATGTTGCATATATCTTATTTCACTATGCTTTTGTCTTCCAAGCCAAATTACTTGTGTTTTCTCTTTGTTTAAGAATAAACCTGATGTTTTCCCAAACCTATCGAGAATCTCGACAGATTTTTCAAATGATTTCTTATGCCCTGTGTTCATCAGTTGAGTGTCGTCGGCAAATTGTGATATTTTGTATTCTTTCTCCCCGATATGTATACCTTCAATACTATTTTCTTCTTTGATCATTACGGATAATATTTCTGCACATAATACGAAGATATATGGTGAAACTGGACCTCCTTGCCTACAACCCCTTTCTATTGAGAACCATGATGATGTTTGGCCATTTATGATAACAGTAGACAATGTTTTTGTAGAATACTTCTATCCATTTACATATATCTTTACCTAAACCTACAGCCTCTAGCACTTTGTGCATAAAATCCCAATCTAACGAGTCGAACGCCTTTTCGAAGTCTAAATTAATTAGCATCCCTGGGATATTTTTTATGTTGAGATGGTGTATTATGTCATAAATTAACCTAATGTTACTACCTATGTATCTATTTGGGACAAATCCTGTCTGGTCTTCAATAATCAGTGATGGAAGGACCTTTTTAATTCTGTTAGCAATACAAGTGGAGCCAATTTTGTATATAAGGTTTAAAAGTGAAATAGGTCTCCAGTTTTTTACATATTCTTTTGGTTTTCCTTCTTTGGGTATACAGATTATAATACCTTCTTTCTGATGTTTGATAGTTCACCTTCTCTGAAACTTTCATTTAGAGCTCGGGTTACAAACACGCCGATTTGTTTCCAAAAACATTAAAAAAACTCAGCTCCAAACCCATCCGATCCAGGGCTTTTTCCGTTCTTCATATTTTTCAATGCAATCCCTGCTTCTTCTATTGTTATTTCACCTTGTAATGATTTAGTCTGTTCTTCTGTTAGTTTCGGTATCTTATTCACCAAATCTTCAATATTGCATTTCACAGTTGATCTTTTTCGGTATAGATCCTCATAAAAATGTTTTACTGTAACTTTTATGTCTTGTGGTTTATCCAGTATATTACCTTGTCCATCCAGTAATTTTACAATTTGTTTGCTAATAAAGTTACGCTTTTCTAAACTGCAGAAATATTTACTAACCTTTTCCCCATCTGCAACCCATCTTGCTTTTGATCTTAGTAGTACACCATTCATAACCTTTTCTCTTAGTGATATCAGTTCTCTATTACTCTCTTCAATTGTCTTCAAATCCTCCTCTGATTTAAGTTCTTTACTCTCAATATCTTTAATAGTTTGCATAAGGCTGTTTTCTTTACATTGTGATTCTCTTTTTTTAATTGTGGCATACTGGATGGATTTTTCTCTTATCTTCATTAGTAAGAAGTCAAGAAAGACCCGATCAGACACTGTTAGTTTAGGGTCCGAGCTGTTCGACTGGTTTTCATCTTGGCTATTGTTAGCATTAATATCATTCCCCTCATCTTTATCTGTGTATTCCTTTGTTATTTCTTCTATTAGATTATTTATTCCGTCTACATATTCTTTATCTTTTAGTAGAGATGTATTAAATTTCCAAAGAGTTTTGTGTTTAATCTTCTTTCCGAATTGAAGCTTTAGTGTAATCAGTGAATGGTCAGATCTATAGCCTGGTAAAATGTCAGCATCTTCAAAATACCAAATTAAATATTCTGACAGAAGGAAGAAGTCTAGCCTACTTTGTTGCAAGGGGGTAGGTCTACGCCATGTGTATCTCCTACAATCCGGGTTGTTTTCTCTCCATATATCTGCTAATGACAAATCTTGTATCATATATATCCTCAACTGCTTTTTTAGCTTTTGGGTTATTTATGTGTTTATAATTGTAACAATCAATTTCCTGTTCTAGTACCATATTAAAATCCCCCACCACAATAACGTTGTTATTTTTGTACGTTTTAATCTTATTTGTGAGCTCCTCATAGAATGCTGGGTCGTCTTTGTTTGGTCCATAAACACTTACTAGCAACAGTTCCTTTTCATTTGTTGTAAATGATATGATGATAAAGTTGCCCTGCATATCTGTCTCCATCTCATTTATTTTGAATTCGAAATTATTGTTAAATAGTATTGCTACTCCTCGAGCATTAGATCTGTATGAGGAGAAAAAGCAGTCATACCCCCATTCCGCTTTAATACACTTTTCCGTATCTTTTTCAAAATGAGTATCTTGTAGGCAATATATAGAGTATTGTTTTTTTCTTAAATAATGAAATATATCTCTTCTTTTCTGATAATTCCCTAGACCTTGACAGTTTAATGATGAAATTGTTAACATGTTTGCCTTGTTACCTACTGAATCCATGGTGTTTTCCTTGTAGTCAAAAACATTAAATAAAAAACCATCATGTGCCACAAGAGGAATAAAAGCAACAAACAGGAATCCAGTTCAATGTCACAAGGGCCAGGCAAAAAG
>CM065735.1:56888617-56896117 GCA_033310375.1 Conus canariensis | reverse complement strand
CAAGCTTATGCGAATGCAATTCGACCAGCATCTAGAACATTCTTGAGCCTTCGGTAGCAGCTTACTGCACTAGCACCTTACAGAGACCTGGTGAACATTCTAACATAATCTCGAATATTCCAGTCGCATGCGAAGACAGAACTGAACAATTAGGCATACGTTCACTTTTCAAATGTTTTAACTAAATTAACAATAGCACGGCACTGACCGAAAATACAGAGATATAAAAGCGATAAGTAAAAGGAGGCTTGCAACTCTTCATTATTGCTATGACGTCTTTTGCTAAATACTGTGTCCTCTCTTGTCTCCCGTTTAAATTTGAACAATCATCATCATCATCATCATCATCATCATCATCATCATCATCATCAGTAGTAGTAGTAGTAGTAGTAGTAGTAGTAGTAGAAGTAGTAGTAGTAGTAGTAGTCGTAGTGGTAGTAGTAGTGTTATCGTTATTATTATTGTTATTATCATTATTATCACCATGATGATGATGATGATAATGATGATGATGATTGTTGTTGCTGTTGCTGTTATTGTTGTTGTTGTTGTTGTTGTTGTTGTTGTTGTTTGACCATTTATCTATCCTTTCTTTTTTTTAAAGCTTCTCTGTGTTCATTTCTATGTTTGAAATAATCGTAAACTGCACAAAATATGCGTTTGTACATTAATGTGATTGTTTAATGAAACTCACTTTTTTTAATGTGACTTAGTTGGCGCCCGGACAACAACTCAGCCGTGAATCAACAACAAGGTGTGTTGATCCATGACTCGGGTGTGCTGTCAGTAGCTGGACAGAGTGGTGCCCGCTGCTCTTCACACTGCCTGCCTGTCTTTCAATTGAGAAATGGCAACGAGTGGGGGTGAGTACACTGGACAAGTGTGGCCTCTTTGCTGATGTTATGATTTATCTTCTACCAACAAATCGTGTCCCGGACTATCTTCAGTTAAAGCAAGATCTCTTCAAACTGATGGAGATGAACTCGACATAGCTGGTGAATTTTAATGCTGACAAGCGCCATATCTTCCCTTCAGAGATGAAAAAAAAATCATTCCACGTCAGCTGTAAGTCTGCGACTGCCACACTCTGTACAGATTCAACAGTGCCAAGTATCTAGGTGTCTAGATGACAACAGATTCACACGGGTTTTCCAACCACGGTTGTTAAGGCTAACGACATCATGTCCTTAACTCGAACCTTGTTGTTGTTGTTGTTGTTGTTGTTGCTGTTGTTGTTGTTGTTGTTGTTGTTGTTGTTTTGTTTTTGTTTGCTGGCTTCAACAGAGCTCTGTTTGATTGTAAAAGTTTGTGGTCCGCGAACCTCCTGTTTTTTTCCCCTCTATTCCTTTTTCTTTTTCAGATTTAATTTTAAGATGGGGCCTCCATCTTCTTATTTCTTCCCATTTTACTCTCTTTCACAACATTCACCGTGCAGATCTGTATCATCTCTTCCCATGGACATTCTGTCATTCACGTACAAATCTGTATCATCTCTTCCCATGGACATTCTGTCATTCACGTGCAGATCTGTATCATCTCTTCCCATGACATTCTCATGTGAACTTGAATCACTTTTGGTTAATACAGAGGGCTTCACCAGAGTTAATGGCTGGCTGCTGCAAGGGTATTCTAAGACATAATCGAATGCGAAGCAGTTTCGGGATCCCCTTCAGCAACATGTTATCAACAGTCCTGAACGAGTTCAGAGGCATGTTGCCAGATGCATCATACAGGACTTTAGCATTATCACAAAGCCTTTGTAGACTCAAGGTGGAACCTCTGCAGAACAGCATGACAGCAGCAAAGGCTACGCAAATATACAAGATCATCAATTGCATTCCTAACCTGCAGCCTCTGGATTTTACGATGCAGCCTGCACCTCAAAGTTCCAGAGGACAGGGCTTAAAGCTGATGGTTCTGTACTCCCGATCTGAGGTGTCTGGACATGACTCTTCCTCTCAGACACCTCACTTCGAACACCCCCCTCCTTCTTCTCCTCGGCAGAATCCTCAGCTACCTTCAGATGAGTTGCCGAGGCTTGGTCAAATCCGTGACAAAACTGACCTCCCACCAGCATTCCAGAGAAGCATGGGTAGATCCTCTAACTGTTATCAAGTGAAGAATATTTCAAAGTGAGGTGACTGCAGGCGGACACTGAGGCAAATTGAAAAAAAAAACACAACAAAACCTGCAAGTGAATTCGTCAAACAACAGGGACTAACACATTACATGTGTGTTGTCTTGCAATCAAGTTGTTCCTGCTGTTCGGTGGACTCGCTAATACTTCTTTTCAAGTGAAGAGGGCAGTGCAACACACTAGCTTCGCTGTAATGTTAGAGAGGGCAGTGCAACACACTAGCTTCACTGTAATGTTAGAGAGGGCAGTGCAACACACTAGCTTCGCTGTAATGTTAGAAGGGCAGTGCAACAAACTAGCTTCGCTGTAATGTTAGAGAGGGCAGTGCAACAAACCAGCTTCGCTGTAATGTTAGAGAGGGCAGTGCAACAAACTAGCTTCGCTGTAATGTTAGAGAGGGCAGTGCAACAAACTAGCTTCGCTGTAATGTTAGAGAGGGCAGTGCAACAAACCAGCTTCGCTGTAATGTTAGAGAGGGCAGTGCAACACACTAGCTTCGCTGTAATGTTAGAGAGGGCAGTGCAACAAACTAGCTTCGCTGTAATGTTAGAGAGGGCAGTGCAACACACTAGCTTCGCTGTAATGTTAGAGAGGGCAGTGCAACACACTAGCTTCGCTGTAATGTTAGAGAGGGCAGTGCAACACACTAGCTTCGCTGTAAAGTTAGAGAGGGCAGTGCAACACACTAGCTTCGCTGTAATGTTAGAGAGGGCAGTGCAACACACTAGCTTCGCTGTAATGTTAGAGAGGGCAGTGCAACACACTAGCTTCGCTGTAATGTTAGAGAGGGCAGTGCAACAAACCAGCTTCGCTGTAATGTTAGAGAGGGCAGTGCAACAAACTAGCTTCGCTGTAATGTTAGAGAGGGCAGTGCAACAAACTAGCTTCGCTGTAATGTTAGAGAGGGCAGTGCAACAAACCAGCTTCGCTGTAATGTTAGAGAGGGCAGTGCAACACACTAGCTTCGCTGTAATGTTAGAGAGGGCAGTGCAACAAACCAGCTTCGCTGTAATGTTAGAGAGGGCAGTGCAACACACTAGCTTCGCTGTAATGTTAGACAGGACAGTGCAACACACTAGCTTCGCTGTAATGTTAGAGAGGGCAGTGCAACACACTAGCTTCGCTGTAATGTTAGAGAGGGCAGTGCAACAAACCAGCTTCGCTGTAATGTTAGAGAGGGCAGTGCAACACACTAGCTTCGCTGTAATGTTAGAGAGGGCAGTGCAACACACTAGCTTCGCTGTAATGTTAGAGAGGGCAGTGCAACACACTAACTTCGCTGTAATGTTAGAGAGGGCAGTGCAACAAACCAGCTTCGCTGTAATGTTAGAGAGGGCGGTGCAACAAACTAGCTTCGCTGTAATGTTAGAGAGGGCAGTGCAACAAACTGGCTTCGCTGTAATGTTAGAGAGGGCAGTGCAACACACTAGCTTCGCTGTAATGTTAGAGAGGGCAGTGCAACACACTAGCTTTGCTGTAATGTTAGAGAGGGCAGTGCAACAAACTGGCTTCGCTGTAATGTTAGAGAGGGCAGTGCAACAAACTGGCTTCGCTGTAATGTTAGATAGGACAGTGCAACAAACCAGCTTCGCTGTAATGTTAGAGAGGGCAGTGCAACAAACCAGCTTCGCTGTAATGTTAGAGAGGGCAGTGCAACACACTAGCTTCGCTGTAATGTTAGAGAGGGCAGTGCAACACACTAGCTTCGCTGTAATGTTAGAGAGGGCAGTGCAACAAACTGGCTTCGCTGTAATGTTAGATAGGACAGTGCAACAAACCAGCTTCGCTGTAATGTTAGAGAGGGCAGTGCAACAAACCAGCTTCGCTGTAATGTTAGAGAGGGCAGTGCAACACACTAGCTTCGCTGTAATGTTAGAGAGGGCAGTGCAACACACTAGCTTCGCTGTAATGTTAGAGAGGGCAGTGCAACACACTAGCTTCGCTGTAATGTTAGAGAGGGCAGTGCAACACACTAGCTTCGCTGTAATGTTAGAGAGGGCAGTGCAACACACTAAGCTTCGCTGTAATGTTAGAGAGGGCAGTGCAACACACAAGCTTCGCTGTAATGTTAGACAGGGCAGTGCAACACACTAGCTTCACTGTAATGTTAGAGAGGGCAGTGCAACAAACTAGCTTCGCTGTAATGTTAGCGAGGACAGTGCAACAAACCAGCTTCGCTGTAATGTTAGCGAGGGCAGTGCAACACACCAGCTTCGCTGTAATGTTAGAGAGGGCAGTGCAACACATTAGCTTCACTGTAATGTTAGAGAGGGCAGTGCAACAAACCAGCTTTGCTGTAATGTTAGCGAGGACAGTGCAACAAACCTGCTTCGCTGTAATGTTAGAGAGGGCAGTGCAACAAACTAGCTTCGCTGTAATGTTAGAGAGGGCAGTGCAACAAACTAGCTTCGCTGTAATGTTAGAGAGGGCAGTGCAACACACTAGCTTCGCTGTAATGTTAGAGAGGGCAGTGCAACAAACTAGCTTCGCTGTAATGTTAGAGAGGGCAGTGCAACACACTAGCTTCGCTGTAATGTTAGAGAGGGCAGTGCAACACACTAGCTTCGCTGTAATGTTAGAGAGGGCAGTGCAACACACTAGCTTCGCTGTAATGTTAGAGAGGGCAGTGCAACACACCAGCTTCGCTGTAATGTTGGAGAGGGCAGTGCAACAAAGCTGCTTCGCTGTAATGTTAGAGAGGGCAGTGCAACACACTAGCTTCGCTGTAATGTTAGAGAGGGCAGTGCAACAAACTAGCTTCGCTGTAATGTTAGAGAGGGCAGTGCAACAAACTAGCTTCGCTGTAATGTTAGAGAGGGCAGTGCAACACACTAGCTTCGCTGTAATGTTAGAGAGGGCAGTGCAACAAACTAGCTTCGCTGTAATGTTAGAGAGGGCAGTGCAACACACTAGCTTCGCTGTAATGTTAGAGAGGGCAGTGCAACAAACTAGCTTCGCTGTAATGTTAGAGAGGGCAGTGCAACAAACTAGCTTCGCTGTAATGTTAGAGAGGGCAGTGCAACAAACTAGCTTCGCTGTAATGTTAGACAGGACAGTGCAACAAACCAGCTTCGCTGTAATGTTAGAGAGGGCAGTGCAACACACTAGCTTCGCTGTAATGTTAGACAGGACAGTGCAACAAACCAGCTTCGCTGTAATGTTAGAGAGGGCAGTGCAACACACTAGCTTCGCTGTAATGTTAGAGAGGGCAGTGCAACAAACTAGCTTCGCTGTAATGTTAGACAGGACAGTGCAACAAACCAGCTTCGCTGTAATGTTAGAGAGGGCAGTGCAACACACTAGCTTCGCTGTAATGTTAGACAGGACAGTGCAACAAACCAGCTTCGCTGTAATGTTAGAGAGGGCAGTGCAACACACTAGCTTCGCTGTAATGTTAGAGAGGGCAGTGCAACACACTAGCTTCGCTGTAATGTTAGAGAGGGCAGTGCAACACACTAGCTTCGCTGTAATGTTAGAGAGGGCAGTGCAACAAACTAGCTGCGCTGTAATGTTCGAGTCCCACTCAGCCTCCTGGTATGCCAAACTTTGGTCTTCACGATGAAGACGACAACAGAGATGCCGCCGAGTTCGAGGTTTGCCCTCAGCTTACAATTCCCTGGATAATGGAACAGTCTTCCTCTGGCCGTTCTTTGCTCTTAAGGAATAACCTGGCCAAAAGATGAACAGAACGCTGGCAATAACAGTATCCTCAGCTTAGGGTTTGACATACTCTAAGAAAGTTGAAGAAAACTGCTCTCTCTGGGACACCACCAGTGACTAGCCAGATCTTCACCACACGGCAGTGGCTGAGTTTTTCTATAGTCTTAAGTTCCCCAGGGCCCAAATCAAAAGGGCTGAAGACGGATGACTGTCAGAAGTCATCCTTTGTGACGTCGTGATCGTTAGTTCCTTTGGTTCACAGTCGGCAAGAACGAAGCTGGGATGTTGTCGACCACCAAACCTTCGTGACGCCTTCAGCATCAGTTTCTTGGATCCAAAGTCATCAGTGATGAAGGTGACTGACGATCAGAAGCCATCATTCGTGACATCTTCACCGTCAATGCCTCAGGACTAAAGTCAGCGATAACGGGGATGGGTGACTGTCAGAAACGATCCTTCGTGACGCCTTCATTATCAATTCCTCTGGACCAAAGCCAGCAATTATGAATATGGAAAGTTGTCACCAACCGTTTTTCGTCACACTTCCATTAGCGATAGGCAGCCAGCGACCCTCAGACATCATTCCCAGCATTACGCTTGGAACAACCCTGACGTCACATTTAAGGCAGCATGGAGGATGGAAGGCCAAAGGCGGTTGTGGAAGGGCAAAGGTCACTACCACCACACCACAGGCAGCATGGACGTCAATGCCACTGTTGCCTCGATTGATTATCATAATTTTCTTTCAGGCAGTGTATAACCACTTCCAACGATCTCTCTCTCTCTCTCTCTCTCTCTCTCTCTCTCTCTCTCTCTCTCTCTCTCTCTCTCTCTCTCTTCAAGAGTCGTACATGCTCAACACGGTCGACTTCCATTCACTTAAAGAGTGCGTCTTCGAGTGTAACTCAAACTTACTGACCAGCGTTGCAAGTGTCTGACAGTCAGACAAACCTGTCTGTCTGTCTGTCTGTCTGTCTCTGTCTCTGTCTGTCTGTCTGTCTGTCTGTCTCTCTCTCTGTCTCTGTCTCTCTCTCTGTCTCTCTCTCTCTGTCTCTGTCTCTCTCTCTCTCTCTCTCTCTCTGATTATTGATTTTTAAAAATGGACAACGCTTCAAAACAGTAAGGAGGTGAATGTGTGACACTGACGGTGTAGCCACAAGGATCTGCGCCTTTTGTAAAATGCATAAGTTAGATAGGATTTGCTGTTCATTTTGTAAACTTATTGCTGCTTTGCAATTTGCTTATGTATGATAACACCTACAGTATATTTTGTTGTCTGTGGTACTGTTCTCTTTCCACTGTTTCCAATTGTAAATTTCTTTACAAGCGAATAAAAGCGTTTGCCCTTGGGAAATAAAAACAAAAACAAACAAACAAACAAAAATATGTGCAGGTGTTTGTGTCTGTCGGGCCTGGTTGATGCCGGGGCATATGATGAAAATAAGCGTTGAACACAACTCTGCCATACAGTCTCAGACCAGAATTGATATCCGTAGCAACATCATCATCATCATCATCATCATCATCATCATCATCATCATCATCATCTTCATCATCATCGTCGTCGTCGTCGTCGTCCTCATCGATCAAGATGAAAACGTCTCAAAATATGTCTGTTAATGCCCTAGTCTCATGGTCACCTCAGTGTTGATTGAATCTCCACATCTTGGACCTTGGTTTGATTCTATCGAGGTCACCAGCAT
>CM065735.1:56883617-56886117 GCA_033310375.1 Conus canariensis | reverse complement strand
AAAAAAATATGTCGACCCTCAAAGCGAAGCATCTTTTGAAATCTGGAGCTTGTTGCGTTCTGCTGCGGCAGAGAAAAAAAAATGACTGTCACGCCATCAACGTAGTTGAAGTGAATAATATATTTCACACACACACCACACACACACACACACACACACACACACACACACACACACACACACACACACCACACACTCACACTCACACACGCACACCTAGAATCAGTCTTCTCCTGGACCCACTGGAATGCAATATCTGCTGTATAAGAAATAATCCAAAGTCTCTGAGGTGCTCCCTGAATGATAAGTTCATCATGGAATAACTGGAGACTATCGAGCAATGAATAATAATAGCTGATGGAGAGTACATTCCCAAAGAGGAAAACTAAAATGACATAAAACAGTTTGGAACAACACCAGTTCTGAACATTGCCCGGGAAATGTTTTTCTTTTTTATTTTATTTTATTTTATTTTTTTACCTTTTTTTCATTTTCTGACTAAATCCTTACAGAACATGAGTATTTTAATTTGCCAACCCACAAAGGAGGCATCCCGGCAGTGCCTGGCTCTGTACAGCATGCCACTATTATGACTTACAGAAACAGACCAAGCAGTTAAGGTAGAGAATTGAATTACTTGACGTGGTGTGGCTTGCTCGATCTTTCAAACGCAGAGGGATCAGTACCACAGAGAATGATTCCTCTGGCCCTCGAGATGGAAGCAAGCAGGACAGGAACCAGTGGCCAAGCAGATTCTGTGGATGAAGTGGGGCTGGATTGGACACACTGTCAGGAAGCCAGCATCCAGCACCATACGCCAAGTCCTCACATGGATCCCGCAGGGGAAAAAGGAAGAGAGGCCGACCTCGCAGCAGCTGGAGGCAAGACACTGACGCAAAGATAAAGAGGCAGGGGACCAACTGGACAGGAATTCAGCGAGCAGCCCAGAACCGAGTGCGATGGCAGAGTGTAGTCGATGGCCCATGCTCACCCTTGAGCTATGGGCCTAAGTAAGTAAGTCGAGATGTATCACGTCCCTAAGAATAGTCAAGAAATACTGTAGAAAAAACCATATGGCTTGTCAGTAAGGTTCCCCACGAGGATATACACAACAGAATGTACGAATCTAGAGGCAGGCATAGTCATGGGATGTGCAATGTCTCCAGTATTCTTTGTTCTGGCAATGGAGTTCACTTTGAAAGCTGGCACGAATCATGCAGGTTCGGCCAATCTCGGGAATTGATACCAGATGGTTGCTCTAAAATCTCACCTGGTTGACTCAACAGTTCTTTCCACAGAGAAAGATGCGTCTCTTAGATAATCGAGATGTTTCATTACAGATGGTTTTGATGGCAGAGAAATCACGAAGCTTGCCTAAAGTGCTATAAATTGTATTGTGCTATGTATGTCACCAAATGTCTATACTTTATATACATACATCATGCTATGATGAGTGATGCTTTCGTTTCTGTTTATCTCTTTCTTTATCTATTATTTATTTACGGGCTGCTTTGTTACTGATTTCTTACTTTTGCTGTTGCTGTGTATACAGTATCTGTTTGCTAAAAAACAAACAAACCCCACAAACAAAAAAAAAAAAAAATTAAAGGTAAGAAAACCTTTTTGAAAAAAAAGAAGAAATTACGAAGTATTTCCCTACAGACAGAAAGAAACAAAAAAAGATGACATAATTACGTTCACTGTAACCAGCCAAGCCACTCCAGCAGTGACAGAAAAAGTAACCAAAGCCATGGAAGGTCTTACGATGACTGGCTATAATTATACACAAACAGAGGCAGAAAGAAACATAGCAAGTGGCAGAAGAAAGCCTGCAGGATAGTAGAGAAATGTGGCTTCACTGGCAAAGACAAGGTCTGGTGTCGGCAGTTCATGCTGATCTTGAAGCTTCTCTACTATCCATTGAAATACAATATCACCACTACTGAAATGGAGTCAGTGAACACCAACATCAACAAGCACGCAACTAATGGCTGGTATCCCACCTGGTCTCACTAACATTGGCTCGAATACCACCAGGGACAGCTGAAACTACCGCTGTGGTCCATCCTGGAGGATTATGAAGTCGACACAATGAGGTGACTAGCAATTCTTGATGACTTTTGAGACAAGGTTGCGAGGTTTTTTTATTTATGTATGTACTTATCTATTTGTTTATGTATTTATTTGTTTATCTATTTATTTATTGTATTGATCTACTTTCTATTTTTAGAGTACTTGTGTAGCGCCTATCCCCGGCCAGAGACCAAGCTCTAAGCGCTTTGCAATCCGCCTTCTCGTTTACACAACGGGCTGCCTACCTGGGTAGAGCCGACAGAAGAACTGCCTGCTGACGCTTCATTCAGTCGTTTCCCATGCATTCAGTCAACACCGCTCATTCAAGTTAACAACTCTTTCATTCTTTCGATTTCTCACGCAGGGTGCATGCTATGTGTAACGTGTCATCCATACCAACGGCCAAACTGGCCTTCTCTTCTCTTCT
>CM065735.1:56856117-56873617 GCA_033310375.1 Conus canariensis | reverse complement strand
ACAAATTTTCAGAAAGATCGGCCAAGTACTTTCTGAGATATTCCATAAAGAAGAAAAACGGTTACAGGCCGTTACAGCCGTTAGTAACGTCTATAACGGGGTAAGCTAAAACATATGGCATTATTCGTGACGCATAATGAACATACCTGCTAATTTTCACAAAGATCGGCCAAGTACGTTCTGATATATTCCATGAAGAAGAAAAATGTTACAGGCCGTTACAGCCGTTAGTAACGGCTATAACGGTAAAATTACATATCGGGCATCATCCGTGATGCGTAATGAACATACCTGCTAATTTTCAGAAAGATCGGCCAACTACTTTCTGAGATATTTCATAAAGAATAAAAATCGTTACAGGCCGTTACAGCCGTTAGTAACGGTTACAACGGTGAAATAACACATCGGGCATCATCCGTGACCCATGATGAAAATACCTACAAATTTTCAGAAATATCGGCCCAGTAGTTTTGTCTGGAGCGAGTGGAACACATTTTGACCACGGACGGACGGACACACACACACACACACACACACACACACACACACACACACACACACACACACACAGCATTTCTTCGTTCCCATTCTAAAGTACTCCCTGTTCTATAAAAACTGAAAGTACAAAAAGACGCTGCCGTCAAGTAAATCACTGGGCACAGTTCATTGCCACTATTATTGCATTTCTGGAGAACGAAACCAGCACAACTCCAGACACAGCCAAGCTCTCGCTACACGGTCTTTGGTGCGCTCTGAAGAGACTCCTGGGCTGAAGTCCTTCCCGCTGTCAACTGGACTTTTCCTGTGGCCAGTGGGTCTTTCCTCACCGCCATAGGGCCTTTCTTCAGCGTTGGCCAAAAAGGCAGGCAAGTAATAAACAGACACTCGAAAGTGCCGGTGGGACCAAGAGAAGGGGGGGGGTACAACCTAACTCATAGCCGTCTGGGCCTTTTCAAATGTAGCGTATGTGTATGTTCTCTATTATATGTATTTGTTGTATGATTGAACGTTATAGGATGAAGTTTTTGTAGTGATATTTGAAGAATAAGTGAATGTCACATTGGTAGGATTAGGATTTGTTAGTTATTGTAGTAATAGTATTTGTAGTTGGGTGTAAGGTGTATTATTGTATATGAGAAGGGTGAATGTAGTATGACTTTGTAAAGCGCTTAGAGAAATTCGTTTGATTAAGCGCTATATAAGAAATCATTATTATTATTATTATAAGTACTGTCCTCAACTGCCAAAACAGTCAGCCGGGAACAAAACTGGACCAATTTTGGAAGGGCATTTCAATACGATGTCACGGGACATAACTGCTCCCTGACAGTTTACATAGGGTGCAAGCTCGCACAGGGCATTCCATTAAGACCTCAAGACCATAAGAGATTCCTGGCAGATGTCATTGCGTGATGGCCACTTGACCTGATATAACAACCTCCACAGAAGCGTTCCCATGGGTGTACCATCCCATGATTCTTTACTGAAGAGCTCACTGGTAAAAGCCTTCATCACCAAGCAAACTGCTGCGCGCATCCCGCAGCCTCAATTGTTGCTTTTTTCCAGATTCCAGACACAGGTAAACTTTCGACTCCTGATTAAAGTGTCTGTTCTGTTACTTTGTCTAAAGTCTACCCCATTTTAGGAGCTAGCTCTGTGCTTGTGTGGAAGTGCTTCTTTTCACGTTGTAACCGGTATGAAGCCTGAAGAGTTGTTTATACGGACCTTCTATCCTGGCCGCTAAAAGATCAGTGGATCAAAGTACAGATGAACCCTCACTGCTGAAGCCTTCTTTCTTCTACAGCCTTCTTTCTCGGCGCAGGTCGGTCACTGGACCATACACTATAACAGAACTTTTTTTTTTCTTTTGATTTGCACATTTAAAGCGTTGAAGCTCAATTTGGACATGCATGTGTGATAACATTTAACAATGGACAATGACGTTAATATCAAGTACGGTGGAACTGCAGTCGTAACAGAAACATCGTATGGAACGTTTTTTGTTTTTAACACGTAGGGCCGCAATACCATCAGCAGAAGGCAATTATAGTAGTTGTGGTAGTTGGAGCAGCAGCACCAACAGCAACAGGAGCAGCAGCAGCAGCAGCAGCAGCAGCAGCAGCAGCAGCAACAGCAGCAGCGCAGCAGCAGCAGCAGCAGCAGCAGCAGCAGCAGCAGTAGTAGTAGTAGTAGCAGCAGCAGTAGTAGCAATAGATTTTGTTGTTGCTGTTGCCGCTGTTGCTGCAGCTGCAGTTGTTGTTACTGTTGTTGTTGTTGTTGTTGATAGTGATGATGATGATAATGATGATGATGATGATGATGATAATGATGATGATGATGATGAGAAGGAGGAGGAGGAGGAGGAGGTGGAGGAGGATGTTGTTGTTGTTCTTGTTGTTGTTGCTGTTGTTGTTGTTGTCGTTTTTTGTTGTTGTTATTGTGTGATTAATTTTCAAAATATTCAAAAGTGGTCATGAATTCAAATCTTCCATTTACATAGAAATAATGTTATCAATATCTAATCGATGACAACACGAAAACAATTTGTAGATATGTAAAATACCTTCCAAAAACCGCTAACCTGGAAGGTAAGTACTCTCTGCATGTTTTTTTTGTTTTGTTTTCATGTTCAGGAAAAGGTGCCACATAGGTTTGAGATAAGTGTATGAAGACTGATGAACGTGTTAAAGCTTTGTACAGATACGTTTTATTGAGAATAGGAAACGTTTTAAAGCTTTGCACAAAGGGACATTCTGTACACTCTCCATTACTGTAGAACATTATTTTACAAATGATGGAAAGGTTTATGAGAGCAAAAACTAACGAACACCAAGTCTGTCAGTCTGTCATATTTTGAGGCGATATTTGATTGCGTAATCAGGAGCCAAAATCGTAGACAGAACAACAACAAACACCCTCCATGTGTGTGTGTGTGTGTGTGTGTGTGTGGTGTGTGTGTGTGTGTGTGTGTGTGTGTGTGTGTGTGTGAGGGGGGTTGTTTGTGTGTGTGTGTGTGTGTGTGTGTGTGTTGTGTGTGTGTGTGTGTGTGTGTGTGTGTGTGTGTGTGTGTGTGTGTGTGTGTGTGTGTGTGTGTGTGAGTGATGATAACAACCAAATGTTAAAATCAATGAAACAGAATACATTGAACAATAACCAATGATGATGAATATGATAAAAAAAAGTGACAACCAACATAGTCGACACCGCTGCGTAGGTCTGCTTTGTCTTAAAAGAAACAATAAGGTTGAATCACAGCGCTTTAGATGAGTTTGTATAATATCAATTTGTCTCCCAATAATATCTGGTCTTGCTTGACACTGCTTATTGTCCCTTTGATGGCATTTAACTCCAGTTTCGTGATGGCATAGAAAAGACATTCCCTGCCTCTTATGTATGATAGATAGATAGACATATAGATAGATAGGTAGATGTAGAGAGACAGGGAGAGAGGGAGAGAGAGAGAGAGAGCGGAGAGAGAGAGAGAGAGAGAGAGAGAGAGAGAGAGAGAGAGAGAGAGAGAGAGAGAGAGAGAGAGAGAGAGAGACAGAAAGATAGGTAGGTAGATAAAACATTCACAATCTATCAGATTCAGGTTATCATCTTGGATGCCAGCTTGAGTTGTGATATTCGAAGCTTAGTTAGGTCCATAGAAAACAAAGAAATACTTACGTTTCATCACTGTATACTATAAACTGCTATCAATTGGAAGATTGTTTTGTCCTTCTGCTTTTGTTAATCGGTTCAATAGCATAGAAGACAAATCATTTTAATTTGACTTTAAATTTTATGAAACTTTTGTTTCATTTAAGTTTCTCAAAACCTTTTTTTTTTTTTTTTTTTTTAGCTAATGACAGCCAGGTGTGCACTTTGTCATATCTGTAAAATGTATCAACTGTTCTTTAGTTTTCAGCATAATGATGTTTGATTGATATGTACAATTCCGCACCCGTTTCAATATAAATCCTCCAATGCCATGACATTTTCGAGCTGCGCATAATATGGAATATCACCTCTGAGATGAAGTTCTGAATGACACGTTTCAAACCATGAATGTCAAGAACTATACAACCGCTCAAGACACGAACTCCACCCACAACAATTTGTCACTTAACAAAGGGTGCCTTCAGCTCAGGTTCAACGAGTCACAACATTTACCCTGGGACAATCCTCATAACATTGTCAGTCAGGAAGTAGAAGCATATGCTCATGCAGTCAAAGACATTGCACTAGCATTCTGCTACCTGATTGGTGGACCAGTCAACGTTATCAACATGGCGGTGTTCTTTAAACAAGGTCTTCAGGATCGTGTCAACCTCTGCCTGTTCATGCTTGCTGTGTCTGATGAAGTCTTCTTAGCCTCATCTTTTCTTGTGCATGCCGAGAATATATATATGCACTTGAGTGTGCAAGCGTTGAAAACCCCATTGAATGAATTCATGGCCAACAACAATCTCATTTTCCTTTTAGGTTCCACTTATATTTCCTTCTCTTTGTCCGCCATCATCGCCTGTGAGAGATGTTACTGTGTCCTCAGACCCCTGAAGTACCAGACTCTGCTCAGCACCAGAACCATGGCTGCCATCATTATTTGTCTGTTTCGGGGTGTGTTCAGTTTGTTTTTCATTGTGTCGTACCGATACTTCATTCGGTGCGCGTATGATCCTGTGACTGATAAAGTGATGATGATGATAACTGGCGGTGAGTTTTACATGAATCACAAACAATTAATCGAAACTCTGGAGAGTAGCATATTCGGAGCTGGTTTGCCTGGAGGGTTGATGATTGTAATGATAACAGCGACGATAATCACCACGGTGAAACTTCGTCAGATTGTGACGTGGCGTTCTGAAGCATCGTCATCACTTTCTGCCCGTGAAGTGGCGCTCACCAAAATGTTGGTTGGAAATTCCGTGTTCTTCATCATCTGCATTTCTCCCGTCTGTGTTTTCCTGTGTGCTTATCTGTTCATGCCAGAAATAACTGCGGGTGGACGATATCATAATTTCTTCTTCACCACACTTTGGGTATTAGAAACACCCATCTTCGTCAATTCCTCCTTCAATTTCTTTATATACTACAGTATGGGATCTCGATTTAGAGAAACGTTCTGGACAATATTCAGTAAACGGGCCACACGATGAGGAAAATAGAATTTGAGAAAACAGAAGTGATGAAAGGTCTTGGTAAACACCAATTGTCTCCCCAGTGAATCTGATCCAGTGGATGAAAGGCGTGGGAGCAGGCAAAATGAATAGTTCTGTCTTCAAGATGGGCTATGATGGTCTCCTTAGGCTGCTAGTGAAAGATTTCATATTTATAATTTCTTTCCCTGGCTTTCTGTCCTCATCTTCATTATCTACCCCCGCCCTCTGCCCTTCTGGATTTTTCCCCATCGAATCTTTAGCAAGTCATTAATATAATGATGGAGGAATTGTTAGTCTGCACATGTTTCCTCCCACTATTAAATCCTGTGTATGTGTGTGTGTGTGTATGTGTGTGTGTGTGTGTGTGTGCGTGCGTGCGTGCGTGCGTGCGTGCGTGCGTGCGTGTGGGCGTGTGTGTGTGTGTGTGTGTGTGTGTGCGTGCGTGCGTGCGTGTGTGTGTGTGTGTGTGTGTGTGTGTGTGTGTGTGTGTGTGTGTGTGAGAGAGAGAGAGAGAGAGAGAGAGAGAGAGAGAGAGAGAGAGAGAGAGAGAATATTCATCTGTGTGCTATACGTTGTTGTAAAGCATGCCAATACTGATTCCATCACAGCCACACCATGCTTATAGAAAAGCAAGACTTAAGCATGCTACACATGTAAATATCAGTGATTAAATATTAAATGCTTCCTACCAGACCTTGTACTTTCCCTGTTTGAATCACAGAATATAATCCATTTCAAACTGATCTCACATATATAGGCACACATCAATACAAATTGTTGCTCCACTTTCGTCTTCATAGTAAGCCTACTCATGACTGGCTCTCACAATTTCATAACATCTGTATTTTAGAGAGAGAGAGAGAGAGAGAGAGAGAGAGAGAGAGAGAGAGAGAGACAGAGAGAGAGAGACAGAGAGAGAGAGAGAACTCAGAACTCAGAATATTTACTTGACAGTCCACAGGCCCATATCAAAGTGAGTGAACAAGGTCAAAAATGATATGATATCATTTCTGGCTCGGTCATTTTGAAGGGAAACAAAATCTATATGATTAAAAGTAATTAATCCCATAATTACTGGCGACAATAATGTTCCAAATCTGTAATATAGATCACATCCTAGAGACTCTAATGACTTTGTTAAAACGGGATCCTGCGTTAAATCATACATAAAATCTTGTTCAGAATCAATGGGAGCAAATCTACTAACTAGTTTAGTGTACAAACTAAGAACCGTTTGCCCAACACTTTTTACCATTCTTGACCCCAGTTGCGCTTCATACCTGTTGTGATACTTTACAATGTCTTGCGTCGACATCTGTTGAATCTGTTCTATGCTGAATTCATTTCCAAGGTACTGTTTTGTTTTTCCACACGCCGCCAAAGAATACAGCCTTTCCTTTTGGCGCATAATAGCTTGGTCATCAACTTGATCATTTGTAAGTTCAGGAAGTAAATCATCGCAGTTCATGTTTTATTAATGAATAAATATTATTTTATTTTTTAAAAATGAGCGCCGAAAAAACTATTACTAACCTTGTATACCATTCTGCTGTTATTGGAGGCCTAAGTGTAGGATACACAATGCTTGGTAAAAGCCTGTTAAAAATAAAACCAGCAGATCTTGGCAAACTAGACTTTGAAGACTCAGCAAAGCTGATTGCTGTTATTACAGCTTCATTTGCTACGAAAGATTTTCTAGTTAAGCAAGGAATAATTCCAGACAGTATCAATATGTAAAATTAAAAAAATACGTTTATAAAAATGGCTTCACTCGTAATGATGATTGGTGGCGCTGTGGTTAATGCGCTTGCTTTTAGCGGAAGTAATTACGCATTTAGTAAACTACGGGATGACGGCGAGAGAAAAAGACATAACAAAGCTATGGAGCAACTAGCCGCAGCACAAGCTGCGTATGAAAAGCAGAGAATTGAGCAGTTAGATTTTATTAACGATGAACTGAAAAAACAGGGACATGCAGCTTACACATTTAAAGATGTTGATCAAGCAATAAAAGAATATTATCTTGTAACAGGCAAACAAGTTGAAACATTGCCCCCACCAAAATTTAGCGACTTTTCTCAACCATCAGAAAAACAAAAGATGCAAGAAATATTGTTTATTGTCTTTGGCATGACCGTTGTGTATTTTGTTGCACATAATATTGGCTGAATAAAAAATGAACAAGATCTATTATTCGCCAAAAGGATATTGGAAGGGAATAACAGCAATTAAAAAGCTAAGCCAAGCAGCTGGAGTCAGTGAACAAACAGCAAAGGAATGGTTATCTAAACAAGCGATTTGGCAAATTTATTTACCAGCGCCTAAACGAATACAAAGACCACACTTTGTCAACACAATACCGAACGACACCCATCAAATGGATCTTCTATATTTACCCCATGATACGATTAGACGAAAAAGATTTAAGTACGCACTTACAGTCATTGACATAGCTTCAAGATACAAAGATGCGGAACCATTAACACAAAAGAGTGCTTCTGCTGTTGCTGTCGCTATACAACTGATATATCAACGAGGACCCTTAACTTATCCTCGCATGATTCAAGTTGATGATGGGAAAGAATTTAAAGGACAAGTGAATCAATTATTGTTAAAACATAGAGTTACCATTAAAAGAGGCATTCCAGGAGTTCACAGATCACAGGGTTTGGTTGAAAACTTTAACAAACAGTTATCTGAAAGACTTTTCTCCTACCAGTATCACAGAGAGCTGATTGACAATTCTCGCAACACAGAATGGGTTAGAAGACTGCCCTCAGTTCTACGTGCAATGAATAATGAAGAATTTAAAGGTCTAAAACCAGTACAAGCAATCAGAAAACAAACAATAAATGTTGTTGAAGGAGAGTCTTCATCAAGCAAACTATTACCATTTGGTTTGAAAGTGAGATACCTTTATTCGCCGGGAGAAGCGGAAGGGGACACTCGCATCAGGGCAACAGATCCAGTTTGGAGTGTTGATCCATATGAGATAAAAAAAATTGTGAAAATGAATCCGCCTGTGTATTATTTACGAGAAACTGACACAACAAAACGACCAGCCCCTCAAAGATCTTTTGTGAAAGAAGAACTGCAGATAATCCCGCCAGACACAGTTCCGCTTAATTAATTTACGTAAATATATTTGAGTTTAAAATGGAAGCTCAAAAAAAATTATTTGCGTATAAATTTATTATTAAAACAATGATAAAGAATAAACTGCCAATAGATCCTAATATTTATGAAAAAATCAAAAATCTTGAAACAACAACCACAAATAATCCGGCTATACTGGATAAAGAAATTACTGAGTATCTAATTGCGCTTGACCAAATGTCCTCCAGTGCCCAATTGCATATGAATACTCTGGATTAACAAATACTCGTTTAGTGTTTGTTCTATCTAATGACTTCTTTGTTACAACAGTTGTGTTAATCTCATGCAGATTAGATCGCAGCTTGTAATTGTCATGATGAAAAGTCTTATTGCCAAACAATGCTTCTTTGTAGTTGTCATGTGATATGTTTGACTGCACAACACTACGAGATATTCCCTTTGCTTTTTTAACAACTTTTTTTGGCTTGAAAGACTGTACATTTTCGACCTCAAACCAACAAACTCCTTGATCACATCTCCAGATAATTCATCCTTCATCTTACCTAAAACCTTTTTGTTAACAGTTGAATGCAAAGGCGAATCTTTAGGGTAATCAGATGTGTCGTACCATCCAGCATGCTCTTTTGCTACTTCTAATTCCATGTCTTTGTAAAAATCTTCAGTAGGGATGTCGATTACAAATGAATCTGTATCTGTGTACAGAACTCTGGACTCAGGATACAAGGGCTTAAAGTAGTCGTAAAGAAATTCTAACATCAAAAGCTTCGACAGCTCTAAAACAGTAAACCCAATAAAAACGGGCTTGTCCAATTTGACTTTCTTTTTTTTCATCATTATGCCAAAAAGCTGATCATGAAATCTTCTGAAGTCCTGATAATTAGGTTTTGAAGTCAACTTAATTGCAACGTTTTCTCTGGTGACCAATCTAACATCTTTACGCTTGTGCGGATTTTCCATAGTCTTTCCAAAACAGCTGTTGTTCATCAACTTGAAAAAGTCTTTTTCTGAAGCATCTGTGGATTTAGTTCTGAGATCAGTGTTCTTCATTATGTATGGTTTCATGAACTGTTCTTGATCAAATGCAATTATACGATGAACTGCTGTTAACTTTAAACCATGTCTTAAATAAAATTGGAGAAGTCTGTAATGGCAGACATAATTTTTTTTGCCTCGAAGATTAGGCACAAGTTTAGGCGGTTCTGTCATTGACACTTTTAGACTTTCTGCCGCTAATGGATAGTCATTATGGTAATCATGAAGTTCATGAGGATATTCTAAATCAACTTCTAGAATGAGACCTCTTTTACGATCAGCTTCTAGAGTAGGTAGCCATTTTAAAAACTTTTGAATGTCTTTGAGTCCTGTGTACATTTTAAAGTTGCGTAATGGAAGTGATTGCGCCATTGCCCATCCATACAGATTGTTTGCATCTAAATACATGAGATAGTTAGACCTTTTACTTGGATCATAGTTGTCTAAATACTTGTTGTTTGCTTTACAGTAATGGTGCGACGCCATACTGATTCCCCCACGCAATCCGTTTTCAATCATCTGAAGCATTGGCAGGTCAGACAATAAATCAATTTGTACTCCAGTAAATTTTAAGAAAGCGTCCCAGCTCATCCCGGGCGCAGAAATATAATGCGCGGGATCCAGGCTGTAATGTTTCATGCAGGTCTTCCTATAATTTTCAAAGACGTCCGCCAACAAACAGGTATCCGCCATTAAATAGGAATCATGATAGTCTCCCATCGTTTTACACTCTAACTTCTGCCACGCATCTTGAGCATAAGAATAATCAGAATCACTGATGTCCTTTCCTCTAAGACTACTAAAGAACGCGCCTTTAGGCGGAAGTGTATCTTCGTCAAACCTTTGCCAACTGTTCATGTACTCATAAGGGTAAACGCCCTTTCTAACAAGAGTTGGGTCAAAATAGTGATCTGTTATTGGGCAGGACTTTAAGGACATAGCCAGTGACTCTAATGAACCCATCATGTGTTGCATAGAGTCGTAGAAAGACATGTTATTTAAAGTGAAACACATGTACTTTTCTGATGACTGTGCAATGCATGACACCCTGAAGTCGCTGGTTACTGCTTGCATTATAAGGTGAGAGTCGTAACCTCGCAAGTTGTGAAAGAATATAGGCAGCTTCCATGTCTTTGGTTCAAACTTTAGTTGAAGATTGCATTTGTTATGTGCTGCTCCTCTAAACTTTCCACTAATGTGATCATGGTCTCTTACTGTTGGATTCTCTGCGGTGGCAACCAAGGCCGCCCCACAAATCCAACAGTGAGTGGCTGAGTCATACTGTTGTTGGTCTTCAGGCGTCATTATGATTTCAGATAAATTCAGATTATTAGAACAGGCATTACGCACTTGCTGCATGCGTTTTAAGAAGTATTTTGCAGCATTTGGTCCTCTGTATAATTCTGGCTTTGAATGGGCGCCATCCGACCTAACAATGATGAAGGCAAATGAGCAAATCTGATGATTACTCATTAAGACTGTTTTAGGAAGTTTCTGTGGGGTTGGTCCTTCATAAGGAACAATGAGTGATTCGAAGTCTGCGTAAACAACATATGGACTAGTTTGCAACCGTTTCCAGTTCTTAAAACTAACTTTACTGCCTTCTCCGGGCGTAATTAGTTCTGTATCACAGTCAACTGGGCTAATACAATGTTTTATATGTTCGCTCGCAGCTTGAACGGACGAAATTCTTGTTAAACATTTTCTACAGAATTCTTGTTTGCTATGTTGTTTTGTAGTATGCACTAGTAATCTACTCATTGTGCGTATTAGAGTGTAGTGCAACCCATTAAGGCTTTGCATCAGGAGTAAGTCTACATGAGTTTTGGTTGGTTCGCCTATTGTTGGACTGTTCTTTGACACTCTAATTGGCAGAAGGTTGGTTTCTTCAGACCATGTGTAGACATTAACAGTTATTGATGGATTTTGTTTTTCAAACTGATCAATTTTGTCTACAGCCATAGGAAATTCAAGGCCGTTAAAGTTAAGATCATTGGCCCACTGTAAATAGTTAGATACTCTCTCTGCATTTTTGGCAACGTGATGCAGCCTAGCAAGAACGCACCACATAAAACATTTGTCGTCTGAATTCTTTATGTTCAGAACTGCTTTCTTTGCAACTAATGTTGGAGGCAGTGGAATGTAAGACTTGCCTACAATCGGCTCATACTTAGCCTGTCTTAATCTGATGTCTAGGACTTCACCCTCTGACCAACCAGAGCCTCTCATTTTAGCTGCTTCAGAGGCTTCATTAAACTGTGTAAGAAGTTGATCTGCCCAACCAGGTGTTAAGTCATTATGAGAAAGAATAGTCTGCTGTTTAGTTGAGACCCAGACTTCTAGATTTTCTTCGTTTATTGTTATATAGTCGATTAAAACAACTATCCTTACTTTAACTGGGGGGTTTATTGTTAGTTTACTTGGAACTTGAGAAATAGCATGTACAACGCTTGCCTGCACGTTTGTTGGATCAATAACTTCTAAAACGACCTCATTTAAAGCTTTTGACAAACGCTCTTCCTCGAGCATTGCTTCAAACAATTCATCTGAACCTTCATATATCTTATCCATGCTGAGTTTCTTTTCTAACTCAAAATATTTATTTAAATTTAAAAAAAAATACTTAATCAGAATCAATATCAACGGTCTTTTTGTGCTTGGACTCATAAACTAAAGTATAAACGCCCTTTGGGGTTGTTAATGTGAGCTGTTTAGAACAGAGTTTAATGTTTCGTTTACTTTTTTTAAACATTCCTTTTTTATCTGGTCGGTGTCTGGTTGTTGAGAAAAAGTTGCCGTTGCCTTTCTTTGAAGATCAAACTTTTGTCTTTTGTAGTCCTCAAAATCAGCCTGTAGGCGACTAAATTCTTCATCCGTGATGTTTGAGTCAGCAAGTGCTTTATTTATTGTCAGTTTGAAGGAACTAAGTTTAGCTGTTATTAGTTGAACCATAGCTGTGTGCTTTTGGAGTTTAGCTTTTATTTTTTTGCTGACAGCACTTACAGCCAATGAACACAGGCCAAGAGTTAAAGACAAACCACCTAGAGGTATAGCTACCGGTGCACCTACGCCTGTTGCTAAGAGACCTACACTTGTTCCTGCTGATAGAGCACTAGTGATCGATGCTCCAGTATTAACATATGTAACAGCATTAAAGACAGCAGAATACCTTCGTTTGGTTTTGCTGTATTTTGAAAGGTCCTGCTCTAGTTTTTGTTGCATTTGTGTTATGTTTGTTAATCTGAAAGTTTTTATGTCTACAGCAACAGAGTTGCCTACTATCTCTTCTTTGGGCACTTTTGGATAAGTCGTAACAGACATGCTTTTTTTAAAAAATAAAAATAATTTAGTATTGGATATCTTTTAATCTGTTATCTTGAATATTCAGCTGCGCATCATATATTAAAAACAAATGTACATTAAGTGGTTTATCACTCTCTTTTTCTTTATCAATTTGAATGTTTATTACGTCTTTAACTGTTCTCCCACTCCCATGCAACTGATTATCCTCTGTTGACCTTAGGTCAATCCACAAACCGTATTTCGTTGTTAAATATTCATCAAGTCTAACACTGTGAAGGTGTAGATCTTTAGACGCAAGGTCTACTGTTGGACTTCTAGACCTCCCGCCTCCAAACAATTTTCTTATTTCATCAAAATGATGATAAGGTTTAAGCCCACTACCGTAGACTTGGTTAGGACTACCCTCAATTGAACATTGTACTTTCGTTATTTTAGGATTGATAAACTTTTCACTTTGTCTTTGGTATGGTTCTTTATCATCTTCACACAGCAATAAAATACCTTTAAGTGATCGTGCTGCGGCGCTAAAACTAAAATTCCATATAGTGTCTGCTCTGCTTTTAGGATATTTTGAATGATGAATCACTCTTTCGTAATATATTGCTAATTTTGACTGATATTGTTGCTCAATCAGCCTTGCTAAGTTAGGGTTGCTAACAATGTCAAACTCTAACGAGATGTCGAAAATGCTGTACTTGGAATCAGTGTCTGTAGATTTAATGACACGTTTGTATTCATTAAAAGTTAGTTCATATGACAATCTGTCTTTTAATGCTCCTTGAAAGTATGGCGCATGCGCTTTTAACAACTCAAAATCTAAGGGTATAGAAAAGCGATTTCCATAAGCAAAACTTACAGCTTCATACTTGTTGCCGGCTTTAGCGTCTTCGGCGTCTATTCTGTGTTTTAGTGCTTCGTTATTTTCGATTCCTTGAAACGCAAGATCGGCCCTTTCATTCGCGGTTAGCCATAGATCAGAATAGATTAGAAATATGTCTGCATTGTGTAAAGAAAATATTTCTTGCCCCTCAAGTTTTATAGAAATTTTCTTAACGATTGCCCGTCCCAGATTCTGTACAACTGTCCTGTTTGCGTCTGTTGCTGAATCAAGTTCTATTTTGAAAGTAAGCCGTGCAGATCCCGGCACAATCACTTCATCTGCTCCTAGGTCTGGAAATTTAACAGTAAGAATTTGATCTGAATCAATAGTAGATGGATTATTTGGAACAATAATATTCTGTTTATTTCCCTTCACGCCAAAGGGCTCTTTCAGTCTTCTATGCGGGTCAAGAATCGAGCCATATGCTTGTGACATTTTTTTTTTATAAAACAAAATAAAAAGTTAATTATTTAAAAACATGGCAGAAGAAGATTATGATGTTTTTGATCCTGGAGACGACATGAGTGAAATGACTCCTTTGACACATCCATTACAATCATTGCGGCGTGAATTAACAGAAAGTAAGGTCAAATCATTTTATCAAAGTTTAGGCCAAGAACCTCCTGATTTTATAGACCCTAATGATTTTGAAACAAAAGATGACCATTTGTTTGTGAGAAACGACGAAGGACAACTTGTTCAGCTTACAACTAAACCAGACTCATCAAAGTTTTTAAAAAAGAGTACAATTAGACAAAGGCTCAGTGTGAGCGAACAAAATCGCCTTGGCATTACTAAACCAAAATTAGATAGGGAAGCAGTTGCTAAACTTCAAAACACACTACAAAAACTCCCAACAGAAAACCAAATTCAAAACATACCCCTTAAAGATTTAAGCCCAACAGCAGACGAAATAATACAAGCAGAAACCAGTTTTTCAGAAGAAACAGCATTAAAAACTATGCACGATCCGCCGCTACCTATGAGAGAAATAACAGCCCTTGATCATGCTTTAAGAAGCATCAGAGGCGAATTAACAAACAATTTAGCAAAACTGGGTGAACTAGATGAGCATATAAAAAGAGAAAAAGAAAAACTAGTTGAGGCTGATGACCACAACTTAGGACCTGGTGTTAAAGAAAGAATAACACAAAGACTAAAAGATCTTGAACAAGAGAGATCAGCAAGACTAGAAGTGTTGTCTAATAACCGAGAACAATTACGAACTCAAGTGAGCAGAATAAGAGAAACTATCCAAAGAATTTTATATGAAGACACAACGTTAGCAGAACGAATAAGAACACTGTTTAGAGAGCAAGGTGTCACATTAGCGAGCGTTATAACAGCCTTAGGATTTGCAATAAGTACACTGGTGTTGGCTATTACAGGCGGCGGTGGTGGGGGGGTAGTGCCTCCGCCACCATCTCCTCCACCTGATAAATCATGGGTAAAAAAACAACTTGATCATCTTGCAAGTTTATTAAAAAAATTAGCCAGTAAGGCAATAGATCCTTTGCCTGGTATAATAGGAGGGATCGTTAGCTGGCTTTTGTCTGCCGCAAGTAAAGTAGTTGGCTTTATGGCTGAGCACTTATGGGCATTAGTTGTCTTAATAGTTGGGTTACTTTATAGTAAGATAAAGACCAAGTAATCCTAGGGCAGTTAATCCAATAACAAGTGCTGTCTTTTCATATTCATGGGGGTCGCTTTTATTCACCATGGGGATTGGTTGGGGGTGGGGTTTGGGGCCTTGGGGATTGGTGGGGATTCTTTTTTATTGCTATTGCTGGCTTAGAATTTATGTCGTTTTTTCCGACCTTCTCTTCTTTACCAGCCACAAGGATTTCATTATTATAGTTTATTATTGTTCCTATCTGGAGTCTGAGGTCAGAAGGCAGCATGTATAAACCAGTGCCAACAGCAAAGTCTACTTTCGATCTTGCGTATTGCAAAACATTTTGGTACCTTTTAATACTTGAAGGCAAATCAATTGCAGAATTAATAGAATCCTCTAAATTTGCTAAATATTGTTTTTGGGCGTCAAAGCCAGTAGAAGGATCAATTATGTTTGATCTCGTTTGTGCTTGCGAACCTAGCAAACACCAAACATAAGTACGAATAGAGTCGTTTATTCGTTCTATTCCCGCTTTTGTTAGACCCTTAGAAGTATCCAAAATAAATGTTGTCCATGCTGTTTTATGCTCTTGCTCTATGGACCCGAGGTGAACAGTTGTGCCTGAAGAGAAAGATGTGTAAGGAGGATTCCAATCATAGTTATACTTTCTGTGCACGCCCCAAAAATAAAGGGTGCCTAAACCATGATTAAGATCCAACTTTTGTCTAAAGTCTGTCTTTGGGTCAACATCAAATTCGTTACAGATCCTTTCAAAAGCCTTGTAATCTATTCTGTTGCTGAATGGATTAAACGTTTTGTCATTTGGTAATGGTGCTTGCAGTTCAGACAAAATACGTCTGAAGGTGTAATAAAAATGAAATCTATACACTGACCTCACCAAAGGAACAGGATGATTTAAATGATCAGCATACGACACTCCACACCCAGTTGATGCACAAAACACAGCAAAGTTTAACTGGTTCTGATAAAACTGCATCGGATGACTGAACCACACTTTCGTGATGTAGTCGTTTTTAATAGGAGGGTTAAGATATCTGTTTAATGGAGTACTAACCTTTACTTGAAAGGCGTCAGTCTGAGTCACAGAAATGTTGAGGGTATCAGTTGTTATATCTTTAGGACTGTAGTGCGGTCCAACAGAATATTTTGCATTAGTATATTTGAATGCACTCATTTTTAAATTTGTTTTAAAAATGTTTGTAACAATAACAACTCAAGACAGTCCTTCGTTTTTAGAATATGCTATTGATAATAACTGCGGAACCCAAAGGGTCGCACTCCATGAAATTTTTTACAAAGTCGTATGGTTTAATATAACTGAATCCAAGAAGAATAATAAGATTAAAAAATTTGGTAATATATCAAACTTAGTTAGCCAGTTAACCATACCTGATGGTTATTACGGGTTTTGCTCGCTGAAAGAAGCAATGAGTAACTTCGACATTACTCTCAAACTTAACAATGCAAATTTGAAAGTAATGTTGACATTCAAACCTGAAGAAAAAAGAGTAAGTTACAATTTTGATGTAGAGCTAGCTAAAATGTTAGGCTTTGCAACTAACAATCGATCAAGCGATCATGAATTTATAGTTACACCAGACAAAACTACTTATGAGGGAGAATATCCGCTCGATCTTGCATTACATTCATTACTCTATGTTCATTTGGACGAGCTGAGCACTGATGAAAACTTATATGATGGAAGGCCCTCAACTGTTTTAAGAGCTCTTCCATCAGGGAAAGCTGCATATTGCGATTATGAAATTATACAATTCCCTAATTTACAGTTTAAAAGATTAGCTTGTGGGAGGGTCGGATCGTTTAATATAAAAATCAAAGACCAAACAGGAAAAGTCGTAAAATGTGATAACCTGCACATTGTTTTAGAAATAAAATAATACGTTGTTTTAAAAAATGTCACGTGGACCAGACGATTCGGGGGTCACATTAGCGCCTGAGAGGTGTGTAACTTTAGAATTAAAAGACCTTGCAGACGTTGAGGACTTTGAACAAAACGGTGAGATAGGCACTTTATATGGTTTTGAGTACACTAAAGATGGTTATTATAAGCGCAAAGAGGTTGACGACAACAAAAGGTTTCCTAAACTAGAACAACTACGCAATGTAGAAGCAAATAATGCGGGTCAGTATGAATATAAAATAGTTCGAAAAACTGACAACAAATGGCACTTAGAACCATATTTAGAATGGGACATAAAATTTGAATTCTTAAGCCCATTTACATTTTTTGACCGTCAAAAAAGTTTCAGAAAAGCATTGAACTCTGGCCCTTTACATGTAAGTCTTATGCCAGAGGACAACAGTCGGAAAGAGATCGAAATAAAGCCGTTTGGGGACAAACAGTACATCCTCCACAGAAGAGAATCG
>CM065735.1:56846117-56851117 GCA_033310375.1 Conus canariensis | reverse complement strand
AAATTCCGTGTTCTTCATCATCTGCATTTCTCCTGTCTGTGTTTTCCTGTGTGCTTATCTGTTCATGCCAGAAATGACTCCGGGTGGACGATATCATAATTTCTTCTTCACCACACTTTGGGTGTTAGAAACACCCATCTTCGTCAATTCCTCCTTCAATTTCTTTATATACTACAGTATGGGATCTCGATTTAGAGAAACGTTCTGGACAATATTCAGTAAACGGGCCACACAATGAGGTAAATAGAATTTGAGAAAACAGAAGTGATGAAAGGTCTTGGTAAGCACGATTGTCTCCCCAGTGAATCTGATCCAGTGGATGAAAGGCGTGGGAGCAGGCAAAATGAATAGTTCTGTCTTCAGGATGGGCTATGATGGTCTCCTTAGGCTGCTAGTGAAAGATTTCATATTTATAATTTCTTTCCCTGGCTTTCTGTCCTCATCTTCATTATCTACCCCCGCCCTCTGCCCTTCTGGATTTTTCCCCATCGAATCTTTAGCAAGTCATTAATATAATGATGGAGGAATTGTTAGTCTGCACATGTTTCCTCCCACTATTAAATCCTGTGTATGTGTGTGTGTGTGTATGTGTGTGTGTGTGTGTGTGTGTGTGTGCGTGCGTGCGTGCGTGCGTGCGTGCGTGCGTGCGTGTGGGCGTGTGTGTGTGTGTGTGTGTGTGTGTGTGTGTGTGTGCGTGCGTGCGTGCGTGTGTGTGTTGTGTGTGTGTGTGTGTGTGTGTGTGTGTGTGTGTGTGTGTGTGTGTGTTGTGTGTGTGTGTTGGAGAGAGAGAGAGAGAGAGAGAGAGAGAGAGAGAGAGAGAAATATTCATCTGTGTGCTATACGTTGTTGTAAAGCATGCCAATACTGATTCCATCACAGCCACACCATGCTTATAGAAAAGCAAGACTTAAGCATGCTACACATGTAAATATCAGTGATTAAATATTAAATGCTTCCTACCAGACCTTGTACTTTCCCTGTTTGAATCACAGAATATAATCCATTTCAAACTGATCTCACATATATAGGCACACATCAATACAAATTGTTGCTGCACTTTCGTCTTCATAGTAAGCCTACTCATGACTGGCTCTCACAATTTCATAACATCTGTATTTTAGAGAGAGAGAGAGAGAAGAGAGAGAGAGAGAGAGAGAGAGAGAGAGAGAGAGACAGAGAGAGACAGAGAGAGACAGAGAGAGAGAGAACTCAGAACTCAGAATATTTACTTGACAGTCCACAGGCCCATATCAAAGTGAGTGAACAAGGTCAAAAATGAATCGGTACAAGCCACTCTTAACGAAAACTCAGCTGAATGGTGTTCAAAGTTAACAAAGAAGACATTCATGAAGCAACTGCAGCATTAATTATTCCGTTCCTAGCAGCCATTGCTCTATAAATGAAATTACCAACACTCGTAATAGTAGTCTCAATAGAACAGGCTAGCAACATGGACATTTTGAATAGAGAAGGGTGTTTGTAACATTTAGCTGGAATCAACTCAAGGCGCAACTTTTCGTACAAAGGACAAACCAGTAGAAAATGAAGCTCAGTTTCCTGTGCTTCCTTACAGTGTGGACAGAAAATGTCATGGTTTCTATTGCGATCAGTATATCGTAAAAAGTGGCATCGTAATGGCGACATTCCTAACCGAAACCTTGAAAGTAACCTGCGGATGTTAACATTTTTAATTACACAGAGGTAGGAACTTTGAACAAGAGACTGCTTATATGACCGATAAACATCGTACAACTCATGCGATTCAATAGCTGAATGCCAGTCTTGGATGTAACAATCACTTAAACGTTTCTTAAATTCTGCAATAAAAGCTTTCACATTACCAACACTCTGCATTTCCCAAACAATTCCAAACCCGAATCTATAAAGAACATAGCAAACATTAGTCGTCCATGTAATATAATTTTGATTCTGCAGATGTAGCAACATATCATAGGCTTTCTTTGGAAGTCTGTTATTATCCATATAAGCAACACAAAGCCAAAATCTGATACATTTTGCATAAGTATTAACATAAAGAGGGTATCTTCCAGATTCGCCGTACACTAAGTGCCTAGGAGCTTTTGAACTTACACCAAGAAATCTTTTAATAGCAGCTAAGTGCACCCTTTCAATTTGTTCCTGGTTAGATGACAGTCCCCAAATCTCTGCTGCATAAGTTAAGATAGGTTGTATTTGGCAATCGAATAGCTTAAAGAAAATACCAGGAGAATGTTCACCTATTGACCATAGCATTCCGTTGATAGCAATTAATCCTTTCTTTGCTCTGTTTGCTAGGTCACACATAGTTGGTTGGAAAGATAATCTTGTGGTCAGTATTATACCAAGATACTTATACATGTTAACAGTGGAAAGTTGAGCATCACCAAAAGTCCAATTTTCATTTGAAGCAAGGTAACCGCCATTCCTGAATACAACAATATTTGACTTTTCCAGATTCACAAGTAAATCTAAACGTTTTGAAGTATTATACAAGACAATCAGTTGGGTTTGCAAACCAATAACAGTATCAGAAAATAATGCAACATCATCAGCAAATAACAGAATTAAAAGTTCAATGAGGTCTGGAGAAAGTTGAACACCATGTATACCAAAAGTGTTTATATCTTTAGTTAGTTCATTGATAAACAGTGAAAAAAGCACAGGTGAACACACCGCACCTTGTTTTAGACCCCGTGGGCATAGAAAAGTATCAGTAAGGTCACCACTAGTTCGAACACAAGTCTTCACAACATTATACACACTTTGCAATGCTTTCAAGAATTTTCCATTAAGACCATTAACAGAGAGAACCTTCCACAATTTATCCCTACTTACTAGGTCAAAAGCCTTCCTAAAGTCTATGAATGCGATATAGAGCTTCCTGTGTCTTAACAACTGCTTCTGAATCATTGCCAGTAAAGTGAAAATGTGATCTGTGGTACATCGTTTGTCACGAAAACCAGCCTGCTCCTCCCCAAGAATATTGTTCATTTCAATCCATTTGGTTAAAATTCTATTGAGAACAAAGCTATATATTTTACTACAAATGTTCAACAAAGAGATTCCACGGTAGTTAGCTGGGCAATTCCTATCACCCTTCTTAAATAGTGGTTGCAAGATAGAGACTTCCGGAAACAAACCCTCATCAAAAATTGTATTGAAAAATTTAACAAGGAAAGGCATCATGACTTGTCTACTGTACTTGTAAAACTCTCCAATAAGTTTATCTGGGCCAGCTGCCTTATTACTCTTTATTGATCGAATTGCAACTTCAATTTCGGTAACAGAAATAGGTTGATTCAAAAAGTCACAGTCAGTATGTATGGGTTCTCTATCACAACATTCGTCAAAATCCGAACTGGTGTTTAATTCAACAGGTAAGTCATTAAAACACCTTTAAAGTGATTATACCACTGATCACTAGAAATCGACCCCTGACCTTGAGTTCTTGGCCTAATTGAACGAACAACTTCCCAGAATTTCTTTGAGTCATTGATATTACTTTGTAACGATGCAATGATATTTTCATTATGTAGCTTCCTTTGCTGTCGTAACAATTCCTTATACGCTCTCCTTTTCTGGCCATAGGCAATTCTGTCATTATCATTATTAGTTCTATGAAACTTGTTTATCTGCGTTCGTAATACTTTTCTGCTTTGTTTACATTCAAGGTCGAACCAAACATTTCTCATACCTATGCCAGATCTAATAGTTTTCATCATGCATTCACCAGCATACATAAAATATTCATTAAACTTGGACAAGGCTTGATTAATGTTAACACCAACAAGGTCAGCAGCTTCACTAACTAATGATGAGACATGGTCAAAGTTCATACGTTCATAAAAAGCAGCTGAACTTTCTTCACCCCATTTGTACTTACTAACAGAAACAACTTGGTGAGCATCATTCTCAATAACAGGTAAACAGTCAGCACTGTCAGACAGTGAGAAAAACAAAGCAACAATAGCATGCTTAGTTTCTATTAACGGTCTTATATTAAGGCACTGACAATTAGGAAGTAAGGAACTTGAGGCAATCATATAATCAATTACGCTAGAACCACTATCAGATACATAAGTAAAGTCACCTGCACATTTCAATGCTTTCAGACTGTTAAGAATACACAGATTAACAAATATCGACCAAAAGGGTTTACCATAGTATCCTTTGAGATTCTCGGAAAGGGTTCCTCACTTAGGGGCGCATCCATATCATATGACATATAATTCTCTACAAATACTTCTTTTACGTCATCAATGGGGTCACAATTACTCAGGTTAAGTAGGCCAGTTCTTGAATTTAAATCACCACAAATTATCATTGGTAACCACCCAGTTTCTCTAGAAACTTCCAACAAGCATTCTTCTAACAAGGATATGCCGTTATAAATATCTGTTTCTTCATAGTATTTAGAACCTTCAGGTGGGAGATAAGCACCTATTATCAAACAGTCCGAGTTCAATCCTAGAAGGCGGCGAGAAAACTTCAGAACAATAATATTGTCAATTTCACTGTCCACTCTTTCAACATAATTTGCAAATACACACACACACACACACACACACACACACACACACACACACACACACACACACACACACACATTCACGGGAACCCACACAGCAACAACACATGGACAACACACACTCACTCTCATGTATGAACAGAGAGAGAGAGAGAGAGAGAGAGAGAGAGAGAGAGAGAGAGAGAGAGAGAGAGAGAGATGGTGGATGTATGATGCATAGAATGTCGGTTCTCACGCTATGATGCGGCACTATCACTACACTCGCCACTGACCAGCCAGCTGATGAGAACGCACGACAGCCACTGTAAAACAATTAAAAAAAAAGAAAAATCTGAAGGATACAGACAAACACAGACAGTACAAGTTTTATCAAGTAGCCCAATGAAGGAGCACACTCACACGGATCACACACAGAGTAAATTACATCCACTGATAACAGATGTGTATCACAACAGACATGAAACACCAGAGA
>CM065735.1:56811117-56841117 GCA_033310375.1 Conus canariensis | reverse complement strand
CAGTAAAAGCAAAATTCCAAGGATCATTGATACATAACATATTGTCGGTTTATTTGCCAAAAGGTCCTGACAATCAAAACACAGAGTGGATTCGTACTTTACAAGACCAAAACGATAAGTGGCTGATTGCAGGTGATTTCAATTCACACGCCCCCTTTTGGGATAATGAGTGCAAAATCATAACGCATAACAGATTCCTTGAAAATGTAGTAGACTCTTCACTCTGTATACTGAATGATGGTAGTGTCACTCGAATCCCGGATATTTCATATCATCGGGCTTCAGCGATAGACCTAACTCTCATGTCGGCTGCAATCGCTCCAAGTTGTGAATGGGACACATTTAAAGACTCACTAGGCAGTGATCATTTACCAATAGTTATTTCCATCAAAATAAAACAAACTGTTTCTGATCTCACAAAAGATCAAATCCCAAAATTTAACTACAACAAAGCTGATTGGGATAGATTTGAAAACATGCTTTCTATTTGCAATTGCGAGGACATGATGGTTGATGATGTTGATACAAGCTACATGAAATTTGTTGATACTGTTTTGCGTGCAGCTGAGCTTTCAATCCCTAAATGTAATCCTGATAAAACAAGAAAATATACAGGAAATGTTTGGTGGAATGTTTCCTGTGAAGAAGCAAGAGAACAAAAAATGGAGGCTTATAAAATGTATCTAAAAAAAAAAAAACAGATCCAGAAAAGATTGCTGAAAAAAACAAAGCAAAAAATCATAGTAATAGAGTGAATGAAAAGGCAAAGGAAGAATACTGGTCAAATTTCTGTGAAAATGAGGTTCAAAGTCACAAAGATCTCCAGAAAACTTGGAAAAAAATAAAAGAAATGAAAAATGGAGTAAGTCTTCCTGGGTACCCCTTAAAATTCGAAAATAACGAATTTCCTTCCAATTTTGAAAAGGCTGAAGCATTTGCAGATGCATTTGCAAAAAATAGTAACTTCGAAGGCCTCTCAGAAGAACAAAAACAGCTTCGAGAAAAAATGGACGAAAACGAAGACAATGAAAAAAGTCCCAATAACAATCACTATACAAATGCTCCTATTACTTTTCAGGAAACAAAAGATGCAATTTCAAACCTTGGATCAAAGAAAAAATCAGTGGGACCAGATGCAATTTCCAATGAAATGATAAAGCATTTACCAGTTAATATAAAACTTTTTCTAAGTTCATTTTTTCAAAAATGTTGGTTTGAAGGGATTCAGCCATCTTTATGGAGACAATCAACTGTTACCCCTATTCCCAAGGAGGGAAAGTCAAAATCAGATGAAAATAATTACAGGCCTATCGCTCTTACATCACATGTGGGAAAACTTATGGAAAGAATAATTCTAAAAAGGCTTGAACATTTCTGTGAAAAAAATGATATAATACCAATACAACAGGCGGGTTTTAGAAAAGGTAAATCATCAGTTGATCATTTAGTAAAAATTACCACACAGATTAAACATCAGTTTTCACGTAGGAAAAACGTACTTGCCACTTTTTTTGACATTAGAAAGGCATATGACCAAGTTTGGCATTCAAAACTTCTAAATAAACTAAGAACAATAGGCATTTCAGGTTGTATGTATAATTATATAAAGGTATTTTTAAGTGAAAGAACAATACAGACTAAGGTTGGTAATGCCTACTCTAATCAAAGACGTACACAGATGGGAATCCCACAGGGAGGTGTAATAGCCCCAATCCCTTTCAACATTTTGATGCATGATCTTCCAAAAGTGGTCTCAAACAATGTCGAGTTAGCACAATATGCGGATGATATTTGCATATGGATGAAAGTCACTCTAAAAAAGCTTACACCAATTAGATCAATTAACTATATTAAAAAGGTATATCAAAATGAACTAGACAAAATCAGCAAATACATGATTGAAAACGGACTAACCCTTTCATATGAAAAACTGGCATATGGTTCTCTTCAACTCTGGGTATGATCCTAAACCTCTACCCTCTTTTCAAATAAATGGAATGCCGCTTGAATATAAGAAAGTTGTTAAATTTCTAGGAGTAAGCCTGACTTCTAAATTGAATTGGAACTACCATTTGGAAAATATTCTGACAAAAGCCAGAAAAGGATTAAATTTATTAAAAATGATAAGTCGACAGTCATGGGGAAAAGATAGTAAGGTACTTATTCATTTAGCAACTGCGCTTGTGAGATCAAAATTATCTTACGCTCAGGAAATATTCTTTTCAGCTCAAAATATTTGATAACAAAGATGCAAAGCATCGATAGTAAAGCTTATAAGATAGCTCTAGGTGTCCCTGTCCATGCCTCAACACTAAAAACCTACACAGAAATAGGAATTTTGCCTTTTGCCGAAAATATGAAACTTGCTTCAGCAAAATATATATTAAGGAGTTATTCAACACAAAATTCATGTATCAAGGAAACTGGTTTGAAATCAGAAATACATTTTCCAAAGCGAGCACAGAGTTTTGACTCTGTAAAAACTATAGGCTCCTAAACGTCACAATTATTTACAGATGCTGGTGTTGAACCCTAAACAGTAGCTCCTCAAACGAGTTACAGTAATATTCCTCAATGGGAGCTTAGTAAGACTAATTTCGATATTAATTATACAGATTTAAGGAAAAGTGATGGGACCATGCTGCCAACATATGTCAAGGCACATATAAACGAAAATTATATAAATCATCTTAAAATATATACAGACGGTTCTCTACTTGAAAACCAATTATCAGGTGCTGCATTTATTAGTCCATCATTAAAAATAGAGAAATCGTATCACATTGGGAAAAATTTCTCTGTATTCACAGCAGAGCTAATTGCCATTATTATGGCACTGAACTATCTTCTTAGTTTTCCATATTCGATACATCAAATATTATTTTGTGTCGATTCAAAATCTGTCTTACAAGCTTTAAAATATTCTCATACAAGAGTGAGAGGAGAAATGATATCTGAGATATTCCATTTAATTCATTTTTTGTCTTTACGTGGTTCTTCTATTGACTTTTGTTGGATTCCATCACATTGTGGTTTAGCAGCAAATGAAAGGGTTGATCGGTTAGCCAAAAATGGTGCAGCTAAGGGAAAAGAGCTTTACAAAAATAGATATTCCTTTATCCTTGTATGAAAATTATAGCCTTTTAGGTAAAGCATCATGGGATTCGGTGATAGGAAGACAAAAAGAGTGTCCAAACATAACAAAGGACAACAAGGGAAAATTCTTTAAGAAGCTTGTAAAATATGAAACGGGACACAATCTCCACCAGGAACGACTTTTGAAGAGTCTGATCTTTAGACTCAGACTTGATGCATACAAAACAAAATATTGTAAAAATGTCACTTGCATTTGTGGCCATAATATTACACTATTCCATGTCATCTTCCTTTGCAGAAATACTCAAAAGTATTTACTATTTGGTTATTAAGCTTGAACCCATCAATCGCAATTTTTGGGACATTTTTGGGAACGAAGCGAAGGCTATAGAAGTTGTTAGGGCAATTGTTAAGAGTCCAGTTGGACATTTACTTTGATTCTCGAGTTATTTGTTTGATTTATTTTCTTATTATTTCAATGGTTAAAATGTTTTTTTCTTTAAAAATGTTCAGATATGAATCCAGGCTAAAGCAGTTTACTGTTATGCCGGTAGATTAGAATGGGGTTAATGTGATAGTCACTTATTGGTATCTCATTAACTAAATAGACTATGCATGCAAAGATTAGTATACTACACTACCTCCACACTCCATACACTTTTAATGACATTTTTAAAACAACACACACACTTATACCCCCCCCCCCCCCCTCCCACACACACACACCGACATACACACACCGGCCCCTTTTACATGTGTTTTTCTGTTTTGTCTTTATTTGTTTGTATGCCTGTTCGTTTGTCTGTTGTTTTTGTCTAAGATCACTGTAAAGTGGATAGACATTAAATTAAAGAACGAACGAACACACACACACCCCCGTGTGCCGTATCATGCATCATCTTTGGGAACATATAGCGAAGTAGGAGTATTACCATTAGATGAACATCGACGGCTAGCTGTCGCAAAATATGTCTTACGAATTTCAACACGTGACAGCAACGTTGAGAATGAAGTCAGTTTGAGATCTGACATTAGCTTCCCAAAAAGGGCAAAATCAATTTCTTCACTCACAACTATTGGAACTTTCACTTCAGATCTGTTCAGCGAGTCAAAAGTTAACCTCAGCGATATAAATCGACCTAAACTTCCCGCATCTCCCAGCCCGCCATGGGAACTTCAAAGAGCATCATTTGATATTAGCCATACGTCGATGAAAAAAAGTGACAATGAAAACCTGATAGGCCAAATAGTAAAAGAGTATATTGAAAATTCGTATCCCTTTCATCTTAAAATTTATACAGATGGGTCTCTTTTGGATACCAAAGAAGCAGGTGCAGCATTTACAATTCCTTCATTGAAAATTGAAAAATCTTATTATCTTGGAAAAAAAACAGATCAATTTTTACAGCAGAACTAACTGCCATTCTAATGGCTTTGTATTTTCTACTTGACTTTTCAAATCCAATATTCCAAGTCCTCTTTTGCGTTGATTCAAAATCAGTTTTATTCGCCCTAAGTAAAACAAACCCTATAGTAAGACAAGATCTGATTACAGATATTCATCACCTAATACATTTCTTGATTATTAGGGGTACAAGAATTAGTTTCTGTTGGGTTCCTTCTCATTGTGAGATTCAGTTTAATGAGAGAGTAGACAGAGCAGCAAAACGGGGAGCGAAAAATACTAGCGGGTCGGAGGTTATCAGTATCCCATTGTCTATTCATGAGGGATACAGTCTTCTAGAAAATGCATGCTGGAAACATTTTAGGAAAAAAACAACAAAATTCGGGATGTTCTCTTGATACTCGCATAAACCAGCTATTAAACTTTGACACACTTCATTCTTTTTATCAATGTAGTTTGCCGTTTTCTCGGATCATAATTTCGCTAATATATAAGATCAAACTAAACGCTTTTAAGACAAAGTTTTGCAAAAAAATAATATGCCTTTGTGGTGAAATGATAACAAATTCCCACATACTTTTCCACTGCAAACAGTTAAAACCTCATCTACCACCTCTACCTAATTGTTCTCTGGATACAGATGTAACCGATTTATCACTAATGTGTAAAATTGCTGTTTCATTGCATCAAAGTCCTATTTTTTCTGTTTTGTAAAATGGGAACTGGTGTTTTAGTAACGTCCTTGTTATGACCGGTTATTCTTCGATGTTTTATAGTTAGTTATCCATTTTTTGCTGTTGCTGTTAATGTTATTCTTATAGATTAGGTTCGTCTAATATCACAATGTGTATAGACGTTAAATTGAAGACCTAACCTAACACACACACACACACACACACGCTCTCGCGCGCGAGTACCCATGCACTCGCGCGCGCGCGCGCGCGCACACACGCACACACACACACACACACACACACACACACACACACACACACACACACACACACACACACACACACACACACACACACACACACACACAAACACGCACGAGTGCACACATACACACAGAACGGCAGAGATGCTTAAATATCTATATCCACACACGGACTCACACACGAGCAAAAAAAAACATAGTTGCCTTCGATTTTGTTGTTTGGCAAGAGAGAGAGAGAGAGAGAGAGAGAGAGAGAGAGAGAGAGAGAGAGAGAGAGAGAGAGAGAGAGAGAGATTCCGTTTGTGGCTCTTCCGCAATCGATAGACTGAACGCCAGAGGAGATGTATAAATGGATTATGATAGCGCTGCATGTTCACTGCCTCGCTCTGGATTTCAATATAGCATAAAGAGTGTGGTTTGTGCCTAAAATAGGTTTGAGTACTGGGCTAATCAAAGTTGTTTTTTGTGACTGAAATATAGAAACCCTTGATATGCAGGATCAGTTCCTTTACATTTTGTAAAATACTTACGTATATGACATAGAATCAAATCTTTAGTCCAGACTTTTTTTAAGGAGATGAAAAAACAAAAAGAAAAACGCATACACCTTATAGAAACGAGGTAATGCAATTTAATAGAAAGTGGCTCTGATACAAAAACACACACACACACAACCACACAACACATCAACACACACACACACATCACACTCTCTCTCTTCTATCTCATGTGTGTACGCACGCACACATGCACACTCACACATAGACACAGACACAGACACAGACAACAGACACACACACCACACCACACACACAACACCACCACACAACACACACACATACAACAAACACTACACCACACACAACCACACAGACACACACACACACACGCACACCATCACACACACAACACAAACAAGGTTTTCATTTGTGGGTTTGAAGACGGTTCCATCGTAAGCCCCACATTGCTGAAAAAGGTGTAATTCAGAGTGACAGTCTGTAGAATAAAATGGACAAAGACCTATGTTAGGCATAGCGCTTGCTTGCATGACGACAGACTTGGCCTCAGTCATGAAGATGGTGCCTTAGAGACGTATTTATACAGAACGTACATGCTTTTCATCAAAACGTTTTCATTTTTGTGGATGTCAGTATTTGTGGCCGAATTTGCCCTAGGATACACGGTCTGACTGTCTGAACTATGTTTTATGCTCAAAGATTCTGCATTGCGTCGAACGAATCCGGATATCCTATTAAGATCAGTATGTAGGTAGAAAAACTCAGCAAATCACCAATTCACACACACAACACACACACACACACACACACACACACACACACACACACACACACACACATCACACACACACTCACTCACACACACACACACGCACACGCACGCATCGCACGCACGCTTAAAGCTCATTGTTCCCCAAAGCTCCAGGGGACTTTCAAGGACAAGATATAAGATTCTGGCGCCCAGAAAGTATAACGTTCACCCTCAGTCCTTGGAGCGCTTCACCCTGTCACTCTGCAGAGACTATCACCACTTCCCTGCTCCTGGAGGTGGCAGTAGCAACATTGGAAGGGCATCATGGGTCCAAAGGAAGACGAGGGGAGAGAGAGAGAGAGAGAGAGAGAGGGGGAGAGAGAGAGAGAGAGAGAGAGAGAGAGAGAGGATCACAGGGACGGTGGGGGGGAGGGGGGGGCTATGACTATTTAATTAATTTGCTTAGGTAGAGAGAGGTCACAAACATAAATCCCAGTGACTCTTCATGATTCAAAAAATAAATAATAATAATTTGGAAAAGAAACTTCAGATGTCAATCTTTCACACACCCCTGCTCCTGCCTTTTGCACATCTATCAGTCACCCCTCCAATCGATTCAAATGGCGATTTTTTCCGGGGGGGGGGGGGGGGGGGGGGGGGGTTCCCTGGGGGGGAGGGGGGGGTTCCCTACTGTACGTAGATTTGTGCCCATGCTGGCCATATTACAATTGAGGTGTGTGCCATGTGAATACCTTTTTATAAGGTCGCACGTGCCCACCACTCGATTGGTTTGTCTTTTGAAAGAAACCTACAGGGGGAAAAGGACCAGAAATGATTAAAGCAAAACAATAAATAAGTAAGTATGCTTTCGATGGCTCATAAAAATAGACTGCTAGAGTAAGCAAGACATGTTCTATGTGGTCAGTACGTGTATAATAGTTAAGAAGGTGTTTAATAATATCCCCTCTCTGTTTTGTAGAAATTATATCAAGTTGTTTCATTGGCATAAACTGTAAGTAATAGAACGCCTGCTTAATATATAGTTTAGCATACTTTTGAACTAGTCAACGTTTGTTTGTTTGCTTGCTCGTTCGTCTGTTTGTTCGTTTTTTTTTTTATACGTTTCTTTTGAGTAAAGTCTACCCGATTATGGGAAATACCTCTTTGCGTATAAGGAAGTGCTTCTCCGAAGCTCATAACAAAACAAAACAAAAGATACACCCGAAAGTACAAGTGAGATCCAGAGAAGTACTGTCCCCAATTGCTGAATCAAGCAGCTGGAAGCAATCCTGCACCACCCCATGAGGCCTGCTGTATATCTATATAGGATGCGAGCATTCACAGGGCATTACACTAAGAGCTGAAGGGATATAAATGCTCCCTGAGGGATGCCATTGTGCAATGGCCACTGGCAGTGACTCAACAGTAATTCCACGGAAGCGTTTCCATGCGCGTACCAGTCAGAGCTTCATAACTAAAGGACCAACCGGAAAAAAGATGCTGCCAAAAAGCATTACACTAGTAGCATCCTACTGCCCAACTTGTTGCTGTTCTGCAGAAAGATGAAACCAGTACAACTGCACAGACAGTAAAGCTTTTGCCGCATGGCCATATGTGCCTTCTGAAGTGGATCTTGGGTTTCAGTCTTTCCCCGCTGTCAATAGGACTTTCCCTGCGGTCAGAGGGTTTTTCCTCATCGTCACTGGGCTTTTTTCTAGTGTCGGCCAAGAGGCAGGTAAGAAAAACAGACAGTGGGAAGTGTCAGTAGGACCAGTGAAGTATTGTCAACTGCCAAAACAACCAGCCAGAACATTCCTGCACCACTCTTTGAAGGGCATTCCATTATGATGCCAAGTGACATAACTGATCCCTGGCAGTTTATGGTGCAAGCTCCCACATGGCATTCTGCTAAGAGCTCAAGGTAGATAAGAGCTTCCTGGAAGATGCCATTGTGTGATGGCCACAGGATAAGATATTACAGAACTTTCACAGAAGCGTCCATATAAACTTACCATAACTGCAGAGCCTACCAGCAGAAAACTCATCACCAAGCAAACTGCTGCGCGCATCCCACAGCCTCACTTGTTGCTGTTCCAGATTCCAGAACAGGCAAACTTCCGCCTCATGAGTATACTGTCTGTTCCATTATTTTTGGTTTCTTATTACAAGATGTTGTTGTTGTTTGTTGTTGTTGTTGTTGTTGTTGTTGTTGTTGTTGTTGCTGCTGCTGCTGCTGTTGCTGTTGATGTGGAATAATGAATTTTCGAAAGATTCAAAACCAACAGGGAATTATGATCTTGACTTAAAAAGAGGTATTACCAATACCTAGTCGACGAGTAAACGAAATCTTAATTTGTAAATATGTGAAATACCTTGCATGACCCACACAGCTGGAAGCAATCGATCTCTGTATGATTTTGTCGTTCATGGAACGTGCCAGTTAGGATTGAGATAAACTCTAATCACGATGCTGAAACTTTTAAAGATTTGTACAGAAATGAAATGTTTGTACACTCTGCGTTACTCTAGATGAATATTTTGCAAACAATGCATAGTTCACGAGGGCAGAAATGCATGGGAAAAAAACACGTTTGTCAGTTCGTCATATCCCCAGACAACATCTGATCCTGATTGTCAAATTCTGAGCCCAAATTCAAGGCATTGCTACATCAAATAACATTCACTGTGACAGCAGTGACGCTGACTTCCAGCACCAGGCTGAACAAATGAAGTCCTTCTTCCTGACACGCCAGTACCCTCAGCAATTGTTCCAGACTGCCTTGGAGCGTGCCATTGCCATTCCTCGCAGTCAGACGTTGCCTTCTGCTAATCGTTCAGATGATCAAGCAGACCGTACAGTGGCTGTGCTCACCTTTCACCCTCACAACCTCCCTGTCCGCAACATCCTTCTCAACAACTTCCACCTCCTCCAACTTGACCCCAAACTGAAAGAAACCTTCCCAAAACCACCCTTGATAGCCTTCAAGAGAGACACAAATTTGAGGGACCATCTAGTGCGTGCCTCTGTCTGCAAGGTGAGAGCACAACCCCTGGGCACACACCCATGCACTCGCAAAGAGTGCAAGACATGTCCCTTCATTGACAGCTGCACCACAGTTGCTGGTCCTTCTGGACAGTTCAGGGTCCTAGCAAACTTCAACTGTCAATCTGCAGACCTGGTGTACGTCATCACTTGCACCTTGTGTTCAAAGAAATACACTGGGGAGACGTACTGCAGCCTGAATGAGCGTTTCTCTGAGCACCTTCACTCAATGCAGCTGGGGTATGAAGATCCCGTAGGCTCTCACTTCAACAGCCCCTACCACAACTTCACCCATGCGAGAGTGGCTACTGTCTGGCAGAACTGGTCCAGTGGACTCCATCGCCTCTTTATGGAGTCATCCATCATAGCACGACTGGGGACCCTCGCCCCTGCCGGTCTGAACACCAGAGAGTGACAGCAGCTGAGCTTCAGGCTTCCCCTTCTGTACTAATCCCTCCCCCCACCCCTCTCTTTTTTTTTCTTTTGAATAGGCCTTCTTGCTTTCTACTTTAATTTGCTCATGATTCCTACTCACTGCTTAACCCCAGTTAACTTCCTTTTGTCTCTGAGCTCTGTTCATTCCTTCTTCTTTTTACTGTCAGTCCTCATATAAGATCTGTCTCTGTCACCCACTAACTCTAAGCCTGATGACAGCTCTATGAGCAGAACGCTTGCTTTCATTGTTGTTCCCCCAATCACCATACTTAAACCCTGGTGAGTGCACTCTTCCACCATTTTCTTCTCGTTCATGTGAGTGTGTGTGTGTGTGTGTGTGTGTGTGTGTGTGTGTGTGTGTGTGAGTGTGTGTGTGTGTGTGTGTGTGTGAGTTACTAACAACCGAATACCAAAATCAGTCAAGCAGAAGACACCAGACGATAAGGGATGGTAATGAATATAGGAAAACATAGTTGCCAACAAAGTCGATAACTTATTCCATGTTCAAAACATGAACGTGTCGAGTGATGGGCCTTTCGATGATTTTGTATAATAATAGTTTGTTTCTGAATAATGTCTGGTCTTACAATGCTGAACAATTAAGTAGTGGGGGAAAACAAGTGCAGGCTAACAATTCTTCAGTTGTTACAGTAATGACGTGGCAAAGATTTAAACTTTTAGAGAAATAAAAAAAGAAGAAAATGGGGAATGTATTATAAATATGAGAAACCCTTCACTGGCCGCCTGAGGGAACCATGGCAATCCCTCTCGAAGGCACATCTATTTGTATTGCCTGCTCCTAGGCCTTTCGTCCGCTGGATCGGACTCATCAGGGAGACACGGCTGGTTGAGTCTGTGCTCTTGGTGCCAAATAGAGACAACCACAGTCCATAATTCTGTGGTGTTCTCACCACCAAGGGTTCAAAAAAGAATCCAACAGCACCCCGAAAGCAGCCAGCGAAGGGTAGTAAATGGAACAAAACGAAAGTGTGGAGAGGAAAAAAGTTGCTGAAAAACTAAAAGCATTATTCAAACAGTATAAAATATAGGGGACAATCTTTGAGCCTGTGCTTGAGGATCCATTCAAGGACCGATCAAAAGAGTAGGAACAGTCTGAGTGGTCAGCTCTGCTGTCTTACATGAGAAAGTGTATTATCCCTATGATGCCCTTAGAACCCCAATTCAGTGGTGGCGTAAGAAAAGAAGACATCCCGTGCTTTTCGTATATGTGACCCGCCACCACGAAACCAGTCTTAACTCGTGCGGCCTACTTCAAGGCTACAGCTGAAAATAGCTGGTGAGGGTCTACCTGGGGCATTTTGACTTTTTTGCAGAAATGTGTTCCTTACACCCTAAACTTTCACGTGGCAATATCCATTTGCTCCAAAACAACCAATACATTAGCTAAAATTGAGATTTAAAAGCCTAACCTCGAATCAAAATGAACTTCTTTTAACGCAAAATGACCCATTTTCACTCGCCTAAAACTTAACGCAACCCTTACAGAACCCCATCGTGTTATATACTGTTCGAAAGCGTGTGTGACGCTCTCCCGGTTTCTCTGTGTGTCGTCTAAAAATAAGTATGGTAAAAATTAAGATGCCGTTGCAAGGGAAAATATGCTGGAGATGATAGCAAAAACTTTAGAAGCCGTTTTCTCAAAATGGCCGTTGGCACAGTAACCCACTTCAAATGACCATAACTTTCTTATTGTTTGCCCTATAGCGTTCATTTTTATATCAAATTAATCAAAAAAATCTGTAGATTTTAAATAAATGTATATCTTAGAACTTTCAAAAATCGAGTTAAGACTGGTTTTGTGGTGGAAGGTCACATATTATATGGTATATACATGTTGATAGATAGATAGATAGATAGATAGATAGATAGACATATGGATAGATAGATAGATTGCATACAACAATTCTATCTCAAAACTCTATGTTGTACTCTTGAGTGCCAATTTAGATTATGATTGAAAGGGAGTTATATCCATACGCTAAAAGAAATATTTACTGTTCTTCACTATTATACTGTTATAAAATCTTTCTCTCTGCTTTCGTTTATACTTGGGACCGAGCTGTAATTAAATGGCACAGGCACCAAAAAAAAAATCGTCTTAGTTTGAATGCAAATTCTGTTAAACTTTTTTTGTTCTTTAATTCAGGTTTCTCAAAACATTTGATTTTTTTGCTGACAACAGATGGTCATGCATTTTACTCATGTTTAGAACATGTAATTACTGTTCTTTGGTTCCCAGCATACGGATAGTTAATAGATGTTTTCAATTCTGCACCCGGTTCGAAAACAGTAAAATCAGCCAGTCGTAATGCCATGACATTTTCAAGCTGAGCATAACATGTATTCTCACATCTGATATGAAGTTGTGAATGACACGTCTCAAGCTATGAATATCAACAACCATGCAACCGTTCAGGACACGATGTCGACACAGGACGTTGTGCAGAATGTATCACTTAACAAAGGGTGCCTTCAGCTCAGGTTCAATGAATCACAACATCTACCCTGGGACAATCCTCATAACATTGTCAGTCGGGAAGGAGAAGGATATGCTCATGCAGTCAAGGATATTGCACTGGCATTCTTCTATCTGATTGGTGGACCAGCCAACGTCATCAACATGGTGGTGTTCTATAAACAAGGTCTTCAGGATCGTGTCAACCTCTGCCTGTTCATGCTGGCTGTGTTTGATTATATCTATATAACTACCTCTGTGTGTCTGCACGCCGAGAATATTGGTATGCACTTGAGTGGTCAAGCAGTGAAGAACCCAATGAACGTGTTCATGGCCAACAACAATTTGATTTTCCTTCTAGGTTCTGGGTTTATTTCCAATGTTTTGTCAGGCATCATCGCCTGTGAGAGATGTTACTGTGTCCTCAGACCCCTGAAGTACCAGACTCTGCTCAGCACCAGAACCATGGCTGGCATCATTATTGTTCTGTCTCTTAGTGTGTTCAGTTTGTTTTTCATTGTGTCATACCGATACTGGATTCAGTGTGCTTATGATCCTGTGTCCGGTGAAGTAATGATGCTTGTAACAGGCGGTGAGTTTTACATGAATCACAAACAATTAATTGAGACTTTGGAGAGTAGCATATCCGGAGCTGGTTTGCCTGGAGGGTTGATGATCGTGATGATAACAGCGACAATAATCACCACGGTGAAACTTCGTCACATTGTGACGTGGCGGTCTGAAACATCGTCATCACTGTCTGCCCGTGAAGTGGCGCTCACTAAAATGTTGGTTTTAAATTCCGTGTTCTTCATCATCTGCATTTCTCCCGTCTGTTTTTTCCAGTGTGCTTATCTGTTATGGCCAGAAATAACTGCGGGCGGACGATATCATAATTTCTTCTTCACCACACTTTGGGTATATCAAACCTCCAATTTCGTCAATTCCTCCTTCAATTTCTTTATATATTACAGTATGGGATCTCGATTTAGAGAAACGTTCTGGACAATATTCAGTAAATGGGCCGCACATAAAGAAAACAGAATTCTAGAAAAAAAGTGATGAAGGTTTTAGCGGGCACGTTTGTCTCCCTGATGAGTCATATCTAGTGGGCTGAAGGCCTAGGAGTAGGCGATATGACAAGTTCTATCTTCAAGATGGGCTACGATGGTCACCTTCACTGCTAGTGAAGGTTTTCATGTTTATAACAGATTTTCCTGATCTATTTCATTGTAACTGTCATAATCCCCCCTCCTTCATCATTTTAATTCCCATTGGATCTTAGCCAAGTCCTCGATAATGTATTGATGGAGGATTTGTTAGTCTGCACTTGTTTTCTCCTGCTAGTAAATTGTTACATATTATATATATTATATATATATATATATTTTTTTTTTTTTAAAATCTTGGAGTCGATCTCCCCAATCCCAAGGCTTTCATACAGTACCAAGGGGATGAATGGCTGTTGGGTTAAACAGTCCCGACTCGTACGCAGTCTGGCCCTAGGGCGACACCATGCTGACGGACTTCATATGTGCAGGCGTTCCCTACGTGCATGGACATCCATTGCCCTTCCCTGATACGAGGCTCTGTTGGGGCGACCGCTTATGACACCTCAACACTAAGAATACGTACTAATGGGTTTTCAAAATACTTTGTCTCGCTTGCACCTGTAAGATCTGTGGGTGCACGCTTTGGGACTTAAAACTGGATCCCCTCAAAACAATAGTTGGCGTAGCAAAAGAGGTGGGAGAAGAAGAAAGGTAGGTAGGAATATAACAAAAGCAGAAATACTATCCAAGAAATACTTCAGGATTTGTACTTGGAACTCCTGCAGTGCCAGAAAGAGGATCTCAACAATTGAAAAACTAGCATGTGACTTTGATGTTCTGTGTCCACAAGAAACTAAAAGTGCCGCCCACATACCATTACAATTGGATGACTTCATAATATTACAAAAGAATGATGGACGAGGACTAGCTATGATAATGAAAAACAACTTGAACAACTGTCAAGGATAGATTTGGGAAAATAGTGTAGCAGCACACGTGAACTAATGGGTGTGAGGCTAGAAAGACCGAATGGTAATCAGAAAAGCCTTGTACTCATCAATGCATACATACATCCAGGTACACACACATCAAAAACGGACTGGACCTTTCTGGACGAACTAGAACATATATTTGGAGACTCTCTTATACTATTTGGAGATCTTAATGCACGCTCAAAATTGTGGGATCAACATGGTACCAATCCTCAAGGGATTGCACTGGAAGTGATGTTGAATGAAGTACTTTTTGGTGCACTGACACCATCATCCCCAACACATACAGGGAGGCAAGGTGACACTGACAGCGTCATTGATTCTGTACTCACTGGACCAAACTTCACAGCAGGCATGAGTGCGGAAGCACTTCTTCATCATGGAAGTGACCCTTTCCAATATAACAATAATAACGGGAATATCATAGGAACATTAAGGAGTAGAAGATGCAATAGAAACAACACTACAATCAAACAAATCGTTCAACCCCTTGGGTTGAAAATAGACAGTGAAACAGCCTTAAAAGAGAAACGAGAAGCTGTTAGAATTTGGCAAAGAGAAAGAAGAAAACCTTGCCCTGATCTAGCTATTAAAACAGACATGAATCAGAAAACCTAACAATTCGAAAGAGTAGCTGAAGAAGCAAAAGTAACCAAGTGGCAACAGTTTTGTCTGTCACTTAATTATGACACAACACTGACTCAGTTCTGACACTTTTATAGTCGAATGGAAGGAAAACACAAAACAAACGCAACCCCAGATATCTTAGACGTTGACGGGATCACAAAACTCGACAAATTTGGATAAAGGGTCAGCTATACTTAAACGTTTCATATAACAGAGTAGTCAAAGAAATTTGGATGAAAAGAAGACACATTCGACCAAGTTAAACCAACACCTAACTCATAAATTGCAACATCTGAACTGGACGACGCAATAGCTAGATGCACTTAGGATATGGCTTCAGGTCCAGACAAAGTATGTATGCAGATATCAAACAGCTTTCAGAAGAGGAGAGAACCGAACTCTTCAGTCTCTACCAGGAGAGTTTCGATAAAGGCTATGTCCCAGAAGACTGGACACACTGCTACCTGAAATCTTTACCAAACCCAGGCAAAGATCACCATCAGCTAAATGGCTACCGTATGTTGTTGTTGTTGTTCGTCCTTCGATTTCGATGACCGTGACTTCAATCTCAGATGGAAGATTGCTGAGTGTGGGTCAGCAGGTGGCTGGTGAGGCCGATCTGGGCCTGTAAGGAACGCCCACATGTGAGACACATATGGGTGGGTGCTAAAGTGGAGGTGGAGGTAGCTCTGGCCTTGCGCACGGCTCGCTTTCTCTCAGCTTCTGCTGTGCGTCTCTTCTCTGATGTATATGCACCCTTTGTGATGCTGCTTCACCAGGCTGGGCGGTCCAGGGCAAGTGACTCCCAGGTGTTGAGGTTGATGTCCAGGCCTTTGAGGGACACTTTGAGGCAGTCCTTGAAACGTTTCTTCTACCCTCCAACTTTGCGCTTGCCCTGACTCAGTTATCCGTACAGCAGTTGTTTTGGCAGTCGATTATGTGGCATACTGACGATGTGGCCAGCCCATCTGGCTCGGTAATTCTGAAGGAGAGAGTAGATGCTGGGGATGCTGGATCTTTCCAAGACCTCAGTGTCCGGGAATGTGTCCTGCCACTTGATGTGTAGGAGTCTGTGGAGACAGCAGAGGTGAAAATGGTTGAGCTGTTTGGCGTGTCTGCTGTAGACAGTCCAGGTCTCACTGGCATAGAGGAGAGTGGTTAGTACCACTGCATGGTAGACCTTTGGCTTGGTGGTAAACCTTAGTCCTCTCCACTCTAGACATTTTCACAGAGTCTCCCAAACACAGACCTGGCTTTGGCAATCCTGCTCCTGACCTCTGCGTCAATGTTCACAGCTCATGAGAGTGTGCTGCCCAGATAGGTGAAGTTGTCAACTGCCTGTAAGTTCTGCCCCTTTACCATGATCTTGCCTGGGGGGGGGGGGGGTCAAGGTCTTGCCTGATCTCCACTTGAGGTAGGCGTGCAATGGCCTCGTCGTTTGTTGAGGCAGGGCGGTTCAGAATCTGATTAAAGTGTCCAGCCCATCTCTCCAGAATCTGCTTCTTTTCTGTCAGCAGCTGGGTCCCATCTGCATTGAGGAGGGGGGAGGAGTCGGAGGACTGGGGTCCATACACAGCCTTCAGAGCATCATAGAAACGCTTGGTGTCATGACTGTCTGCGTAGCCCTGGATTTCATTTCCCTTTTTGCTGAACCAGGCATCCTGCATTACGCGAAGCCTCTTCTGCACTTTTTGTTTTGCGCTGGTGAAGGCATCTTCCTTAGCTTGTGATATAGTGTCATTCTGGTGCGCTCTGAATAGCTGGTGCTTCTCCGACAGCAGCGTCTGCACTTCTGCGTCATTCTCATCAAACCAGTCTTGGTGTCTACGTGTTGCTGGTCCAAGGTGTTCGAGGGCAGTAGAGTGGACCACATCTCTGAAGACCTCCCACTGCATTTCAATGCTGCTGTGGTCATCCTGTCGTGTCTTCGGCAGCCTGCGATCTAGGTCATTGGAAACATCTTCTGCAACTGTACTATCCTTGAGCTTGGGGACGTTGAGTCTCTTTGCAGTCTTCTGACCTCGGGGTCTTCGCATGGGCAGGATGCGGAGTTTAAACTTTGACACGATGAGGCGATGATCAGTCCAGCAGTCAGCACCATACATGGCCTTTGTCACCCTCACGCCTCGCGCATCTCTCGTCCTGATGATGACATAATCAAATCAGATGCCAATACTTGGAACGTGGGTGCATCCATTATATGACTTGTTGCGGGTAGGGAGGCGGAACAGAGAGTTGGTGATGACAAGGTCATGAGTAACGCACATCTTGAGTAGTAGGAGGCCATATCTGTTGCAGTTGCCAGTACCATGTCTCCCAATGATCCCTTCCCAGGTCTGGTGATCTGTCACCACTCTAACGTTAGAAGTCCCCGAGCACGATTAGCTTCTCAGACGGTGGGACTGCTGCGATGGGAGTGTCTAGTTCTTTGTAGAACTTTGTCCTTGATGTCATCTGGGTTGGTCATTGTTGGGCATACGCGCTGATTAGTGTTGCACTCTTCTTGTTTCCAAGTGGAAGCTGGAGTGTCAGGCGATCGTTTATGCCCTACGGGAGCTTGACAAGTTTCCGGGTAAGATGGGATCTGATGGCAAATCCCACGCCTGCCTCTCGCCGTTTAGTGCTGCTGTGTCCGCTCCAGAAGAATGTGTATCCTCCGCCACATTCTGTGAGTTGGCTTTTGTCCACTAGGCGTGTTTCGCTAAGTGCTGCTACGTAAACGTTGTAGCGTGCAAGTTCTTTGACGACCAGTGCAATTCTTCGCTCTGGTCTGTCTGCCTTGGCGTTGTCCAGTACAGTTCGCACGTTCCACGTGCCGAGGTTGAGCACCTTTGTTTTTGGTTTCTTTGTAGTTCGACCGCTGGGAGAGACACCCCACCAACCGCGGTTTCCTGGCTGGTGTAAGGTGAAGCAGGCAATGTTTAGGGCATCTTTTCTATCCCCTTCCTCTTGTTATGGAGGTGAGCAGTGCGGTCCTAAAAAGGGCTGCTCAGACACCCAGGGGGCTGCCGAACTCCACTTCTGCTTCGTCCAGTAGAGAGCGACCACATGCCCTGGGCCGCCTGTGTGCAGGCTTGTGACTGTTGGCTCCCAGTGTGTCCACACCTGCTGCCTTAGCCACTTGCCCATCGCCACAGGACTTGAGGTTGCGCTGTGGGGTTTGAAGTCATGACTTTTGCTTGACTTGGATTATAGTGAGGGAGAGTTGCGCGTCGTCAGCCTCACTCTCTCGCCCCAGTCCATCTGTGTCCAGTGGCAAGACGAAGTCGAGACGGCTGGAGATAGATTGGGGTGCAGTGGATGACCGTGACGTCTTTTGTGTCTTGACACGCCATATGTGCTCCACAACGCTTTGCTGGGAAATCGCCTTTCTGCCCGTCCAACCACAGTGCTTTTTTCCCGCGCAGTCCACCGAATTCAGCTTCGCATACAAGGTAGACAAGGTAGACAAGCCCTAGAGTTGAGGGTTGGTGACCCATCAACTTACCAGCTATGCTTGCGGTATGCTCGCAAGATAGTGGAGACTGTGGAGGCGGGAACGTCCAGCTTCCCGAACAAGCCCAAAGCACTTGCCCACTCACTATGCAATGTATATCAGGAAAGCTCATGGAACGAATCATAGCAAGAAAACTCGCAAGAGATCTTGAAAGTCGACAAATCCTCCCATCCAATCAAGGACGCTACAGAACAGGTAAAAGTACATGGGAAAATGTGGCTGCTTTTGCTTATGAAGTATAAGAAGGATTCCAAAGAAAGGAAGAAACACTAACTGTTGCAAGAGGTCTGGAAGACACATACAACAATGACCAGTTCTCGCTTCTCATGGAACTACTCTTTGACTATGGAGTCAGCAAGACACTTACATGATGGATAGCAGCGGCATTTCAGGAGCGAACCGTCATCCAACGATTTGGAGATTGGACGTCTGAGCTTCATAAACTTTCTACAGGATTACCTCAATGTTCTCGTCTCTCCCCTGGTTTGCACAAGGTCTACACCAAAGGCCTTGCAGACCACAACGGAAACGGAACTGCTCGAGTATTGTATACACTAGCAGATGATGGTCTGATCTACAAAGCATCAAAAATGCTCAAGAAAGTACGAAAGCAGTTCGGCAACAGTTGAACAACACTGCTCAGTGATGTCAAAAAATTGGATCGTCCATCAACCCTACAAAATCCCAGGCATTAGTCTGCACTCTCAACAACAAGACATCAGGACAAGTACCCTCACCAGCTTCCTTCATTGGAATACCAATTGAATCAACTAACAACCTACGATATTTGGGTGTAGACTTTGACATAATGCTAACCTTTAGAAAGCATGTTGAGAATATTGTTCTTAAATGTAAAAAGTCTATCTGCTATGAAAGCAATGGCAGCTATAGGCACTGAACTGCGTAATCGCTACCGACTGCATCACACACTTGTACTCTGTTTCATTGATTATGGATTAGGGCTTACAACACTGTCCAACAGCCACCTTCTCAAATGAGAAAGAATTCGAAATGAAGCAATGCGATTGATCCTGGGAACCACGAAGGACACACCAGTTGAAACTATGGGATACCTGCTTGACCTTCCTTCAATGCAAGACACAAGCTAGAACAGGTAAAGGCATACTTCACAGCATTTGAAAATCCCCAAAGCCCACATCAAGCAGCAGTCAAGGAAACAAAAGGCACTCGGCTAGTACGTGGACAATCATGGGTGGGACAGGCAGAAGACAGTTTACAGCTTGTGTGCCAGTTAGCAGAAGTCAAAGATACCAAAGAATGAGAGAAGTATCCAGATCACTTGAAACACCTCTACCAAATCGCCATCGCTCCAGAACTTGGAAGACACTGTTGAGAATGGCCAGAAGGGAAAACCAACGCAGAAATTCAGATGCAGGTAGAAGACCTTTGCACAAAAGATGATATTGTAATGTACACTGACGGTTCTGTCACCAAACGTAAGTCATGCTGGGGATACACAATGAAACAAAATGGCTGAACTATCTAGGAAGACAATGGTGAGCACAGTTCACACACACACACACACACACACACACACACACACACACACACACCACACACCACACCACACCACACACACACACACGCACCACGCACACACACCACACACACACACACACACACCACACACACACACACACACACACACACACACACACACAAAACACACACTCAAACACACACACACACACACACACACACACACACACACACACACACACACTCCCCCCCCCCCCCCCACACACACACACATGCGCACACACACACACATGGGCATGTGCCCACACATCCATACACATAGATGTGTACATTCAATACACACAGATACATAAAAAAACAAGCAGTGTCAGGTAGGCACTCAAGGTCTGACAAGCGCATTGGGCTAATTCGTAGGTCAGACATCTGCTAAGTCGAAGCCACAAGGCCCTCTTCTTCATTTATCTCATCTTAGTTGATAATATATTTATACACGTCCCCAAATGCCATCTGCACTTCTTCTGTCACGCAAACACCAACGTTGGGTTTGTTTAGCCAGTTATCCAGACCCTCTAGTGCCTTTTGAGCTTGCTGACGGTCAGCAGCTTGTTTCCCTGTGGATGCCTTTTGGGCTTGACGTGCATGTTGAATTTGACAGAATGCGTTGGGGCACTGTCCAGTCGTCTGTGACGCACGTGCCCTTCATTAATCTGACGTTATCCCGGTCCCTCTTCTGGTGATGACGTGGTCAGTGACATGCCTGTGTCTGATGTTATTGTTGGGCGGTGCAAGACTTTGATGGTGATGACCGTTGCAGTTGCTCTTGCCGATTATATCATCCCAGTGACTCCTTCCCATCTCATATAGTTTGTGTCTTCTTTGCGGCTAAAGTCACCAATATACGTGATGTATTTATGAACAAAAGAAGTTATACAATCGCTTAGAAATGGATTTGAACACGAAAATGTGAATTACATTCTGTCAATAGCCAACAAACCTGTAAAACCTCTTAAAACTGTCAGCTATGAATTCTCCATAAAAGTTTCAGCTTATCGTATGCCAAGACAAATTTATAATTGCACCAAAGTTTTTGTCTTGAAGTTATAAGAGGCAGACGATTTTTTCCCCTATATGAATATAGAAATCTGGTCTATGAAGCAATGAATTTCATTAAATTAATCTGTCAAAAACTCACACAATAATAATTAGCTTTGTGATAAAATGTTTACTCTCAGAAGCATAGGGTATCCTTTCAATCAACGGATACTATTTTGTTTTACACATTCCTTCAAATCACGAAAAAAAATAAATAAAAAAACATGCTTATCCGAATCTGATAAAAATTGCAGAAAATGTCTCTACATGTATACCAAAGGAGAATTACAGACGGCATGCTTTAATATGTTAAACAAATATTGACCTGTCAACTAAAAAATACTATTTTGTCTTCCTGTTTCCTAATTGCTATCAATAGACGTTTCCTGATGATAATCCCCATGGAACCTCTATATATGCAATTGTTGTGGTGTGCAGTGGGTGCTTCAAACTGTTCCATCTTCAACAAGAGTGAAATCAAATCAATGCCAAATAGGAACAAAGTGTTCATTGACAACACAAATGTTTCAAGAGGAATACTTGTTTAGAAGAGAAGCCCCCCCCCCCCCCCCCCCCGCCCATCTCCAACCATTCAAAGAGGAGAGGCAAGAGGAAAGTGGTGGAAGTGGCAGCAGTTTGATTAATTAAACGACGCACACGATACACGATATCTTATTTGTCCTCATAGAATGCAAGGAAAATTTGTTTGTGGTGCCATCATCAAAATTCACATATTACAACAAATATAAAGAAGTATATCATTACAAATATTCCACTTTTTCCACTGTGCTCGGTCATTCCTTGTCAATTCATTTATCCACCTTGTGTCAGTTTGTACATATATATATATAAGTATTAACACATGCGCGCAAACATCCTACCACTACGACCCCTCCCCACCCCACCCCACCCCAAATACACACACAGCACACCAATACAGAATCGCACGCACACGCCCTGCCAAAATAGAGTCACACACACACACACACACACACACACACACACACACACACACACACACACACACACACACACACACACACACACACCACACACACCACACACACACACACAGGCGCGCACATCACTACCACAAACCACCATCACGTATGCAATATTAACATCACACTAAAATAAACACTCCAACTGCAAAACAGTATGCTCCAAGATAAGCTCAAAGAGAAGTATAAAAAAGAAAGAAAACAAAAACAATAGCACCATTCAAAAGATCAATAATACTGCAAAACGTATAATTACTTAAACTGTAAAAGCAACCTGCACAGTAAAATACAAATCAGGAATAACAGATTTACTGCTAAGTAAGATGTTTGAAGAGAGAGAGAGAGAGAGAGAGAAGAGAGAGAGAGAGAGAGAGAGAGAGAGAGAGAGAGAGAGGAGAGAGAGGAGAGAAGAGAGAGAGTGAAGGGAGATAATTCATAGGTGTGTGAAAATTGGAAACCGACTTGTAAGAACATTTTAACTATAAAAACATAACGTTCCCTATTAAACCTAGTACGGAATAAAAGAGCACAAAATTTTAATGCAAACAAATTATATCACAAAAAGTATGATTGTTTAAACAGTAAAAAGAATACAATCAAGTAAAGATATTTGTAGTACAAAATGGCTTGGATGGAGGGTGAGGGGTGGGGTGTTCTTTCACACACACACACACACACACACACACACACACACACACACACACACACACACACACACACACATATATATATATACATACATACATACATACACACACACACACACACACACACACACACACACACACACACACACACACACACACACATGCACACATGCACACATATATATTTATATAATGTAACAATACAACATGACATTCCCTGTTTAGTCCAATGAGGAATAATGAGAATAATAATTTCCTGCACCATGCCATGATATCACAGAAAAGTATGATTATTTAAACAGTAAAAGAAGACAATAAAGTCATAAAAAAGATTATAATAAAGATAGCTTGGAAGGAGTGGTCCTTCACATTGGCAGAACAAAGCACACTTACACCCCCCCCCCCACACACACACACACCCTCCCCTTCCCCCCCCCCCACCCACACACACACACTCATACTCGAGAACTCGTACACACATGCATTCACTCTCACAAACACGCGCTTACACGCACACATACACGCGCGCGCGCGCGCGCGCGCGCGCACACACACACACACACACACACACACACACACACACACACACACACTGTATAAGTATTTGAACAGTATGAATAGTAAACATAACACTTGAGCACTGCAGCTTATGGCTGCCACCTCCCTCGCGCTAACCGTCCTAAAGCTTTCCCCTACTCGTACTGTTGTACTAACTTGTCTTGCTTATGGTGTGTCATAATTAAGGTGCTGTGTTTCCTCATTAAGACTTTATGACAGAAAGCAGCGACTGTGTCCAGTTTATGTCACTGGATTGTGAGGTTTTGACTAACAGAACGATACCAAACATGAATGTGTCTTCTTTCATACACATTGCTGGCAACCTGCACAAATAGTTCCTAACAAAAAAGAAATGACAGTTCAACTCAGTGGAGAGCATGCATCTTGATTTAAGTCACGCTCAAACTCAAGCATGCTGGACATGCATATCTTTCCTTTACAACTGAGAGAGAATTATTCATGGTACGCCTATCTGATAGCTGATATAGGCCCCAAACAACAGTCATTGTCAGCACAGGTCAGCTTTACTGGGAACATGGCGGCGATTTTGCTAGCTCTGCCTAAGCACCTTTTGCTTGTTTATCTGTGTGCTATATGTGGTTGTGAAGCATGCCAATACTGATTCTATCACAGCCACACCATGCGTAAAGAAAAGCAAGACTTAAGCATGCTATACATGCAAATATCAGTTAAAAATCAATTACATGCTTCCTACCGGACCTTGTACTTTCCCTGTTTGAATCACAGAATATAATCCGTGTGAAACTGATTCACATATATGAGCACATGCCAATACAAATTGTTGTTGCACTTTCATCTTCATAGTAAGCCTACTCATGACTGGGTCTCACAATTTCGTAACATGGGTATTAGAGAGCGAGGGCGAGAGCGAGCGAGCGAGAGAGAGAGAGAGAGAAGAGAGAGAGAGAGAGAGAGAGAGAAGAGAGAGAGAGAGAGAGAGAGAGAGAGAGAGAGAGAGAGAGGGGGGAGAACTGCTATCACGGATAACTCTACCATGAAGGCACGCTTGGGCACTTACTTACGCACACTCACGCTTTTGTATGGAGAGAGAGAGAGAGAGAGAGAGAGAAGAGAGAGAGAGAGAGAGAGAGAGAGAGAGAGAGAGAGAGAGAGAGAGATTGGTGGATGTATGATGGATACAATGTCGGTTCTCACGCTATGATGTGGCGTTATCACTATACTCGTCACCGCCAGCCAACTGATGAGAACGCACAACACCCACTGAAAAAAAAAGAAAAAGGAAAACTGAAGGATGCAGACAAACACAGGGCACACAAGTATTACCAAACGGCCCAATAAAGGAGCACACTCACACGAATCCCACACAGAGTAAATCATATCCACTGATTATATGTGTGTAGCACAACAGGCACGAAACACCAGAGAAAACAGCAGCACAAGAATCACGCATTTCTTGCAGTCTGCAAGTGCCAGAGCGCTGTTCCCATGCTATGCGTTTTCACTGTGTCATGTGATGGGAACGCATGATATGAGGATGAGATTGACTCCTTCTTGTTCCGGTTTGAGAGTCATGCCAAATCATGCAATTGGCCTGAAGATAAATGGACGCTATACATTGCCTCTCTTTTCAAGGGGAGTGCTCTCACACTGTACCATACGCTAGCAGACTTGGACGGAGCTCAAAGCGGAACTGCTCAAAAAGTTCCAATGTACGGACGAAGGATTCAGACAGAGATTCAGAACGGGTCGTCCGGAAAAAAGGTGAATCCTTCGCCGCGTACCTCACCCGCATAAGTCATTTGTTGGATCGCTGGACTGACCTTTCAAAAACCACAAAAAACTTTCGATGACCTTCGCGATCTATTCCTGAGAGAACAAATCATCAACGGCATATCTAAAGACCTCGCAATTTTTCTCAAAGAGCGTTCATTTCAATCCGCCGAAGAGTTGTGCAAATTGGCTGATCAATACCGTACAGCACACCCAGACAGATCTTGCGCAAAAACCGGCCAAATTCAGTCTGTGTTTGATGCAAATGTCAGCGCCCAAGTGCAAAACAATCGGTTCACAAGACGGTGTTTCCACCGGTTCGCATCAGGTCCACCTTATGGAAATGGCAGAGGAAACTACAGACCACCGGGACCGTCACAAGATTTCAGAGCACCACGCCCATTTCATATCCCTCCTCAAAATTCAAATCGCGGAAGTTTCACCAGTCGGGGGCAATACACGTACCCATCACGCGGGGGTTTCCAAACTTTCGTTTCGTGTGGCGCAAGGGGCGGCAGAGGTCAAACATTCCAACAGAGCAGGTCCAATGCAGATGTCACATGTTGGAATTGTGGGGGCAGATTCCACGTGCGCAGCCAGTGCCCAGTCACCTTTGCAAATGTTGCAGCGCAGGTTGAAAATGCCAACACAATCCAAGAGATGACGGAAACGTATGCTGAAAATGAACAGCAAAACTAAGGTGTAGAGGGGGTGAAACATGCCTATGTATTTGGTACCTCCACAGAGGGCCTCATGATTGAGCCATGCACTGTAAATGGGTTCGAGTCTTCTCTGCTGAGAGATACTGGGTGTACCACAGCAGGGGTAAAGAAAACACTTGTCAGAGAGGACCAGTACACTGGTGAAGAACAACAGTGCCGCACTTTTGGAGGTAGAGTAGAAACCTTCCCACTGGCCAAGTTAGAAGTTTCTTGTCCGTATTATACTGGCACCCTACTGGCATGTGTCATTGAGGAGCCAGTAGCAGATCTCATACTGGGAACCTTGAGGGAGTCACTCTACACATGGGGGACAAAGTGCGTCGTACATACCATGCAATGTAGCGAACTCGCCAACAGACAAAGAACCAGACCGTAGCAAACCCCTCCTCAACTCTGACATTCCCTTCCTGGACACCACCTCAGAAGAATACGGCGATTACAGACACTCTGACAACACTCTGACGACAGCACTAAAAACAAGCACTTCCCCAGACTCCACTTGTTGTCCGAGATGTCTGTTTGTGGTAGACCTGGTATCTCTTCAGGTTGTTCCCAAAGAACGGGGGTTTGTCAAACAGTTGGTAGTCCCTACCTCGTTGCGTGACACTGCTCTCAAGACAGCTCATGATGCCATGCTGGCAGGTCATTGCGGCGTTAAGCGAACTCTAAGAGAATAAGTCAGCATTCTACTGGCCAGGTATGTCTCAGTCAGTGGCGCATTACTGTCGCTCTTGTGACATTGTCAAAAAAACGCCCCAAGAGCCGAATCCCAAACAGTACCCCTTTGTCAGATGCCAACCATCTCCATCCCTTTCGATCGCGTGGCTGTTGACTTGGTAGGTCCATTCCCTGTGTCAGAGTCCGGTCATCGTTACGTGTTGACCATTGTGGAGGTTGCCACACGTTATCCAGAAGCCATCCACTCAAAAGGATAGACTGTCTCCATTGCTGAAACGCTTGTGACAGTGTTCAGTCGTGTCGGTCTGCCTTCTGTCTGACTGTGGCACACAGTTTGGTTCAGACCTCATGAAGGAGGTGTATAGACTCTTGTCAGTGTCTTCAGTCACCACCACTCCATACCATCCTCAGTCAAACGGAATGTTTGAGCGGTTTAACGGTACGCTCAAAATGATGTTGCGGCGTGTCAGTACAGACAGTCCGTCAATCTGGGATAGGTACATACCTGCAGTTCTTTTCGCGTACAGGGAGTTACCAAACGAGAGTACAGGATTTTCTCCTTTCGAGTTGCTATTCGGACACTCCCCTCGTGGTCCCATCTCGCTTCTGGTAGACAGTGGTCTGGACAGACAATTTCCCCTGACAGCAAGAACGTATTCCGTATGTCCTCGACCTACAGAACAAAATAGTGACAGGATGCGAAATAGCATAACAAAACGCTGTCACCAGCGCAAAAAGCACAAAATGTTCGCAGATCGAAAATCAAAAGCCCGTGCGCTCAAGTCGGTGACCGAGTGCTGGTCTTACTCTCCGAAGATAAAAAAAGTTACTTCTGAAATGGAAAGGTCCGTATTCAGTAACAGAAAAGCTCTCAGACGTCAACTACCGCATTGACATGGACGGAGTGATTTAAGACGAGGTAGATTGTGGTGGTGAAACAGGCATCTCAAAAGAAAACTTAGCATTGATGGCTTTTTGAGATTTGTGAATTATTGTAGAGTTGACATATTATAACTCTTTACAGATTTTGCATGAATGATTATGTGTTTTGTTTTTTTTTCTCCTAAGGGAAATTTCATGTTTTCTAGAATCTTGCTCAAGGAGATAAACATTGTGTTTTCATGTCTGCAAATGGCAGTTCAAATTTTGTACGGATGTAGGAACACACTATCTTTTGATTTTGATGGGACACTCATATTTTTTTTTTGCATATATCGCATGTCGGGATTTGCATCAGGAACCTGAGATTTTTCTTCTTTTTTTTTGCAGACTGAAAATTTTACTGTTGTGGGTTTTATTCACATATTTTAAGCTACTGAACTTCCTTGGATGTAAGTTGTGAGTTTGAATGTTATGCTTGATGTAGTGTTGTTGTCTTTGGATGTACTTACATATTGGAATTGATAAACTTGATGGAAATGACCATGGTTTAAAAAGAAGATACTGAACATGTTGTAATGGTCACAGTCTAGTATGGTCAAACAGATTTTTTTTTTTTTTTTTTTTTTTTTTTGGCATCACTTTGAGTGTTACAAGATTTGAAATGTGTCGCGTTCATTTTGGAAAGATTGCTGGGGAGTGAGTGAGACACTTTTTTGATGAAGAAAACTGGGAATGGAAAAGAATGTTTGTATAATGAGGACCAAAATAATTTAGGAAGTTTGATATTTGCAATGTTGTGTTTTTGATTATTGAGACGTTACTGCATTCATGTTGTTCTGAAAAATTCAATATTCATCGAGGATGTCGTTTGACAGACTTATGGCCTTGACTGGGCTACAATAGTTTTTTTTGTTTTTTGTTTTATTAGAAAGTGATACAAGGTCCTACATTTTTGTTACGAGAAAAATGATGTGGAAATGGGTACTGACTTGATGAGGTTTTGTGCATGAGGTTTTTTGCCATTGAGTGTTTTGGGTATGTTTGTTTCATATTTAGGCATGCTTAGCGTATAAAAACTTTCTCAATTTCTATAACAAATTTTTTGGACGAGTCCAAAAAATTTACCCCGGGAAGGGGGGGGGGGGGGGATGGTCATGGATGGGAACGCATGATGTATAGACCAGAAAGGGTTAAGGTGAAAAGGAAGATAAAGGTTTAATGAGGGTGAACACAGAGCTACAATTTTATTAGTAAGTAGACAGGCAATATAGTTCACTCCTCTGTATGTTTTGCGTGCAGTTTGTTTTATTGTAGCAACTTGCCCTTAGCTGGGGTGAGTAGGGTTCGATAGAAAGGGGGGGGGGGGGGGAAGCAAGTTAGTTGGTGTGTGGGGAGAAGAGAGATGAACAAATTGAGAGAAGGGTCAAAAAGGTGTACTGGACCAAAAGGAAATGCTGGAAGAGACTCCTTTTGATGTAGAGATGGTGACTGAGGAAGAAAGGGTACCACAAGAGGATACAGCAAGGGACGGTGAATGCAAATGAAGAGACAGTAGATGAGGAAGAAGAGACGGTAGACAGGAAGAAGAGAAAATAAATTGGGAAGAAAAGACAGAAGTCAAAGAGGAGGAGGAAAAAGACAGAAGTCAAAGAGGAGGAGGAAGAAGAGAAGAAGAAGAGAGAAGAAGAAGAAGAAGAAGAAGAAGAAGAAGAAGAAGAAGAAGTCGGAGAAGAAGAAGAAGGAAAAGAAGAAGTCAGAGAAGGAGATGGAGGAGGAGAAGAAGAAGAAGAAGAAGAAGAAGAAGAAGAAGAGAAGTCGGAGAAGAAGAAGAAGGAAAAGAAGAAGTCGGAGAAGAAGAAGAAGAAGGAAAAGAGGAAGGAGAATAAGGAGAAGGGGAACAAGAAGTCGAAGAGGAAGGGGACAGAGACGAAGAAGGGAAAGAGGAAGGAGAAGTGGAAGGAGAAGACGAACTGACGACTGGTGGTGAATGTGCAGAAAGGGCGAGACTGTGAGCAAGATCCAGACTGAACATGTGCAAGAGGAGACTGGGTATGTCGGTGTGGAACTTGGGGGAAAATACTTAGGGATTCACGGAATTTTGAGGTCATAGTTTTCTTTGTGCTGAAAGGACATGCCATTCAAAAAAAAAATAGTTATGACAGCTTGAAAGCATTATTCCTCGAAGAATGTGGGTTGTGAAGAAAGACTAAATTACAGGGGTTTCAAACGGAAATTCTACTATGTATGGAAATGTGTAAGTGAAAGGTGTTACTGACATGTTGATAAAGATGTGAACTGTTGACATATTATGGTTGTGTTATTCATGAAATTATAGAGTGG
>CM065735.1:56763617-56803617 GCA_033310375.1 Conus canariensis | reverse complement strand
GTGAGCAAAAGTTCATGATTAATGACATCGAAAGCTTTAGCAAAATCCACGAAGAGTACTCCGGAAAAGTGTTTGTTGTTTATGTTTGAAAGCCATCGATCAACTATCTTGGTAAGAGCTGTTTGACAAGAATGATTCCTCTAAATCCGGATCGATTAGGGTGTAGTAGATCGAATTTTTTGACATGAGAAAGAAGACACTTTTTATGTGTTGTTCTAATGGTTTTGAAAGAAGTGATAGAATAGAGATAGGTCGATAGTTAGAAGGATCAGCCATATTTCCTGATTTGTACAAAGGTATGACTTCAGCTTGTTTAAAAGCATCAGGAAAGCAATGCTTATCAATGCAGAGAATATAAATATATGTGAGAGTTTCTGCTATAACAGATACTGATAGCCTAAGAATTTTCCCGTCAGTTCCATCAATTCCACGAGTTGCTGTCTGTTTTAACTGTCTAAGAGAAGAGAAAACTTCGTGAACATCCATGGCACTAATATCCAAAGCTGAATGGATGTTCTGGTGGCAGTATTTCAGTAATTCTTGTAGATTGTTACTTTTTGATTCATCGTTTCGTATGATTTGATTTGCTATACTTGCAAAATGGGCGTTCAGTTCACTTGCAGATATGTCTTTCGTTAAGTTTAATACAGGGTCAGAATTTTTCTTGGTTAAGCCATGTATAGCTTTCCAAATAGATTTACTGTCTTTCTTTCTATTAATTAGGTCCAAGAAATATTTTCTTTTCTCTGATCGTATTACGGAGGTCACCTTATTGCTGTACTTTTTGAATTCTTCGCGACAGCCATTTTTTAACAGGTAATCCCTTTGATATATAGTGTACTGTATTTCTTTTGTAAGCCATGGTGGTTTTATCCGATGTTTTACTCTTTTAGTTTGAAGAGGGGCATGCTTATTGTATACGTCATGGAACATGTTATACCATACTTGCAGAGCTTGATTGGGGTCAGTATACTGATACACGTCATTTAAAGGGGAATTTAAAAGATCTGAGAGAAATTTTTCACGATCAAATTTAGAGAAGTTCCTGAATGTAATCGTTTTATGATTTAACTTGAGTATTTTGACACCCTTTTTGGTCCACGTAAAACAAATCGGAAAATGGTCACTGCAACCATAAGCAGGAGCAAATGATTGTACTATTGTTTCTGAATTGGTAGCATATATATATATATATATATATATATATATATATATGTATGTATGTATGTATATATATATATATATATATATATATATATATATATATATGATCTATTAATGTTTCAGAAGAATTGGTTACACGGGTAGCTGATTTTATTAATTGTGTCAAACCAAATGACTCAAAAGCTTGAGTCCAGTGATTATCAGTTTTGAATAAATCAATATTAAAATCACCAAATATTATGACATCTTTGTAATTATCATTAGCATTTTCCAACATTGAAATGAAGCGGTCGATCCAGTCGACATGTTCGGCTGGATTCCTGTATAGAAAACATAGAGGTATGGGCTTGTTATACTTCAGTTGTATTTCGATCCAAATAGTTTCTACGTGATGCTGTTCAAGGTAATCAATTATTTCAACTTTAATTGATTGATGGACATACACTATTATGCCAGTTTCTTTTTTTTTGAATGGAGTCTTTACGAACTATATTATAGCCTGGAATTGAAAGGTCACTATTAGATATGAAAGGAGATAAATGGGATTCTGAGAAACCAAATATGTGAAAATGGTTGCCCAAATTTGATAATATGGATGATATTTCAGTAATCTTATTTATAACATGATTAATATTTAGATGCCCCACTCTAAGTGCGTCCTCGGTTAGCTGCTGAAGTTGTACATATGTCTGTGTCCATGCTGGCCATATCACAATTGAGGTGTGTGCCACGTGAACACCTTTTTATAAGGTCGTACGTGCAGACCACTCAATTGGTTTGTCTTTTGAAAGAAACCTACAGGCGAGAAAGGACCGGAAATGATTAAAGCAAAACGATAAATAAGTAAGCATACTTTCAATGACTCATAAAAATAGACTGCTAGAGTAAGCAAGGCATGTTCTATGTGGTCAGTGCTTGTATGATAGTTAAGAAGGTGTTTAATGATATCCCCCTCTCTTTTGTAGAAAGCACATCAAGTTGTTTCATCGGCATAAACTGTAAGTAATAGTTGTGGCAATATTTGCTTAAGATTTAGTTGAATATACTTTTGAACTGGTTAGCGTTTGTTTGTTGGCTTGCTTTTTTTTGGAAACATTTCTTTTGAGTCGTGTCTACACGATTGTAGGAGATATCTCTTTGCTTATAAGGAAGTGCTACTCCCAAGCTCATAAGAAGAAAACAAATGATACATCTGAATGTACAAATGAGATCCAGAGAAGTACTGTCCCCAGTTACTGAATCAAGCAGCAGGAAGGAATCCTGCACCGTCATTTCAGGCCTGCTCTCTATCTATATAGGATGCAAGCATCCACAGGGCAGTCCATTAAAAGCTGAAGGGAGATAAATGCTCCTGAGGGATGCCATTGTGCAATGGCAATTCCGCGGAAGCGTTTCAATGGGTGCACCAGTCAGGGCTTTGTAACTAAAGTGCCAACCGGGAAAAGACGCTGCCACTAAGCACTACACTGGACGCATCCTACTGCTCGACTAGGTGCTGTTCTGCTGGCAGATGAAATCAGTACAACTCCAGACACGGTAAAGCTTTTGCCACACAGTCTTACGTGCTCTATGAAGTGGATCTTGGGTTTCAGTCTTTCCTGCTGTCAACAGGACTTTCCCTGTGGTCAGTGGGCCTTTCCCCACCGTCACTGGGCTTTTTCCCAGCGTCGGCCAAGAGGCAGACAAGAAAAACAGACGGCAGATGGCGCCAGTATGACCCAGAGAAGTATTGTCTTCACCTGCCAAAACAACCAGCCAGAACAGTCCTGCACCACTCTTTGAAGGGCATTCTATTCCGATGTCAAGGGACATAACTATTCCCTAGCTGTCTATATAAAGGGTGCAAGTTGACACAAGGGTTCCAGTCCGATGTCAAGGGACTTAACGGTTCCCTAGCTGTCTATATATAGGGTGCAAGCTGCCACAAGGCATTCCATTCTGGTGTCAAGGGACATAACTGTTCCCTAGCTGTCTACATATGGGGTGCAAGCTGGCACAGGGCATTCCATTAAGACTTTAAGGGAAATAACAGGATCCTGGCAGACGCCATTGTGTGATGGCCACCGGACATGACGTAGCAGAACTTGCAGGAAAGTGTCCCTATAGACATACTATAACTGCAGAGCCTACTGGCAGAAAACGGCATAAAAAAAGCAAGCTGCTGCGCAAATCCTGCAGCCACACTTGTTGCTGTTCCAGATTCAGACACAGGCAAACTTCCGCCTATAAAGTATACTGTCTGTTCCATTATTTTTGTTTCTAAAGAGTCTATCTCATTACAGGTTGTCGTTGTTGCTGCTGCTGCTGTTGCTGCTGCTGCTGTTGTGGAGTGATGAATTTACGAAATATTCAAACGTAACAAGGAATTATAATCTTGACTTAAAAAAAAGACAGCTGCTACAAATACTTAGTCGATGAGTAAATGAAATTTTAATTTGTAAATATGTGAAATATCTTGCATAACCCACAAAGCTGAAAAGTAATCACTTTCTATATGAAATTGGAAATGAAATGAGGCAGGGAACAGTAAACAATAAACATAAACAAGTAGGGTAACTTTTGCTCCCATAAGAAAACCTAACGCAGAGTAACTTTTATTCAAGACTGGCACAGCCTTTTAAACTTGAATAAAGTCAGACAAATACATAGACGAACAATCTAGTGGGGGGAAAAACAAGCACAGGCCAACAACTGAACTTTCTTCATAGTAATGACTTGGCAAAGATTTGGACTTAAGGGAGGGGGGGGGGGGGAGTTTGAATATGGAGAAACTGGGAACATGAAATTAAGAAAATATATTACAGATATGAAAAATCTTCACTAGCTGCATAAGGGAACCATCGCAATCCCTTTTGAAGGCAGATATATTTGTATTGCTTGCTCCGAGGCCTTTCGTCCGCTGGGTCGGAACTCATCAGGGAGACACGGCTGGTTGTGTCTGCACTCCTGGCGTCAAATAGAGGCACACCGCAGTCCATAATTCTGTGGTGTTCTCACCACCAAGGGTGCAAAAAAGAATCCAATAGCACCCCCAAAGCAGCCAGTGAAGGGGGTAGTAAATGAAACCAAAAGAAAGTGTGGGAGGAAAAAGTTACTGAAAAACTAAAGACGTTATGCAAATAGTATAAAATGTAGGGGACAATCTTTGAGCCTACGCTTGAGGATCCACCCAAAGATGCAAGGGAGATCAAAAGACAAACACACAGACGGATAGAAACAAATACAAATAACCTCAATTTAATCGAAACAAAATTGGAAATGAAATGAGGCAAGGAACAGTAAACAATAAACAGTAAACAAGTAGGGTAAGTTTTGCTCCCATAAGAAAACCTAACACAGAGTAACTTTTATTCAAGACTGGCACAGCCTTTTAAACTTGAATAAAGTCAGACAAATACATAGACGAACAATCTAATAGTGGGGGAAAAAAACAAGCACGGGCCAACAACTGAACTGTCTTCATAGTAATCACTTGGCAAAGATTTCTATATGATTCGTTCAAGGAACGTGCCAGTTAGGATTGAGATACGTTTTAATTATCGTGATAAACATGTTTAAGCTTTGTTTCAAAACAGAGTGACTGAGGGCGGAAAATGAAGCAAAATTTAGAAAGAGATGGCGTTGATTATCGCCAAGGACATAGACAAACAAAGTACCGGACAAGACACAATGTATTTCAACCTCCTGGGTCTCCTTCAGGCGAAAACAAATAACATTTAGGACATTGAAAACGAAGAACGATAAACCACTTATCTTCTCATGTTCGCAGCATGATCAAAATGGCCACCGCACGGAAACGAGGCCACCCTGCAGGGGATCATGGGAGGGGGAGGGGGTGGGGGTGGGCGGGTGGGGGGAGGGGGGAGTGAGGGAAGAGAGGGGGTGTGAAACAATGGGGTTTGAAGCTTGTTTTTTAGAACAGTGTGATATATTGGTGACTGTAGTGATTATGTTGGATTTAAGATAGTGCTGGGTGGGGAAAAAAAAAGAAAAAGAAAAAAGAAAGAAAGAATAAATAGATGATTACATAAACGACTTTAATGGGTGGCGATGGTGATGATAGTAGTTATGTGTGGATAGTTGTATGTGTGTGTGTGTGTGTGGGGGGGGGGGGGTATGCTAATAAAATCAGATGTAGGGGAAAGGAATCAAAAGAAAGAAAGAAAGAAAAGAAAGAAAGAAAGAAAGAAAGAAAGAAATTCAAAGATAAAACAACATAAAAAAAAGAATGAAATGAAATAAGATAAGGCAAATAACATAAAATAAATGAATAAATAAATTTCAAAATAAAATGACATAACATAAATAATTGGATAAATGAATAAGTAATGAAGATAAAAAGTGAAAATAAAATAAAATTAAATAATAATTTAAAAAAGAGAATAAAGGGAGGGTGGCTGCAACTTCTGTACAAAGTACAAAGTAAAAAAAAAAAGTCCCACGTCATTGCTAAACTTGGTATGCTACAGTCCCAAGGCATCAACATAAAAAAGTAACATCAAATATACATACCAACCACTTCAGCACCAGTAGGCAATACCTTTCACAAACAAACACACATGCATACATACATACACACACCACCACCACCCTACCCCCCACTACCCACTTCATACAGAAGTTGCACCCTCCCCCTCCCTTTTATTTCATTTTCCATTTTTTTAATTTCATTGTGTTTCTTAATTTTATTGTATTTTATTTATTTTTTCATCTTTGTTGTATCTTGTTAAAATCTATTTACATCTGCATTTATTTGTTTTATGTTATTTCATGTTATTTCATTCATTTATTTGTTTCATTTTATTTTAAAGTGTCTTCATTTATTCATTTTTATTCATTTACTTTATTTTATTACTTTTTTATTTTATTAGTTTTTATGTTCATTTTATTTTGATTTAGTTACTAATTTAAAAAAAAAATTCATTTCTTTTCTTTTTTGTCTAATCTCCTACATCTGATTTTTATTAGCATTGCCCACACCCCCAAATATAACTACCAACACATAACTACTATCATCACTATCACTGCCCATTAAAGTCGTTTATTTCTTTCTTTCTTTATTTATTTTTATTCTTTATTTTTTCCTGTTTCCCCCCATTAAGCACTTTTACAAATCCACCATAATCACTACAGTCACTAATATATCATATATTCTACAAAACAAGCTGCAAACCCCATTGTTTCACACCCCTTCTCTCCCCCCCCCCCCCCCCCCCTCACTATTTCCTCTCCCATGATCCCCTGCTGGATGGCCTCGTTTCCGTCTGGCGGCCATTTTGGTCGTGCGACGAACGTAAGAAGATAAGTGGTTTCTCGTTCTTCACTTTCACTGTCCCAAATATCATTTGTTTTTGCCTGAAGAACACCCAAGAGGTCGAAATGCATTGTGTCTTGTCCTGTACATTGTTTGTCTATGTCCTTGGCGGTAACTGCCCCCTTCTATTTCTAAATGTTAAAGCTTTGTACAGAAATGAAATGTTTGTACACCCTGCATTACTCTAGACGATTATGTTGCAAATCATGCATAGTAGGATCACGAGAGTAAAAATGCATGAAAAAAAAACAAAAAACAAACACATTTGCCAGTTTGTCATATTGCGTGGCAACATCTGATCTTGACTGTTAAATTCAGAGCCAAAATTCAAGACATAACTACATGAAACAACATTCATTTGTGTGTTGTGTGTGTGTGTTGTGTGTGTGTGTGTATGTGTGTGTGTGTGTGTGTGTGTGTGTGTGTGTGTGTGTGTGTGTGTTTGATACTACGAACCGAATGCCAAAATCAGTCAAGCAGAAGACACTGAACAATAACGAATGATGATGAATATAGGAAAAAAAAAATGCTTACCAACGAAGTCGATAACTGTACTCTATGTTCAAAACATAAAAGTGTCGAGTGATGGGCCTTCCGATGATTTTGTATAATAACAGTTTGTTTCTGAATAATGTCTGGTGTTACTTGAGAAAGTGCATTATCCCTATGATGCCTTGAAACCCCACTTCAGTGGTGGCGTAAGAAAACAAGACATCCCATGCTTTTCATATATTATATGATATACAGATAGATAGATAGATAGCTAGCTAGATAGACAGACAGACAGACAGATAGATAGATAGATAGATAGATAGATAGATAGATAGATAGATAGATAGATAGATAGATAGACAGATAGATGGATGCATAAAACAATACTATACAAAATCTTTATGTTTTACACTTGGGTACCAAATTAAGTTAAGATATTCGAAAGTGAGCCATATCCATACACTTAAACAAATATTTACTGTTCTGCACTGTGGGCTATAGACTATGGAACTGTTATCAAATATTTCTCTCTGTTTTCGTTTATTCTTGGGGACGAGCTATAATTAAATGGCACAGGAAAAAATCGTCTTAGTTTGATTGCAAATTTTGCGAGAACATGTTTTTGTTTTGTTTTTTAATTCAGGTTTCTCAAAACCTTTGATTTTTTAGCTGATAACAGACGACCATATATTTTTCTCATGTTTAGAAAATGTATTCACTGTTTGTTTGGTTCCCAGCATACGGGTATCCAGTAGGTGTTTACAGTTCTGCATTCGTTTTGGTATAAATCCTTCAATGTTAACAACAGTAAAATAAGCCAGTCGTAACGCCATGACATTTCCAAGCTGAGCAGTACATGAAATATCACCTCTGAGATGAAGTTCTGAATGACAGGTTTGAAGCCATGGATATCAACAACCACACAATCGTTCAGGACACGATGTCAACAAAGGACGTTGTGCAGAATGTGTCCCTTAACAAAGGATGCCTTCAGCTCAGGTTCAATGAGTCACAACATCTACCCTGGGACAATCCTCATAACATTGTCAGTCAGGAAGTTGAAGCATATGCTCATGCAGTCAAAGATATTGCACTGGCATTCTTCTATCTGATTGGTGGACCAGCCAACGTCATCAACATGGTGGTGTTCTATAAACAAGGTGTTCAGGATCGTGTCAACCTCTGCTTGTTCATGCTGGCTCTGTTTGATTATATCTATATAACTACCTCTGTGTGTCTGCATGCCGAGAATATTGGTATGCACTTGAGTGGTCAAGCAGTGAAGAACCCAATGAACGTGTTCATGGCCAACAACAATTTGATTTTCCTTCTAGGTTCTGGGTTTATTTCCTATGTTTTGTCAGCCATCATCGCCTGTGAGAGATGTTACTGTGTCCTCAGACCCCTGAAGTACCAGACTCTGCTCAGCACCAGAACCATGGCTGGCATCATTATTGTTCTGTCTCTGAGTGTGTTTAGTTTGTTTTTTATTGTGTCATACCGATACTGGATTCAGTGTGCTTATGAGCCTCTGTCCGGTGAAGTAATGATGCTTGTAACAGGCAGTGAGTTTTACATGAATCACAAACAATTAATTGAGACTCTGGAGAGTAGCATATCCGGAGCTGGTTTGCCTGGAGGGTTGATGATCGTGATGATAACAGCGACAATAATCACCACGGTGAAACTTCGTCACATTGTGACGTGGCGGTCTGAAACATCGTCATCACTGTCTGCCCGTGAAGTGGCGCTCACCAAAATGTTGGTTTTAAATTCCGTGTTCTTCATCATCTGCATTTCTCCCGTCTGTTTTTTCCAGTGTGCTTATCTGTTATGGCCAGAAATAACTGCGGGTGGACGATATCATAATTTCTTCTTCACCACACTTTGGGTATTACAAACCTCCAATTTCGTCAATTCCTCCTTCAATTTCTTTATATATTACAGTATGGGATCTCGATTTAGAGAAACGTTCTGGACAATATTCAGTAAACCGGCCACACAATAAAGAAAACAGAATTTTGAAAAAAAAAGTGATGAAAGGTCTTAGTGGGCACGTTTGTCTCCCTGATGAGTCATATCTAGTGGGCTGAAGGCCTAGGAGTAGGCGATATGACAAGTTCTATCTTCAAGATGGGCTGCGATGGTGACCTTCGCTGCTAGTGAAGGTTTTCATGTTTATAACAGATTTTCCTGATCTATTTCATTGTAACCGTCTTAATCACCCCCCCCCCCCTTCATCATTTTAATTTCCATTGGATCTTAGCCAAGTCCTCGATAATGTATTGATGGAGGATTTGTTAGTCTGCACTTGTTTTCTCCTACTAGTAAATTGTTACATATATATATATATATATATATTTTTTTTTTTTTTTAAATCTTGGAGTGGATCTCCCCCAATCCCAAGGCTTTCATACAGTACCAAGGGGATGAATGGCTGTTGGGTTAAACAGTCCCGACTCGTACGCAGTCTGGCCCTAGGGCGATACCATGCTGATGGACTTCATATGTGCAGGCGTTCCCTACGTGCATGGACATCCATTGCCCTTCCAAACGTGAGCTGTCAATCGCCTAGCAGGCTGAGTGTAGTGTCGCTGTCCATTTTCGTCGCTTTGTGGTTGTTTTTGTGATCGTGGACTGTAAAGATTTGTACCAGGATGCATGTGAAGAACTGCTTGTTATTCTGGATCTATTTATGTGCCTCCCTCCCCATAGACTTGAGGATAATCTGGATCTTCTTCTTGGCCAACCTTACCAACACACTGTGTTTTCGACCGGCGCCATTGTGTTCAGCCTGTGTATCGCACGGGCAGGGACACATGCTGACTCACTTTCTCGCCAACGCTTACTCACCCCAGCCTCTACCACCCAACCTCCCTACCCGTTACGGCATATAACGGCCCTCCACTGTCACACCCACCACTACCCTACCCTGTGGTGACCGACTTTACGCGTCACTACCCACACCCTTTCCCTCGTCAAATCACTCGCCTGACCTACACATGGGACCAGCTGCTGGCTGGCAGGGAGCGACCTTCACCCCTTGACCCTTCGCTCAACGTGACACTGCGGCGTCTCAGGATTGGCCGTGACCTTCCTCACTGTCGCACAGCACGGGGAGGGAGGAGGAAACGGAAGACGATACCTACAGTCAGTAATGTTGCCCATCTCTCTCACCACTCTCGCCACAACCACACTCGCTCAGTAAACTGTCGCAACTTGATTCCAGTGCCTATGGCTCCTCGCACACAAACAACAACGAACATTTCGCTGACACTTTTCAATGCTCAGTCACTTGGTAATACTTGTAAAAAGAAACGATCTGCCGTAAATGACTTTATACTCTCCAATGATATCGACATTCTTTGTGTAACGGAAACGTGGTTCAAGGAAAGCGGTGATGAACCAAAGCTACATGACCTCACCCCAGCTGGCTATACCACCAAGTCCTTCCTCCGCCCCACCATGACCTGCGGGGGCGGAATCGCATTCGTCATCTCGGATAAGCTGCTCCCCTATTGCTCTTTTGACTCGTCTTTTGATTTTCAGCATCGGACCTTTGAACTTGTTCACCTGGAACTGTCCTACCTAGCGCTCCTGTCACTAACATTTTTGGGATTTATAGACCGGTACCCAGCAGAAAGAACAAATTTACGCCCAGCATGTTTGTCAACGAACTTCCAGACTTTCTTGAATTTGTAAATGACCTTCCAGGAACATTGTTATTGATCGGCGACTTCAACTTCCATTTCAATAAGCCCACAGTTGGATACACGCCCGAGGTGTTAGAAATTTTAGATACTTTCGGACTCCAGCAGTCCGTGAATGAAATGACGAACAAACAGGGTAACATAGTAGACTGGGTAGTCTACAGAGACAGTGATCATCTTCTCAAATCCTCAACCGTTGACGATAACCTAGCATCGGATCATTATGCTGTGAAGTGTGAATTAGATATCGTTAGGCCCGCCGTTCCAAAGACTTACAAGGAAGTTAGGAAAATTTCTGCTATCGATATAGAGGTTTTCAAATCTGATCTGAGCACGGCCATACCGAGCGAGCCATCGGCCTGTCAGCTGACCTCTGCCCTCCATGCCATGCTTGATAAGCATGCTTCAGTGAGCAGGCGCTTGATCACTGATCGCTCACTGCGTCAATGGCACAACACAGTGGGTCCCGAGTTGTCGGAGGCCAAGCAGGAGAGGAGGGGGGCTGAGAGGCGATGGTGCACCACGGGACTGACTGTGCACAGGGAAATATATCAAACTGCGAGAAATCATGTTACTGACATTGTTCATCAAGCAAAAACTTTGTTCTATTCTTCAAAGATATTGGCCTGTAATACGGCCAAGCAACTATTTAATGTCACAAATAGTCTCCTAGGCAAAGTCAGCTACTCCCCCCTTCCCACCATCTTCCAAACTCAAGAGCTCCCTCAGAAATTCTTAGAGTTTTTCAATGGAAAAATTGACACTATCCATGAAAAGCTAGATTCTACTGCACCTGTACACCCTCTGAATGACAAAGTTTACTGTGGACCTCCTTTGGCTTGTTTTAGTCCTGTTAGTCAAGACTATGTAAAAAAACTTTGTTTGCGATGCAGCCCTAAATCATGTGAACTTGATGCCATTCCCACTAACTTGCTCTTTCAGCGCATTGATGATGTCCTACCCCATCTTACTCATGTTATCAATACCTCTTTGTCCTCTGGTCACGTTCCTGAAATCTTCCGGTCCGCAGTGGTACGTCCATTGATCAAGAAACCTTCATTAGATAAAAATGTTTTAAAGAATTATCGGCCTGTATCAAATTTGTCATTTCTATCAAAATTATTGGAGAAGATCGTTTTGGAACAAATTCTAGAACATCTCAAAAAGAATCACCTTTTGGATCCTCATCAGTCTGCTTACAGACAAGGCCATAGTTGTGAGACAGCACTCCTCCATATAGTCAATGACCTCCTCTGCGGGCTTGACGATGGGAATGTTTCCTTATTAGCGATGTTAGACCTCTCTGCAGCATTTGACACGATCGATCATAATATTTTGTTCTCATGGCTTCAAACTTCCTTTGGATTCAAAGACACAGCTCTCGACTGGATTATCTCTTACTTGACTGGACGTACTCAGACAGTGTGTGTACAGGGAAGATACTCAGACAGCTCTCCTCTTAGGTACGGTGTGCCTCAGGGTTCTGTACTTGGGCCAGTCCTTTTTGTGCTGTATGCTAGTCCTGTGTCTGACGTCATCAGTGGTCACGCCATGTCGCATGAGAGCTTTGCTGACGATACTCAGCTTCATCAGTCGGCTCCCATTGCTGAAACTGACTCACTGATTTCTCGGACATGGGGCTGCATTGCAGACCTGAAGGACTGGATGACAACCAACAAACTACAACTAAACGACAACAAGACGGAACTCATGTTCGTGACAAAACAGCCTAACCATCCTTCTCTGCCTTCAACTGTCACTATCAATGACTGTGCTGTCTCTGTATCCACCTCTGTCCGCAGTCTAGTGGTCATACTTGACCAATCCCTCTCCTTTGAGAAACAGGTTTCAAATATTTGCAAGATTGCCTATTTAGAACTAAGAAGAATCAGCTCTGTACGTCACCTTCTCTCTACAGATGCTACAAAAACTCTCATTTGTGCATTTGTCTTATCTAGAATAGATTACTGCAACTCACTTTTGGCCGGCCTTCCAAAATACCTGATAGAAAGATTACAGCGAATCCAAAATCATGCAGCCCGAGTCGTCTGTAGAGCAAGAAAACATGCTCACATTTCACCTCTCCTCCACTCTCTTCACTGGCTATCTGTCTCAAACGTATCTCGTACAAAATCTCAACTCTCACTTTCTCTGCTCTCTTTGAAAATGGACCTTCTTATCTCTCAGATCTCCTTAAAATCTACACCCCCTCTCGACAACTACGCTCCTGTGCTGACGACCGCCTTCTGTGAATGACTCGCTTCAGGACTACTACTGGTGAAAGATCTTTCTCTTTTCAAGCTCCAGCAACGTGGAACAGACTGCCAGACTGTCTCAGATATTCAGATTCTATCTCTTCTTTCAAGTCTAAACTTAAAACCCATCTATTTTCTCATAATTAGTCAATGCTGTGGGGAGAGGGGGGTGGGGGGGTGGGGGGGGGTGGGGGGGGGTACAACCTAACTCATAGGCGTCTGGGCCTTTTCAAATGTAGCGTATGTGTATGTTCTCTATTATATGTATTTGCTGTATGATTGAACGTTATAGGATTAAGTTTTTGTAGTGATATTTGAAGAATAAGTGAATGTCACATTGGTAGGATTAGGATTTGTTAGTTTTTGTAGTAATAGTATTTGTAGTTGGGTGTAAGGTGTATTATTGTATATGAGAAGGGTGAATGTAGTATGATTTTGTAAAGCGCTTAGAGAAATTCGTTTGATTAAGCGCTATATAAGAAATCATTATTATTATTATTATTATGATACGAGGCTCTGTTAGGGCGACCGCTTATGACACCTCAACACTAAGAATACGTACTAATGGGTTTTCAAAATACTTTGTCTCACTTGCACCTGTAAGACCTTTGGGTGCAGGCTTTGGGACTTAAAACTGGATCCCTCAAAACAATAGTTGGCGTAGCAAAAAAGGTGGGAGAAGAAGAAAGGTAGGTAGGAATATAACAAAAGCAGAAATACTATCCAAAAATACTTCAGGATTTCTACTTGGAACTCCTGCAGTGCCAGAAAGAGGATCGCAACAATTGAAAAACTAACATGTGACTTTGATGTTCTGTGTCTACAAGAAACTAAAAGTGCCACCCACATACCATTACAATTGGATGACTTCATAATATTGCAAAAGAATGATGGACGAGGACTAGCTATGATAATGAAAAACAACTTGAAAAACAAACTGTCCAGGACAGACTTGGGAAAATAGTGTAGCAGCACACGTGAACTAATGGGTGTGAGGCTAGAAAGACTGAATGGTAATCAGAAAAGCCTTGCACTCATCAATGCATACATACATCCAGGTACACACACATCAAAAACGGACTGGACCTTTCTGGAGGAAATAGAACATATATTTGGAGACTCTCTTATACTATTTGGAGATCTTAATGCACGCTCAAAATTGTGGGATCAACATGGTACCAATCCTCAAGGAATTGCGCTGGAAGTGATGTTGGATGAAGTACTTTTTGGTGCACTGACACCATCATCCCCAACACATACAGGGAGGCAAGGTGACACTGACAGCATCATTGATTCTGCACTCACTGGACCAAACTTCAAGCAGGCATGAGTGCGGAAGCACTTCTTCATCATGGAAGTGACCCTTTCCAATATAAGAACAATAACGGGAATATCACAGGAACGTTAAGGAGTAGAAGATGCAAAAGGAACAATACTACAATCAAACAAATCGTTCAACCCCTTGGGTTGAAAATAGACACTGAAACATCCTTAAAGTTGCGTGGCAACATCTGATCTTGACTGTTAAATTCAGAGCCAAAATTCAAGACATAACTACATGAAACAACATTCATTTGTGTGTTGTGTGTGTGTGTTGTGTGTGTGTGTGTGTGTGTGTGTGGTGTGTGTGTGTGTGTGTGTGTGTGTGTGTTTGATACTACGAACCGAATGCCAAAATCAGTCAAGCAGAAGACACTGAACAATAACGAATGATGATGAATATAGGAAAAAAAAAATGCTTACCAACGAAGTCGATAACTGTACTCTATGTTCAAAACATAAAAGTGTCGAGTGATGGGCCTTCCGATGATTTTGTATAATAACAGTTTGTTTCTGAATAATGTCTGGTGTTACTTGAGAAAGTGCATTATCCCTATGATGCCTTGAAACCCCACTTCAGTGGTGGCGTAAGAAAACAAGACATCCCATGCTTTTCATATATTATATGATATACAGATAGATAGATAGATAGCTAGCTAGATAGACAGACAGACAGACAGATAGATAGATAGATAGATAGATAGATAGATAGATAGATAGATAGATAGACAGATAGATGGATGCATAAAACAATACTATACAAAATCTTTATGTTTTACACTTGGGTACCAAATTAAGTTAAGATATTCGAAAGTGAGCCATATCCATACACTTAAACAAATATTTACTGTTCTGCACTGTGGGCTATAGACTATGGAACTGTTATCAAATATTTCTCTCTGTTTTCGTTTATTCTTGGGGACGAGCTATAATTAAATGGCACAGGAAAAAATCGTCTTAGTTTGATTGCAAATTTTGCGAGAACATGTTTTTGTTTTGTTTTTTAATTCAGGTTTCTCAAAACCTTTGATTTTTTAGCTGATAACAGACGACCATATATTTTTCTCATGTTTAGAAAATGTATTCACTGTTTGTTTGGTTCCCAGCATACGGGTATCCAGTAGGTGTTTACAGTTCTGCATTCGTTTTGGTATAAATCCTTCAATGTTAACAACAGTAAAATAAGCCAGTCGTAACGCCATGACATTTCCAAGCTGAGCAGTACATGAAATATCACCTCTGAGATGAAGTTCTGAATGACAGGTTTGAAGCCATGGATATCAACAACCACACAATCGTTCAGGACACGATGTCAACAAAGGACGTTGTGCAGAATGTGTCCCTTAACAAAGGATGCCTTCAGCTCAGGTTCAATGAGTCACAACATCTACCCTGGGACAATCCTCATAACATTGTCAGTCAGGAAGTTGAAGCATATGCTCATGCAGTCAAAGATATTGCACTGGCATTCTTCTATCTGATTGGTGGACCAGCCAACGTCATCAACATGGTGGTGTTCTATAAACAAGGTGTTCAGGATCGTGTCAACCTCTGCTTGTTCATGCTGGCTCTGTTTGATTATATCTATATAACTACCTCTGTGTGTCTGCATGCCGAGAATATTGGTATGCACTTGAGTGGTCAAGCAGTGAAGAACCCAATGAACGTGTTCATGGCCAACAACAATTTGATTTTCCTTCTAGGTTCTGGGTTTATTTCCTATGTTTTGTCAGCCATCATCGCCTGTGAGAGATGTTACTGTGTCCTCAGACCCCTGAAGTACCAGACTCTGCTCAGCACCAGAACCATGGCTGGCATCATTATTGTTCTGTCTCTGAGTGTGTTTAGTTTGTTTTTTATTGTGTCATACCGATACTGGATTCAGTGTGCTTATGAGCCTCTGTCCGGTGAAGTAATGATGCTTGTAACAGGCAGTGAGTTTTACATGAATCACAAACAATTAATTGAGACTCTGGAGAGTAGCATATCCGGAGCTGGTTTGCCTGGAGGGTTGATGATCGTGATGATAACAGCGACAATAATCACCACGGTGAAACTTCGTCACATTGTGACGTGGCGGTCTGAAACATCGTCATCACTGTCTGCCCGTGAAGTGGCGCTCACCAAAATGTTGGTTTTAAATTCCGTGTTCTTCATCATCTGCATTTCTCCCGTCTGTTTTTTCCAGTGTGCTTATCTGTTATGGCCAGAAATAACTGCGGGTGGACGATATCATAATTTCTTCTTCACCACACTTTGGGTATTACAAACCTCCAATTTCGTCAATTCCTCCTTCAATTTCTTTATATATTACAGTATGGGATCTCGATTTAGAGAAACGTTCTGGACAATATTCAGTAAACCGGCCACACAATAAAGAAAACAGAATTTTGAAAAAAAAAGTGATGAAAGGTCTTAGTGGGCACGTTTGTCTCCCTGATGAGTCATATCTAGTGGGCTGAAGGCCTAGGAGTAGGCGATATGACAAGTTCTATCTTCAAGATGGGCTGCGATGGTGACCTTCGCTGCTAGTGAAGGTTTTCATGTTTATAACAGATTTTCCTGATCTATTTCATTGTAACCGTCTTAATCACCCCCCCCCCCCTTCATCATTTTAATTTCCATTGGATCTTAGCCAAGTCCTCGATAATGTATTGATGGAGGATTTGTTAGTCTGCACTTGTTTTCTCCTACTAGTAAATTGTTACATATATATATATATATATATATTTTTTTTTTTTTTTTAAATCTTGGAGTGGATCTCCCCCAATCCCAAGGCTTTCATACAGTACCAAGGGGATGAATGGCTGTTGGGTTAAACAGTCCCGACTCGTACGCAGTCTGGCCCTAGGGCGATACCATGCTGATGGACTTCATATGTGCAGGCGTTCCCTACGTGCATGGACATCCATTGCCCTTCCAAACGTGAGCTGTCAATCGCCTAGCAGGCTGAGTGTAGTGTCGCTGTCCATTTTCGTCGCTTTGTGGTTGTTTTTGTGATCGTGGACTGTAAAGATTTGTACCAGGATGCATGTGAAGAACTGCTTGTTATTCTGGATCTATTTATGTGCCTCCCTCCCCATAGACTTGAGGATAATCTGGATCTTCTTCTTGGCCAACCTTACCAACACACTGTGTTTTCGACCGGCGCCATTGTGTTCAGCCTGTGTATCGCACGGGCAGGGACACATGCTGACTCACTTTCTCGCCAACGCTTACTCACCCCAGCCTCTACCACCCAACCTCTCCCTACCCGTTACGGCATATAACGGCCCTCCACTGTCACACCCACCACTACCCTACCCTGTGGTGACCGACTTTACGCGTCACTACCCACACCCTTTCCCTCGTCAAATCACTCGCCTGACCTACACATGGGACCAGCTGCTGGCTGGCAGGGAGCGACCTTCACCCCTTGACCCTTCGCTCAACGTGACACTGCGGCGTCTCAGGATTGGCCGTGACCTTCCTCACTGTCGCACAGCACGGGGAGGGAGGAGGAAACGGAAGACGATACCTACAGTCAGTAATGTTGCCCATCTCTCTCACCACTCTCGCCACAACCACACTCGCTCAGTAAACTGTCGCAACTTGATTCCAGTGCCTATGGCTCCTCGCACACAAACAACAACGAACATTTCGCTGACACTTTTCAATGCTCAGTCACTTGGTAATACTTGTAAAAAGAAACGATCTGCCGTAAATGACTTTATACTCTCCAATGATATCGACATTCTTTGTGTAACGGAAACGTGGTTCAAGGAAAGCGGTGATGAACCAAAGCTACATGACCTCACCCCAGCTGGCTATACCACCAAGTCCTTCCTCCGCCCCACCATGACCTGCGGGGGCGGAATCGCATTCGTCATCTCGGATAAGCTGCTCCCCTATTGCTCTTTTGACTCGTCTTTTGATTTTCAGCATCGGACCTTTGAACTTGTTCACCTGGAACTGTCCCTACCTAGCGCTCCTGTCACTAACATTTTTGGGATTTATAGACCGGTACCCAGCAGAAAGAACAAATTTACGCCCAGCATGTTTGTCAACGAACTTCCAGACTTTCTTGAATTTGTAAATGACCTTCCAGGAACATTGTTATTGATCGGCGACTTCAACTTCCATTTCAATAAGCCCACAGTTGGATACACGCCCGAGGTGTTAGAAATTTTAGATACTTTCGGACTCCAGCAGTCCGTGAATGAAATGACGAACAAACAGGGTAACATAGTAGACTGGGTAGTCTACAGAGACAGTGATCATCTTCTCAAATCCTCAACCGTTGACGATAACCTAGCATCGGATCATTATGCTGTGAAGTGTGAATTAGATATCGTTAGGCCCGCCGTTCCAAAGACTTACAAGGAAGTTAGGAAAATTTCTGCTATCGATATAGAGGTTTTCAAATCTGATCTGAGCACGGCCATACCGAGCGAGCCATCGGCCTGTCAGCTGACCTCTGCCCTCCATGCCATGCTTGATAAGCATGCTTCAGTGAGCAGGCGCTTGATCACTGATCGCTCACTGCGTCAATGGCACAACACAGTGGGTCCCGAGTTGTCGGAGGCCAAGCAGGAGAGGAGGGGGGCTGAGAGGCGATGGTGCACCACGGGACTGACTGTGCACAGGGAAATATATCAAACTGCGAGAAATCATGTTACTGACATTGTTCATCAAGCAAAAACTTTGTTCTATTCTTCAAAGATATTGGCCTGTAATACGGCCAAGCAACTATTTAATGTCACAAATAGTCTCCTAGGCAAAGTCAGCTACTCCCCCCTTCCCACCATCTTCCAAACTCAAGAGCTCCCTCAGAAATTCTTAGAGTTTTTCAATGGAAAAATTGACACTATCCATGAAAAGCTAGATTCTACTGCACCTGTACACCCTCTGAATGACAAAGTTTACTGTGGACCTCCTTTGGCTTGTTTTAGTCCTGTTAGTCAAGACTATGTAAAAAAACTTTGTTTGCGATGCAGCCCTAAATCATGTGAACTTGATGCCATTCCCACTAACTTGCTCTTTCAGCGCATTGATGATGTCCTACCCCATCTTACTCATGTTATCAATACCTCTTTGTCCTCTGGTCACGTTCCTGAAATCTTCCGGTCCGCAGTGGTACGTCCATTGATCAAGAAACCTTCATTAGATAAAAATGTTTTAAAGAATTATCGGCCTGTATCAAATTTGTCATTTCTATCAAAATTATTGGAGAAGATCGTTTTGGAACAAATTCTAGAACATCTCAAAAAGAATCACCTTTTGGATCCTCATCAGTCTGCTTACAGACAAGGCCATAGTTGTGAGACAGCACTCCTCCATATAGTCAATGACCTCCTCTGCGGGCTTGACGATGGGAATGTTTCCTTATTAGCGATGTTAGACCTCTCTGCAGCATTTGACACGATCGATCATAATATTTTGTTCTCATGGCTTCAAACTTCCTTTGGATTCAAAGACACAGCTCTCGACTGGATTATCTCTTACTTGACTGGACGTACTCAGACAGTGTGTGTACAGGGAAGATACTCAGACAGCTCTCCTCTTAGGTACGGTGTGCCTCAGGGTTCTGTACTTGGGCCAGTCCTTTTTGTGCTGTATGCTAGTCCTGTGTCTGACGTCATCAGTGGTCACGCCATGTCGCATGAGAGCTTTGCTGACGATACTCAGCTTCATCAGTCGGCTCCCATTGCTGAAACTGACTCACTGATTTCTCGGACATGGGGCTGCATTGCAGACCTGAAGGACTGGATGACAACCAACAAACTACAACTAAACGACAACAAGACGGAACTCATGTTCGTGACAAAACAGCCTAACCATCCTTCTCTGCCTTCAACTGTCACTATCAATGACTGTGCTGTCTCTGTATCCACCTCTGTCCGCAGTCTAGTGGTCATACTTGACCAATCCCTCTCCTTTGAGAAACAGGTTTCAAATATTTGCAAGATTGCCTATTTAGAACTAAGAAGAATCAGCTCTGTACGTCACCTTCTCTCTACAGATGCTACAAAAACTCTCATTTGTGCATTTGTCTTATCTAGAATAGATTACTGCAACTCACTTTTGGCCGGCCTTCCAAAATACCTGATAGAAAGATTACAGCGAATCCAAAATCATGCAGCCCGAGTCGTCTGTAGAGCAAGAAAACATGCTCACATTTCACCTCTCCTCCACTCTCTTCACTGGCTATCTGTCTCAAACCGTATCTCGTACAAAATCTCAACTCTCACTTTCTCTGCTCTCTTTGAAAATGGACCTTCTTATCTCTCAGATCTCCTTAAAATCTACACCCCCTCTCGACAACTACGCTCCTGTGCTGACGACCGCCTTCTGTGAATGACTCGCTTCAGGACTACTACTGGTGAAAGATCTTTCTCTTTTCAAGCTCCAGCAACGTGGAACAGACTGCCAGACTGTCTCAGATATTCAGATTCTATCTCTTCTTTCAAGTCTAAACTTAAAACCCATCTATTTTCTCATAATTAGTCAATGCTGTGGGGAGAGGGGGGTGGGGGGTGGGGGGGGGTGGGGGGGGTACAACCTAACTCATAGGCGTCTGGGCCTTTTCAAATGTAGCGTATGTGTATGTTCTCTATTATATGTATTTGCTGTATGATTGAACGTTATAGGATTAAGTTTTTGTAGTGATATTTGAAGAATAAGTGAATGTCACATTGGTAGGATTAGGATTTGTTAGTTTTTGTAGTAATAGTATTTGTAGTTGGGTGTAAGGTGTATTATTGTATATGAGAAGGGTGAATGTAGTATGATTTTGTAAAGCGCTTAGAGAAATTCGTTTGATTAAGCGCTATATAAGAAATCATTATTATTATTATTATTATGATACGAGGCTCTGTTAGGGCGACCGCTTATGACACCTCAACACTAAGAATACGTACTAATGGGTTTTCAAAATACTTTGTCTCACTTGCACCTGTAAGACCTTTGGGTGCAGGCTTTGGGACTTAAAACTGGATCCCTCAAAACAATAGTTGGCGTAGCAAAAAAGGTGGGAGAAGAAGAAAGGTAGGTAGGAATATAACAAAAGCAGAAATACTATCCAAAAATACTTCAGGATTTCTACTTGGAACTCCTGCAGTGCCAGAAAGAGGATCGCAACAATTGAAAAACTAACATGTGACTTTGATGTTCTGTGTCTACAAGAAACTAAAAGTGCCACCCACATACCATTACAATTGGATGACTTCATAATATTGCAAAAGAATGATGGACGAGGACTAGCTATGATAATGAAAAACAACTTGAAAAACAAACTGTCCAGGACAGACTTGGGAAAATAGTGTAGCAGCACACGTGAACTAATGGGTGTGAGGCTAGAAAGACTGAATGGTAATCAGAAAAGCCTTGCACTCATCAATGCATACATACATCCAGGTACACACACATCAAAAACGGACTGGACCTTTCTGGAGGAAATAGAACATATATTTGGAGACTCTCTTATACTATTTGGAGATCTTAATGCACGCTCAAAATTGTGGGATCAACATGGTACCAATCCTCAAGGAATTGCGCTGGAAGTGATGTTGGATGAAGTACTTTTTGGTGCACTGACACCATCATCCCCAACACATACAGGGAGGCAAGGTGACACTGACAGCATCATTGATTCTGCACTCACTGGACCAAACTTCAAGCAGGCATGAGTGCGGAAGCACTTCTTCATCATGGAAGTGACCCTTTCCAATATAAGAACAATAACGGGAATATCACAGGAACGTTAAGGAGTAGAAGATGCAAAAGGAACAATACTACAATCAAACAAATCGTTCAACCCCTTGGGTTGAAAATAGACACTGAAACATCCTTAAAGTTGCGTGGCAACATCTGATCTTGACTGTTAAATTCAGAGCCAAAATTCAAGACATAACTACATGAAACAACATTCATTTGTGTGTTGTGTGTGTGTGTTGTGTGTGTGTGTGTGTGTGTGTGTGTGTGTGTGTGTGTGTGTGTGTGTGTGTGTGTGTGTGTTTGATACTACGAACCGAATGCCAAAATCAGTCAAGCAGAAGACACTGAACAATAACGAATGATGATGAATATAGGAAAAAAAAAATGCTTACCAACGAAGTCGATAACTGTACTCTATGTTCAAAACATAAAAGTGTCGAGTGATGGGCCTTCCGATGATTTTGTATAATAACAGTTTGTTTCTGAATAATGTCTGGTGTTACTTGAGAAAGTGCATTATCCCTATGATGCCTTGAAACCCCACTTCAGTGGTGGCGTAAGAAAACAAGACATCCCATGCTTTTCATATATTATATGATATACAGATAGATAGATAGATAGCTAGCTAGATAGACAGACAGACAGACAGATAGATAGATAGATAGATAGATAGATAGATAGATAGATAGATAGATAGACAGATAGATGGATGCATAAAACAATACTATACAAAATCTTTATGTTTTACACTTGGGTACCAAATTAAGTTAAGATATTCGAAAGTGAGCCATATCCATACACTTAAACAAATATTTACTGTTCTGCACTGTGGGCTATAGACTATGGAACTGTTATCAAATATTTCTCTCTGTTTTCGTTTATTCTTGGGGACGAGCTATAATTAAATGGCACAGGAAAAAATCGTCTTAGTTTGATTGCAAATTTTGCGAGAACATGTTTTTGTTTTGTTTTTTAATTCAGGTTTCTCAAAACCTTTGATTTTTTAGCTGATAACAGACGACCATATATTTTTCTCATGTTTAGAAAATGTATTCACTGTTTGTTTGGTTCCCAGCATACGGGTATCCAGTAGGTGTTTACAGTTCTGCATTCGTTTTGGTATAAATCCTTCAATGTTAACAACAGTAAAATAAGCCAGTCGTAACGCCATGACATTTCCAAGCTGAGCAGTACATGAAATATCACCTCTGAGATGAAGTTCTGAATGACAGGTTTGAAGCCATGGATATCAACAACCACACAATCGTTCAGGACACGATGTCAACAAAGGACGTTGTGCAGAATGTGTCCCTTAACAAAGGATGCCTTCAGCTCAGGTTCAATGAGTCACAACATCTACCCTGGGACAATCCTCATAACATTGTCAGTCAGGAAGTTGAAGCATATGCTCATGCAGTCAAAGATATTGCACTGGCATTCTTCTATCTGATTGGTGGACCAGCCAACGTCATCAACATGGTGGTGTTCTATAAACAAGGTGTTCAGGATCGTGTCAACCTCTGCTTGTTCATGCTGGCTCTGTTTGATTATATCTATATAACTACCTCTGTGTGTCTGCATGCCGAGAATATTGGTATGCACTTGAGTGGTCAAGCAGTGAAGAACCCAATGAACGTGTTCATGGCCAACAACAATTTGATTTTCCTTCTAGGTTCTGGGTTTATTTCCTATGTTTTGTCAGCCATCATCGCCTGTGAGAGATGTTACTGTGTCCTCAGACCCCTGAAGTACCAGACTCTGCTCAGCACCAGAACCATGGCTGGCATCATTATTGTTCTGTCTCTGAGTGTGTTTAGTTTGTTTTTTATTGTGTCATACCGATACTGGATTCAGTGTGCTTATGAGCCTCTGTCCGGTGAAGTAATGATGCTTGTAACAGGCAGTGAGTTTTACATGAATCACAAACAATTAATTGAGACTCTGGAGAGTAGCATATCCGGAGCTGGTTTGCCTGGAGGGTTGATGATCGTGATGATAACAGCGACAATAATCACCACGGTGAAACTTCGTCACATTGTGACGTGGCGGTCTGAAACATCGTCATCACTGTCTGCCCGTGAAGTGGCGCTCACCAAAATGTTGGTTTTAAATTCCGTGTTCTTCATCATCTGCATTTCTCCCGTCTGTTTTTTCCAGTGTGCTTATCTGTTATGGCCAGAAATAACTGCGGGTGGACGATATCATAATTTCTTCTTCACCACACTTTGGGTATTACAAACCTCCAATTTCGTCAATTCCTCCTTCAATTTCTTTATATATTACAGTATGGGATCTCGATTTAGAGAAACGTTCTGGACAATATTCAGTAAACCGGCCACACAATAAAGAAAACAGAATTTTGAAAAAAAAAGTGATGAAAGGTCTTAGTGGGCACGTTTGTCTCCCTGATGAGTCATATCTAGTGGGCTGAAGGCCTAGGAGTAGGCGATATGACAAGTTCTATCTTCAAGATGGGCTGCGATGGTGACCTTCGCTGCTAGTGAAGGTTTTCATGTTTATAACAGATTTTCCTGATCTATTTCATTGTAACCGTCTTAATCACCCCCCCCCCCCCCCCCTTCATCATTTTAATTTCCATTGGATCTTAGCCAAGTCCTCGATAATGTATTGATGGAGGATTTGTTAGTCTGCACTTGTTTTCTCCTACTAGTAAATTGTTACATATATATATATATATATATATATTTTTTTTTTTTTAAAATCTTGGAGTGGATCTCCCCCAATCCCAAGGCTTTCATACAGTACCAAGGGGATGAATGGCTGTTGGGTTAAACAGTCCCGACTCGTACGCAGTCTGGCCCTAGGGCAATACCATGCTGATGGACTTCATATGTGCAGGCGTTCCCTACGTGCATGGACATCCATTGCCCTTCCAAACGTGAGCTGTCAATCGCCTAGCAGGCTGAGTGTAGTGTCGCTGTCCATTTTCGTCGCTTTGTGGTTGTTTTTGTGATCGTGGACTGTAAAGATTTGTACCAGGATGCATGTGAAGAACTGCTTGTTATTCTGGATCTATTTATGTGCCTCCCTCCCCATAGACTTGAGGATAATCTGGATCTTCTTCTTGGCCAACCTTACCAACACACTGTGTTTTCGACCGGCGCCATTGTGTTCAGCCTGTGTATCGCACGGGCAGGGACACATGCTGACTCACTTTCTCGCCAACGCTTACTCACCCCAGCCTCTACCACCCAACCTCTCCCTACCCGTTACGGCATATAACGGCCCTCCACTGTCACACCCACCACTACCCTACCCTGTGGTGACCGACTTTACGCGTCACTACCCACACCCTTTCCCTCGTCAAATCACTCGCCTGACCTACACATGGGACCAGCTGCTGGCTGGCAGGGAGCGACCTTCACCCCTTGACCCTTCGCTCAACGTGACACTGCGGCGTCTCAGGATTGGCCGTGACCTTCCTCACTGTCGCACAGCACGGGGAGGGAGGAGGAAACGGAAGACGATACCTACAGTCAGTAATGTTGCCCATCTCTCTCACCACTCTCGCCACAACCACACTCGCTCAGTAAACTGTCGCAACTTGATTCCAGTGCCTATGGCTCCTCGCACACAAACAACAACGAACATTTCGCTGACACTTTTCAATGCTCAGTCACTTGGTAATACTTGTAAAAAGAAACGATCTGCCGTAAATGACTTTATACTCTCCAATGATATCGACATTCTTTGTGTAACGGAAACGTGGTTCAAGGAAAGCGGTGATGAACCAAAGCTACATGACCTCACCCCAGCTGGCTATACCACCAAGTCCTTCCTCCGCCCCACCATGACCTGCGGGGGCGGAATCGCATTCGTCATCTCGGATAAGCTGCTCCCCTATTGCTCTTTTGACTCGTCTTTTGATTTTCAGCATCGGACCTTTGAACTTGTTCACCTGGAACTGTCCCTACCTAGCGCTCCTGTCACTAACATTTTTGGGATTTATAGACCGGTACCCAGCAGAAAGAACAAATTTACGCCCAGCATGTTTGTCAACGAACTTCCAGACTTTCTTGAATTTGTAAATGACCTTCCAGGAACATTGTTATTGATCGGCGACTTCAACTTCCATTTCAATAAGCCCACAGTTGGATACACGCCCGAGGTGTTAGAAATTTTAGATACTTTCGGACTCCAGCAGTCCGTGAATGAAATGACGAACAAACAGGGTAACATAGTAGACTGGGTAGTCTACAGAGACAGTGATCATCTTCTCAAATCCTCAACCGTTGACGATAACCTAGCATCGGATCATTATGCTGTGAAGTGTGAATTAGATATCGTTAGGCCCGCCGTTCCAAAGACTTACAAGGAAGTTAGGAAAATTTCTGCTATCGATATAGAGGTTTTCAAATCTGATCTGAGCACGGCCATACCGAGCGAGCCATCGGCCTGTCAGCTGACCTCTGCCCTCCATGCCATGCTTGATAAGCATGCTTCAGTGAGCAGGCGCTTGATCACTGATCGCTCACTGCGTCAATGGCACAACACAGTGGGTCCCGAGTTGTCGGAGGCCAAGCAGGAGAGGAGGGGGCTGAGAGGCGATGGTGCACCACGGGACTGACTGTGCACAGGGAAATATATCAAACTGCGAGAAATCATGTTACTGACATTGTTCATCAAGCAAAAACTTTGTTCTATTCTTCAAAGATATTGGCCTGTAATACGGCCAAGCAACTATTTAATGTCACAAATAGTCTCCTAGGCAAAGTCAGCTACTCCCCCCTTCCCACCATCTTCCAAACTCAAGAGCTCCCTCAGAAATTCTTAGAGTTTTTCAATGGAAAAATTGACACTATCCGTGAAAAGCTAGATTCTACTGCACCTGTACACCCTCTGAATGACAAAGTTTACTGTGGACCTCCTTTGGCTTGTTTTAGTCCTGTTAGTCAAGACTATGTAAAAAAACTTTGTTTGCGATGCAGCCCTAAATCATGTGAACTTGATGCCATTCCCACTAACTTGCTCTTTCAGCGCATTGATGATGTCCTACCCCATCTTACTCATGTTATCAATACCTCTTTGTCCTCTGGTCACGTTCCTGAAATCTTCCGGTCCGCAGTGGTACGTCCATTGATCAAGAAACCTTCATTAGATAAAAATGTTTTAAAGAATTATCGGCCTGTATCAAATTTGTCATTTCTATCAAAATTATTGGAGAAGATCGTTTTGGAACAAATTCTAGAACATCTCAAAAAGAATCACCTTTTGGATCCTCATCAGTCTGCTTACAGACAAGGCCATAGTTGTGAGACAGCACTCCTCCATATAGTCAATGACCTCCTCTGCGGGCTTGACGATGGGAATGTTTCCTTATTAGCGATGTTAGACCTCTCTGCAGCATTTGACACGATCGATCATAATATTTTGTTCTCATGGCTTCAAACTTCCTTTGGATTCAAAGACACAGCTCTCGACTGGATTATCTCTTACTTGACTGGACGTACTCAGACAGTGTGTGTACAGGGAAGATACTCAGACAGCTCTCCTCTTAGGTACGGTGTGCCTCAGGGTTCTGTACTTGGGCCAGTCCTTTTTGTGCTGTATGCTAGTCCTGTGTCTGACGTCATCAGTGGTCACGCCATGTCGCATGAGAGCTTTGCTGACGATACTCAGCTTCATCAGTCGGCTCCCATTGCTGAAACTGACTCACTGATTTCTCGGACATGGGGCTGCATTGCAGACCTGAAGGACTGGATGACAACCAACAAACTACAACTAAACGACAATAAGACGGAACTCATGTTCGTGACAAAACAGCCTAACCATCCTTCTCTGCCTTCAACTGTCACTATCAATGACTGTGCTGTCTCTGTATCCACCTCTGTCCGCAGTCTAGTGGTCATACTTGACCAATCCCTCTCCTTTGAGAAACAGGTTTCAAATATTTGCAAGATTGCCTATTTAGAACTAAGAAGAATCAGCTCTGTACGTCACCTTCTCTCTACAGATGCTACAAAAACTCTCATTTGTGCATTTGTCTTATCTAGAATAGATTACTGCAACTCACTTTTGGCCGGCCTTCCAAAATACCTGATAGAAAGATTACAGCGAATCCAAAATCATGCAGCCCGAGTCGTCTGTAGAGCAAGAAAACATGCTCACATTTCACCTCTCCTCCACTCTCTTCACTGGCTATCTGTCTCAAACCGTATCTCGTACAAAATCTCAACTCTCACTTTCTCTGCTCTCTTTGAAAATGGACCTTCTTATCTCTCAGATCTCCTTAAAATCTACACCCCCTCTCGACAACTACGCTCCTGTGCTGACGACCGCCTTCTGTGAATGACTCGCTTCAGGACTACTACTGGTGAAAGATCTTTCTCTTTTCAAGCTCCAGCAACGTGGAACAGACTGCCAGACTGTCTCAGATATTCAGATTCTATCTCTTCTTTCAAGTCTAAACTTAAAACCCATCTATTTTCTCATAATTAGTCAATGCTGTGGGGAGAGGGGGGTGGGGGGGGTGGGGGGGGGTGGGGGGGGTACAACCTAACTCATAGGCGTCTGGGCCTTTTCAAATGTAGCGTATGTGTATGTTCTCTATTATATGTATTTGCTGTATGATTGAACGTTATAGGATTAAGTTTTTGTAGTGATATTTGAAGAATAAGTGAATGTCACATTGGTAGGATTAGGATTTGTTAGTTTTTGTAGTAATAGTATTTGTAGTTGGGTGTAAGGTGTATTATTGTATATGAGAAGGGTGAATGTAGTATGATTTTGTAAAGCGCTTAGAGAAATTCGTTTGATTAAGCGCTATATAAGAAATCATTATTATTATTATTATTATGATACGAGGCTCTGTTAGGGCGACCGCTTATGACACCTCAACACTAAGAATACGTACTAATGGGTTTTCAAAATACTTTGTCTCACTTGCACCTGTAAGACCTTTGGGTGCAGGCTTTGGGACTTAAAACTGGATCCCTCAAAACAATAGTTGGCGTAGCAAAAAAGGTGGGAGAAGAAGAAAGGTAGGTAGGAATATAACAAAAGCAGAAATACTATCCAAAAATACTTCAGGATTTCTACTTGGAACTCCTGCAGTGCCAGAAAGAGGATCGCAACAATTGAAAAACTAACATGTGACTTTGATGTTCTGTGTCTACAAGAAACTAAAAGTGCCACCCACATACCATTACAATTGGATGACTTCATAATATTGCAAAAGAATGATGGACGAGGACTAGCTATGATAATGAAAAACAACTTGAAAAACAAACTGTCCAGGACAGACTTGGGAAAATAGTGTAGCAGCACACGTGAACTAATGGGTGTGAGGCTAGAAAGACTGAATGGTAATCAGAAAAGCCTTGCACTCATCAATGCATACATACATCCAGGTACACACACATCAAAAACGGACTGGACCTTTCTGGAGGAAATAGAACATATATTTGGAGACTCTCTTATACTATTTGGAGATCTTAATGCACGCTCAAAATTGTGGGATCAACATGGTACCAATCCTCAAGGAATTGCGCTGGAAGTGATGTTGGATGAAGTACTTTTTGGTGCACTGACACCATCATCCCCAACACATACAGGGAGGCAAGGTGACACTGACAGCATCATTGATTCTGCACTCACTGGACCAAACTTCAAGCAGGCATGAGTGCGGAAGCACTTCTTCATCATGGAAGTGACCCTTTCCAATATAAGAACAATAACGGGAATATCACAGGAACGTTAAGGAGTAGAAGATGCAAAAGGAACAATACTACAATCAAACAAATCGTTCAACCCCTTGGGTTGAAAATAGACACTGAAACATCCTTAAAAGGAAATGAGAGGCTGTTAGAATTTGGCAAAGAGAAAGAAGAAAACCTTGCCCTGATCTAGCTATTAAAACAGACATTAAATCAGAAAACCTAACAATTCGAAAGAGTAGCTGAAGAAGCAAAAGTAACCAAGTGGCAACAATTCTGTCTGTCACTTAATTATGACACAGGCCTGACTCAGTTCTGGCACTTTTTAGTCGAATGGAAGGAAAACACAAAACAAACGCAACCCCAGATATCTTAGACGCTGATGGGATCACAAATCTCTTGACAAATTTGGAGAAAGGGTCAGCTATACTTAAACGTTTCATAGAACAGAGTAGTCAAAGAAATTTGGATGAAAAGAAGACACATTCGACCAACACCTAGCTCATAAATTGCAACATCTGAACTGGACGACGCAATAGCTAGATGCATTTAGGATATAGCTTCAGGTCCAGACAAAGTACGGTATGCAGATATCAAACAGAAGAGGAGAGAACCGATCTCTGCAGTCTCTACCAGGAGAGTTTCGATAAAGGCTATGTCCCAGAAGACTGGACACACAGCTACCTGAAATCTTTACCAAACCCAGGCAAAGATCACCATCAGCTAAATTGCTACCGTGTGTTGTTGTTGTTCGTCCTTCGATTTCGAAGATGACCATGACTTCAATCTCAGATGGAAGATTGCTGAGTGTGGGTCAGCAGGTGGCTGGTGAGGCTGATCTGGGCCTGGAAGGAACACCCGCATGTGGGACACATGTGGGTGTGTGCTAAAGTGGAGGTGGAGGTAGCTCTGGCCTTGCGCACGGCTTGCTTTCTCTCAGCTTCTGCTGTGCATCTCTTCTCTGATGTATATGCACCCTTTGTGATGCTGCTTCACCAGGCTGGGCGGTCCAGGGCAAGTGACTCCCAGGTGTTGAGGTTGATGTCCAGGCCTTTGAGGGACACTTTGAGGCAGTCCTTGAAACGTTTCTTCTGCCCCACAACTTTGCGCTTGCCCTGACTCCGTTCTCCGTACAGCAGCTGTTTTGGCAGTCGACTATCTGGCATTCTGACGATGTGGTCAGCCCATCTGGCTCGGTAATTCTGAAGGAGAGTGTAGATGCTCGGGATGCTGGATCTTTCCAAGACCTCAGTGTCCGGGAATTTGTCCTGCCACTTGATGTGTAGGTGTCTGTGGAGACAGCTGAGGTGAAAATGGTTGAGCTGTTTGGCGTGTCTGCTGTAGACAGTCCAGGTCTCACTGGCATAAAGGAGAGTGGTTAGTACAACTGCCTGGTAGACCTTTGGCTTGGTGGTAAACCTTAGTCCTCTGTACTCCCAGACATTTTCACAGAATCTCCCAAATGCAGAGCTGGCTTTGGCAATCCTGTTCCTGACCTCTGCATCAATGTTCACAGCTCATGAGAGCGTGCTGCCGAGATAGGTGAAGTTGTCAACTGCCTGTAAGTTCTTCCCCTTTACCATGATGTGTGGTTCCTAGTAGGGTTTACCTGGTGCAGGCTTATACATCATTTCAGTCTTTTGATGCTGATGGTAAAACCGAAGTTGTCACAGACTCATGAGAGGCAGTCCATTTCATGCTGCATCATCTGCTCTGTGTTGGCCTTGAGGGTGCAGTCATCAGCAAACAAGAAGTCCCTGATGACGGTGTCTTTCTCCTTTGTAACAGCCTGCAGTCGCCTGAGGTTGAACAGCCCACCGTCAGTTCTGTATCTGACGTGTATACCACCCTGGCAGTCACGGAAGGGATCAGTAAGCATGGCGGAGAAGACCATGCTGAAGAGTGTAGGGGCGAGAACGCAACCTTACTTTACGCTGTTGGTCACTGGAAAGGCTTCTGACTCGTATCCATCATCCAGTACTTTCACCATCATACCATCGTAGAACTGTCGGACGATTAATGAACCTGCTGGGACAGCCAAATTTCTCCATGATCTTCCACAAGCCATCTCTGCTGACTATCGAAAGCCTTGGTCAGATCGACATAGGTCACAAACAGATCGCTCTGCTGCTCTTGGTATTTTTTTCTGGAGCTGTCGTGCAGCAAATATTATGTCCGCAGTTCCACGTTCTGCACGAAAGCCACACTGGCGTTTTGGGAGGAGACCTTGCTCAAGGTGTACTAGAGGGCGGTTGAGCAGGCATCGAGCCAAAATCTACCCAGCTATGGACAAGAGAGAGATACCTCGGTGATTGTCACAGGACTGGCGTTGCCTTTTCTCTTGTAGATGTGGAGAATGTTGGCATCTTTCAACTGTTGTGGGACCCTCTCTTCATTCCACATGGACTGGAAGAGCTGTATCAGATTCTGTGTCAAGCTGGGCCTCCTGATTTGTAAACTTCAGCATGGATTGCATCAGATCCTGTCGCTTTGCCACACGAAAGTTCTTTGATTGCCTTTCTGACTTCTTCTTCTGGGGAAGGGAGGGGGGGGGGGGCAAGGTCTTGCCTGATCTCCACTTGAGGTAGGCGTGCAATGGCCTCGTCGTTTGTTGTGGCAGGGCGGTTCAGAACCCGGTTAAAGTGTTCAGCCCATCTCTCCAGAATCTGCTTCTTTTCTGTCAGCAGCTGGGTCCCATCTGCATTGAGGAGGGGGGAGGAGTCGGAGGACTGGGGTCCATACACAGCCTTCAGAGCATCATAGAAACGCTTGGTGTCATGACTGTCTGCGTAGCCCTGGATTTCATCGGCCTTTTTGCTGAACCAGGCATCCAGCATTACGCGAAGCCTCTTCTGCACTTTTTGTTTTGTGCTGGTGAGGGCATCTTCCTTAGCTTGTGATGCAGTGTCATTCTGGTGCCATCTCAACAGCTGGTGCTTCTCCGACACCAGTGTCTGCACTTCTTCATCATTCTCATCAAACCAGTCTTGGTTTCTACGTGTTGCTGGTGTTCGAGGGCAGTAGAGTGGACCACATCTCTGAAGACCTCCCACTGCTTTTCAATGCTGCTGTGGTCATCCTGTCCTGTCTTCGGCAGCCTGCCATCTAGGTCATTGGAAACATCTTCTGCAACTGTACTATCCTTGAGCTTGGGGACGTTGAGTCTCTTTGCAGTCTTCTGACCTCGGGGTCTTCGCATGGGCAGGATGCGGAGTTTAAACTTTGACACAAAGAGGCGATGATCAGTCCAGCAGTCGGCACCACGCATGGCCTTCATCACTCTTACGTCTCGCACATCTCTCTTCCTGGTGATGACATAATCAATCAGATGCCAATGCTTGGAGCGTGGGTGAATCAATGATGTCTTGTTCCGGGTAGGGAGGCGGAACAGAGTGTTGGTGATGACAAGGTCATGAGTAGCGCACATCCTGAGAAGCAGGAGGCCATTGCTGTTGCAGTTGCCAGTACCATGTCTCCCAATGATCCCTTCCCAGGTCAGGTGATCTGTCACCACTCTGGCGTTGAAGTCCCCGAGCACGATTAGCTTCTCAAACGGTGGGACTGCTGCGATGAGAGTGTCTACTTCTTTGTACAACTTTGTCCTTGATGTCATCTGGGTTTGTGATTCTTGGGCATATGCGCTGATTAGTGTTGCACTCTTCTTGTTTCTATGTAAAAGCTGGAGTGTCATCAGACGATCGTTTATGCCCTCCGGGAGCTTGACAAGTTTCCAGGTGAGATGGGATCTGATGGCAAATCCCATGCCTGCCTCTCGCAGTTTAGTGCTGCTGCGTCCACTCCAGAAGAATGTGTATCCTCCACCACATTCTGTGAGTTGGCTTTTGTCCACTAGGCGTGTTTCGCTAAGTGCTGGTATGTTAACGTTGTAGCGAGCAAATTCTTTGGCGACCAGTGCAATTCTTTGCTTTGGTCTGTCTGCCTTGGCGCTGTCCAGTAGAGTTCGCACGTTCCACGTGCCGAGGTTGAGCACCTTTGTTTTTGTTTTCTTTGTAATTCGACCGCTGGGAGGGACACACCACCAGCCGCGGTTTCCTGACCGGGGTAAGGTGAAGCAGGCAATGTTTAGGGCACCTTTTCAAGCCCATCCTCTTGCTATGGAGGTGAGCAGTGCGGTCCTAAAAAGGGCTGCTCAGACACCCAGGGGGCTGCCGAACTCCACTTCTGCTTCGTCCAGTAGAGAGCGACCACATGCCCTGGGCCGCCTGTGTGCAGGCTTGTGACTGTCAGCTCCTAGTGTGCCCACACCTGCTGCCTTCGCCACTTGCCCATCACTACAGGACTTGAGGTTGCGCTATGGGAATTGAAATCATGACTTGCGCTTGGCTTGGATTATAGTGAGGGAGAGTTGCGCGTCGTCAGCCTCACTCTCTTGCCCCAGTCCATTTGTGTCCAGTGGGAAGACGAAGTCGAGATGGCTGGAGATAGATTGGGTTGCAGTGGATGACCGTGACGTCTTTTGTGTCTTGACACGCCTTATGTGCTCCACAACGCGTTGCTGGAAATCGCTTTTCTGCCCGTCCGAACACAGTGGTTTCTTCCGCACAGTCCACCGAATTCAGCTTCGCATACAAGGTAGACAAGGTAGACAAGCCCTAGAGTTGAGGGTTGGTGACCCGTCAACTTACCAGCTATGCTTGCGGTATGCTCGCAAGATAGTGGAGACTGTGGAGGCGGGAACGTCCAGCTTCCTGTACAAGTCCAAAGGACTCGCCCACCATATACGCACTCTGCAAAATATATCAGGAAAGCTCATGGATCGAATCATAGCAAGAGATCTTGAAAGTCGACAAATCCTCCCATCCAATCAAGAACGCTACAGAACAAGTAAAAGTACATGGGAAAATGTGGCTGCTTTTGCTTATGAAGTATAAGAAGGATTCTAAAGAAAGGAAGAAACACTAGCTGTTGCAATAGATCTGGAAGACACATACAACAAAGTCCATTTCTCGCTTCTCATGGAACTACTCTTTGACTATGGAGTCAGCAAGACACTTGCATGATGGATAGCAGCGGCATTTCAGGAGCGAACCGTCATCCAACGATTTGGAGATTGGACGTCTGAGCCTCATAAACTTTCTACGGGATTACCTCAATGTTCTCGTCTCTCCCCTGGTTTGCACAAGGTCCACACCAAAGGCCTTGCAGACCACAACGGAAACGGAACTGCTCGAGTGTTTTTTTACACTAGCAGATGACGGTCTGGTCCACAAAGCATCAACAAATGCTCAAGAAAGAACGAAAGCAGTTCGGCAACAGGTGAACAACACTGCTCAGTGGTGTCAAAAAACTGGATCGTCCATCAACCCTACAAAATCCCACGCATTAGTCAGCACTCTCAACAACAAGACATCAGGACAAGTACCCTCACCAGCTTCCTTTATTGGAATACCAATTGAATCAACTAACAACCTACGATATTTGGGTGTAGACTTTGACATAATGCTAACCTTTAGAAAGCATGTTGAGAATATTGTTCTTAAATGTAAAAAAAAGTCTATCTGCTATGAAAGCAATGGCAGCTAAAGGCACTGAACAGCATAATCTCTACCGACTGTATCACGCACTTGTACTCTGTTTGATTGATTATGGATTAGGGCTTACAATACTGTCCAACAGCCATCTTCTCAAATTAGAAAGAATTCGAAATGAAGCAATGCGATTGATCCTGGGAACCACGAAGGACACACCAGTCGAAACTATGGGATACCTGCTTGACCTTCCTTCAATGCAAAACACAAGCTACAACAGGTAAAGGCATACATCACAGCATTTGAAAATCCCCAAAACCCACCTCAAGCAGCAGTCAAGGAAACAAAAGGCACTCGGCTAGGACGTGGACAATCATGGATGGGACAGGCAGAAGACAGTTTACAGCTTGTGTGCCAGTTAGCAGAAGTCAAAGATACTAAAGAATGAGAGAAGTATCCAGATCACTTGAAACACTTCTACCAAATCGCCATCGCTCCAGAACTTGGAAGACATTGTTGAGAATGGCCAGAAGGAAAACCCAACGCAGAAATTCAGATGCAGGTAGAAGACCTTTGCACACAAGGTGATATTGTAATGTACACTAACGGTTCTGTCACCAAACGTAAGCCATGCTGGGGATACACAATGAAGCAAAATGGCTGAACTATCCGGGAAGACAATGGTGTGCACAGGTCACACACACACACACACACACACACACACACACACACACACACACACACACACACACACAACAAAACACACACACACACACACACACACACACACACACACACACACACACACACACACATACACACGCATGCGCACACGCACACATATGGGCATGTGCCCACACATCCATACACATAGATGTGTACATTCAATACACATAGATACATAAAAAAACAACCAGTGTCAGGTAGGCACTCAAGGTCTGACAAGCGCATTGGGCTAATCCGTAGGTCAGACATCTGCTAAGTCGAAGCCACAAGACCCTCTTCTTCAATTATCTCATCTTAGTTGATAATTCATTTCCAAATGCAATCTGCTCTTTTTCTGTCACGCAAACACCAACGTTGTGTTTGTTTTGCTAGTTATACAGATCCTCTAGTGCCTTTTGTGCTTGCTGACGGTCGGCAGCATGTTTCCCTGTGGATGCCTTTTGGGCTTGACGTGCATGTTGAATTTGACAGAATGCATTGGGGCACTGTCCAGTCATATGTGACGCACGTGCCCTTCGTTCATCTGACATTCTCCCGGTCCCTCTTCCTGGTGATGACGTGGTCAGTGACATGCCTGTGTCTGATGTTATTGTTAGGCAGGAGGAATACTTTGATGGTAATCAGTAGGTCATGCATTGCTCACCTCTCCAACAGCAGATGACCATTGCTGTTGCTCTTGCCGATTGCATCCTCCGAGTGACTCTCTCCCATCTCAGATAGTTTGTGTCTTCTTCGCAGCTAAAGTCACAAATATACATAATGTATGTCTGAATAAAAGCAGTTATACAATTATTTAGAAATGGATCTGAACACGAAAATGCCAGTTACATTCTGTCAATAGCCAACAAACCTGTTAAACGCCTTAAAACTGTCAGCTATGAATTTTCCATAAAAACGTTTCACGTTATCGTGTGCCATGACAAATTTCGAATTGCACCAAACTTTTAACATTGAAGTTGTAAGAGGCAGACAAAGTTTTTTTTCCTTTATGAATATAGAAACCTGATCTGTGAGGCAATGAATGCCATGTAGGTAATCAGACAGTAACATTTAGCTTTGTGATAAAATCTTCACTCTCAGAAGCATGGGGTGTCCTTTCATGCAACTGATGCGATTGTGTTTGACGTATTCCTTCAGTTCCTGAAAAAAAATCATAAAAACATGCTAATACAAATCTGATAAATATTGCAGAAAATGTTTCTACATCTGTTATACCAAAGGAGAATTACAGACAACATGCTTCAAAATGTTCACAAGTATTGACCTGTTAACTAAAAAAGACTATTTTGTCCTTTTTTTCCTGATTGCTATCAATAGACGTTTCCTAAATTAATCCCCACACCATGGAACCTCTATCATTTTGTATGTGTGTGTGTGTGTGTGTGTGTGTGTGTGTGTGTGTGTGTGTGTGTGTGTGTGTGTGTGTGTGTGTGTTGAGTGCATAGAACTGTTTCATCTTCAAGTGTGAATTGAAATCAATGCCAAATAGGAACAAAGTTTTCATTGACAACAAAAAAGTCAGTAGAGGAATACTTATTTATAAGAGAAGGGACCCCCCCTCCCCGATCTCCTACCGTTCAAAGAGGAGAGACTAGAGGAAAGTGGTGGAAGCAGCAGCAGTTTGATTAATTAACGGCGCACTGCGGCCTATAGCTGCTACCTCCCTCGCGCTAACCACCCCAAAGCTTTCACCCCTACTCGTACTGTGATACTAACTGTTCTGCTGATAGTGTGTCAAAAATAAGATGCTGTGTTTCCTCATTAATACTTTGTGCCAGAAAGCAGTGACTGTGTGCAATGTATGTCACTGGGTTGTGAGGTATTTGACAAACAGCACGATACCAAAGGTGAATGTGTTTTCTTTCATACGCATTGCTGGCAAGCAACACAAATAGTTGCTGACAAAAAACTGAAATGAAAGTTCAACTCAGTGGAGAGCATGTGTCTTGATTTAAGTCACGCTCAAACTCAAGCATGTTGGACATGTATATCCTTCCTTCACAACTGAGAGAGAACTATTCATGGTACGCCCACCTGACAGCTGGTAGAGGCCCCCAACAAGTCACTGTCAGCATCGATCAGCTTTACTGGGAACACGATGGCGATCTTGCTAGCTCTTCCTAGGCACCTTTTGCTTGTTAATCGATGTGCTATACGTTGTTGTGAATCATACTGATACTGATTCTATCACAGCCACACCATGCTTATAGAAAGGCAAGCCTTAAGCATGTTACACATGTAAATATCAGTTATAAACTATTAAATGCTTCCTACCAGACCTTGTACTTTCCCTGTTTGAATCACAGAATATAATTCATTTCAAACTGATGTCACATATATAAGCACACGCCAATACAAATTGTTGCTGCACTTTCGTCTTCATAGTAAGCCTACTCATGACTGGGTCTCACAATTTCATAACATCGGTATTAGAGAGAGAGAGAGAGAGAGAGAGAGAGAGAGAGAGAAGAGAGAGAGAGAGAGAGAGAGAGAGAGAAGAGAGAGAGAGAGAGAGAAACGGAAACAGAAACGGAAAGTTTATTCATGTATAGGCCATTGCCCCTCATGAAGGGGTACATAACTTCTATACACAAATGCATTATTAACAACATATTTAGTATCTAATCAAGAAAGCAGAACAGAACGCAACTTGAATGCTTTGTAAAGATAAATGGACAGTTGTTTCACAGTTTGTTTGTGCTCTGTTGCCATAAGCAATGCAAGTCTAAATTTATTTTGATCTGCATAAAATTTACTAGGTGTATACTGTGATCTTAAGTCACTCAAAACAGGACAACACATGACAAAATGAACATCATCTTCTTTTTCATTTTTGCAAAGCGGACATTTTAAGTCAGCATTACTATGTATTTTGTAACGTAAACGATGTTGCGCTATTTCAGAAATGCCAAATCGAAACCTCGTCAATACATACCTTAAATGCCTATCAACATTCATCAGTAAATAAAGTTTTACCTCAGGCACCTTGCATAACGTTCTGTAAACATAAAACCTTTCACTATCACTAATATGAGAGTCCCACTCCTGCCATCTACATAAAATTAACCGTTCTCTGAAAACTTGCAGAAATATGTCTATCCCCTCAACACCTTGGTTAAGCCATACATACCCAAAACCAAACATATATAGTTTACAACGAACATTTGTAACCCAATTTTTCTTTCCACGTATATGTAAATCATACAACATTTTGTAAGCTTTATGGGGTAGCCTAGATTCTTCCATTCTTGTCAATTTTAACCAAAACTTTACACATTTTACAGCTGAATTAATATATATTATATATATATATATATATATATATATATATATATGGTATCTGTTTGTCTCCCTGTAAACAAAGTCATTAGGAGTTCGCATTTCTACGCCTAAAAATCTTTTGAGAGCAAATAAGTGAACCTTTTCACATTCAGATGCTGCATTATCAAGTCCCCATAGCTCTGCGCCGTACTGAACAATCGGCTGAATTTGTGAATTGAAGATCTTCAAAAGGACAGTCAACGAGTTATTTTCAAACTTATATAACTTTTGTGAAATGCACAGTAAAGCGTTTTTAGCTCTATTACTTAAATTACGACATGCTATAACAAAACTCAATCTTGTTGAAAAACAAATTCCTAGATATTTGTATACATTAACAACAGGCATCACAGCTCCTGCATACATCCATCTTTCTCTAGCTCCTAAATACCCCCCTTTTCTGAACACAATAATACTACTTTTGTCCATATTTACTTTTAGCTGGAGAGCTGAAGCTGCTTTATACAGATTATTCAACTGTGTTTGAAGACCGATAACAGTTTCAGACAGCAACACAACATCACCAGCCAAAAGCAATATAAACAGTTCAAAATAGTCTGACGAAAAAATAGCCCCATGCTTCCCTTCCCTAATACTTCTAATACTAATTCGTTTATAAACAAGGAAAACAAAACGGGACTGCACACATCCCCTTGTTTCACTCCACGTGTGCAGTTAATGTAATCTGTAAGCATGGAACCACATCTAATTCTGGTTTTAACGTTAGTACACATGCTATAAATACAACGAAACATTTTGCCTTTTATGCCATTTCTCAAGAGTATAGGCCATAATAGATGTCTGTTAATGGAATCAAAAGCTTTCTCAAAATCGATGG
>CM065735.1:56746117-56753617 GCA_033310375.1 Conus canariensis | reverse complement strand
TGAACCTTTTAAAGATTCGTACAGAAATGAAACGTTCGTACACTCTGCGTTACTCTAGATGATTATTTTGCAAACCATGCATAGGTTCACGAGGGTAGAAATGCATGGGGAAAAAAACACGTTTGCCAGTTTGTCATATTCCCAGGCAACATCTGATCTTGATTGTCAAATTCAGAGCCCAAATTCAAGGCATTGCTACATCAAATAACATTCGTGTGAGTGTGTGTGTGTGTGTGTGTGTGTGTGTGTGTGTGTGTGTGTGTGTGTGTGTGTGTGTGTGTGTGTGTGTGTGAGCTACTAACAGCCGAATACCAAAATCAGTCAAGCAGAAGACACCAAACGATAAGAAATGGTAATGAATATAGGAAAACATAGTTGCCAACAAAGTCGAAAACTGTATTCCATGTTCAAAACATGAACGTGTCGAGTGATGGGCCTTTCGATGATTTTGTATAATAATAGTTTGTTTCTGAATAATGTCTGATCTTACATGAGAAAGTGTATTATCCCTAGGATGCCTTTAACAACCAGTTCAGTGGTGGCATAAGAAAAGAAGACATCCCATGCTTTTCATGCATTATAGATAGATAGATAGATAGATAGATAGATAGATAGATAGATAGATAAAAGATAGATAGATAGATAGATGCATAAGACAATACTATCTCAAACTTTATGTTTTACTCTTGGGTGCCAATTTAAATTATGATTTTTGAAAGTGAGTTAAATCCATACACTAAAACAAATATTTGCTGTTCTTCACTATTATACTGTTATTAAACCTTTCTCTCTGCTTCGTTTATACTTGGGAATGAGCTGTAAGTAAATGGCACAGGAACCCCCCCCCCCCCCAAAAAAAAAAAAAAAAAAAAAAAAAAAAAAGATCATCTTAGTTTGAATGCAATTTTGTGAAACTTGTTTTCTTCTTTAATTCGGATTTCTCAAAAAAATTGGGGGGAGGGGGGGGGGGGTTGCTGATAGCAGACGATCGTGTATTTTACGCATGTTTAGAAAATGTAATTACTGTTCTTTGGTTCCCAGAATACAGGTATCCAATAGATGTTTACAATTGTGCACCCGGTTCGAAAGCAGTTAAATCAGCCAGTCGTAATGCCATAACATTTTCAAGCAGAGCATAACATGGAATATCTCCTCTGAGATGAATGACACGTTTCCAGCCATGGATATCAACAACCATACCACCGTTCAGAACACAATGTCAACACAGGACGTTGTGCAGAATGTGTCACTTAACAAAGGATGCCTTCAGCTCAGGTTCAATGAGTCACAACATCTACCCTGGGACAATCCTCATAACATTGTCAGTCGTGAAGTAGAAGGATATGCTCATGCAGTCAAAGATATTGCACTGGCATTCTTCTATCTAACTGGTGGACCAGCCAACATCATCAATATGGCTGTGTTCTATAAACAAGGTCTTCATGATCGTGTCAACCTCTGCCTGTTCATGCTGGCTCTGTTTGATTACGTTCATTTAACTACCTCTTTGTGTCTGCATGCTGAGAATATTGGCATGCACTTGAGTGGTCAAGCAGTGAAGAACCCACTGAACGTGTTCATGACCAACAACAATTTGATTTTCCTTCTAGGTTCTGGGTTTATTTCCTATGTTCTGTCAGCCATCATCGCCTGCGAGAGGTGTTACTGTGTCCTCAGACCCCTAAAGTACCAGACTCTGCTCAGCACCAGAGCCATGGCTGGCATCATTATTGTTCTGTCTCTGAGTGTGTTCAGTTTGTTTTTCATTGTGTCATACCGATACTGGATTCAGTGTGCTTATGATCCTGTGTCCGGTGAAGTAATGATGCTTGTAACAGGCAGTGAGTTTTACATGAATCACAAACAATTAATTGAGACTCTGGAGAGTAGCATATCCGGAGCTGGTTTGCCTGGAGGGTTGATGATCGTGATGATAACAGCGACAATAATCACCACGGTGAAACTTCGTCACATTGTGACGTGGCGGTCTGAAACATCGTCATCACTGTCTGCCCGTGAAGTGGCGCTCACCAAAATGTTGGTTGGAAATTCCGTGTTCTTCATCATCTGCATTTCCCCGTCTGTTTTTCCAGTGTGCTTATCTGTTATGGCCAGAAATAACTGCGGGCGGACGATATCATAATTTCTTCTTCACCACACTTTGGGTATTAGAAACCTCCAATTTGGTCAATTCCTCCTTCAATTTCTTTATATATTACAGTATGGGATCTCGATTTAGAGAAACGTTCTGGACAATATTCAGTAAACGGGCCACACAATAAAGAAAACAGAATGTTAGAAAAAAAGGTGATGAGGTCATAGTGAGCACGTTTGTCTCCCTGATGAGTTATATCTAGTGGGCTGAAGGCCTAGGAGTAGGTAATATGACCAGTTCTATCTTCAGGATGGGCTGCGATGGTGACCTTCGCTGCTAGTGAAGGTTTTCATGTTTATAACAGACTTTCCTGATCTATTTCATTGTAACTGTCATAATCCCCCCTCCTTCATCATTTTAATTCCCATTGGATCTTAGCCAAGTCCTTGATAATATATTGATGGAGGAATTGTTAGTCTGCACTTGTTTTCGCCTACTAGTAAATTGTTACACACACACACACACACACACACACACACACACACACACACACACACACACATATTATATATATATATATATATATATATATATATATATATATATATATATATATATATTTAATCTTGGAGTCGATCTCCCCCAATCCCAAGGCTTTCATACAGTACCAAGGGGATGAATGGCTGTTGGATTAAACAGTCCCGACTCATATGCAGTCGGGCCCTAGGGCGACACCAGGCTGATGGACTTCATATGTGCAGGCGTTCCCTACGTGCATGGACATCCATTGCCCTTCCCTGATACGAGGCTCTGTTAGGGCGACCGCTTATGACACCTCAACACTAAGAATACGTACTAATGGGTTTTCAAAATACTTTGTCTCGCTTGCACCTGTAAGATCTTTGGGTGCAAGCTTTGGGACTTAAAACTGGATCCCCTCAAAACAATAGTTGCGGTAGCAAAAGAGGTGGGAGAAGAAGAAAGGTAGGTAGAAATATAACAAAAGCAGAAATACTATCCAAGAAATACTTCAGGATTTGTGCTTGGAACTGCTGGAATGGCAGAAAGAGGATCTCAACAATTGAAAAACTATCATTCGACTTTGATGCTCTGCGTCTACAAGAAACTAGAAGAGCCACCCACAGACCATGAATGAGGACTAGCTATTTTAATAATAAAAAAAAAACTTGAAAGACAAACTGTCCAGGATAGACTTGGGAAAATAGTGTAGCTGCACACGTGAACTAATAGGTGTGAGGCTAGAAAGACCGAATGGTAATCAGAAAAGCCTTGTACTCGTCAATGCATACATACATCCAGGTACACACACATCGAAAACGGATTGGACCTTTCTGGAGGAAATAGAGCATGTATTTGAAGACTCTCTTATACTATTTGGAGATCTTAATGCACGCTCAAAATTGTTGAATCAGCATGGTACCAATCCTCAAGGAATTGCGCTGGAAGTGATGTTGGATGAAGTACTTTTTGGTGCACTGACATCATCATCCCCAACACATACAGGGAGGCAGGGTGACACTGACAGCATCATTGATTTTGCACTCATGGGACCAACCTTTACAGCAGGTATGAGTGCGGAAGCACTTCTTCATCATGGAAGTGACCATTTCCCTGTTGTGTTCAGTTTACAGAAACTATCAAAAGTTACACAAACAAAACAAAAGGACCCTTTCCAATATAACAGCAATGACAGTTACACAAATAAAACAACAAAAGTACCCTTTCCAATATAACAACGATGACGGGAATACCATAGGAACGTTAAGGAGTAGAAGTTGCAAAAGAAATAATACTACAATCAAACAAATTGTTCAACCCCTTGGGTGGAAAATAGACACTGAAACAGCCTTGAAAGAGAAACGCGAAGCTGTTAGAATTTGACAGAGATAAAGAAGAAAACCTGGCCCTGATCTAGCTATCAAAACAGACATGAATCAGAATACTGAACAATTCGAAAGATCAGCTGAAGAAAACCAAGTGGCAACAATTTTGTCTGTCACTTTATTATGACACAACACTGACTCAGTTCTGGCACTTTTTAGTCGATTGGAAGGAAAACACAAAACAAACGCAACCCCAGATATCTTAGACGCTGATGGGATCACAAAACTCTTGACAAATTTGGAGAAAGGGTCAGCTATACTTAAACGTTTCATAGAACAGAGTAATCAAAGAAATTTGGATGAAAAGAAGACATATTTGACCAAGTTAAACCACTACCTAGCTCATAAATTGCAACATCTGAACTGGACAACGCAATAGCTAGATGCACTAAGGATAGTGCTTCAGGTCCAGATAAAGTACGGTATGCAGATATCAAACAGCTCTCAGAAGAGGACAGAACCCAACTCTTCAGTCTCTACCAGGAGAGTTTCGATAAATGCTATGTCCCAGAAGACTGGACACACAGCTACCTGAATCTTTACCAAAACCAGGAAAAGATCACCATCGGCTAAGTGGCTACCGTATGTTGTTGTTGTTGTTCGTCCTTCGATTTCGAAGATGACCATGACTTCAATCTCAGATGGAAGATTGCTGAGTGTGGGTCAGCAAGTGGCTGGTGAGGCCGATCTGGGCCTGGAAGGAACGCCCACATGTGGGATACATGTGGGTGGGTGCTAAAGTGGAGGTGGAGGTAGCTCTGGCCTTGTGCACGGCTCGCTTTCTCTCAGCATCTGTTGTGCTTCTCTTCTCTGATGTATATGCTTCCTTTATGATGCTGCTTCGCCAGGCTGGGCGGTCCAGGGTAAGTGACTCCCAGGTGTTGAGGTGGATGTCCAGGCCTTTGAGGGACACTTTGAGGCAGTCCTTGAAACGTTTCTTCTGCCCCCCCCCCCCCCCCACATACACACACACACTTTGCGCTTGCCCTGACTCACTTCTCCATACAGCAATTGTTTCAGCAGTTGACTATATGGCATTCTGACGAAATGGTCAGCCTGTCTGGCTCGGAATTTCTGAAGGAGAGTGTAGATGCTGGGTATGCTGGATCTTTGTCTGGGACTTTGTCCTGCCACTTGATGTGTAGGTGTCTGTGGAGACAGCTGAGGTGAAAATGGTTGAGCTGTTTGGCGTGTCTGCTGTAGACAGTTCAGGTCTCACTGGCATAGAGAAGAGTGGTTTTTACCACTGCATGGTAGACCTTCAGCTTGGTGGTAAGGCTTAGTCCTCCCCTCTCCCAGAGATTTTCACAGAGTCTCCCAAACACAGAGCTGGCTTTGGCAATCCTGTTCTTGACCTCTGCATCAATGTTCACAGCCCGTGAGAGTGTGCTGCCCAGATAGGTGAAATTTTCAACTGCCTGTAAGTTCTGCCCCTTTACCATGATGTGTGGTTCCTGGTAGGGTTTACCTGGCGCAGGCTGATACATCACTTCGGTCTTTTTGGTGCTAATGGTGAGACCGAAGTTGTCGCAGGGTTGTGAGAGACAGTCCACTTCGTGCTGCATCATCTGCCCTGTGCTGGCATTGAGGGCATGGATATTAGCAAACAAGAAGTCCCTGATGACGGTCTCTTTCACCTTTGTAACAGCCCACAGTCGCCTGAGGTTGAACAGCCCAGCGTCAGTTCTGTAGCTGACGTGTATACCACCCTTAGTCACGGAAGGCATCAGTCAGCATGGCGGAGAAGACCATGCTGAAGAGTGTAGGGATGAGAACGCAACCTTGCTTTACGCCGTTGGTCACTGGAAAGGCCTCTGACTCGTCCCCATCATCCAGTACTTTCACCATCATGCCATCGTGGAACTGTCGGACAATCGTAATGAACCTGCTGGGGCAGCCAAATTTCTCCATGATCTTCCACAGGCCATCTCTGCTGACCGTATCGAAGGCCTTGGTCAGATTGACAAAGGTCACAAACAGATCGCTCTGCTGCTCTTGGCATTTTCCCTGGAGCTGTCATGCAGCAAATATCATGTCCGCAGTTCCACGTTCTGCACGAAAGCCACACTGGCTTTCTGGGAGGAGACCCTGCTCAAGGTGTAGTAGAAGGCGGTTGAGCAGGAAACGAGCCGAGATCTTCCCAGCTATAGACAAGAGAGAGATGCCTTGGTGATTGTCGCAGGACTGGCGGCTGCCTTTTCTCTTGTAGATGTGGAGAATGTTGGCATCTTTCAACTGTTGTGGGACCCTCTCTTCATTCCACATGGACTGAAGAGCTGCGTCATCTTCTGTGTCAAGGCTGGGCCTCCTGATTTTTAAACTTCGGCAGGGATTGCATCAGATCCTGGCGCTTTGCGACAGGAAAATTGTTTGATTGCCCTTCTGACTCCTTCTTCGGGGGTGGGGGGTTGTTGTCAAGGTCTAGCATGATCTCCACTTGAGGTAGGCGTGCAATGGCCTCGTCGTTGATTGAGGCAGGGCGGTTGAGAACCTGGTTAAAGTGTTCAGCCCATCTCTCCAGAATCTGCTTCTTTTCTGTCAGCTGGGTCCCATCTGCATTGAGGAGGGGGCAGAAGCCAGAGGACTGGGGTCCATAGACAGCCTTCAGAGCATCACAGAAACGCTTGGTGTCATGACTGTCTGCATAGCCCTGGATTTCATCGGCCTTTTTGCTGAAGCAGGCATCCTGCATTACGCGAAGCCTCTTCTGCACTTTTTGTTTTGCGCTGGTGAAGGCATTTTCCTTAGCTTGTGATGTGGGGTCATTCTGGTGCCATCTGAACAGCTGACGTTTCTCCGACAGCAGTGTCTGCACTTCTGCATCATTCTCATCAAACCAGTCTTGGGTTGCTAGTCCGAGGTGTTCGAGGGCAGTAGAGTGGACCACATCTTTGAAGGCCTCCCACTGCTCTTCAATGCTACTGTGGTCATCTTCTCGTGTCTTGGGTAGCCTGCCATATAAGTCATTGGAGAAATCTTCTGCAACTTTACTATCCTTGAGCTTGGAGACGTTGAGCCTCTTTGCAGTCTTTTGACCTTTGGGTCTTCGCATGGGCAGGATGCGGAGTTTAAACTTTGAAACGATGATCAGTCCAGCAGTCGGCACCACGCATGGCCTGTATCACTCTCACGGCTCACGCATCTCTCTTCCTGGTGATGACATAATCAATCAGATGCCAATGCTTGGAGCGTGGGTGCATTCATGATGTCTTGTTGTGGGTAGGGAGGCGGAACAGTGTGTTGATGATGACAAGGTCATAAGTAGCGCACATCTTGAGAAGCAGGAGGCCATTGCTGTTGCAGTTGCCAGTACCGTGTCTCCCAATGATCCTTTCCCAGGTCAGGTGATCGGTCCCCACACTGACGTTGAAGTCCCCGGGTACGATTAGCTTCTCAGCCAGTGGGACTGCTGCGATGAGAGTGTCTAGTTCTTTGTAGAACTTGTCCTTGATGTCATCTGGGTTGGTCATTGTTGGGGCGTACGCGCTGATTAGTGTTGCA
>CM065735.1:56736117-56741117 GCA_033310375.1 Conus canariensis | reverse complement strand
TCGGCCGCCCCTTCCATGGACCCTGGTGGAACTATTATGACGTGCTAACACAGTGGGAATAAATACTTTTAAACAGTCTAAGATGCTGAAGACATTATTCTAGCATAATGATTTGTAGAGTTGTTATTTATTCAGCATCAGAAATGTTTTGATCGTTGGAGATTGACATTCAATTTTTTGTGCCATTTTTCACAATCCCTGGAATATTTCCCCCCTCTTTTTTCCCTATCTATCCTTGTAGAAATTTGTTGTATATTTAGTTTTGTTACTTTCTTTTCTTTTTTTTAATTCTGGTAATATAGTATTAAATTATAAAGAACATGACAAGACCAAAAAATGTAAACATACTGCAATGGAATTGCAGATCAATATCAACAAATATTCTGGAGCTGATTCAACATCTCTCAGATCATACCTACCAAGCATTAGTATTACAATCTCTTAATGTACATGAACAAAAGCGTCCAAAAATCCAAAACTTTTACTACCCACCAATATACCAACACAATGATGAAACGGGAAGGGTTGGTACCGCATTGTACATTCGACAAAATGTAGAATGCCTCGAAATAGATACACCTTTTTCAAAAGACATTAAAAACATAAATGCTTGTGCAGTAAAAGCAAAATTCCATGGATCATTGATACTTAACATATTGTCGGTTTATTTGCCAAAAGGTCCTGACAATCAAAACACAGAGTGGATTCGTACTTTACAAGACCAAAACGATAAGTGGCTAATTGCAGGTGATTTCAATTTACACGCCCCCTTTTGGGATAATGAGTGCAAAATCATAACGCATAACAGATTCCTTGAAAATGTAGTAGACTCTTCACTCTGTATACTGAATGATGGTAGTGTCACTCGAATCCCGGATATTTCATATCATCGGGCTTCAGCGATAGACCTAACTCTCATGTCGGCTGCAATTGCTCCAAGTTGTGAATGGGACACATTTAAAGACTCACTAGGCAGTGATCATTTACCAATAGTTATTTCCATCAAAATAAAACAAACTGTTTCTGATCTCACAAAAGATCAAATCCCAAAATTTAACTACAACAAAGCTGATTGGGATAGATTTGAAAACATGCTTTCTATTTGCAATTGCGAGGACATGATGGTTGATGATGTTGATACAAGCTACATGAAATTTGTTGATACTGTTTTGCGTGCAGCTGAGCTTTCAATCCCTAAATGTAATCCTGATAAAACAAGAAAATATACAGGAAATGTTTGGTGGAATGTTTCCTGTGAAGAAGCAAGAGAACAAAAAATGGAGGCTTATAAAATGTATCTAAAAAATAAAACAGATCCAGAAAAGATGGCTGAAAAAAAAAACAAAGCAAAAAATCACAGTAATAGAGTGAATGAAAAGGCAAAGGAAGAATATTGGTCAAATTTCTGTGAAAATGAGGTTCAAAGTCACAAAGATCTCCAGAAAACTTGGAAAAAAATAAAAGAAATGAAAAATGGAGTAAGTCTTCCTGGGTACCCCTTAAAATTGGAAAATAACGAATTTCCTTCCAATTTTGAAAAGGCTGAAGCATTTGCAGATGCATTTGCAAAAAATAGTAACTTCGAAGGCCTCTCAGAAGAACAAAAACAGCTTCGAGAAAAAATGGACGAAAACGAAGACAATGAAAAAAGTCCCAATAACAATCACTATACAAATGCTCCTATTACTTTTCAGGAAACAAAAGATGCAATTTCAAACCTTGGATCAAAGAAAAAATCAGTGGGACCAGATGCAATTTCCAATGAAATGATAAAGCATTTACCAGTTAATATAAAACTTTTTCTAAGTTCATTTTTTCAAAAATGTTGGTTTGAAGGGATTCAGCCATCTTTATGGAGACAATCAACTGTTACCCCTATTCCCAAGGAGGGAAAGTCAAAATCAGATGAAAATAATTACAGGCCTATCGCTCTTACATCACATGTGGGAAAACTTATGGAAAGAATAATTCTAAAAAGGCTTGAACATTTCTGTGAAAAAAATGATATAATACCAATACAACAGGCAGGTTTTAGAAAAGGTAAATCATCAGTTGATCATTTAGTAAAAATTACCACACAGATTAAACATCAGTTTTCACGTAGGAAAAACGTACTTGCCACTTTTTTTGACATTAGAAAGGCATATGACCAAGTTTGGCATTCAAAACTTCTAAAACAAACTAAGAACAATAGGCATTTCAGGTTGTATGTATAATTATATAAAGGTATTTTTAAGTGAAAGAACAATACAGACTAAGATTGGTAATGCCTACTCTAATCAAAGACGTACACAGATGGGAATCCCACAGGGAGGTGTAATAGCCCCAATCTTTTTCAACATTTTGATGCATGATCTTCCAAAAGTGGTCTCAAACAATGTCGAGTTAGCACAATATGCGGATGATATTTGCATATGGATGAAAGTCACTCTAAAAAAGCTTACACCAATTAGATCAATTAACTATATTAAAAAGGTATATCAAAATGAACTAGACAAAATCAGCAAATACATGATTGAAAACGGACTAACCCTTTCATATGAAAAATCGCATATGGTTCTCTTCAACTCTGGGTATGATCCTAAACCTCTACCCTCTTTTCAAATAAACGGAATGCCGCTTGAATATAAGAAAGTTGTTAAATTTCTAGGAGTAAGCCTGACTTCTAAATTGAATTGGAACTACCATTTGGAAAATATTCTGACAAAAGCCAGAAAAGGATTAAATTTATTAAAAATGATAAGTCGACAGTCATGGGGAAAAGATAGTAAGGTACTTATTCATTTAGCAACTGCGCTTGTGAGATCAAAATTATCTTACGCTCAGGAAATATTCTTTTCAGCTCCAAAATATTTGATAACAAAGATGCAAAGCATCGATAGTAAAGCTTATAAGATAGCTCTCGGTGTCCCTGTCCATGCCTCAACACTAAAAACCTACACAGAAATAGGAATTTTGCCTTTTGCCGAAAATATGAAACTTGCTTCAGCAAAATATATATTAAGGAGTTATTCAACGCAAAATTCATGTATCAAGGAAACTGGTTTGAAATCAGAAATACATTTTCCAAAGCGAGCACAGAGTTTTGACTCTGTAAAAACTATAGGCTCCTATACGTCACAATTACTTACAGATGCTGGTGTTGAACCCAAAACAGTAGCTCCTCAAACGAGTTACAGTAATATTCCTCAATGGGAGCTTAGTAAGGCTAATTTCAATATTAATTATACAGATTTAAGGAAAAGTGATGGGACCATGCTGCCAACATATGTCAAGGCACATATAAACGAAAATTATATAAATCATCTTAAAATATATACAGACGGTTCTCTACTTGAAAACCAATTATCAGGTGCTGCATTTATTATTCCATCATTAAAAATAGAGAAATCGTATCACATTGGGAAAAATTTCTCTGTATTCACAGCAGAGCTAATTGCCATTATCATGGCACTGAACTATCTTCTTAGTTTTCCATATTCGATACATCAAATATTATTTTGTGTCGATTCAAAATCTGTCTTACAAGCTTTAAAATATTCTCATACAAGAGTGAGAGGAGAAATGATATCTGAGATATTCCATTTAATTCATTTTTTGTCTTTACGTGGTTCTTCTATTGACTTTTGTTGGATTCCATCACATTGTGGTTTAGCAGCAAATGAAAGGGTTGATCGGTTAGCCAAAAATGGTGCAGCCAGGGAAAAGAGCTTTACAAAAATAAATATTCCTTTATCCTTGTATGAAAATTATAGCCTTTTAGGTAAAGCATCATGGGATTCGGTGATAGGAAGACAAAAAGAGTGTCCAAACATAACAAAGGACAACAAGGGAAAATTCTTTAAGAAGCTTGTAAAATATAAAACGGGACACAATCTCCACCAGGAACGACTTTTGAACAGTCTGATCTTTAGACTCAGACTTGATGCATACAAAACAAAATATTGTAAAAATGTCACTTGCATTTGTGGCCATAATATTACACTATTCCATGTCATCTTCCTTTGCAGAAATACTCAAAAGTATTTACCTATTTGGTTATTAAGTTTGAACCCATCAATCGCGAATTTTTGGGACATTTTTGGGAACGAAGCGAAGGCTATAGAAGTTGTTAGGGCAATTGTTAAGAGTCCAGTTGGACATTTACTTTGATTCTCGAGTTATTTGTTTGATTTATTTTCTTATTATTTCAATGGTTAAAATGTTTTTTTCTTTAAAAATGTTCAGATATGAATCCAGGCTAAAGCAGTTTATCGTTATGCCGGTAGATTAGAATGGGGTTAATGTGATAGTCACTTATTGGTATCTCATTAACTAAATAGACTATGCATGCAAAGATTAGTATACTACACTACCTCCACACTCCATACACTTTTAATGACATTTTTAAAACAACACACACACTTATACCCCCCCCCCTCCCACACACACACACCGACATACACACACGGCCCCTTTTACATGTGTTTTTCTGTTTTGTCTTTATTTGTTTGCATGCCTGTTCGTTTGTCTGTTGTTTTTGTCTAAGATCACTGTAAAGTGGATAGACATTAAATTAAAGAACGAACGAACACACACACACACACACACACACCCGTGTGCCGTATCATGCATCATCTTTGGGAACATATAGCGAAGTAGGAGTATTACCATTAGATGAACATCGACGGCTAGCTGTCGCAAAATATGTCTTACGAATTTCAACACGTGACAGCAACGTTGAGAATGAAGTCAGTTTGAGATCTGACATTAGCTTCCCAAAAAGGGCAAAATCAATTTCTTCACTCACAACTATTGGAACTTTCACTTCAGATCTGTTCAGTGAGTCAAAAGTTAACCTCAGCGATATAAATCGACCTAAACTTCCCGCATCTCCCAGCCCGCCATGGGAACTTCAAAGAGCATCATTTGATATTAGCCATACGTCGATGAAAAAAGTGACAATGAAAACCTGATAGGCCAAATAGTAAAAGAGTATATTGAAAATTCGTATCCCTTTC
>CM065735.1:56721117-56731117 GCA_033310375.1 Conus canariensis | reverse complement strand
GTCCTGCACCACTCTTTTGAAAGGCATTCCATTATGATGCCAAGGACATAACTGATCTCTGGCAGTTTACGGTGCAAGCTCGCACAGAGCATTCCGCTAAGAGCTCAAGGTAGATAAGAGCTTCCTGAAGATGCCATTGTGTGATGGCCACAGGATAAGATATCACAGAACTTCCACAGAAGCGTCCATATAAACTTACCATAACTGCAGAGCCTACCAGCAGAAAACGTCATCACCAAGCAAACTGCTGCACGCATCCCACAGCCTCACTTGTTGCTGTTCCAGATTCCAGACACAGGCAAACTTCCGCCTCATGAGTATACTGTCTTCCATTATTTTTGTTTCTAAAGAGTCTATCTCATTACAAGATGTTGTTGTTGTTGTTGCTGCTGGTGCTGGTGCTGGTGCTGGTGCTGCTGTTGCTGTTGCTGTTGATGTGGAATAATGAATTTTCGAAAGATTCAAAAGCAACAGGGAATTATGATCTTGACTTAAAAATAGATATTACCAATACATAGTCGATGAGTAAATGAAATCTTAATTTGTAAATATGTGAAATACCTTGCATAACCCACACAGCTGGAAGCAATCAATCTCTGTATGATTTTGTCGTTCATGGAACGTGCCAGTTAGGATTGAGATAAGTTAAGAGATAAGAGATTCTGAACCTTTTAAAGATTCGTACAGAAATGAAACGTTCGTACACTCTGCGTTACTCTAGATGATTATTTTGCAAACCATGCATAGGTTCACGAGGGTAGAATGCATGGGGAAAAAACACGTTTGCCAGTTTGTCATATTCCCAGGCAACATCTGATCTTGATTGTCAAATTCAGAGCCCAAATTCAAGGCATTGCTACATCAAATAACATTCGTTGTGTGTGGTGTGTGTGTGTGTGTGTGTGTGTGTGTGGTGAGAGAGAGAGAGAGAGAGAGAGAGAGAGAGAGAGAGAGTGTGTGTGTGTGTGTGTGTGTGTGTGTGTGTGTGTGTGTGTGTGTGTGTGTGTGTGTGTGTGTGAGCTACTAACAACCGAATACCAAAATCAGTCAAGCAGAAGACACCAAACGATAAGGAATGGTAATGAATATAGGAAAACATAGTTGCCAACAAAGTCGATAACTGTATTCCATGTTCAAAACATGAACGTGTCGAGTGATGGGCCTTTCGATGATTTTGTATAATAATAGTTTGTTTCTAAATAATGTCTGATCTTACATGAGAAAGTGTATTATCCCTAGGATGCCTTTAACAACCAGTTCAGTGGTGGCATAAGAAAAGAAGACATCCCATGCTTTTCATGCATTATAGATAGATAGATAGATAGATAGATAGATAGATAGATAGATAGATAGATAGATAGATGATAGATGGATAGATAGATAGATTGCATAAGACAATACTATCTCAAACTTTATGTTTTACTCTTGGGTGCCAATTTAAATTATGATTTTTGAAAGTGAGTTAAATCCATACACTAAAACAAATATTTGCTGTTCTTCACTATTATACTGTTATTAAACCTTTCTCTCTGCTTCGTTTATACTTGGGAATGAGCTGTAATTAAATGGCACAGGAACCCTCCCAAAAAGATCGTCTTAGTTTGAATGCAATTTTGTGAAACTTTTTTTCTTCTTTAATTCGGATTTCTCAAAAAAATTGGGGGGGAGGGGGGGGGGGGGGGTTGCTGATAGCAGACGATCGTGTATTTTACTCATGTTTAGAAAATGTAATTACTGTTCTTTGGTTCCCAGAATACAGGTATCCAATGGATGTTTACAATTCTGCACCCGGTTCGAAAGCAGTTAAATCAGCCAGTCGTAATGCCATGACATTTTCAAGCTGAGCATAACATGGAATATCACCTCTGAGATGAATGACACGTTTCCAGCCATGGATATCAACAACCATACCACCGTTCAGAACACACTGTCAACACAGGACGTTGTGCAGAATGTGTCACTTAACAAAGGATGCCTTCAGCTCAGGTTCAATGAGTCACAACATCTACCCTGGGACAATCCTCATAACATTGTCAGTCGTGAAGTAGAAGGATATGCTCATGCAGTCAAAGATATTGCACTGGCATTCTTCTATCTAACTGGTGGACCAGCCAACATCATCAATATGGCAGTGTTCTATAAACAAGGTCTTCATGATCGTGTCAACCTCTGCCTGTTCATGCTGGCTTGTTTGATTACGTTCATTTAACTACCTCTTTGTGTCTGCATGCTGAGAATATTGGTATGCACTTGAGTGGTCAAGCAGTGAAGAACCCACTGAACGTGTTCATGACCAACAACAATTTGGTTTTCCTTCTAGGTTCTGGGTTTATTTCCTATGTTCTGTCAGCCATCATCGCCTGCGAGAGGTGTTACTGCGTCCTCAGACCCCTAAAGTACCAGACTCTGCTCAGCACCAGAGCCATGGCTGGCATCATTATTGTTCTGTCTCTGAGTGTGTTTAGTTTGTTTTTCATTGTGTCATACCGATACTGGATTCAGTGTGCTTATGATCCTGTGTCCGGTGAAGTAATGATGCTTGTAACAGGCAGTGAGTTTTACATGAATCACAAACAATTAATTGAGACTCTGGGGAGTAGCATATCCGGAGCTGGTTTGCCTGGAGGGTTGATGATCGTGATGATAACAGCGACAATAATCACCACGGTGAAACTTCGTCACATTGTGACGTGGCGGTCTGAAACATCGTCATCACTGTCTGCCCGTGAAGTGGCGCTCACCAAAATGTTGGTTGGAAATTCCGTGTTCTTCATCATCTGCATTTCCCCGTCTGTTTTTTCCAGTGTGCTTATCTGTTATGGCCAGAAATAACTGCGGGCGGACGATATCATAATTTCTTCTTCACCACACTTTGGGTATTAGAAACCTCCAATTTGGTCAATTCCTCCTTCAATTTCTTTATATATTACAGTATGGGATCTCGATTTAGAGAAACGTTCTGGACAATATTCAGTAAACGGGCCACACAATAAAGAAAACAGAATTTTAGAAAAAAAAAGGTGATGAGGTCTTAGTGAGCACGTTTGTCTCCCTGATGAGTCATATCTAGTGGGCTGAAGGCCTAGGAGTAGGTAATATGACCAGTTCTATCTTCAGGATGGGCTTCGATGGTCACCTTCACTGCTAGTGAAGGTTTTCATGTTTATAACAGACTTTCCTGATCTATTTCATTGTAACCGTCATAATCCCCCTCCTTCATCATTTTAATACCCATTGGATCTTAGCCAAGTCCTTGATAATATATTGATGGAGGAATTGTTGGTCTGCACTTGTTTTCTCCTACTAGTAAATTGTTACACACACACACACACACACACACACACACACACACACACACACACACACACACACAATATATATATATATATATATATATATATACATATATATATATATTTTTTTTAATCTTGGAGTCGATCTCCCCCAATCCCAAGGCTTTCATACAGTACCAAGGGGATGAATGGCTGTTGGATTAAACAGTCCCGACTCATATGCAGTCGGGCCCTAGGGCGACACCAGGCTGATGGACTTCATATGTGCAGGCGTTCCCTACGTGCATGGACATCCATTGCCCTTCCCTGATACGAGGCTCTGTTAGGGCGACCGCTTATGACACCTCAACACTAAGAATACGTACTAATGGGTTTTCAAAATACTTTGTCTCGCTTGCACCTGTAAGATCTTTGGGTGCAGGCTTTGGGACTTAAAACTGGATCCCCTCAAAACAATAGTTGGCGTAGCAAAAGAGGTGGGAGAAGAAGAAAGGTAGGTAGAAATATAACAAAAGCAGAAATACTATCCAAGAAATACTTCAGGATTTGTGCTTGGAACTGCTGGAATGGCAGAAAGAGATCTCAACAATTGAAAAACTATCATTCGACTTTGATGCTCTGCGTCTACAAGAAACTAGAAGAGCCACCCACAGACCATGAATGAGGACTAGCTATTTTAATAATAAAAAAAAAACTTGAAAGACAAACTGTCCAGGATAGACTTGGGAAAATAGTGTAGCTGCACACGTGAACTAATAGGTGTGAGGCTAGAAAGACCGAATGGTAATCAGAAAAGCCTTGTACTCATCAATGCATACATACATCCAGGTACACACACATCGAAAACGGATTGGACCTTTCTGGAGGAAATAGAGCATGTATTTGAAGACTCTCTTATACTATTTGGAGATCTTAATGCACGCTCAAAATTGTTGAATCAGCATGGTACCAAACCTCAAGGAATTGCGCTGGAAGTGATGTTGGATGAAGTACTTTTTGGTGCACTGACATCATCATCCCCAACACATACAGGGAGGCAGGGTGACACTGACAGCATCATTGATTTTGCACTCATGGGACCAAACTTTACAGCAGGTATGAGTGCAGAAGCACTTCTTCATCATGGAAGTGACCATTTCCCTGTTGTGTTCAGTTTACAGAAACTATCAAAAGTTACACAAACAAAACAAAAGGACCCTTTCCAATATAACAGCAATGACAGTTACACAAACAAAACAACAAAAGTACCCTTTCCAATATAACAACGATGACGGGAATACCATAGGAACGTTAAGGAGTAGAAGTTGCAAAAGAAACAATACTACAATCAAACAAATTGTTCAACCCCTCTGGTGGAAAATAGACACTGAAACAGCCTTGAAAGAGAAACGCGAAGCTGTTAGAATTTGACAGAGAGAAAGAAGAAAACCTGGCCCTGATCTAGCTATCAAAACAGACATGAATCAGAATACTGAACAATTCGAAAGATCAGCTGAAGAAAACCAAGTGGCAACAATTTTGTCTGTCACTTAATTATGACACAACACTGACTCAGTTCTGGCACTTTTTAGTCGATTGGAAGGAAAACACAAAACAAACGCAACCCCAGATATCTTAGACGCTGATGGGATCACAAAACTCTTGACAAATTTGGAGAAAGGGTCAGCTATACTTAAACGTTTCATAGAACAGAGTAATCAAAGAAATTTGGATGAAAAGAAGACATATTTGACCAAGTTAAACCACCACCTAGCTCATAAATTGCAACATCTGAACTGAACAAGCAATAGCTAGATGCACTAAGGATAGTGCTTCAGGTCCAGATAAAGTACGGTATGCGGATATCAAACAGCTCTCAGAAGAGGACAGAACCCAACTCTTCAGTCTCTACCAGGAGAGTTTCGATAAATGCTATGTCCCAGAAGACTGGACACACAGCTACCTGAATCTTTACCAAAACCAGGAAAAGATCACCATCGGCTAAGTGGCTACCGTATGTTGTTGTTGTTGTTCGTCCTTCGATTTCGAAGATGACCATGACTTCAATCTCAGATGGAAGATTGCTGAGTGTGGGTCAGCAAGTGGCTGGTGAGGCCGATCTGGGCCTGGAAGGAACGCCCACATGTGGGATACATGTGGGTGGGTGCTAAAGTGGAGGTGGAGGTAGCTCTGGCCTTGTGCACGGCTCGCTTTCTCTCAGCATCTGCTGTGCTTCTCTTCTCTGATGTATATGCACCCTTTATGATGCTGCTCCGCCAGGCTGGGCGGTCCAGGGCAAGTGACTCCCAGGTGTTGAGGTGGATGTCCAGGCCTTTGAGGGACACTTTGAGGCAGTCCTTGAAACGTTTCTTCTGCCCCCCCCCCCCCCCACACACACACACTTTGCGCTTGCCCTGACTCACTTCTCCATACAGCAATTGTTTCAGCAGTTGACTATATGGCATTCTGACGATGTGGTCAGCCTGTCTGGCTCGGAATTTCTGAAGGAGAGTGTAGATGCTGGGTATGCTGGATCTTTGTCTGGGACTTTGTCCTGCCACTTGATGTGTAGGTGTCTGTGGAGACAGCTGAGGTGAAAATGGTTGAGCTGTTTGGCGTGTCTGCTGTAGACAGTTCAGGTCTCACTGGCATAGAGAAGAGTGGTTTTTACCACTGCATGGTAGACCTTCAGCTTGGTGGTAAGGCTTAGTCCTCCCCTCTCCCAGAGATTTTCACAGAGTCTCCCAAACACAGAGCTGGCTTTGGCAATCCTGTTCCTGACCTCTGCATCAATGTTCACAGCCCATGAGAGTGTGCTGCCCAGATAGGTGAAATTGTCAACTGCCTGTAAGTTCTGCCCCTTTACCATGATGTGTGGTTCCCTGGTATGGTTTACCTGGCGCAGGCGGATACATCACTTCGGTCTTTTTGGTGCTAATGGTGAGACCGAAGTTGTCGCAGGGTTGTGAGAGACAGTCCACTTCGTGCTGCATCATCTGCCCTGTGCTGGCATTGAGGGCATGGATATTAGCAAACAAGAAGTCCCTGATGACGGTCTCTTTCACCTTTGTAACAGCCCACAGTCGCCTGAGGTTGAACAGCCCAGCGTCAGTTCTGTAGCTGACGTGTATACCACCCTGTAGTCACGGAAGGCATCAGTCAGCATGGCGGAGAAGACCATGCTGAAGAGTGTAGGGATGAGAACGCAACCTTGCTTTACGCTGTTGGTCACTGGAAAGGCCTCTGACTCGTCCCCATCACCAGTACTTTCACCATCATGCCGTCGTGGAACTGTCGGACGATCGTAATGAACCTGCTGGGGCAGCCAAATTTCTCCATGATCTTCCACAGGCCATCTCTGCTGACCGTATCGAAGGCCGTGGTCAGATTGACAAAGGTCACAAACAGATCGCTCTGCTGCTCTTGGCATTTTCCCTGGAGCTGTCATGCAGCAAATATCATGTCCGCAGTTCCACGTTCTGCACGAAAGCCACACTGGCTTTCTGGGAGGAGACCCTGCTCAAGGTGTAGTAGAAGGCGGTTGAGCAGGAAACGAGCCGAGATCTTCCCAGCTATAGACAAGAGAGAGATGCCTTAGTGATTGTCGCAGGACTGGCGGCTGCCTTTTCTCTTGTAGATGAGGAGAATGTTGGCATCTTTCAACTGTTGTGGGACCCTCTCTTCATTCCACATGGACTGGAAGAGCTGCGTCAGCTTCTGTGTCAAGGCTGGGCCTCCTGATTTGTAAACTTCGGCAGGGATTGCATCAGATCCCGGCGCTTTGCCACAGGAAAATTGTTTGATTGCCTTTCTGACTTCTTCTTCGGAGGGGGGGGGGGGGGGGGGGGTTGTCAAGGTCTAGCATGATCTCCACTTGAGGTAGGCGTGCAATGGCCTCGTCGTTGATTGAGGCAGGGCGGTTGAGAACCTGGTTAAAGTGTTCAGCCCATCTCTCCAGAATCTGCTTCTTTTCTGTCAGCAGCTGGGTCCCATCTGCATTGAGGAGGGGGCAGAAGCCAGAGGACTGGGGTCCATACACAGCCTTCAGAGCATCATAGAAACGCTTGGTGTCATGACTGTCTGTGTAGCCCTGGATTTCATCGGCCTTTTTTGCTGAAGCAGGCATCCTGCATTACGCGAAGCCTCTTCTGCACTTTTTGTTTTGCACTGGTGAAGGCATTTTCCTTAGCTTGTGATGTGGGGTCATTCTGGTGCCATCTAAACAGCTGACGTTTCTCCGACAGAAGTGTCTGCACTTCTGCATCATTCTCATCAAACCAGTCTTGGGTTGCTAGTCCGAGGTGTTCGAGGGAAGTAGAGTGGACCACATCTTTGAAGCCTCCCACTGCTCTTCAATGCTACCCAGAGATCATCAGCAAGAGTGGCATGAGACCAGACATAGTAGTCCACTCTAAGTCAACCAAGCAGCTGATCATGATCGAGCTCACGGTGCCATATGAGAACAGAATGGAGGCAGCTCAAATCTACAAGACTGAAAAGTATGCTGATCTGGCAAACAGCCTGAGGAGAGAAGGCTATCAGGTCAAAGTCCTCACTGCAGAAATTGGAGCTAGGGGGTTTGTAGGAACGTCTGCATACAGCCTCATGAAACAGCTCTCAGTTGCAGGGAGGGAAAAAACCAGAGCCCTGAAAGCAATGGCAGAAGCGGCAGAGAGGTGTTCAAGCTGGATCTGGTCAAGGAGGAACAAAAGTGAACTTCATAAGGCTTAATTTCCCTACAAATATCAGGTGTCCCTGTGGCTCAGTGGTTAAAGCGCGAGTCATTAAGTGGAAAATGAGCATGTCCAGAAGGTCATGGGTTCGAATCCCAGCCATGGCTCGTCCCAAGATGGGAAAAAAAGGGGCAGCAGAGGGGACATCCGGAGTCATGAACCGGGTGTGGCCCAACCCCCCTAGAGTGTCAGGAGATAAGGGCCGAAACACTTGCTTGAAGGGGGCTTCTCTTCTGAGGACTCTCTGCTGCCACGCTCTCCACGAGTTTCTTTCTACTACTGTGGTCATCTTCTCGTGTCTTGGGCAGCCTGCCATATAAGTCATTGGAGAAATCTTCTGCAACTTTACTATCCTTGAGCTTGGAGACGTTGAGCCTCTTTGCAGTCTTTTGACCTTTGGGTCTTCGCATGGGCAGGATGCAGAGTTTAAACTTTGAAACGATGAGGCGATGATCAGTCCAGCAGTCGGCACCACGCATGGCCTGTATCACTCTCACGGCTCACGCATCACCCTTCCTGGTGATGACATAATCAATCAGATGCCAATGCTTGGAGCGTGGGTGCATCCATGATGTCTTGTTGCGGGTAGGGAGGCGGAACAGAGTGTTGATGATGACAAGGTCATAAGTAGCGCACATCTTGAGAAGCAGGAGGCCATTGCTGTTGCAGTTGCCAGTACCGTGTCTCCCAATGATCCTTTCCCAGGTCAGGTGATCGGTCCCCACACTGACGTTGAAGTCCCCGAGCACGATTAGCTTCTCAGCCAGTGGGACTGCTGCGATGAGAGTGTCTAGTTCTTCGTAGAACTTGTCCTTGATGTCATCTGGGATGGTCATTGTTGGGGCATACGCGCTGATTAGTGTTGCACTCTTCTTGTTTCCAAGTGGAAGCTGGAGTGTCATCAGGCGATCGTTTATGCCCTCCGGGAGCTTGACAAGTTTCCAGGTGAGATGAGATCTGATGGCAAATCCCACGCCTGCCTCTCGCCGTTCAGTGCTGCTGCGTCCGCTCCAGATGAATGTGCATCCTCCACCACATTCTGTGAGTTGGCCTTTGTCCACTAGGCGTTTTTCGCTAAGTGCTGCTATGTCAACGTTGTACCGAGCAAGTTCTTGGGCGACCATGCAGAGGAGAGATAGAGGAAAGTGGTGGAAGCGGCAACAGTTTGATTAATTAACGGCGCACTGCAGCCTATAGCTGCCACCTCCCTCGTGCTAACCGCCCCAAAGCTTTCAACCTTACTCGTACTATGACGCTAACTGTTTTGCTGATAGTGTGTCAAAATAAGGTGCTGTGTTTCCTCATTAATACTTTGTGCCAGAAAGCAGCGACTGTGTGCAATGTATGTTACTGGATTGTGAGGTCTTTGACAAACAGAAGGTTACTAAACGTGAATGTGTCTTCTTTCATACGCATTGCTGGCAAGCAAAAGAAATAGTTGCTGACAAAAACTGAAATGAAAGTTCAACTCAGTGGAGAGCATGCGTCTTGATTTATGTCACGCTCAAACTCAAGCATGTTGGACATGTGTATCCTTCCTTCACAACTGAGAGAGAACTATTCATGGTACGCCCACCTGACAGCTGGTAGAGGCCCCCAACAATAGTCACTGTCAGCATTGATCAGCTTTACTGGGAACATGGCGGCGATTTTGCTAGCTCTGCCTAGGCACCTTTTGCTTGTTAATCTGTGTGCTATACATTGTTGTGAAGCATACTGATACTGATTCTATCACAGCCACACCAAGCTAACAGAAAAGCAAGACTTAAGCATGCTACACATGTAAATATCAGTTATAAACTATTAACACACACACACACACACTTACACACCCTTACACATTGACAGAAACCCACACTCCAACAACACATGGACAACACACATTCACTCTCATGTATGAGCAGAGAGAGAGAGAGAGGAGAGAGAGAGAGAGAGAGAGGAGAGAGGAGAGAGAGAGAGAGAGAGAGAGAGAGATGGTGGATGTATGATGCATAG
>CM065735.1:56696117-56713617 GCA_033310375.1 Conus canariensis | reverse complement strand
GTGTAATTCAGAGTGACAGTCTGCAGAATAAAATGTGGTACGACCTATGTTAGGCATAGCACTTGCTTGCATGACGACAGACTTGGCCTCAATCACAAAAGATGGTGCTCTGAGAGACGTATTTATACAGCAACGTACATGCTTTTCATCAACGTTTTCATTTTTGTGGACTGTCATTATTGGTGGCCGAGTTTCTCCGTGGATACACGGTCTGACTGTTCGAACTTTGTTTTACTGCTCAGAGATTCTGCATGCGTCGACGAATCCGGATATCCTATTAAGATCAGTATGTAGGTAGAAAAACTCAGCAAATCACCGATTCACACACACACACACACACACACACAAACACACACACACACACATACACACACGCACACGCACACGCACGCACGCACGCACGCACGCACGCACGCACGTTTAAAGCTCATTGTTCCCCAAAGCTCCTGGGGATTTTCAAGGACAAGATATAAGATTCTGGCGCCCAGAAAGTATAACGTTCACCCTCAGTCCTTGGAGCGCTTCACCCTGTCACTCTACAGAGACTATCACCACTTCCCTGCTCCTGGAGGTGGCAGTAGCAACAATGGAAGGGCATCATGGGCCCAAAGGAAGACGAGGGGAGAGAGAGAGAGAGAGAGAGGAGAGAGAGAGAGAGAGAGAGAGAGAGAGAGAGAGAGAGAGTCACAGGGACGGGGGGGGGGGAGGCTATGACTATTTAATTTATTTGCTTAGGTAGAGAGAGGTCACAAACATAAATCTCAGTGACTCTTCATGATTCAAAAATAAATAATAATAATTTGGAAAAGAAACTTCAGATGTCAATCTTTCACACACCCATCCTCCTGCCTTTTGCACATCTATCAGTCACCCCTCCAATCGATTCAAATGGCGATTTTTTTTCGGGGTGGGGGGTGGTGTGTGTGTGTGTGTGTGTGTGTGGGGGGGTCCCTACTGAAGTTGTACGTAGATTTTTGTCCATGCTGGCCATATCACAATTGAGGTGTGTGCCATGTGAACACCTTTTTTTTATAAGATCGCACGTGCCCACCACTCGATTGGTTTGTCTTTTGAAAGAAACCTACAGGGGGAAAAGGACCAGAAATGATTAAAGCAAAACAATAAATAAGTAAGCATACTTCCGATGACTCATAAGAATAGACTGCTAGAGTAAGCAAGACATGTTCTATGTGGTCAGTACGTGTATAATAGTTAAGAAGTGTTTAATAATATCCCCTCTCTGTTTTGTAGAAATTATATCAAGTTGTTTCATCGGCATAAACTGTAAGTAATAGTTGTGGCGATATTTGCTTAATATATAGTTCAGCATACTTTTGAACAGGTCAATGTTTGTTTGTTTGCTTGCTCGTTTGTCTGTTTGTTCGTTTTTTTTTGTTTTTTTTTATACGTTTCTTTTGAGTAAAGTCTACCCGATTATGGGAGATACCTCTTTGCTTATAAGGAAGTGCTTCTCCCAAGCTCATAACAAAACAAAACAAAAGATACACCCGAATGTACAAGTGAGATCCAGAGAAGTACTGTCCCCAGTTGCTGAATCAAGCAGCAGGAAGGAATCCCTTTGAGGCCTGCTCTATATCTATGTAGGATGCAAGCATTCACAGGGCATTACACTAAGAACTGAAGGGATATAAATGCTCCTGAGGGATGCCATTGTGCAATGGCCACGGGCAGTGACTCAACAGTAATTCCGCGGAAGCGTTTCCATGCGTGTACCAGTCAGAACTTCATAACTAAAGGACCAACCGGAAAAAAAGATGCTGCCAAAAAGTATTACACTAGTACATCCTACTGCCCACCTTGTTGCTGTTCTGCAGAAAGATGAAACCAGTACAACTGCACAGACAGTAAAGCTTTTGCCGCATGGCCATGTGTGCCTTCTGAAGTGGATCTTGGGTTTCAGTCTTTCCCGCTGTCAATAGGACTTTCCCTGCGGTCAGAGGGTTTTTCCTCATCGTCACTGGGCTTTTTTCTAGTATCGGCCAAGAGGCAGAGAAGAAAAACAGACAGTGGGAAGTGCCAGTAGGACCAGAGAAGTATTGTCCTCAACTGCCAAAACAACCAGCCAGAACAGTCCTGCACCACTCTTTTGAAAGGCATTCCATTATGATGCCAAGTGACATAACTGATCTCTGGCAGTTTACGGTGCAAGCTCGCACAGAGCATTCCGCTAAGAGCTCAAGGTAGATAAGAGCTTCCTGGAAGATGCCATTGTGTGATGGCCACAGGATAAGATATTACAGAACTTCCACAGAAGCGTCCATATAAACTTACCATAACTGCAGAGCCTACCAGCAGAAAACGTCATCACCAAGCAAACTGCTGCACGCATCCCACAGCCTCACTTGTTGCTGTTCCAGATTCCAGACACAGGCAAACTTCCGCCTCATGAGTATACTGTCTGTTCCATTATTTTTGTTTCTAAAGAGTCTATCTCATTACAAGATGTTGTTGTTGTTGTTGTTGTTGTTGTTGTTATTGTTGTTGCTGCTGCTGCTGGTGCTGGTGCTGGTGCTGCTGTTGCTGTTGCTGTTGATGTGGAATAATGAATTTTCGAAAGATTCAAAAGCAACAGGGAATTATGATCTTGACTTAAAAATAGATATTACCAATACATAGTCGATGAGTAAATGAAATCTTAATTTGTAAATATGTGAAATACCTTGCATAACCCACACAGCTGGAAGCAATCAATCTCTGTATGATTTTGTCGTTCATGGAACGTGCCAGTTAGGATTGAGATAAGTTAAGAGATAAGAGATTTTGAACCTTTTAAAGATTCGTACAGAAATGAAATGTTCGTACACTCTGCGTTACTCTAGATGATTATTTTGCAAACCATGCATAGGTTCACGAGAGTAGAAATGAATGGGGAAAAAACACGTTTGCCAGTTTGTCATATTCCCAGGCAACATCTGATCTTGATTGTCAAATTCAGAGCCCAAATTCAAGGCATTGCTACATCAAAAACATTCGTGTGAGTGTTTGTGTGTGTGAGTGTGTGTGTGTGTGTGTGTGTGTGTGTGTGTGTGTGTGTGTGTGTGTGTGTGTGTTACTAACAGCCGAATACCAAAATCAGTCAAGCAGAAGACACCAAACGATAAGGAATGGTAATGAATATAGGAAAACATAGTTGCCAACAAAGTCGATAACTGTATTCCATGTTCAAAACATGAACGTGTCGAGTGATTTTGTATAATAATAGTTTGTTTCTAAATAATGTCTGATCTTACATGAGAAAGTGTATTATCCCTAGGATGCCTTTAACAACCAGTTCAGTGGTAGCATAAGAAAAGAAGACATCCCATGCTTTTCATGCATTATAGATAGATAGATAGATAGATAGATAGATAGATAGATAGATAGATAGATAGATAGATGGATAGATAGATAGATTGCATAAGACAATACTATCTCAAACTTTATGTTTTACTCTTGGGTGCCAATTTAAATTATGATTTTTGAAAGGGAGTTAAATTCATACACTAAAACAAATATTTGCTGTTCTTCACTGTTATACTGTTATTAAATCTTTCTCTCTGCGTTCGTTTATACTTGGGAACGAGCTGTAATTAAATGGCACAGGAACCCCCCCCAAAATAAATAAAAATAAAAAAAAAATCATCTTAGTTTGAATGCAATTTTGTGAAACTTTTTTTCTTCTTTAATTCGGATTTCTCTAAAAAAAAAAAAATTGGGGGGGGGGGGGGGGGGGTGCTGATAGCAGACGATCGTGTATTTTACTCATGTTTAGAAAATGGAATTACTGTTCTTTGGTTCCCAGAATACAGGTATCCAATAGATGTTTACAATTCTGCACCCGGTTCGAAAGCAGTTAAATCAGCCAGTCGTAATGCCATGACATTTTCAAGCTGAGCATAACATGGAATATCACCTCTGAGATGAATGACACGTTTCCAGCCATGGATATCAACAACCATACCACCGTTCAGAACACAATGTCAACACAGGACGTTGTGCAGAATGTGTCACTTAACAAAGGATGCCTTCAGCTCAGGTTCAATGAGTCACAACATCTACCCTGGGACAATCCTCATAACATTGTCAGTCGTGAAGTAGAAGGATATGCTCATGCAGTCAAAGATATTGCACTGGCATTCTTCTATCTAACTGGTGGACCAGCCAACATCATCAATATGGCAGTGTTCTATAAACAAGGTCTTCATGATCGTGTCAACCTCTGCCTGTTCATGCTGGCTGTGTTTGATTACGTTCATTTAACTACCTCTTTGTGTCTGCATGCTGAGAATATTGGTATGCACTTGAGTGGTCAAGCAGTGAAGAACCCAATGAACGTGTTCATGACCAACAACAATTTGGTTTTCCTTCTAGGTTCTGGGTTTATTTCCTATTTTCTGTCAGCCATCATCGCCTGTGAGAGATGTTACTGTGTCCTCAGACCCCTGAAGTACCAGACTCTGCTCAGCACCAGAACCATGGCTGGCATCATTATTGTTCTGTCTCTGAGTGTGTTTAGTTTGTTTTTCATTGTGTCATACCGATACTGGATTCAGTGTACTTATGAGCCTGTGTCTGGTGAAGTAATCATGCTTGTAACAGGCAGTGAGTTTTACATGAATCACAAACAATTAATTGAGACTCTGGAGAGTAGCATATCCGGAGCTGGTTTGCCTGGAGGGTTGATGATCGTAATGATAACAGCGACAATAATTACCACGGTGAAACTTCGTCACATTGTGACGTGGCGGTCTGAAACATCGTCATCACTGTCTGCCCGTGAAGTGGCGCTCACCAAAATGTTGGTTGGAAATTCCGTGTTCTTCATCATCTGCATTTCCCCCGTCTGTTTGTTCCAGTGTGCTTATCTGTTATGGCCAGAAATAACTGCGGGCGGACGATATCATAATTTCTTCTTCACCACACTTTGGGTATATCAAACCTCCAATTTCGTCAATTCCTCCTTCAATTTCTTTATATATTACAGTATGGGATCTCGATTTAGAGAAACGTTCTGGACAATATTCAGTAAACAGGCCACACAATAAAGAAAACAGAATTTTAGAAAAAAAAAGGTGATGAGGTCTTAGTGAGCACGTTTGTCTCCCTGATGAGTCATATCTAGTGGACTGAAGGCCTAGGAGTAGGCAATATGACAAGTTCTATCTTCAAGATGGGCTACGATGGTCACCTTCACTGCTAGTGAAGGTTTTCATGTTTATAACAGACATTCCTGATCTATTTCATTGTAACTGTCTGTCACACTGTGCATAAATGCATGCACACACTCAGCTCAGCATTCACTCCGTGCACACGCACTCTCTCCAAACAACCAGGAGGCGCACTACAATAACTCTTCTTCCCCCCTCCTCTCTGGGGAATAATTTACTAAACAATAATCAATTTTCCATCACATTCAACTAGTTTGTTTTCAAGGAATTATTTTTCCTTATTTCCTCCTCTCCAGTGGAGGTACAATCATTCCACAGATCCACTAGTTGGGACCAAATTTCATCTCATTATACATAATACTTCACAAATATATCTTTTACCGGTTTCTCCTCCTCACTGGAGAAACAATGTATATATTTTCAAAGACAAATCAAAAAGATGGCTTAAAATATAGGTATATCAAGTGAGTTCCAATCTAAGGGGGACAATTAAAAGTCATTATGAGTCAACATGACAAATGCTTTCTTTTCTCACGACTGGTGCAGTCGTTGTCTTCTACAGCTCGATTCTCCAACCCTGGAGACGATTAGGTGCTGCCGCAGCACTGTAGCCCAAATATTTGTGCAACTGCCTCAGTCGCCTAACTGGTGCTGCCACAGCACTGGGAAGGGCTGAAACACGAATGAAGTCCGTGTAAATAATCTATTTCGAAATCTGAATAATGATAAATTCTTTTCCCTTTTTCCCTTTTCTTAACTCTCTCTTTTTTTTTCTCCCCATCCGTCTATACCTCACCTGGTAATGGTGAATTGAAGGTGGAACTCGTTCTTCAAACAACCTGTCCGGTCAGTGTCCCCAAGCCATCTCCTTCCTATTCCTTATTTTTCCCTCCTGCGCTCTTTTGAGTACACGTTCAGTGAGTACTCATCTAACTCTATGCATTACCAGCCCATGGTTGCTGACCAATGGACAACGTCCGTCCATTCAACCAATGATCGCCCTACGTCTATAGCCACCAGCGACACCGATCACACTGGTCAGGCCATACAAATTATTGTTTCTTTTACCTTTTCTCTTCCCTACCTAGGGAAATGCTTTATAACAAATAAGGGCGTATGCGACGGAACGTCACATGTCGCCATGTGAGGCTACATCACATGACACTGTCATAATCCCCCCCCCCCCCCCCCGCCTCCTTCATCATTTTAATTCCCATTGGATCTTAGCCAAGTTCTTGATAATATATTGATGGAGGAATTGTTAGTCTGCACTTGTTTTCTCCTACTAGTAAATTGTTAAAACACACACACACACACACACACACACACACACACACACACACACACACACACACACACACACACACACACATATATATATATATATATATATATATATATATATATTTTTTTTTTTTTTTTTAATCTTGGAGTCGATCTCCCCCAATCCCAAGGCTTTCATACAGTACCAAGGGGATGAATGGCTGTTGGGTTAAACAGTCCCGACTCATATGTAGTCGGGCCCTAGGGCGACACCAGGCTGATGGACGTCATATGTGCAGGCGTTCCCTACGTGCATGGACATCCATTGCCCTTCCCTGATACGAGGCTCTGTTATGGCGACCACTTATGACACCTCAACACTAAGAATACGTACTAATGGGTTTTCAAAATACTTTGTCCGCTTGCACCTGTAAAATCATTGGGTGCAGGCTTTGGGACTTAAAACAGGATCCCGTCAAAACAATAGTTGGCGTAGCAAAAGAGGTGGGAGAAGAAGAAAGGTAGGTAGAAATATAACAAAAGCAGAAATACTATCCAAGAAATACTTCAGGATTTGTGCTTGGAACTGCTGGAATGGCAGAAAGAGGATCTCAACAATTGAAAAACTATCATTCGACTTTGATGCTCTGCGTCTACAAGAAACTAGAAGAGCCACCCACAGACCATGAACGAGGACTAGCTATTTTAATTTAAAAAAAAAACTTGAAAAACAAACTGTCCAGGATAGACTTGGGAAAATAGTGTAGCAGCACACGTGAACTAATAGGTGTAAGGCTAGAAAGACCAAATGGTAATCAGAAAAGCCTTGTACTCATCAATGCATACATACATCCAGGTACACACACATCAAAAACGGATTGGACCTTTCTGGAGGAAATAGAGCATGTATTTGGAGACTCTCTTATACTATTTGGAGATCTTAATGCACGCTCAAAATTGTTGAATCAGCATGATACCAATCCTCAAGAATTGCGCTGGAAGTGATGTTGGATGAAATACTTTTTGGTGCACTGACATCATCATCCCCAACACATACAGGAGGGCAGGGTGACACTGACAGCATCATTGATTTTGCACTCATTGGACCAAACTTCACAGCAGGTATGAGTGTGGAAGCACTTCTTCATCATGGAAGTGACCATTTCCCTGTTGTGTTCAGTTTACAGAAACTATCAAAAGTTACACAAACAAAACAACAAAAGTACCCTTTCCAATATAACAACGATGACGGGAATACCATAGGAACGTTAAGGAGTAGAGGTTGCAAAAGAAACAATACTACAATCAAACAAATTGTTCAACCCCTTTGGTGGAAAATAGACACTGAAACAGCCTTGAAAGAGAAACGCGAAGCTGTTAGAATTTGACAGAGAGAAAGAAGAAAACCTGGCCCTGATCTAGCTATCAAAACAGACATGAATGAGAATACTGAACAATTCGAAAGAGTAGCTGAAGAAAACCAAGTGACAACAATTTTGTCTGTCACTTAATTATGACACAACACTGACTCAGTTCTGGCACTTTTTAGTCGAATGGAAGGAAAACACAAAACAAACACAACCCCAGATATCTTAGACGCTGATGGGATCACATAACCCTCGACAAATTTGGAGAAAGGGTCAGCTATACTTAAACGTTTCATAGAACAGAGTAATCAAAGAAATTTGGATGAAAAGAAGACATATTTGACCAAGTTAAACCACCACCTAGCTCATAAATTGCAACATCTGAACTGGACAACGCAATAGCTAGATGCACTAAGGATAGTGCTTCAGGTCCAGATAAAGTACGGTATGAGGATATCAAACAGCTCTCAGACGAGGACAGAACCCAACTCTTCAGTCTCTACCAGGAGACTTTCGATAAATGCTATGTCCCAGAAGACTGGACACACAGCTACCTGAAATCTTTACCAAAACCAGGAAAAGATCACCATCGGCTAAGTGGCTACCGTATGTTGTTGTTGTTGTTCGTCCTTCGATTGCGAAGATGACCATGACTTCAATCTCAGATGGAAGATTGCTGAGTGTGGGTCAGCAAGTGGCTGGTGAGGCCGATCTGGGCCTGGAAGGAACGCCCACATGTGGGATACATGTGGGTGGGTGCTAAAGTGGAGGTGGAGGTAGCTCTGGCCTTGTGCACGGCTCGCTTTCTTTCAGCATCTGCTGTGCTTCTCTTCTCTGATGTATATGCTTCCTTTATGATGCTGTTTCGCCAGGCTGGGCGGTCCAGGGCAAGTGACTCCCAGGTGTTGAGGTTGATGTCCAGGCCTTTGAGGGACACTTTGAGGCAGTCCTTGAAACGTTTCTTCTGCCCCCCCCCCCCCCCACACACACACACACTGCGCTTGCCCTGACTCACTCCTCGATGTGGTCAGCCTGTCTGGCTCGGAATTTCTGAAGGAGAGTGTAGATGCTGGGTATGCTGGATCTTTGTCTGGGACTTTGTCCTGCCACTTGATGTGTAGGTGTCTGTGGAGACAGCTGAGGTGAAAATGGTTGAGCTGTTTGGCGTGTCTGCTGTAGACAGTTCAGGTCTCACTGGCATAGAGGAGAGTGGTTTTTACCTCTACATGGTAGACCTTCAGCTTGGTGGTAAGGCTTAGTCCTCTACTCTCCCAGAGATTGTCACAGTCTCCCAAACACAGAGCTGGCTTTGGCAATCCTCTTCCTGATCTCTGCGTCAATGTTCACAGCCCATGAGAGTGTGCTGCCCAGATAGGTGAAATTGTCAACTGCCTGTAAGTTCTGCCCCTTTACCATGATGTGTGGTTCCTGGTAGGGTTTACCTGGCGCAGGCTGATACATCACTTCAGTCTTTTTGGTGCTAATGGTGAGACCGAAGTTGTCGCAGTGTTGTGAGAGACAGTCCACTTCGTGCTGCATCATCTGCCCTGTGCTGGCATTGAGGGCATGGATATTAGCAAACAAGAAGTCCCTGATGACGGTCTCTTTCACCTTTGTAACAGCCCACAGTCCCTGAGGTTGAACAGCCCAGCGTCAGTTCTGTAGCTGACGTGTATACCACCCTGGTAGTCACAGAAGGCATCAGTCAGCATGGCTGAGAAGACCATGCTGAAGAGTGTAGGGATGAGAACGCAACCTTGCTTTACGCCGTTGGTAACTGGAAAGGCCTCTGACTCGTCCCCATCATCCAGTACATTATGCCGTCGTGGAACTGTCGGACGATCGTAATGAACCTGCTGGGGCAGCCAAATTTCTCCATGATCTTCCACAGGCCATCTCTGCTGACCGTATCGAAGGCCTTGGTCAGATTGACAAAGGTCACAAACAGATCGCTCTGCTGCTCTTGGCATTTTCCCTGGAGCTGTCGTGCAGCAAATATCATGTCCGCAGTTCCTACGTTCTGCACGAAAGCCACACTGGCTTTCTGGGAGGAGACCCTGCTCAAGGTGTAGTAGAAGGCGGTGAGCAGGAACGAGCGAGATCTTCCCAGCTATAGACAAGAGAGAGAGATGCCTTGGTGATTGTCGCAGGACTGGCGGCTGCCTTTTCTCTTGTAGATGTGGAGAATGTTGGCATCTTTCAACTGTTGTGGGACCCTCTCTTCATTCCACATGGACTGGAAGAGCTGCGTCAGCTTCTGTGTCAAGGCTGGGCCTCCTGATTTGTAAACTTCGGCAGGGATTGCATCAGATCCTGGCGCTTTGCCACAGGAAAATTGTTTGATTGCCTTTCTGACTTCTTCTTTGGAGGGAGGGGGGGGGGGGTTGTCAAGGTCTAGCATGATCTCCACTTGAGGTAGACGTGCAATGGCCTCGTCGTTGATTGAGACAGGGCGGTTGAGAACCTGGTTAAAGTGTTCAGCCCATCTCTCCAGAATCTGCTTCTTTTCTGTCAGCTGGGTCCCATCTGCATTGAGGAGGGGGCAGAAGCCAGAGGACTGGGGTCCATAGACAGCCTTCAGAGCATCATAGAAACGCTTGGTGTCATGACTGTCTGCATAGCCCTGGATTTCATCGGCCTTTTTGCTGAAGCAGGCATCCTGCATTACGCAAAGCCTCTTCTGCACTTTTTGTTTTGCACTGGTGAAGGCATTTTCCTTAGCTTGTGATGTGGGGTCATTCTGGTCCGCACTGAACAGCTGGCGTTTCTCCAACGCAGTGTTTGCACTTCTGCGTCATTCTCATCAACCAGTCTTGGTTTCGATGGGTTGCTAGTCCGAGGTGTTCGAGGGCAGTAGAGTGGACCACATCTCTGAAAGCCTCCCACTGCTCTTCAATGCTACTGTGGTCATCTTCTTGTGTCTTGGGCAGCCTGCCATATCATTGGAGAAATCTTCTGCAACTTTACTATCCTTGACCTTGGAGACGTTGAGCCTCTTTGCAGTCTTTTGACCTTTGGGTCTTCGCATGGGCAGGATACAGAGTTTAAACTTTGAAACGATGATCAGTCCAGCAGTTGGCACCATGCATGGCCTGTATCACTCTCACGGCTCACGCATCTCTCTTCCTGGTGATGACATAATCAATCAGATGCCAATGCTTGGAGCGTGGGTGCATCCATGATGTCTTGTTGCAGGTAGGGAGGCGGAACAGAGTGTTGATGATGACAAGGTCATAAGTAGCGCACATCTTGAGAAGCAGGAGGCCATTGCTGTTGCAGTTGCCAGTACCGTGTCTCCCAATGATCCCTTCCCAGGTCAGGTGATCGGTCACCACACTGGCGTTGAAGTCCCCGAGTACGATTAGCTTCTCAGCCAGTGGGACTGCTGCGATGAGAGTGTCTAGTTCTTCGTAGAACTTGTCCTTGATGTCATCTGGGTTGGTCATTGTTGGGGCATACGCACTGATTAGTGTTGCACTCTTCTTGTTTCCAAGTGGAAGCTGGAGTGTCATCAGGCGATCGTTTATGCCCTCCGGGAGCTTGACAAGTTTCCAGGTGAGATGAGATCTGATGGCAAATCCCACGCCTGCCTCTCGCCGTTCAGTGCTGCTGCGTCCGCTCCAGACGAATGTGCATCCTCCACCACATTCTGTGAGTTGGCCTTTGTCCACTAGGCGTTTTTCGCTAAGTGCTGCTATGTCAACGTTGTACCGAGCAAGTTCTTGGGCGACCATGCAGTTCTTCACTCTGGTCTGTCTGCCTTGGCGTTGTCCAGTAGAGTTCGCACGTTCCACGTACCAAGGTTCAGCACTTTCGTTTTTGTTTTCTTCATAGTTCGACTGCTGGGATGGACACCCCGCCAGCTGCGGTTTGCTGGCCAGGGTAAGGGGAAGCAGGCAATGTTTAGGGCACCTTTTCTATCCCCTTCCTCTTGTTATGGAGGTGAGCAGTGCGGTCCTAAAAGCGACCACATGCCCTGGGCCGCCTGTGTGCAGGCTCGTGACTGACAGCTCCCAGTGTGACCACACCTGCTGCCTTCACCTCTTGCCCATCGCCACAGGACTTAAGGTTGCGCTGTGCGGTTGAAGTCATGACTTGCGCTTGGCTTGGATTATAGTGAGGGAGAGTTGCGCGTCGTCAACCTCACTCTCTTGCCCTAGTCCATTTGTGTCCAGTGGCAAGACGAAGTCGAGATGGCTGGAGATAGATTGGGTTGCAGTGGATGACCGTGACGTCTTTTGTGTCTTGACACCCTGTGCGCTCCACAACGCGCTGGAAATCACCTTTCTGCCCATTGAACCACAGTGGTTTCTTCCGTGTAGTCCGCCGAATTCAGCTTCGCATACAAAGTAGACAAGCCCTAGAGTTGAGGGTCAGTGACCCGTCAACTTACCAGCTATGCTTGTGGTATGCTCGCAAGATAATGGAGACTGTGCGGGCGGGAACGTCCAGCTTCCCGTACAAGTTCAAAGGACTTGCCCACCATATACTCACTATGCAAAATATACCAGGAAAGCTCCTGGAACGAATCATAGCAAGAAAACTCGCAAGAGATCTTGAAAGTCGAATTCAGCTTCACATACAAGGTAGACAAGCCCTAGAGTTGAGGGTCAGTGACCCGTCAACTTACCAGCTATGCTTGTGGTATGCTCGCAAGATAGTGGAGACTGTGCGGGCGGGAACGTCCAGCTTCCCGTACAAGTTCAAAGGACTTGCCCACCATATACTCACTATGCAAAATATACCAGGAAAGCTCCTGGAACGAATCATAGCAAGAAAACTCGCAAGAGATCTTGAAAGTCGACAAATCTTCCCATCAAATCAAGGAGGCTACAGAACAAGAAAAGTACATGGGAAAATGCGGCTGCTTTTGCCTATGAAGTATAAGAAGGATTCCAAAGAAAGGAAGAAACACTAGCTGTTGTAATAGATCTGGAAGACGCATACAACAAAGTACAGTTTTCGTTTCTCATGGAACTACTATTTGACTATGGAGTCAGAAAGACACTACATGATGGATAGCAGCGCACTTCAGGAACGAACCGTTATCCCGATTGGAGATTGGAGTCTGAGCCTCATAAACTTTCTACGGGATTACCTCAAGGTTCTCATCTCTCCCCTGTTTTGTACAATGTCTACACCAAAGGTCTTGCAGACCACAACAGAAACGGAACTGCTCGAGAGTTTTATACACTAGCAGATGATGGTATGATCTACAAAACATTAAAAATACTCAAGAAAGAACGAAAGCAGTTCATCAGTTGAACAACATTGCTCAGTGGTGTCAAGAAACTGGATCGTCCATCAACCCTACAAAATCCCAGGCATTAGTCTGCACTCTCAACAACAAGACATCAGGACAATTACCCTCACCAGCTTCCTTCATTGGAATACCACTTGAATCAACTAAAAACCAATGCTATTTAGGTGTAGGCTTTGACATAATGCTAGCCTCTAGAAAGCATGCTGAGAATATTGTTCTTAAATGCAAAAACGTATATCTGCCATGAACGCAATGGCAGCTAAAGGCACTGAACAGCGTAATCTCTACAGACTGTATCACGCACTTGTACTCTGTGTGACTGATTATGGATTAGGGCTTACAACACAGTCCAACAGCAACCTTCTCAAATTAGAGAGAATTCGAAATGAAGCAATACGATTGATTCTGGGAACCACGAAGCTAGAACAGGTAAAGGCATACTTCAGAGCATTTGGAAATCCCCAAAACCCACCTCAAGCAGCAGTCAAGGAAACAAAAGGCACTCAGCTAGGACGTGGACAATCATGGATGGGACAGACAGAAGACAGTTTACAGCTTGCGTGCCAGTTAGCAGAACTCAAAGATACCAAGGAATGAGAGAAGTATCCAGATCACTTCTACCAAATCGCCATCGCTCCAGAACTTGGAAGACATTGTTGGGAATGCGAGAAGGAAAAACCAACGCAAAAATGCAGATGCAGGTAGAAGACCTTTGCACAAAAGATGATATTGTAATGTACACTAACGGTTCTGTCACCAAACGTAAGTCAGGCTGGGGATGCACAGTGAAGCAAAATGGCCGAACTATCCAGGAAGACAATGGTGCACACAGTTCAACAACTTCAAGTCTAACAATGGAGGTAGAAGTAGTGACACAAGCACTCCACTGTCTTTCATCCTCAAGGCAGTTTCAAACTCAACAAGTGTCAAGTGCGTCAAACCTCTCACAAAAGGCATTAAACGCTTAGAGGCAAAAGGGACGTTGTACGTAGTATACAAATAGGTAATAGAACCATTAACAAGTATGCCGTACCCATCACACACGGTCGAACTGTGTCGAGGAGGACGAAGTGGTCAGGTGACAGATGGCACCTAAGGTAGTAAGTACTCTTCCAAGTTCGGACCTGCCCGATAGCGAAAGGGGGGAGGGACGTAACCACTAGGACCTCGGTGCACCAAGTGAGCGCTAAATACTCAGTCAGCTGAGGTTCTTTTGTAAACAGTCAGTGAAGAGCAGGAGTCTTGGACTCGTTCGGATGGTATTGCCGTGGGTCACTGGGTTGGTTCTATTGTCAGGCTGGTTGAACGCGCGTGGATGTTGTTATCGTAGCCCTCTTTAAGATAATTACTGTGTTGAAGTGGCCTCCGAAGTCGGCGGGAATTTTCGATGTCCATCTGATGCCACGTGTTTGTTTGCTAATCAATTAGGTAGGGATGTGTGTAAATGCTGATGTGTGGAAGAACGTAGCGAATGGGGAATTTAGGGTACTTGTGAACTAGGGGTTTGAGAAGCAGCATGGACAAAGGCATGGCCCGAAGGGGAATCCTTTGTTTCCATCCCTATATAAACTGAGGGAGAACAACGTGAAGGGGGAACACCACAAGAGAGAGAGAGAGAGAGAGAGAGAGAGAGAGAGAGAGAGAGAGAGAGAGAGAGGCAGAGGAGAGAGAGAGAAGAGAGAAGGGTGGGCAGGACAGAGAACGGGTCGAGAGAAACGTGGTCTAGGAGATAGAAGAGACAGCAAAGTCTTAGGGAAAGACAAGCTGGAAGAGAAGAAAACTAAGTTTGAAGCCCAGAGGTGGGTGAAGACAGACAAACTGAATTTGAACCCAGAGGTGGGTGAAGGAGACGAAGAAGAAGAGTTCTACGTCAAGATCCCAGAGACAACCACGAAGACCCAGTCCTGAAACCTGGAGTCAGTCAACCAAGGGCATCACCATCAAGCAGTGCTGAAGAAGACGTGAAGAGACTTTTCAAGAACTGTGGTGTGGTGTGAAAGTGTGGTTGTGTGTGTGAAAACCTGGCCAGGTAAGAAGTCATTTTTATTATAACCCGGGATTAGGAAGTATTGATGTTTTATGTGTTGATCTGTTCATTTTGTGTAATTGGATTTTTCATGTTTGATTATAGTAGCATAGAAATTGGATTTCTTGTGCTCAGTCGTGTTAGGAGAGAAACGAATGCGTGACATCCCATTCCCAGAGAGAGGTGAATGTTTGGTGGGCGCATGAGTGTGCATATGCGTGTATGAGTGCAAAGATAACCTTGGTGTGTTAAGCCTGACCAATAATACATCAACTTAGTGCACTTAAGCAATACCATCACGATTTCCCCCGTCCTGGACAACAAGCCATGATACCGACTGACTCCATGAATCTACTTCAGAAAGTGAAAAGTGGAATGGGAACCCCTGCCTGGAATGAAGTAATGAGCAGCCTTCCATTGGAGAGACTCATATGGATGTACTGCCCTGGACATGCTGGAGTTGAAAGAAACGAGAGAGCAGACACACTGGCTGGCAAGGCAACTATAAGAACTGGATTACATATTGGCCGATCTGATGTGATAAGAAATCTGAAGAATCACTTAAGCAAGCATGAGTAAAGTCACTATACCATAGATCATCTTTCAGATCTGAACATCAAGAGAGGAAGTGGCCACACATCCAGACGAAAGGGTAGAACAAGCAATATCATGAAACAAACAAAACAAAGTGCTGGAATAATTTCAAGGCCAACACTGCAAAGACTCCTACAGACTGGAATGAAATCATACTGGGCCTTTCCAATAACATACACAAATGATCAAAAGCATGTCAACCAAGATAAGACTTTGAATCTCCCAGGGCCCCAGCGCTTACTGTTGACGTGTGCGCACTGGTGTGCGTTCATCAGTGGGTTGATGCCAGACTGTTTAATTAGAGTCCACGGACGTGAGTGTGCAAGCGTTGGTGTGTGAGTGTGTGTGTGTGTGTGTGTGTGTGTGTGTGTGTGTGTGTGTGTGTGTGTGTGTGTGCGTGCGTGCGTGCGTGCGTGTGTGCGTGTGTGTGTGTGTGTGTGTGTGTGTGTGTGTGTGTGTGTGTGAGAAAGTGAGTGATAGAGAGAGAGAGAGACAGAGAGAGTGTGTGTGTGTGTATGTGTGTGTGTGTGTGTGTGTGTGTGTGTGTGTGTGTGTGTGTGTGTGTGTGCGCGGTGTGTGTGTGTGCGTGTGAGTGCGCGCTCGCCCGTGCGCGTGTGTCTATGTGTGTGTGTGTGTGTGGGGGGGAGATATGTGTGTGAAGGGGAAGGGTTGCTTTTGTTAATGTTGTGTGTGTGTGTGTGTGTGTGTATGTGTGTGTGTGTGTGTGTGTGTGTGTGTGTGTGTGTGTGTGAGAAAGTGAGTGAGAGAGAGAGAGAGAGAGTGTGTGTGTGTGTGTGTGTGTGTGTGTGTGGTGCGTGTGTGTGTGCGTGTGAGTGCGCGCTCGCTCGTGCGCGTGTGTCTATGTGTGTGTGTGTGGTGGGGGGGGATATGTGTGTGAAGGGGAAGGGTTGCTTTTGTTAATGTTGTGTGTGTGTGTGTGTGTGTGTGTGTGTGTGTGTGTTGTGGGTGTGTGTGTGTGTGTGTGTGTGTGTGTGTGTGTGTGTGTGTGCGCGCGCGCACGTGCGCGTGTGTGTGCGCCTGCACATACATGCTGTATTTGATGGTCTAGTTCGTTTTATTTTTTTATCCTAAGTCATCTTCTGAACATTCGAGCATACAGTCACTAGACTCTCTCTCTCTCTCTCTCTCTCTCTCTCTCTCTCTCTCTCTCTCTCTCTCTCTCTCTCTAGTCAAAAAATAGAAACTCTGCTAGAATCAATGGGTCATTTTCAGACACGCTTCAACAGCTTAGAAAGCCAGTTAAGCACTATCTGTAAGGAGAATCATTCACTGAAGATACAATTAGGAACCCTCCAATCTCAGATAAAAATTCAGATGGAAAAGGCTCGCACTACCACCACTTCCACTCAGTATGACACAGCAGACATCCAGCTAGCGGAAGAAAACCTCTTTCCTGACATCTGCGATCCTTCAACTCAAAGAGATGAGGAACACCCACGTGACATTGTACATAGTCCTGAAATGTGTACAAACAATACATCCTCCTCCAGGACATCCTTGAAGCAAGATAGCCCTGTTACACACCAACCACCATCAACACCTGTCTCTACTCACAATTCCTTTCAGGTCTTAGGAGAGGACAGTGCTGACACAATTGAACAGAAATGTGACCAAAACGATTCTAGTATACTTGAGGGTAACACAGATACTGATCAAAACCTTCACCTTCAATCAGTCACCCAGGACAAGTCCCCAGTGCAAATTTTACGTGAGATAAAGATCCCTAGGTATTTTTCTTCGGTCCTCATAGGTGACTCTGTCCTGCGGTATGTTGATCCAAGACGTCTTGGTAGTGAGG
>CM065735.1:56688617-56693617 GCA_033310375.1 Conus canariensis | reverse complement strand
CAGTCGTGAGAAAAGAAAGCATTTGTCATGTTGACTCATAATGACTTTTAATTGTCCCCCCTTAGATTGGAACTCACTTGATATACCTATATTTTAAGCCATCTTTTTGATTTGTCTTTGAAAATATATACATTGTTTCTCCAGTGAGGAGGAGAAACCGGTAAAAGATATATTTGTGAAGTATTATGTATAATGAGATGAAATTTGGTCCCAACTAGTGGATCTGTGGAATGATTGTACCTCCACTGGAGAGGAGGAATGAAAAATAATTCCTTGAAGACAAACCAGTTGAATATGATGGAAAATTGATTATTGTTTAGTAAATTATTCCCCGGAGAGGAGGGGGAGAAGAAGAGCTATTGTAGTGCGCCTTCTGGTTGTTTGGAGAGATTGCGTGTGCACGGAGTGAATGCTGGGCTGAGTGCAGGCATGCATTTATGCACAGTGTGACAATGTGTATGTGCGGATGTGCACGTAAGTGTTAGCGCTCGCAGTGACGCGCGCAGCCACGTGCGCAAGGATTGTGTGTTGTTGATACCGGACCCTGGTAATCGGAATAGACTAGTGAACTCTGTTGTGTTTTTGGTTCACGGCGTTTGTATTTCGTCCCTGGATTGCTTATCATTTTTTTTTTCCTTGGTGAGTTTTGCCGTATATTGTTGTAGTTATAAAATTATCCTTCTTGACTTGTTTACGGCAGCTGATCTTTTTCTGCCTTTTTCTGTTGCTGAAATTTATCTACAACAGGTTTTCCTGCTGTTTGACTATTATTCTACTCGTTTATCTATAGTGTTGTCTAATCCGTAGAGTTTATTTGTATAGCAGTTTCATCTATAATGAATGAATGGTTGTCTAAATTCGGCTTGAAAATAGGCTATTTAAACGTGTGTCATCTTTTAAACAAAATTTCTGATGTGCCCAGCATTTTATCTAATTCCAATAACTGTTTCCATTGTTTTTGTTTTTCAGAATCTCGACTTTCCAATATAGTACCTGATAATTTAGTTTCAATCCAAGGTTATAATACTATAAGAAGAGATCCAAAGACAAAGTTTGAAACGGGTTTAGTGACCTATATTCACAACTCGATTAATTATAAACAGATCAACTGTTTGGATAAATATAACATAGAATGCATATGGATAGAAATCTATGTGAAGGGTACTAAACCGATTTTGTTAGGCTGCTTATATAGGAATCCTAACGAACGTATTGAATGGTTCGATCGGTTCGAACATATGATGGAGGATGTCTCAATGCGTTCGTCTGAGATTATAATTTTAGGAGATTTTAACATTGATCTACTTAAACCACATGATAAATGGAAACGGGTTTATGAATTACAGAATTTGACACAGTTAATTAACTCACCGACTAGGACAAATATATCCTCCGAAACACTAATTGACCACATATACGCAACAAACCCATTTAATATCATAGAAACAGCTGTGCCTGTATACGGTCTCAGTGATCACTTTCCAGTTTGTCTAACATGGTCCAAAAAGGGGGTTAAAATTCCTAGAAATGTTCACAAATGTATATCCTTTCGAAGCTATAGGAAATTCGATTCTAATAATTTCTTGTCCGATTTGTGTAGCACAATTTTTTTCTGAGGTGTATCAGCACAATGACCCTGATGGAGCGCTGGCTGCTTGGTATGACATATATTTATCTCTGTCTTTAACAAACACGTGCCATCGGTAACTAAACGTGTCAAACCAAGGGGTTAGCCACCGTGGCTTAATGAAAAAATCGAAAAGGCCATTAATTTACGAGATATTCTATTGCAAACAAATGGTAAAGATGATAAATTTAAACAGCAAAGAAATAAGGTAACCGATATGAACAGAGCCGCCAAAAAGAAATATTTCAGTGACCTTATTTCCCGTAAAGAAGATTCTAAATCGATCTGGAAAGCTATCAATGAGCTCTCCGGTAAAACTTTGTCATCTAGTGCTCCTTCTGAGAGAATATTGTCTGCTGAACTCTTAAATGATCACTTCACAACTGTTGCAGAAAAGACGATCAAAGCTGACTGTTCAAAAGACAATGACCTATTTGAGCTAAAAGCGTACTGTGTATCGAAAAACATAAAATCTAATCTTCAAATCGAGTTTATTGGTGTACATGATGTTTATAAGGAATTGTGTTCATTAAATCAGTCCAGTTCTCGAGGTTTAGATGATATAGATGGTAAAATGTTGAAAATTGCTGCTCCGATTATATCAGAGCATCTTACATATATTTACAATCTTTCCATTGATAAAGGTGGTTATCCACAATCCTTCAAAGATGCTAAAGTTTTACCTTTTTTAAAATCTGGTGATCCCATTGATCCTTCTAACTACAGACCTATATCTATCCTATCTATTTTATCTAAACCCCTTGAAAAACACATTAAATATAGCATCCACAAACATTTCATGAAATATAATTTATTACATTCTAATCAAAGCGGATTTAGAGAAAATCATTCTTGTCACACCTTGCTCACTAATATAATTGAACAATGGCATTTAAACATAAACAATGATCTCTTCACAGGAACAATTTTTGTCGACTTCGCTAAAGCATTTGACACTATAAATCACAATCTACTCTTAAGAAAACTAACATTGTATGGTTATCCCCTGAAGCTCTCAAACTCGTATCCTCATTTCTCAACTGTAGGCGACAAGTAGTCTTTAAAAAGTATGTTACTTCCTCTCTTATGCCAGTAAATTATAGCGTTCCCCAAGGGTCAGTCCTGGGGCATATCTTATTCTCAGTTTATATAAATGATCTTCCTTTACATATATCTTCTCCATGTGAGCTTTTTGCTGATGACACTACTCTCCACAATAAAGACAAAGATGCTGACTCAGTATGTATCAAATTACAGAATGATCTTAATAAACTTGCAAAGTGGACTAATTTGAACCATATGGCCCTCCATCCTCAAAAGTCTAAATTTATGATGACTACAACCAGACAAAAACGTCAAAATATGAAAACCGATTTATTTAACATACGTATACAAGATAAAGTCTTAGAAGAAGTTAAATCACACAAATTATTAGGCCTTACAGTTGATAATAATCTTTCGTGGTCTGATCATATTTCTAATGTGTCCAAAAGGTTATCTAAAAAATTATTCTTGTTGAACCGAATCAAGAATTTCCTTGATCAACATACCAGAAAATTATATTTCTATGCATATGTACAACCAGACATTAACTACGCTTCTACATGCTGGGATTTAGCCAGCAAAAATTGCTTAAAACCACTAGAAAGCATGTACAGACGCGCTATTAAGCTGATACTCTTGAAATCTTCTCTACAAGCTAGTGATTATAAAGATCTTAACATTCTTCCATTCGATCTAAAATGGTACTTTAATAAAGCTGTCTTTATGTATAAAATTATTAATAATCTTGCGCCACCTTATCTTCATGACAAATTTCCATTAATCAAAATTCGAGGCAAAAATATCCTATATACCCCTCGACCACGAACTGATTTTTTCAAGTCATCCCTTATTTACTCTGGGAGTAAATTATGGAACGAAATCCCTACACATTTAAAACAGAAAATAGTTTAACCGCGTTTAAAAAAGCATATATCAAATACCTCATAGACCATTTGTAAATTATGTTTCACCTAACTGTATATTCTCCAAAGTTTGATATTCATTTTGACACAAATGGCCTTCGTGGTCGGCTGTGCTATAAGCCATATGACATGATTGACTTATGAAATGTTTATGTATGCCTGTGCGATGTTTATATATGTTCAGTTTTGTGTGTGTGTGTGTGTGTGTGTGTGTGTGTGTGTGTGTGTGTGTGTGTGTGTGTGTGTGTGTGTGGCAATATGTTATAATGAGATTGCTTACTATTTTCTTTACGAAAAAAATGTTTTGTTGTTGTTTTGTTTTTCTTATTGCTGTGTTTAATTTTGTCAAATCGATGTAATTGTTCCTTTTCATTTATTGTTATTTTGAGGGCATAGTGTAAAAAAGCTTCCAGCTTATCTATTCACCCTCATTAAGGATTTCGAGTTTCGAAGATTTCGAGTTTCGAGTTTCTCTCTCTCTCTCTCTCTCTCTCTCTCTCTCTCTCTCTCTCTCTCTCTCTCTCTCTCACACACACACACACACACACACACACACACACACACACACACACATACCGAAACACACACAGAGACATACACACACATACACACATATTCACACACACACACACACACACCACACACACACACACACACACACACATACACTTGCGCACACGCATACACATGGGCATGTGCCCACACATCCATTCACATAGATGTGTACATTCAATACACACAGATACATAAAAAACAACCAGTGTTAGGTAGGCACTCAAGGTCTGACAAGCGCATTGGGCTAATCCAGAGGTCAGACATCTGCTAAGTCGAAGCCACAAGACCCTCTTCTTCATTTATCTCATCTTAGTTGATGATTCATTTCCAAATGCCATCTGCTCTTTTTCTGTCACGCAAACACCAACGGTGTGTTTGTTCAGCTAGTTATCCAGACCCTCTAGTGCCTTTTCAGCTTGCTGACGGTCCGCAGCTTGTTTCCCTGTGGATGGCTTTTGGGCTTGACATGCATGTTGAATTTGACAGAATGCACTGGGGCACTGTCCAGTCATCTGTGACGAAAGTGCCCTTCATTTATCTGACATTCTCCCGGTCCCTCTTCCTGGTGATGACGTGGTCAGTCACATGCCTGTGTCTGATGTTATTGTTGGGCAGGAGGAAGACTTTGATGGTGATCAGTAGGTCATGCATTGCACACGTCTTCAGCAGCAGATGACCATTGCTGTTGCTCTTGCCTATTATATCCTCCCAGTGACTCCCTCCCATCTCAGATAGTTTGTGTCTTCTTCGCGGCTAAAGTCACGAATATGCGTGATATATTTAGGAACAAAAGAAGTTATACAGTCGTTTAATAAATGGATTTGAACACGAAAATATCAATTACATTCTGT
>CM065735.1:56678617-56683617 GCA_033310375.1 Conus canariensis | reverse complement strand
TGTGGTTTACATAGTTGCTGTGTTGGTTTTCATTTTGTTAGATGCATCAATTAGGTTTTTGAGGTTGGGCATAGATGAGTACGATAGTTTGACAGTGTTTTTGTTAAATATTTTAGACAGTTTGTGTTCTTTTGGAAATGAAGTTGTTGAGATTTTAAAGAATTCTTTCCCTATGTTTGTTTTGAGTTTCCCGTCGTATGGGGCGTTGTACCGTATGATTTTTCTTTTTCTGTTTTTCTTGCTTTTATTTGTGTTATTATCTGGGTTGTATTGTAGTTTGTAATTATATCCACTTCTTTGTAGTGCTTCCTGGTATTCTACTGCTGCATTGTTGAACACTCTCTCACTGCATGACAAATTTGATAGTCGCTTGTTTATGCAGTGAGGTATGGTCTTTAATACGGATGGTGGATGGTTACTTTTGATGTGTACATAAAGAGGTGTGTCGTTGGGTTTCTTGTATGGTTTATATAATGTGATTATTGAGATCCAGTGTTATGTCTAAGTAGTTCAGTACCTTTTTGTTTGCTTCAATGGTAATTTTTAAGTTGTGATTTGGGAAGATTTTGCATGGTTCTTTTTTCTTATTTTCAATGGTTCTTGGGTTGTTGGTTAGTGCAGCAAGGACATCATCTCTGTATAGACCGACTTGCTTTCCGAGTTTTTTCTTGATGTTGGATAGTATAAACAGTCCAACCAGTTCGCATGTTTCTGCACCAGCGACAGCAACAAAAGAAGCCTTTATAACACTCAAAGGCCATAAGCCCAACTTTCACAACAAACCAACATGTAGACTAATAAATCCATCTAAATCTGAACTAGGCAAAATAAGTAAGAAAATTCTAGAAAAAGTAATAAAAAACGTAAAATCAAACTCCGTATACAATCTCTGGAAGAATGCATACGAAGTTATCCAATGGTTAAAAAAAAACTCAATAAACAAAGGAACACAGTATTCATCACATTCGACATAGTAGACTTCTACCCATCTATAGATGAAGAACTACTCAACAAAGCTCTGAAATTTGCTAGTAACCACACAGACATAACAGGGTCAGAAATGGAAATCATCCTTCACACCAAGAAAACGTTACTATACAGCAAAAATGAGACCTGGATCAAGAAAACAAACAGAAACTCAACATTTGACGTAACCATGGGATCATATGATGGTGCAGAAACATGAGAATTGGTTGGCCTGTTCATACTGTCCAACATCCAGAAACAGCTTGGAAAACAAGTTGGACTATATAAGAGGCGACGGCCTTGCTGCACTAACCAACAACCCAAGATCCATCGAAAACAAGAAAAAAGAACTATGCAAAATCTTCCAAAATCATACTTAAAAATCACCATTGAAGCAAACAAAAAGGTAGTGAACTACTTAGACATAACACTTGACCTCAACAACTACATATATAAACCATATAAGAAACCTAATGACACACCTATCTATGTAAACATCAAAAGTAACCACCCACCATCTGTACTAAAGACCATACCCAATGGCATAAACAAGAGATTATCCAACCTGTCATGCAATGAAAGAGTATTCAACAACGCAGCAGTAGAATACCAAGAAGCCCTGCAAAAAGTGGTTATAACTACGAACTACAATACAACCCTGATAACAACATGAACAAAAGCAAGAAAAACAGGAAAAGGAAAATCATATAGTATAACCCTCCATACGACGGGAAACTTAAAACAAACATAGGGAAAGAATTCTTTAAAATCTTAACAACATCGTTCCCAAAAGAACACAAACTGTCTAAAATATTCAACAAAACCACTGCCAGACTATCATATTCATGCTATGCCCAACCTTAAAAACCTAATTGATGCATCCAACAAAATGAAAACCAAAACAACAAAGAAGGGTGAAGAAAGGAAATCTTGCAATTGCATCAAAAAAGAGCAGTGCCCCCTAAGCAACAAACGCCTCTACAACAATATTGTATACCAAGCCACTGTGACATCAGAAAATGAAAAAGAAACATATATAGGAATTACTGAAAACCACTTCAAAACCAGATATGCAAACCAAAATAGTCATTCAATAACGAAAAATACAAAAACCAAACAGAACTGAGCAAATACATTGGAAACTTAAAGATGCAAAAATAAACTATAACATATCCTGGAAAATCATAAAAAGGGCATCATCATACAGTAATATTTCAAAAAGATGCAACTCATGTTTAACTGTTTAACTGAAAAATGGCTAATACTATGTAAACCACACTTAGCAACCTTAAACACTAAAACAGAAACAGTAAACAACTGCAGGCACAAATGGAAATCGTTGTTAGTGAACACACCCCAAACAACTACCTAAAAAAAAAAAAAAAAAAAAAAAAAAAAAACAAAAAAACACGTGCAACTAACCCGCACGTGTAAATAGTGACAATTGGGCCCCACACGCTATAAAGCACCGGCAGTGGGTGACCCAAACATCATCCTGACGAGAGCAAGAGCTCGAAACAATATTGTAGATTTTAATATTCCTTTTAATACTTGATTTTAAGCACATGTTGCTCCCCAAGGGGTCGAGCACTTTTAAAATCATTTTAGGCATTCTAATATATACATACTCCCAACTCCTTGACAAAAACATTCAGAAAAACTACAAAAAAAGCTGACAAAAGTATACATGACAGTATCCGCACTAAAGAAAAAGAACTTGCACATCACATGGACTTAAGTGACAGGGTAGAAGCGACAGCAACAAAAGAAGCCTTTATAACACTCAAAGACCACAAACCTAACTTCCACAACAATCCAACATGTAGGCTAATAAACCCATCTAAATCCGAACTAGGCAAAATAAGTAAGAAAATTCTAGAAAAAATAATAAAGAACGTAAAATCAAACTCTGAATACAACCTCTGGAAGAACACATACGAAGTTATCCAATGGTTCAAAAACCTCAACAAACAAAGCAATACAGTATTCATTACATTCGACATAGTAGACTTCTACCCATCCATAGATGAGGAACTATTCACCAAAGCTCTGAAATTTGCTAATAACCACACAGACATAACAGGGTCAGAAATGGAAATCATCCTCCACACCAAGAAAACGCTACTGCACAGCAAAAATGTAACTTGGATCAAGAAAACGAATATAAACTCAACATTTGACTAACCATGGGATCATATGATGGTGCAGAAACATGTGAACTGGTCGGACTATTCATGCTATCCAACATCAAGAAACAACTCGGAAAACAAGTTGGACTATACAGAGACGACGGCCTTGCTGCACTAACCAACAACCCAAGATCCATCGAAAACAAGAAAAAAGAACTATGCAAAATCTTTCAAAACCACAACTTAAAAATCACCATTGAAGCAAACAAAAAGGTAGTGAACTACTTAGACATAACACTTGACCTAAACAACCACATATATAAACCATACAAGAAACCTAATGACACACCTATCTATGTAAACATCAAAAATAACCATCCACCATCTGTACTAAAGACCATACCCAACGGAATAAACAAGAGACTATCAAATCTGCCATGCAATGAAAGAGTATTCAACAACACAGCAGTAGAATACCAAGAAGCACTGCAAAAAGTGGTACAATTATAAACTACAATACAACCCAGATAACAACACAAATAAAAGTAAGAAAAACAGAAAAAGAAAAATCATATGGTTCAACCCTCCATACGACGGGAAACTCAAAACAAACATAGGGAAAGAATTCTTTAAAATCTTAACAACTTCATTCCCAAAAGAACACAAACTGTCAAAAATATTCAACAAAAACACCGTCAAACTATCATACTCATGTATGCCCAACCTCAAAAACCTAATTGATGCATCCAACAAAACGAAAATCAACACAGCAAAGAAGGGTGAAGAAAGGAAATCTTGCAATTGCATCAAAAAAGAGCAGTGCCCCCTAAGCAACAAATGCCTTTATAAGTATATCGTATACCAAGCCACTGTGACATCAGAAAATGAAAAAAGAAACATAGGATTACTGAAAACCACTTCAAAACCAGATATGCAAACCACAAACAGTCATTTAATAAAGAAAAATACAAAAACCAAACAGAATTGAGCAAACACATTTGGAAACTTAGAGACGCAAAAATAAACTACAATATATCCTGGAAAATCATAAAAAGGGCATCACCATACAGCAACATTTCAAAAAGATGCAACCTAAGTTTAACTGAAAAATGGCTGATACTATGTAAACCACACTTAGCAACTTTAAACACTAAAACAGAAATAGTAAACAACTGCAGGCACAAATGGAATTCGTTGTTAGTGAACATACTCCAAACAACAACCTGAAAACCTTAAAAAAATAACAAAAAAAACACGTGCAACCAACCCACACGTGAAAATAGCTGCAATCGGGCCCCACACGCTATATAACACCGGCGGTGGGCAACCCAAATATCATCCTGAAGATAGCCACCCAGCTTGAAACAAATTTGTAGAGTATTTTAATATTCCTTTTTAACGCTTATTTTAACAAATGTTGCTCCCCAAGGGGTTGAGCACTTTTAGAATCGTTTTAGGCTGTGCAACTACATTGATCTATCTATCTATATATATAGATATATTATAAATGTGTGTGTGTGTGTGTGTGTGTGTGTGTGTGTGTGTGTGTATACCAGGAGAGAGAGAGAGAGAGAGAGAGAGAGAGAGAGAGAGAGAGAGAGAGAGAGAGAGAGAATGATTCTCTTTGTGGTTCTTTCATAATCGATAGAGTGTGCGCCAGCGGAGATGTATAAATGGTTTATGATAGCAGCGCTTGTTCACTGTTTTGCTTTGAACTATGAAGCATAGAGCGTGTGATGTTTGCCTAAAATAGGTCTGAGTATTGAGTTAATGAAAATTGTTTTTTCCGTGACTGAAATATAGATACAGTTTATATGCGGGATTCGTTCCTATGCATTTTGTAAAATACTTACGTCTATGATATAAAATAAAGACTCTAGACCGGATTGTTTTCTTTTTCTTCTT
>CM065735.1:56656117-56676117 GCA_033310375.1 Conus canariensis | reverse complement strand
AGCTGTGGCTCACACAAAACACAGCGACGGCCTCGCCAACAGGTCACTGGTTCAAACACAGGAGCGGCGCTCTGGCTTGGCAGCAGCGCGTCTCCAACCCAACTGGCTCAGCGGGTAGTCTATCCCGGGTGCAGTGGCAGGTAGGGTGATTGTCGGCACTCCGGCCGACCTCTCCACGCTGACACAGGGCGGAGAACAGGGGTGTAGACTTCAGCTACGGCCATGACTCTCAAACAACGGCAGCCAGTCCCCCTCAGTCCAGGGAACACTTTAACCTGTGGGAAACTGATTAACTACCTTGATTATCATGGCTACTATTCATTACAATCACGACTACATTCATATTCATTAGCCACGTCATATTTCACTAGAACTTGAGCATATTCTTTCTTCAACATTACAACATTCCCTTTTCCAGAATCATAACACTACAACATTCCCTTTTCCGGAATCATAACACTACAACATTCCCTTTCCGGAATCATAACACTACACAGGAAAGGATTTCCATATAAACCTTTCATAATCTAGTTTTCCAAATTGAGGAAAAGATTTCCATCCAGACCCTCTTCAATAAACCATGAATACAATTCATTACACACAATTCATGATTACTTTTCATACGACTACAAATGTCTTTCGTCAATTCACAAAATGTTCATTTCTTTTCTTGTAACACAAGAATGTTCATTTCATTTCATATAATCACCAGAGTTTTTAAAAGGTTTCTTTTCACAACAATTCATCTACTTCAATATATGTAAGGCAAAGATTTCCACAACACTCTTGTTTACCAACACACAATTATTGTTGTATCAAGAGTGAGTTAAATACTCATCCACATCAAAAAATAAAAACCAGCAAAAAGTCTATGTCACCCACTCCAGGAGCTTATTATCCCTAGCATCAAAATTCTCCATCTTCTTGCAAACCATATTAGAATAAACACCTTTTTTTCCATCATGAAGTTCACAACTAGTTAAGTCACAGAATAAACAAAATCTTTTTTTTTCTGAAGACCACTTCCTTTAACACTCACTTCATCTATGTTTTCCGACAGCATTTCGTTTTGTTACGCTGTCAAGTCATAGGATAACAGAACACAACAAATACTTTTTTTTTTTTAACAAAACCATCACAAGTGCGCTGAAGAAGTTTCAGTCCTCCGAAACGGGAATACGGTTTCGGTTTGCTAATAAATAAACATTGTTGTGATAAATACCTAACTGCCACCAAAAATCAGCTGAGTCCCTCTTCGGCCGTCTGTGTTGTTGCCTTGCCAGAATCACTGCAGAGACTGCCTAACCGGTTCAACTCACCCGGCTTTTAACAGTGCGCTGGTGAGTAGCAGTCAGCTGAATTGTTCAACCGGCTTCCGGACAACCACCTTCCGGTAAGCACGGTTGTATGAAAATTTGTGACCGGACGGGAAACGATCTGTCACAAACATACTTTTGAACTGAATAGCGTTTGTTTGCTGGCTTGCTTTTTTTCTTTTTTTTTCTTTTTTTTTGGAAACATTTCTTTTGAGACGTGTGTACCCGATTATAGGAGATATCTCTTTGCTTATAAGGAAGTGCTTCTGCCAAGCTCATAAAAAAAACAAAAAAAAAAAAAAAAAAAAAAAAACAACCACCGATTGTACAACTGAGATCCAGAGAAGCACTGTCCCCAATTCGAAACGAGGCCACCCTGGAGGGGATCATGGGAGGGGGAGGGGAGGAGGGGAAGGGAGGGGGTGTGAAACAATGGGGTTTGAAGCTTGTTTTGTAGAACGGCAAGATATATTAGTGACTGTAGTGATTATGTTGGATTTAAGATAGTGCTGAGTGGGGCCAAAAAAAAAAAAAAAAAAAAAAAGATGATTAAATAAACGACTTTAATGGGTGATGATGGCGATAATAGTAGTTATGTGTGGGTAGTTGTACGTGGGAGGTGTGGGTAGTGCTAATAAAATCAGATGTAGGGGACAGGGAAAAAGAAAGAAAGAAAGTAAAGAAATCCAAAGATAAAACAACATAAAAAATGAAAAAAAATAGAATGCAATGAAATAAGATAAGGCAAATAACAAAAAATCAATGAATAAATAAATTTCAAAATAAAATGAAATAACATAAATAATTGGATAATTGCATAAGTAATAAAGATAAAAAGTGTAAATGAAATAAAATTAAATAAGAAGAAGAAACAAAAAGAATAAAGGGAGGGTGGCTGCAACTTCTGTACAAAGTCCAACAAAAAAAAAGTCCCATGTCATTGCTAAACTTGGTATGCTACAGTCCCAAGGCATCAACATAAAAAAGTAACACAAATATACATACCAACCACTTCAGCACCAGTAGGCAATACCTTTCACCAACAAACACACATGCATACATACATACACACACCACCACCACCCTACCCCCCACTACCTACTTCATACAGAAGTTGCACCCTCCCCCCCCCTCCCCCCCCTCCCCCCCCCCCCCTTTATTTCATTTTACGTCATTTTCGTTTTTTTTGTTAATTTCATAGTATTTAAAATTTTTTATTGTATTTTATTTCTTTTTTCATCTTTGTTGTATCTTTTAAAAATCTGTTTACTTATGCATTTATTTGTTTTATGTTATTTCATGTTATTTCATTCATCTATTTATTTAATTTTATTTTAAAGTGTCTTCATTTATTCATTTTTATTCATTTACTTTATTTCATTTCTTTTTATTTTGTTATCTTTTATTTTCATTTTATTTTGATTTAGTTACTTATTTGATTTTCTAAAAATTTCATTTCTTTTCTTTTTTGTCTAATCTCCTACATCTGATTTTATTAGCATTGCCCACACCCCCAAATATAACTACCAACACATAACTACTATCATCACCAGCACTGCCCATCAAAGTCGTTTATTTGTTTATTTATTTATATATTTTTATTCTTGATTTTTTTTCCTGTTTACCCCCACTAAGCACTTTTACAAATCCACCATAATCACTACAGTCACTAAGATATCATACTATTCTACAAAACAAGCTGCAAACCCCATTGTTTCACATACCCTCCCCCTCTCCCCCCCCCCCCCCCCCCCCCCCCCCCCTTCACTATTTCCTCTCACATGATGCCATGCTGGATGGCCTCGTTTCCGTCCGGCGGCCATTTTGGTCGTGCGACGAAGGTACGAAGATAAGTGGTTTCTCATTCTTCATTTTCACTGTCCCAAATATCATTTGTTTTTGCCTGAAGAATACCCAAGAGGTCGAAATGCATTGTCTTGTCCTGTACATTGTTTGTCTATGTCCTTGGCGGTAACTGCCCCACTCTATTTCTAAATGTTAAAGCTTTGTACAGAAATGAAATGTTCGTACACCCTGCGTTATTCTAGATGATTATTTTGCAAATCATGCATAGGTTCACGAGAGTAAACATGCATGGAAAAAAACAACAACAACAAAAAAAAACGTTTGCCGGCTTGTCATATTGTGAGGCAACATCTGATCTTGATTGTTAAATTCAGAGCCAAAATTCAAGACATAACTACATGAAACAACATTCATGTGTGTGTGTGTGTGTGTGTGTGTGTGTGTGTGTGTGTGTGTGTGTGTGTGTGTGTGTGATGTGTGTGTGTGTGTGTGTGTGTGTGTGTGTGTGTGTGTGTGTGTGTGTGTGTGTGTGTGTGTGTCTGTGTGCGTGTGTCTGTACAACACTATGTTAATCTGACAGTAAATGGTTTCAGTCAGTCAGTCAGTGCGTGTGTCTGTGTGTGTGTGCCTGTGTGTGTGCGCGTGTGTGTGTTTGGTACTACGAACCGAATGCCAAAATCAGTGAAGCAGAAGACACTGAACAATAACGAATGATGATGAATATAGGAAAAAAAATGTTTACCAATGAAGTCGATAACTGTACTCTATGTTCAAAACATAAAAGTGTCAAGTGATGGGCCTTCCGATGATTTTGTATAATAACAGCTTGTTTCTGAATAATGTCTGGTCTTACTTGAGAAAGTGCATTATCCCTATGATGCCTTTAAACCCCAGTTCAGTGGTGGCGTAAGAAAACAAGACATCCCATGCTTTTCATATATTATATGATATACAGATAGATAGATAGATAGATAGATAGGTAGATAGATAATAGATAGATAGATAGATAGATAGATAGATAGATAGATAGATAGATAGATAGATAGATGGATTGCATAAAACAATACTATACAAAATCTTTACGTTTTACTCTTGGGTACCAAATTGTTATGATATTCGAAAGTGAGCTATATCCATACACTGAAACAGATATTTACCGTTTTCCACTGTAGGCTATAGACTATCAAAGTGTTATCAAATATTTCTCTCTATTTCGTTTATTCTTGGGACGAGCTATAATTAAATGGCACAGGAAAAAAAACTCTTAGTTTGATTGTAAATTTTGCCAACACTTTTTTTTTAATTGAGGTTTCTCAAAACCTTTGATTTTTAGGTGATAACAGACGACCATATATTTTTTCTCATGATTAGAAAATGTATTCACTGTTTGTTTGGTTCCCAGCATACGGGTATCCAATTGGTGTTTACAGTTCTGCATCTGTTTCGATATAAATCCTTGAATGTTAACAACAGTAAAATAAGCCAGTCGTAACGCTATGACATTTCCAAGCTGAGCAGTACATGAAATATCACCTCTGAGATGAAGTTCTGAATGACAGGTTTCAAGCCATGGATATCAACAACCATACAACCGTTCAGGACACGATGTCAACACAGGACGTTGTGCAGAATGTGTCACTTAACAAAGGATGCCTTCAGCTCAGGTTCAATGAGTCACAACATCTACCCTGGGACAATCCTCATAACATTGTCAGTCAGGAAGTAGAAGGATATGCTCATGCAGCCAAAGATATTGCACTAGCATTCTTCTACCTGATTGGTGGACCAGCCAACGTCATCAACATGGCGGTGTTCTATAAACAAGGTCTTCAGGATCGTGTCAACCTCTGCCTGTTCATGCTGGCTGTGTCTGATGATATCTATTTAACTGCCTCTTTGTGTCTGCATGCTGAGAATATTGGTATGCACTTGAGTGGTCAAGCAGTGAAGAACCCTCTGAACGTGTTCATGGCCAACAACAATTTGGCTTTCCTTTCAGGTTCAGGGTATATTTCTTATGCTCTGTCAGCCATCATCGCCTTTGAGAGATGTTACTGTGTCCTTAGACCCCTGAAGTACCAGACTCTGCTCAGCACCAGAGCCATGGCTGGCATCATTATTGTTCTGTCTCTTAGTGTGTTCAGTTTGTTTTTCATTGTGTCATACCGATACTTGATTCAGTGTGCTTATGATCCTGTGTCCGGTGAAGTAATGATGCTTGTAACTGGCGGTGAGTTTTACATGAATCACAAACAATTTATCGATACTCTGCAGAGTAGCGTATTCGGAGCTGGTTTGCCTGGAGGGTTGATGATCGTAATGATAACAGCTACAATAATCACCACGGTGAAACTTCGACAGATTGTGATGTGGCGATCTGAAACATCTTCGTCACTGTCTGCCCGGGAAGTGGCGCTCACCAAAATGTTGGTTGGAAATTCCGTGTTCTTCATCATCTGCATTTCTCCCGTCTGTTTTTTCCCGTGTGCTTATCTGTTCTTGCTGGAAATGACTGCGGGCGGACAATATCACAATTTTTTCTTCACCACACTTTGGGTTTTAGAAACCTCCAGCTTTGTCAATTCCTCCTTCAATTTCTTTACATATTACAGTATGGGATCTCGATTTAGAGAAACGTTCTGGACAATATTCAGGAAACGGGCCGTTCATTGAGGAAAACAAAATGTTAGAAAAAAACAAAAGTGATGGAATGTCTTAGTGAGCACGTTTGTCTTGCTGGTGAGTCCAATCCAGCAAAGGAAAGGCGTAGGAGCAGGCAATATGAATTGTTCTGTATTCAGTATGGGCTATGGTGGTCTCCTTAGACTGCTACTGAAGGATTTCTTATTCATAATATATTTCCCTGACTTTCTATCCTCTTTTTATTTATCTACCCCCGCCCCCCACCCTTCCGGACTTTTTCGCTTCAAATCTTTGCCAAGTCATTATTAACATAATTACTGGAGGAGTTGTAAGTCTGCACGTGTTTTTCCCACTAATAAATTGAATGTGTGTGTGTGTGTGTGTGTGTGTGTGTGTGTGTGTGTGTGTGTGTGTGTGTGTGTGTGTGAAAGAGAGAGAGAGAGAGAGAGAGAGAGAGAGAGAGAGAGAGAGAGAGGAGAGAGAGAGAATACTTCCGCCTTGGTCAGTTTCAAACATTTGTAAACACCCACATTTGTGCCAGAAGAACTTAGTGGACATTATTTTGCTTCTGTTTTAAAAAGACATCTGGGTATACTGCAGTTACTAATACGACTTGCCATATCCCAGACTTCCAATGTGATACTTTTGAAAGTCAGTATCATCACGTTTCAATAAAGTCTTTTTTCAAAACTATCAGTGTATTGACATTCATGCTAATATTGAATACCATGTCACGGAGACTGCCGTGTGATCTCATAGTCAGAGCAGTGACTGTCGCATCCAAGATTCCACAGAGTAAGTATGCATCATTGTCTAGGTTTGAGTTCAGCCAGGTGCCACCAGGATCCTGGGTCTCTGCTTGATGAATTCTGGCTCTAGCTGTCCTGCTCCCAAGTTCGTACAGAGAGAGAGAGAGAGAGAGAGAGAGAGAGAGAGAGAGAGAGAGAGAGAGAGAGAGAGAGAGAGAGTATTGACAAAAGCCAATAGCCCTCCTGTCAAGTGTGTAAAAATGTAATATTATCCAAACCCGAGACTGGGGAGAGGGGGGGGGGGGGGATGGATTTGAAACTGGACTAATTAACACCTACTTTTATTAAACAAATGAAAGAAGTAGGTTGGTAACTGACCCATGACAGAAAAGGAGAACACAAAATAACGAAAACAATTACTTAAATAAATGTTAGCGAACCGCCCAGAGAACGTGGACAAACGAGTCACAAGACGAAACACAACTAGTTTCGACCTCTTAGGTCTTCATCAGGTGAGACATTAACGAATAATGTGAGACAGACAACAGACGTTACTGATCAATGAAATGAGCCTGTACTACTACTACTACTACTCATGACAGAAAAGGAGAACACAAAATAACGAAAACAATTACTTAAATAAATGTTAGCGAACCGCCCAGAGAACGTGGACAAACTACTACTACTTTTTTTGTTGTTGTTAGACTATAGATTAACGAATAATATTCGTTAATGTCTCACCTGATGAAGACCTAAGAGGTCGAAACTAGTTGTGTTTCGTCTTGTGACTCGTTTGTCCACGTTCTCTGGGCGGTTCGCTAACATTTATTTAAGATTTGTTTAGATTTCCGCCTGCAGTCCTCTGCTTGCAACTAGAAAACAATTACGCCTAATACAGCTACAAAAAATGAAAGTTTTGATATTGAAATAATACTCATCCTAGCCCAACCATTCATGACATCTTCAAGACCGCTAGATAAACAAAATGCAACACTCTTGGTAGAGCCGAACGTTATCTAGAAGAAATGTACACTGACGTCTGCCGAAAATGAAGGTCTTTTATTATAGAATAAGCCAAAAAGACAATTATATGTTTGCTGTCCGAGGAGAGTATATTATTTGGAATATGGAAGTTTGCATACAGTATTTTGAAAAATTCACGCTCAAATCTGATACCATCATAAGCAGTGCAATCAACCAAAGATGCTTTTTATCTTGAATGGCCAGTGAGCACATGGGCCAACTAATCCCTGTCGTCAGTTCAACATCAGACCAATTTCTTTTGGCAAGGAGGCCAAGAGATCACATTTTGAATCGAGCAAAGACAGATCATGGACTTTTTTTGTTGTTGTTAGACTATAGATATATTTTTCGGGCTAAAATATATCTTGGCTCAGGTATGCTGCTAGTGTAGGGTTTTTATATCGATATTATTTTCCTCGATTTTCGTGCTCATTTTCTTTCTTTCACCACTGTCACACTTCCCTCCCAATCCCCGTTTTTTATTTCTTTTTAATATCGGTGTCAAGCCATTAATACTATAACGGAAAAATCGTTAATCTGCACTTGTTGTTCCCGACTACAGAATTGTTCAACATATTATTCGTTGATCAGTCAGTGGGAGACTGCAATTTCTAGGAGATCCAAAAGGAAAGGCTGATCTGAACAATTCGTAGCAGCTGTCAGCACGTTCGTGACTAATAATGCTTGAGTTATCAAACAACAGAGTTGACCACTCTGACTGTTGACACCTTTTTGACCTCCTTGCGTCCTTAATCAATCCTCAAGCATAGGCTCAAAACCTTTTTTCCTACATTTGATACTCTTTACATGATGATTTTAGTTTTTCATCAACTTATTTCTTTGTGGCACTTTCTTTTCCTTTTACTTCCTGCCCTTCGCTGGCTGCGTTGATATGTCACTTGACACTTAGTGGTGAGAATACCACAGAATTACAGAATGTGGTATGTGTCCATTCGATGCCAAGGAAGCTCAGACCCAGTGAGCCGTGCCTCTATGGTGAGTCTAATCCAGAGGACAAAACACCTCGGATCAGGCGAAATGAATGGTTTTGTCTTCAAGATGGATTTCAGTGGTTCCGGTAAGATGCCATTAAAGGTGGTTTTTTTAATATTTTATTTGTAATGTGTTTTCTCGAATTTTGATTTTCTCTTTTTTTTTCTTTCACCTATTTCAACATACCTCTACCCTCCTCTCCCCCCCCCCTTCTTTTTTTCTTTTAAATCTTTGCCAAGTCATGAATGCATTGATAGATGAATCGTTTGCCTACACTTGGTTTCTCTCACGAGACAATTGTTCAACATATCTAGCTAGGTATCTACCTTCCTATCTCTCTGTGCACGCACATCCACACACACACACACACACACACACACACACACACACACACACACACGCACGCACGCACGCACGCACATACGCACGCACGCACACACACACACACACACACACACACACACACACACACACACACACACACACACACACACTGCTACTGATTATTTTTTCTTCTTCTTTTTTGCGCTCGATTACCACCTAGAAAAGCTGGAACTACCACTGGAGTCTATTCTGTAGTATAAAGTTGGCATAACAATGCTTAAGAACTAGTGAGACAAAGTTTTGAGATCAGTCCAGCCCAAGCCAAAGACGAGCAGAAAATGGAATGTTTCAGAAGACAGTGAACATGGCAAAAAGATACCATATGATCATGGTGATAACAGGACATACACAGACCAACTGGTAAGGGCTTGGGTCATCAGATAAATAAAGTGGCGGTCAACGACAGAAGGCAAAGGGTATGGTAATATAGTAGTTGAAGAAAGAAGATGCCAAGAGAATTCAGAAAGCAGTCCAACAAGGGCAACAGTGGCAGTGAACCTGTAGGATGAGGCTCTACAAAGAAATCCCTTCTCGAATGACATACGTCATAGGGCATGTCTCAAGCTCAACTTCATCCTCACATCTGCATGTGGCCCCCTGCCCTCCAATTCAAACCTGGTGAAATGGATCGTTAAGATGCTATGAAATGACTTCCTATCATCACATTTTGACTCTGCAATAGAACCGTATGTGGCTCCACCTGCCTTGCGTATGCCAGCTGGAGTCTGAGACTGGTGCCTTGCCTCTTAAAAGGAGTTTGATGGCTGCTTTAATCCCATTCCTTTTGAGGCACTACCCACAATGCTGACCTCAACATGGGGTATGTGTGCAGTGGGTCCAATGGCTATGAAGGTGGGCCTTTCCAAAACAGCGTTGTTGCGCCCATTTATGGAGAATTGCTCTCTTCTGTTCAGTCTGAAAATGGCTTCACTGAACAGTGGTGATGCTCTACATGATTGAGACCTATGCAAGGACCTAAGGGCATCAACTTTGCGCTTACAATGTATCCTGTCCGCATGTTGCTGCATATCTTTCACTCTTTTCCAATGCCTGCATCTCTCTGAACTCCTACACCTTGCTTCTGCTGAAGTTGCAGGCAACCTTCACGGAGCCAGAGGCACTGTCTTGCTGACAGACACCAAGGTTTGCATGCTTGACATCAAGCTTCTGAATTTCTTAATTAATTTCATTGGACCTCTCTTGCTGTCTGCGAGCGAGCGTTCCAGATCAGATAAATGATGTCAGCACTGTTTATCACGTCCTCAAATGCCATATGGTCTTTTTCTATCACGCAAACACCAACCTTTTGTTTGCTCAGCTAGCTATCCGGACCCTTGAGTGCCTTTCCAGCTTGCTGATGGTTTCCCTGTGGATGGCACTTGGGCTTGACGTGCATGTTGAATTTGACAAATGAGTCGGTGTTCTGTCTAGCCATCTGTGACGCACGTGCGCTTCGTTAATCTGACATTCTCCCGGTTTCTCTTCCTGGTGATGATGTGGTCAGTGACGCGCCTGTGTCTGATGTTATTTTTGGGAAGGTGGAAGACTTTGATGGTGATCAGCTGGTAATGCAATGCATACGTCTTCAGCAGCGGATAATGATAACAAAAAGCATTCTAATACAAATCTGAGAAATATTGCAGAGATTGTCTGTACATGTTTTACACAAAAGCAGAATCACGGACCACGTTTCAATCTTAAACAAAGAAAAAAAGAAAGCATTGAGCTGTCAAGTAGAAAAGACCTTTTTGTCCTTGTTCCTAATCTTTATCACTAGACATCTCCTCAGATCAGTCCCTATGAGAGCTCCATAGTCTCAGTCATTTTATTGTGCAGCTACTTCACACAACGTTTATCTTCAACAAGATTGAATTTAAGTCAATGCCAGATAGGAACAAAGTTGTCATTGACAACACAGATGTCTGCAAAGGAATACGTAGTTAGAAGAAAAAAGGGGAATAACCCCCTGATCTCCTACTGTTCGCAGAGGAGAGCTGAGAGGAAAGCGATGGAAGTGGCAGTATTTTGTTTCAACGGCGCACTGCAGCCTACAGCTGCCACCTCCCTTGCGCCAACCTTCCACAACGTTTCCTCCCTACTCGTACTATTATACTAGCTGTCTGGCTGATAATGTGTCGTATATAAGGTGCTGTGTTTCCTCATTAATACTTTGTGCCAGAAAGCAGTGAGCTGTGTGCGATTTATGTTACTGGATTGTGGGTCTTTGACTGACAGAATGATACTAGACATGAATGGGTCTTCTTTCATACGCATTGCTGCTAAGAGGCACAAAGAGTTGCCAACAACAACAACAACAACAAAAACATTGAAACAGACTGACAAACACAAAGTGAAATGAAAGTTCAACTCAGAGGAGAACATGCGTTTTGATTTAAGTCACGCTCAAACTCAAACATATTTGACATGCATATTTTTCTTTTACCCTTGGTAGAGAGGTGTTCATGGGATGACTACCTGGCAGCTGGTAGAGGGCCCCAACAACAGTCACTGGTCAGCTTGTTGTCACACTTTCATGTTCATAGTAAGCCTACTCAAAACTGGGTTACACAATTTCAAAACATCGGTATGAGAGAGAGAGAGAGAGAGAGAGAGAGAGAGAGAGAGAGAGACGGATACGGATGATTTATTCAATCAGGCCATGGTCCCTTTTGAATGGGGTGCATAAACAGCATAAAATACAGGCACAGGAAATGTTCACTATAAAAAAAGAAAACATCAAATGGTAGAGAACATGGACAATCTGATAACCAAATTATGAGCAATATTCAGAACGAATTTTAAATGCTTCATATCAGTAAACAGCAAACTGTTTGACAGCAATTTCACATGTCGCGCCATGTCTACCATTAGAAACTACTTCTGAGGTTAATTCATTAATAAACAAAGAAAAAAGGATAGGGATACACAAATCACCTTGTTTCACACCCTCAGTACACTCAATAAAATCTGATATATTTCCCCCACATCTAACTTTAGCTTTCACATTGCTATAAATAGTCATTATGCATCTAAATAGCTTCCCATGTTTGCCATTCGTTAAGAGAATAGACCATAAGATACTTCTGTCCACAGAATCAAAGGCTTTTTCAAAATCAATGAAAGCAACGTATAATTTACGACTCAGAGAAAATTGTTTTTATATAAATAATAATAATAATAATGAATACTTATATAGCGCCTATTCTCGGCTAGAGACCAAGCTCTAAGCGCTTTACAATCAACACTCGCTTACACAACGGGCTGCCTACCTGGGTAGTGCCGACTGAAGAGCTGCCAGCTGGCGCTTCATTCAGTCGTTTCCCGTGTCATCCAGTCAATATCGTTCAACATCGTTCACTCAGTTTCTTTACTTCCTTCATTCTTTCCATTTCTTACACAGGGTGCATGCTGTGTGTAACGTGTCATCCATACCAACGGCCAAACTGGCCTACTCTTCCGAAAGTTCGTGATGGATTTTACGTGTGTGCAAGATATTATGCGTGCGTTCACACACGGAACCTCGGTTTATAGTCTCATTCGAAGGACTGTATGGGAAATGGAGTCAGAACTAATGTTAACTCCGAGGGAAAAATCCCCCTGTACCGAAACGCCCCGGGGGAGATTCGAACCCGCAACCCCAGGATCACCAAGATTACGAGTCAGGCGCTCTACCAACTGAGCTATTCCATCAGAGTAACCATATGATCGATTATAGAGTTCTTCTGTTTAAATCCGGCTTGATACTCTCCTGTTAAATTATTTTCTGTTACCCATTCCTGCAATCTGTAATTAACCACCATACTGTGAATTCTACTGGCTGCGTCACAGATGGAAATATCCCAATAATTGTTAGGATTGCTTACACCACCTTTCTTTCGCAGAGTAACTATTATTGATTCAGTCCAATTTTCAGGATATATTCATTTATTAAAAAGAGTGTTAAAGTAGGACACCATGAAATTCAGAATTGCAAGTGATTTGCAGCCATGCTCTAAAAGGTCACCAGTGATGCCATGTGGACCGGCAGCTTTACGATTTTTAATTTTTCTTAAAGCAACCAACACCTCCTCTTTAGTAATCGGACGATTAAAGGTAACTACTTCTTCGTTGATTTTTACGCTATCATATTGAACAAATTCATTGCCTGATTCATCTTTTGTTAGTATCATTTTAAAGTGTTCAAACCATGTATCAATGTCAATACTTTTTGTCGGCTGTTTCTTTTTAAATGAAATCTTTTGTACCTCGTCCCAAAACTATTTCTGACTTTTAATCGATGAGACTAACTTATTCAGAACAGCGTTATTTAAATGTTTTCTTTTCATCCTTAGTAAATGTTTTTTTGGTTTTTTTTTATATAGTAGCTAACACCTTCCTCATCATCATGTGTATGATTAAACTTATTAAGCAAATTCAGAACCCGTTTTTTTGTGTGTAAACAGGACACTTTGAATCAAACCAATCTTTATCTGCATAACGTTTTATAGAGTGTAACTGGGTTTTTTTTCATGCTTTTTGCTGCATCTTAAAAACATGAATTAAAAACATTCAAGGCATTATCAATGTCGATGTCTGTAAGGCTTACTGCATATGACCTTTTTCCCTAAGATTCTTCTGCCAAAATATTGCCATGGTATACATCAGCAGAATCTTCTCTCCACACAAAGTTTTGAATAATGCGGTTGTATCGGTTTGTCACATTGCTTTCTTGATCACAGAAACAGTCAAAGTTCAGTTTGACAGGCATATGATCTGACCCAGTCTGTTACATACTCTCAGCTCGCAAACATCACACATAAAGGCGCATAATTCACAAGCCATCAAAAAGTAATCGTTCACACTGCATCCACTATCTGACACGTACGTGTACCGACCACTAAGGTCGTTATAAACACATGCTATTTACAATACATAAATCCAAAGCAATGCACATATTTAACAACAATTTACCATGATTGTTCAATGGTTTGTCTTCAGACCATCTGTCAACACTGGGTGGGTGACTGGACAGCCTGCCATCCAAAACTTCTCTATTGCAATTTTCCTGACAATAATGAGAAAGATTTGAAGTCCAACTATTCAGATCCCTACACAATAAGACATGCATATGACCATGAGTCAACAAGCAGTCAGCGACACATTCTTCAATTAACGCAATACCATTTTGACAGTCAAAATAAGCATAATATGGAAACACCTCAGGGGGAACATAACAAAATACATACAGAACATCTTAAACAGAACCAAACAATGACTTGCTAAGGATAAATGCACCAAAAATATTTGACTTAATGTCAGCCTGTTTAACACATGATATAAATTCATTTTTAATCAAGCATATTAGAACACCTGATCGTCTCCCCTGAGCAGTGAATTTTACAGCAGAAACACACAAACTTGTATAGCCGGAAACAAGATGGTTGAAGAAAACTGATCTACAAAAAATTCAACAAGACATATAAAATCGAAAGAACTGACAAATGAGATGAAGCCCATATCAGACAATTTAGAAATAATCCCATAAACATTCCAATGTATGAAAGAATATGACTTTGTTTTAGCACGAACATTATTCTACACATGATTATCGAAAGCTCGGTCTTTTTTAAAATTTTTTTGTTTGTTTGTTTGTTTGTTTGTTTGTTTTTAGTGTTCACAATAACTGGGTCACGCGCTCGCTCACACGTCTTCTTTTTCTCCCGATGCAGCTCACCACGGAGACTATCCCCTCCACTCTCCACACATTTCACAGACACATGTACAAAATCACGTGCACTGGCACTGTCGGCACACTGGTCGCCAGCGATGATACCGGAGTACGGGTTACATGTAAAACTGACGTACAGGAAAACAAACGGACCGGCCGACACCCTGTCTCATCTCTATCAGTCTGTCATCACCATCTACTGCATATATTTTTTTTCCCGTCGATCAGCATATGGTTGAAGACCATTGTGGCTCTCTTGCCGTCCTGCCTGGCTCGTTTGAGATGTGGGGACAGTCTCTTTATGAGGTCTCTAACACGATGGGGGAGGGGGGGGGGGGAGGGTGCGCACTTTCAATTTGAAAAAGCGCGAACATGGTTGTTGGTTTCTTTTTCATTACGACTTAGGTCTGCTCGTTTCACGTTCCTCTGCCTGACTCCAATATCTTGTATAATCCCCTTCATAAGAACATTTACTATCGTATACATGAACTTAATAACAATAATAATAATAATCATTGCCGAGCATTTATAAAGCTCCGTGCCAAAGGTTCTAGGTGCTGACACTCCGAACACACATGTACACAATGGGTTGCCGACCTGGGTAGTGCCGACTGAAGAGTTGCCTGCCGGCGCTTCATTCAGTCGTTTCCATTGGTTCACTCACTTTCCTTACTTCCTTCATTCTTTCCATTTCTCACGCAGGGTGCATGCTATGTGTAACGTGTCATCCATACCAACGGCCAGACTGGCCTTCTCTTCCGAAAGTTGGTGATGGGATTTTACGTGTGTGCAAGATGTGCCTGCGTTCACACGGAACTTCAATTTATAGTCTCATTCGAAGGACTGTACGGGAAATGGAGTCAGAACCAATGTTAACTCCAAGGGAAAAATCCCCCAGTATCGAATCGGCCCCAGCGGAGATTCGAACCTGCATTACGAGGATCAACAAGATCACGAGTCCGGCGCTCTACCACTGAGCTATTCCGGCCCCCTGCGCTCTTTTGGATGTTAACATTCGCGCTTTTCAACGACATGAGTCTGACACTGTTGAACATGTCCTCAATCTCAAGGGCATAGAAAGTCATCCTTTTCGGATGCACATAGCCAAGGGGGGGGGGGGGGGGGTGAGTGGACGGGAGGGGGGTGAGAGGAAAGTAGGAGAATCAGTGGAGGGGGTCAGGGCTCAGGAAAGCAAGGAGGGGATGGGGGTGGGGTCGGATAGGATGGGGTGGTGGAAGAAGAGGTGGGAGGGGGGAGAGGGTGGGGGTGAGGGGGTGGGGATAGGGTGGGGGCAAAGGACTCATGGATATATGACATAGAGGGAGAGAGAGATAGAGAGCGTGCACACACACACACACACACACACACACACACACACACACACACACACACACACACACAATTGACAAAAACCCACACACCAACAACACCAGAACACACACACACACACACACACACACACACACACACGCACACGCACGCACGCACGTACGCCACACACACACACACCAACGCACGCACGCACGTACGCCACACACACACACACACAGAGATGCAAGCGCAGGTGTGCACGCACGCATACACACACACACACACACACATACACACACACACACACACACACACACACACACACACACACACACATGCACACGCACACATGACTGTCATATTGTCTTTAGATTGTTGCATCATTCTTCTCACAAACCGTGTCTGCAACTTTTCTTCTTCTTTCAGTGAAAGATTTACCAGTCTTATGGTTTAAGTCTGTAGAAAGAAACTCGTGGAGAGCGTGGCAACAGAGAGTCCTCAGAAGAGAAGCCCCCTTCAAGCAAGTGTTTCGGCCCTTATCTCCTGACACTCTAGGGGGGTTGGGCCACACCCAGTTCATGACTCCGGATGTCCCTCTTCTGCCCCCTTTTTTCCCATCTTGGGACGAGCCATGGCTGGGATTCGAACCCATGACCCTCTGGACATGCTCATTTTCCACTTAATGACTCGCACTCTAACCACTGAGCCACAGGGACACCTGATATTTGTAGGAAATTTAAGCCTTATGAAGTTCACTTTTGTTCCTCCTTGACCAGATCCAGCTTGAACACCTCTCTGCCGCCTTTGCCATTGCTTTCAGGGCTCTGGATTTTTCCCTCCCTGCAACTGAGAGCTGTTTCATGAGGCTGTATGCAGACGTTCCTACAAACCCCCTAGCTCCAATTTCTGCAGTGAGGACTTTGACCTGATAGCCTTCTCTCCTCAGGCTGTTTGCCAGATCAGCATACTTTTCAGTCTTGTAGATTTGAGCTGCCTCCATTCTGTTCTCATATGGCACCGTGAGCTCGATCATGATCAGCTGCTTGGTTGACTGAGAGTGGACTACTATGTCTGGTCTCATGCCACTCTTGCTGATGATCTATGGGTGACTCTTCCATTCTGGGAGGTCTGCAGTGCACTCCCAGTCATCTGCCCCGTCCAGCAGACTCTGCCTGCATATTCCGAGTGGCACTGTTGTTCTTGGCCATGATTTGCCGCCTCCTGCCGTGAAGAATGTTGCGGGTGCTTTTGGAGTCCTGATTTTCCCTTTTGTGGTGTTGGTACTAGCCCAGACTACTTGTACAATCTCTTTGAGCACTTGGTTGTGCCTCCATGTGTACCTTCCTTGAGCCAGGGCTACTTTACATGATCTTAGGACATGCTCCACTGTTTGTTTTTCATGGCAGAGGGGGCATGCAGGATTGTCTATTTTTCTCCACTTCACCAGGTTTGTATTTGAGGGCAGAAGGTCATATGCAGATCTGAGAACGAAGCTGATCCTGAGAGGTGCCATGTGCCAAATGTCATTCCAAGTGAGACTTCTTTGGAGTGCATGCTCCCACGTTGTCCATTGCCCTTGCTGGCTCTGCTGGACTGCTTTTTGGAGTCTTTTTTGGTCTTCTTCTTTTCTCATCTCCTGAATCACCATGTCTCTTTTGGCTTTTCCTTTGGTCTTTGACCACCATTCAGTTTTGGTCACCCCCAGTCCTTGTCTGTTGGTCTGTGTGTGTCGTGTTATTTCTCTGATCTTGAGACTTTCTTTTGCACAATCCATCGCCTCTTGAACTTTCCATTTTCTGCCTGTCTTCAGCTGGGGCTTGATTACTTCTACCACCTTGTCTCCTGAGTCCTCCAGCATGCTTTGAAGTCTGATCTTCCCTGCTTTGTATTCCTCCAGGATGGATCTCAGTGATAGTTTCAGCTTTGCTTGGCGACAGTACAGCGCTATGTCAGTCAGACAGGGTGGGACACCAAGCCATTTCCTTGTGAACTTGTTGATTTTGGCTTCCATTGCCTCCACTATGCTGGTGCAGATGTCGTATATCATCAGAGGCCATAGGAGCTTTGGTATCAGTATGAACTGCAGACACCAGACCTTGTATTTGCCAGGGAGCCCACACTGGTCATTGGTCTCCAAGCCTTCTTCCGACATCTGTTTGGTTTCTTTTGCTCTTTGTGTGTCTTTCAGCGTATCATCATACCATCTTCCAAGGCTCTTGACTGGCTCTTCTGTGACTGTTGGAATGGCCTGGTTGGCAACACTGAAGACCACAGATTCGGCCACTTTTCCTTTCCTCAGTGAGAGACTCCGTGATTTCTTTGGCTTGAACTTCATTCTGGATGAGGCAACTATGTCGTCCAGCCTTTCCAGCACATGACGTGTCTCGTCTTCTCTGGATGAAATCACTGTAGTGTCATCCATGAAGGCCTTGAGAAGGGGGCATCTTGTATCCATCCAAGGTCTGTTTGTCTTGCGTTGCTTGTTGCTGCTTTCAATGTGACTTCCATTGCCAACACGAACAGTATTGGGGACATTGCACAGCCCATTGCAATACCCACTTCCAAGTTGATCCAATCTGTTGTGTACTTCTTGGTAGAGAACCGCATTGAGAAGCCATTGAAGTACTTCTTGAGCATGTCGCAGATGTTCTTTGGCACATGGTACATCTCAAGAGCCAACTGTATCATCTCATGGGGTACAGATCCATATGCGTTTGCCAGATCAAGCCACACTACTTCCAGGTGTCTCTTTTCTGTTTTTGCTCTTTGGATTGCGTCCCAGATCATTGTGGCGTGTTCTACACAGCCAGCCACGCCTGGGATGCCACCTTTCTGGACTGATACATCCAAGTACTTGTTTTCCATGAGGTACTTGGGTCAGCGTTGCTGCCATAACAGAGAAGAAGATTTTCCCTTCGACGTTCAGTAGTGATATTGGCCTGAACTGGCTGATGTCACTTGAGTTTTGCTCTTTTGGGATGTACACACCATCTGCCGTCATCCACTGGCCGCTGATCTTCTGGTTTCTCCAAGCTGATCGCAGCAGCCTGTGGAGCCACTCCAGCACCTTGGGACATTTCTTGTACAGCTGGTAAGGTATTCCGTTTGGCCCTGGTGATGATTTGGCTCTGGCTTTGTCGACCACCTTCTTGATTTCCGCCAACGTTGGATGCTTGTCATTGAACTGTTCCTCAGGGTTGGATAGCCACACCAGACCTTGAATGTCGAGTGGTGCTTTGCTCTGTGAGTCAGAGTATGTTTTCCTCAGATGCTGCTCAAGAACTCCTTTGTCCACACTTAGGGTCCCAGATTTTGGCTGCTCAAACAGTGTTCTGGCAAACTGGAAGGGGTCTCTGAAGAAGCGCTCTTGTGTCTTCTCTTTTTGTTCTTCCTCTTCCTCGCAGATTCCGCTTTGCTGAGGGCGCTGTGTTTTGCTTTCAGGTCTTTCCAGAGTTTTTCCAAGCCTTGTTTTTCAGCTGGCAGTGCGGTCTTCATTTGCTTCTTGATGTTTTTCTTTTGGACCCTGATCTTGTCCATCTCTTCTTGGCGTCTGGATTTTTTTTGAGGTGTTTTCTCTTTGGGTAGTTTTGCTCCATAGGCGTCTCTACATGCGGCATACCCAATGTCCCCATATGTGGCTAGTTTGTGTTCCAGGGTGCTTTTCCCTATCAGTGCATCGAGTCTTTGGACGATTTTTGCATCCAGTTTCTCTCTCTATATATACTGTCTTGCCTTTCAGTTGGGGCAAGGGGGATATTGCAGCGTCAGTGACAGGAGGTTTGACAGTGGAGAGGTTTGTGAGCACAATGTTCAAGGCTTTCTAACTGGCGTTCATGTTGACTCACAAACTGACGTCGACACGCTTTCATCAGTGTCCAAACAAATATTAGACTGATCAAAACTTGCATGTCAAGGTCTGAATGTGTTCGCTATGATAGGACATGCTTGCGTGCTGAATGTTCTTAGTTTGAGGGTCGATGGTGACTGACAAACTGACGTCGACACACTTTCATCGGTATCCAAGCATACATCAGTCATGTGAACACATTCAAGAGCTGAGCTGGATGT
>CM065735.1:56631117-56646117 GCA_033310375.1 Conus canariensis | reverse complement strand
ACTTCCACGAAAGCGCCCCTATAAAAGTACCATAACTGCAGGAGCCTACCGGCAGAAAACGGCATCAACAAGCAAACTGTGCGCACATCCCGCAGCCTCACTTGTTGCTGCTCTAGATTCCAGACACAGACACGTTTCCGCCTCATGAGTACACTGTCTGTTCCATTATTTTTGTCCCTAAAGAGTCTGTCTCATTACAGGGGCTAATATGGAAGTGCTTCTTTTCAAGTTGTAACTGCCTGAAGAGCTGTTTATATATACCAATATGGATATGACCTTGCAACCCTGGCCACTAAAGGATCAATTGACGTACAGATGAACTTTCACTGCTGAAGCCTTCTTTCTTCTACAGCCTACTTTCTCGGTGCAAGGCTTTCACTGGGCCATACATTAAAACAGAACTTTCTATCTTGACTTTTGATTTGGACATTGAAAGCGTTTAGGTTCCGTTTTTGACACGCATATGTGATAACATTTAACACCAGTTTCACAATGATGTGTAAGTTAAGTATGGTGGTACTGCAGTCATAAAATAACATGATATTGAACAGTTGTTTTCTTTTTTCTTCTTTTTTCTCAAAGGCCGCAGTACCATCAACCGCAGTAGTCTTAATAGTTGTAGCAGCAGCAGCAGCAGCAGCAGCAGCAGTAGTAGTAGCGGTAGTGGTGGTGGTGGTAGTAGCAGCAGCAGTAGCAGTGGTGGTATTAGTCGTGGCAGCATCAGCAGAAGCAGCAGTAGTGTTTATTGTTGCTGCTATTGTTGTTGTTGTTGCTGTTGTTGCTGTTGTTGTTGTTGATGATGATGATGATGATGATGATGGAGATGATGATGATGATGATGACGATGATGTCATTATTGTTGTTGTCCTTGTGGATGAGGATGCTGATGAGGAAGATGATGATGATGATGATGATGATGATGATGATGATGTGTGATGATGATGATAATGATGATGATGATGATGACGATGATGGTGATGATGATGATGTTGTTGTTGCTGTTGTATCCACTGTTCTTTGGTTCACATGATACGGGTATTCGATATATATTTACAATTCTGCACCTGATGTGGTATGTATCCTTCAATGTTAACAACAGTAGAATAAGCCAGTCGTAATGTCATGACATTTCTAAGCTGAGCATAACATTAATATCACCTCGGAGATACTGGCATGAATGGCACGTTCAAACCATGAATGTCAACGACAATACAACCGTTCAGGACATGATGTCCACCCAGGACCCTCGGAATAATTTTGCACTTAACAAAGAATGCCTTCAGCTCAGGTTCAATGAGTCACAATATTTACCCTGGGACAATCCTCATAACATTGTCAGTCAGGACGTAGAAACATATGCTCATGCAGTCAAAGACATTGCACTAGCATTCTGCTACCTGATTGGTGGACCAGCCAACGTCATCAACATGGCGGTGTTCTTTAAACAAGGTCTTCAGGATCGCGTCAACCTCTGTCTGTTCATGCTGGCTGTGACTGATGAAGTCTTCTTAACCGCTTCATTGTTTCTGCATGCTGAGAATATTTATGTACACTTGAGTGGGCAAGCAGTGCAGACTCCATTGAATGAATTCATGGCCAGCAACAATCTCACTTTCCTTTCAGGTTCTAGTTATATTTCCTTCTCTCTGTCTGCCATCATCGCCTGTGAGAGATGTTACTGTGTCTTCAGACCCCTGAAGTACCAGACTTTGCTCAGCACCAGAACCATGGCTGCCATCATTATTTGTCTGTTTCTGAGTGTGCTCAGTTTGTTTTTCATTGTGTCGTTCCGATACCTGATTCAGTGTGTCTATGATCCTGTGACTGATAAAGTAATGATGATGATAACAGGCGGTGAGTTTTACATGAATCACAAAGAATTGATCGACACTCTGAGAGTAGCCTATTCGGAGCTGGTTTGCCTGGAGGGCTGATGATCGTAATGATAACAGCAACAATATTCACCACAGTGAAACTTCGACAGATTGTGACATGGCGTTCTGAAACATCATCATCACTTTCTGCCCGTGAAGTGGCGCTCACTAAAATGTTGGTTGGAAATTCTGTGTTCTTCATCATCTGCATTTCTCCCATATTTGTTTTCCTGTGTGCTTATCTCTTCTTGCCAGAAATGACTGCGGGCGGCCAATATCATAATTTCTTCTTCACCACACTTTGGGTATTAGAAACACCTGTCTTCATTAATTCCTCCTTCAATTTCTTTATATATTACAGTATGGGATCTCGATTTAGAGAAACGCTCTGGACAATATTCACTACACGGGCCAGACAGTAGGTTAAACAAAATTTGAGACAAAAAGTGATGAAAGGTCTTGGTAAACACATTTGTCTCCCTTATGAGTCCAATCCAGTGGACGAAAGGCCTGGGAGCTGGCAATAAGAATAGTTCTGTCTTCACGACGGGCTATGATGGTCTCCTCAGGATGGCAGTGAAGGATTTCACATTCATATTTTTTTTCCATAAATTCTGTCCTTATCTTCATTATCTATCACCCCCCCCCCATCCCACACACACACTCACACCCCCACCCCCACCCCCCTTCCGGATTTTTCCCTTCGAATCTTTGCCGAGTCGTTATTAACATAATGATGGAGGAATTTTTAGTCTGCACGTATTTTCTCCCACTATCAAATTGTTGTGTGTGTGTGTGTGTGTGTGTGTGTGTGTGTGTGTGTGTGTGTGTGTGTGTGTGTGTGTGTGTGTGTGTGCGCGCGTGTGTGTTTGTGTGTGCGCGCGCGTGTGCGTGCTTGCGTGCGTGCGTGCGTTTGTGTGTGTGTGTGTGTGTGTGTGGTGTGTGTGTGTGTGTCCAAGAAAGAGACAGACAGACAGATAGACAGACAGACAGACAGAGAGACAGAGAGAATACCTCCGCCTTGGTCAGTTTCAAACATTTACCAACACCCACAATTTTGTCAGAGGAACTTAATTGACAGCCTTTCAATTCTGTTCTGAAAAGGCACCTTGGTATTCTGTGGTTTCCCTATCTGGGACTCCCAATGTGCTTCTTCTGAAAGTCAGTATAGTTACGTTTCAATAGAAGTTTTTTTTTCAACATTATCAGTGCATTAACATTCACGCTAATATTGAACGCCATGTGAATGAAAGTTGTTTTACTGATCAGCGGACGTGATGGACAGTGCAGTGTGATCCTCCAGTCATAGTGGTGACTGTCGCAAGCATCCAAGATTCCCTAGGTTTAGCTTTGAGTTCAGCCAGGTGTCATCGGGATCCGGGGGCTCTGCTTGAAGGATTCCACCTGTTCCTGTCCTGCTCCCAAGTTCATACAAAGAGAGAGAGAGAGAGAGAGAGAGAGAGAGAGAGAGAGAGAGAGAGAGAGAGATTTTATTGTCAATGGCCAAAAGCCCTGTTAAATGGAAACATGTTCCAACCACGACACTGGGGGAAGAATGGATTCAAATTGGACTACTGCACATCCACTTCAAAAAATCAAATAGAAGCAGTACGTTAGTAACAAACGCATGACAGAGAGGCAAAAAAGAAACAAAATAATAAATTATGAAATAATAAATTAACGGAAACAATCACGACTACTATAATTACAAAACAATTACAATTTTGGTGTTGAAAAGATATTCATCCTAGTCCGACCATTCATAACATCTTCAAGACAGCTAAATAAACAAAATGGAACAATCGAATAAGATCTAGAAGAACTGAATAATATCGAGAAGAAGCGTAAACTGATTTCTTCCAATAATCAAAGGCTTTCTTTATATAATAAGCCAAAGAGACAATTATTTGTTTGTTGTGGATTATATAATTTGGAATATGGTAGTTTGCATACAGTACTTGGAAGAAATTACACTCAAATCTGACGTCACCATAGGCGGTGCAATCAAACAAATATGCTTTTCATCCTCAATGGGAAGTGAGCGCATGGAAAACTAATCTCTACTGTCAGGTCAACATCAGACCAATTTATATCAGCAAGGAGACCAAAAGATCTTATTCTGAATCGAGCAAAGACAGACCATTGACTTAATTTATCAGACTATAGATATATTCTTCGGGTTAAATGATATCTTTGAAAGAAAAAAAAAGCACCTATATTCATCTTTTCTTTTCTTCTGAATACGAATGCCAGTTCTGTTTAAACAACACGTACAACAGTCGAACTGAAGGGGTCTGTCTTCAAATGGATGCCAGTGGATCCTTTATGCTACTAGTGATAGCATTTTCCTCGATTTGTGTTCTCATGTTTTTCTTTCACCCCTTTCCCCCTCCCCTCCATTCCCCTTTTTTGCTTTTTTTCCATGTCTTTGTCAAGTCGTAAATGTTATAATGGAAACACTGTGAGCTTGCACTTGTTGTTCCTCACCACAAAAATTATTCAAATTAGTATTAGTTGATCAATCAGTCGTAGATTACAACTTCTAGGAGATACAAAAGTAAAGGCTGTTCTGAACAATTCTTAGCTGCTGTCAGCACTTTCGTGACTAACAATGCTTGAGTTATCAAACAGTAGGGTTGACCACTCTGACTGTTGAAACCCTCTTGACCTCCTTACATCCTTAAATCCTCGAGCATAGGCTCAAAGTCTTTTTCCTACATTTGATTCTCTTTGCATGATGCTTTAAGTTTTTCACAAACTTGTTTCTTTTTGTCACTTTCGTTTCGTTTTACTTCCTACCCTTCACTGGCTGCTTTGATCTTCTGTCGGATTATATCGTTTAACGCTTAGAGAGGTGAGAATACCACATAATTATGGGATGTTGTATGTGTCCATTCGATGCCAAGGAAGCCCAAACCGAGTGACCCGTGCCTCCATGGTGAGTCTATTCCAATGGACAAAACGCCTCGGATCAGCCGAAATGAATGGTTCTGTTTTCATGATGGATTCCAGTGGTTCCAGGGTGCTGCTAATAAAGGACTTTTTTTATTTGTAGTGTGTTTCCTCGAATTTTGATTTTCTCTTTTTTTCACCTATTTCAACCTCCTTCTACCCTCCTCTCGCCACCACTCTTTTTTTTGTCTTTTAAGTCTTTGTCAAGTCATGAACGTATTGATGGATGAACTGTTTGCCTACGCTTGATTTCTCTCACTACACAATTGTTCAACATATCTAGCTAGTTATCTACCTTCCTATCTATCTCTGTGCACACTACTACTACTACTACTACTACTACTACTACTACTACTACTACTACTACTACTACTACTTGTTGTTTTTGTGGGGGGTGTGGGTCGGGGTTGCGCTCGACTACCACCAAGGAAAACTGGAACTACCACTGGAGTCTATCCTGATGTATGAAGTTGGCACAACGAGGTGACTAACAGTGCTTGAGGAGTCCTGAGATAAAGCTTTTGGGATCAGTCCAGCCCAAGCCAAAGACTGGCAGAAAACGGTATGTTCCAGAAGACAGTGAACATGGCAAAAAGATACCATATGATCATGGTGATAACAGGACATACACAGACCAACTGGTAAGGGCTTGGGTCATCAGATAAATAAAGAGGTGGTCAATGACAGAAGGCAAAGGGTATGGTAATATATTAGTTGAAGGAAGAAGATGCCAAGAGAATTCAGAAAGCAGTCCAACAAGGGCAACAGGGACAGTGAACCTGTAGGAAGAGGCTCTACAAAGAAGTCCCTTCTCGAATGACATACGTCATACGGCATATCTCAAGATCAACTTCATCCTGACCTCTGTATGTGGCCCCTGCCCTCGAGTTCAAACTTGGTGAAATGCATCGTTTAGATTCTGTGAAATGCTTCCTATCACCACATGGTTTTACATAACGTTTTGAGACTGTCCTAGAACCGTTCCTGCCTCCTCCTGCACTAGAACCGTCCCTGTCTCCTCCTGCCTTGTGTATAGAAGCTGGGTAAAGTCTGAGACTGGTGCCTTGCCTGTTGAAAGGAGTTTAATGGCTGCTTTAACCCCATTCCCTTTGAGGCACTGCCTAAACGCCGACCTCAACATGGGGTATGTGTGCAGTGTGGCAAATGGCAATGAAATCGGGCCTTTCCAAAACAGTGTTGAAGTATTGCGCCCATTTATCGAGAAATGCTTTCTTCTGTTCAGTCAGAAAAAATGACTTCACTGAACAGTAGCAATGCTCTACATGATTGAGTCCTATGCAAGGTCTTTAGGGGATCAAATATATGCTTACAATTTATCCTGCCTGCACATTGTTGTATCTCATTCGCTCTTTTTCAATACCTGAGTTTCTCTAAACATTGCTACACATATGGAAACATTAGAATTAAATGCTTCCTACTGGATCTTGTACTTTTCCCGTTCGAATCACGGAATATAATCCATTTAAAACTGATGTCACACATACGAGCACAAGCCAATAGAAATTGTTGTTGCACTTTCATCTTCATAGTAAGCCTACTTATGACTGGGTCTCACAATTTTGTAACATCTTGTGTGTGTGTGAGAGAGAGAGAGAGAGAGAGAGAGAGAGAGAGAGAAGAGACAGAGAGAGAGAGAGAGAGAGAGAGAGAGAGAGAGAGAGCGCACACACACACACACACACACACACACACACACATTGACAGAAGCCCACACACCAACAACATATCTACCACACACACACACACACACACGCGCGCGCATACACGCACGCATGCACGTGCACACACACAGAGAGAGAGAGAGAGAGAGAGAGAGAGAGAGAGAGAGAGAGAGAGAGCGTTAGCATGTTAAAACGTCTGATTGTCTCTATGATGTGGCACTATCAAAACATCGCCACTGACTAGCCAACTGACGAGAACGTACAACACCCACTGTAAACACACACACACACACACACACACACACACACACACACACACACACACACACACTGAAAGATCCAGACAAACACAGGTAGTACAAGTTAGATCAAACGGCCCAAGAAAGGAGCACACTCACACGAGTCACACACACACACACAGGAAATCATATCCACTGATGATATATGTGTAGAACAACAGGCATGAAACACCAGAGAAAACATCAGCACAAGAATTATGCATTTCGCCCAGTTTGCAAGTGCCACACCGCTGTTCTCACGCTATGTGTTTTCACTCCACAGCGTTGAAGGTCAGAGCGTGAGGTCATCAGCTGTTCATGTACGCTGCGAAATAACGAGGGCGATATTCTTCCAGACAGTACGGCTGTGACAGTGGAAGAGGATCAGATTCACATGATTTTCAAAACCCAATTTGTTGCTTCCTTACTGTAATTATTTTTGGAAACTTTTTTCTTTTTCCCGATGGATGGATAGTTTTTAGCCCTCATGACCATCCCGTGTCCTCAGTATTCCCTCGTTAGAAGAAAAAAAAAACTTCATTCAAAGCAATATGTATTCAAACAAATTCTGTAACACATCATTAGGTAAGGAAGGTTGCAGTCCTGAATTTTTTTCTTTATTTTGTCAAAGCTTGTATACTTGTGGTTGTTGCTTCCAAACCCTCCTGACGACGTTAGAAAACAATTACAAAGCATGTGTTTTGATTTTGTCTGGGATGGAAAGCCTCACAAAATTAAACGAAAATATGCAGTACATGATATTGAAAATGTGGGCATAGGACTACCAAATATCTATGCATTTATGAAAGCACTGAAATTGTCCTGGGTAAGAAAATCCATGTAGATTTAGATAACAATGACGAGATTATTTCAGAACCTGTCTTTTATAATAATAAATTCAAAATTAACAATTCCCATTTTGTCTACACACCATGGGCAGAGAGGGATATATTCTACGGAGGGGATATGGTTGACGAAAATGGCAACTTTTTAAGTTATGAAGCTTTTACAACAAAGGTGGGAAGTAATGTAAATCCTCTACACTAACACTATATTGGATTACTCTGTGCAGTAAAAGTATATGCAATGAAAAGAAAAAACACTTGAAAATAATTGCAAGAATGACAATTGCAAGTGATTGAAAATCATAACAAGTGTCAATGCAGGAGCTAAGATTGACTATAATATACTTCTCGATAAATTATGTGTATTTGATATTAAGTCTTTTGTGAACTGGAAACTCAAGCCACATACAACAGTATATTGGGAAACCGTATTGAATATTGCAAGAAAAATAAAAGAAATAAAATTCAGATGGTTCCAACTAAAAATTTGTTATAGAAATCTTGTATCCAATATCAGACTAAATAGAATGTGTTTGAGGGATAGCAATAGATGCATTTTTTTTGGTCAAACCGAGAGAGGTAGTATACATCACTATTTGTGGTACTGCACTACTTCACAAGAATTCTGAAAAGACTTAGAAAACTACATGAAAACAAAGTGTGAAAATAGAATCAGATTGTCATTTAATGTTGAGCTGGTTTTATTCATAACTGATGAAAACACACAAACAGACCAGTCATTGATGTCATTTTATTGTGGGCGAAATATTTTGTTTACACTTGCAGAATTAATAGTGTTAAACCCAGAGTATCAGCTTTTAAAACTGAACTTAAGCTTAGATACAATATAGAAAATCATGTACATATGACATAAATGCGTTATCATGTCTTTAAAAAAAAAATTGGCTGCCCTACCTTGCTCTATGCAAAACACTTCAACAATCTTTCATTGTTGACATGGTACCCTGTAAAATGTTATGCTAAAGACACACACACACACACACACACACACACACACACACACACACACACACACGCACGCACGCACACACACACACACACACACACACACAACACACACACACACACACACACACACCACAGAGAGAGAGAGAGAGAGAGAGAGAGAGAGAGAGAGAGAAGAGAGACAGAGAGAGAGAGAGAGAGAATACACCGATGCTCCTGTAATTAAATGACACACAAGTCATGAAATTTGAACGAACAATACTTTGTGAGCGTGAATTTGGTTTGATTTGCTTCTGATGTTTTCCCCTTTTTGTTCCCCCTATCCCACTCTGACCCCGGCACCATGCACCCACCCTTTCAGGGGAGTGGTGTGGGGGCTATTTGTTCCCTCCCTTGTTCTTTTTTTCTTTTCTTTTCATAGTCTCTCTTTATATATTGTGATTGGTATATACCCTTGCAGCTTTTCAATATTTCATTTAAGTTGGTGGATGCTGTCCTCTTCAGTCCAAATGTACAGGGGCTAGCGCCATGATCTTCTGAAGTTGTTCCTCAGGATGGTTTTTGCTTCACTGTAGGACACCGGGAAGCACTGACTGCTTGAACGAATTGTTTGTCACTGACACGTATGTGCAGCTTCTCAACAATGATGTAAATGGATTTAACTATATAAAGACAGAACTGTCGACATTCCTATCGTGAAACTGGTCAATACTTGTAGTGCTGTTCAACGTTTCATTCATTATTGGTATTACACACACACACACACACACACACACACACACACACACACACATACACACACACACACATACACACACACACACACACACACACACACACACACACATGATGGCGACAGCGATCAGAAGCTAAACGTCAGGTCTGCTAGCTTATAGCATTTCTGCAGGCTCTGTCTCAGAAATGACCAAAACTAGGAGCCAGGGAGGTCTTCTTTCGTGCCCAGTATGAAATGCAAGTCAAGAAAGAAAGACAAAACCAAGTAAGTCGGCGCTTCGAGAATTTTCAAATCTGAAGCGAACCGGTCAACAGACAAATGCTGGCATTGGAACGGACAGCACCGATGAAATTCTAAATCTCAACTCCTTCACTTCTTATGCCATGAGGGACGTGAAAGAAGAAATCGGTCAGTTGAGGAAAGTAATTGAAACAGTATGCAAAAAATAGCATCCCTCGAAGATACGGTACGTGAGCAAAACAACACGATTGCTCAGCTCACAACCGTAAAGTGCAATTCTGAACCACGTTCTAAATTTGTTCAGACGAATCCAGAACAGAAAATGGTAAAGGAGAGCGCGAAACACGACCTTACCTACGCTCAGGTGACAGCACAACGCCCGGTTTCAACATCAAACAGGAAAGAAAAAGAAGAAGATAAAAAACTAAAGCCAAAAGAACGATCTAGAATACAGAAGACAACTTCTCATGACGTCAATCCCAATGATAGCATCATCACGTCACAGACTGCTCAGAATCGAACAAACAAAAGACACAACTTGGAAAGGAAAGTGAACAAGGCTAATGAAGATCTCCCATCTGTTCTCGTCCTTCATGATTCTGTTTTGAACGGTGTGAAATGCCCCCGACTTGGTCGATCTTATGGTTTCAAAACCGTTTCCACAAAATCTTCCACTACAAAGGACTTACTGCCTACGCTGAGACAAGCCTTGTCGTCAATGGATACAGAAGTTGATGCAATTGTTATTCATTGTGGTCTCAATGATATTCAACAAAAAGACGTTGCATCCTCTAGCAAACTCTTTGCGGACATCATTAAAACCGTCGCTAAAGAACATTCACACGCCAGCATTGTGATCAGTAAAGTGGCTCCTGTTTCTAACCCCGAAATAAACATAAACCGCGAAACGTTCAACGCGGTTATAACTCTGAACTATTCAAAGTTCCCAAAGTGTCTGTCATCAGCCATGAGAATCTCCTTGCCACCCCCAGAACACTGTAAGACAGAGTCAACCCGAACCAGAAAGGAGCCAGTGTACTTGCTGGTAACTTAGGGTGACACGTTCACCAGCTTTTCTGGAAGAAACCCTCTGGCAGCAAGTCCAGGAATCCCAGTCTACATCGCTCTTCATGGAGAACACGATACCTCCCTCCAGTCTTCTCATCACACAGATATCATGATCTACCCTTTTCTCCTGTACCAGGGCCCTGGCGGAACTTCTATGATGTTCTACAAGACTGGTGAATGATCTTCATAACACTTAACAACACTCCCCCGTCAAAAAAGTCAGTAGTTGTGCTATAATGTCTAGCGACTGAAATGATAAACTGATCGTCTTTGTGATATATATATATTTGCCTGGTTGCCATTTTGATTATTTTTTCTACCTTGCTACATCGCATAGTTTCCTCAATCCCCCCCCCTCCCCTTTTTTGTGCGTTACACATTACCATCTTATTCCTCTTCTAGGCCTTGCCTTTTGTAAAAGTGTTCTCTATTGCGTTACTGTTTGATTAGTTCATTGTTGGGGAATTGTCTTTTTATCTTTCGTTTGAATAATCTTCATTTTGCAATTGTGCCTCCCTTGAATGTCCATTGTAAAATTTTGATGGCAAAGAAGACTGACATTAATATACTACAATGGAACTGCCGGTCGATTAACAAGAATTTGGTAAATCTTCAACAATATCTTGAAGCAGCTCCTACATGGTCCTTATTCTTCAATCACTAAATGTGTCTAAAAACGACTTGCCACGGCTGGATCGTTTCTTTTACCCACCTGTGGTACAAGAAACTGGTGACAATGAAAAGTCTCTGCAGCCATTTATATAAATGACCAGTTATTTTACCATCCCCTTCAGTCACCTATACCTCCTGGCACCTCAGACTTGTATTCTTGTGCAGCTTCTGTTCACTTTGACAATTCTCTAGTCTTAAACATTGTCTCTGTGTACTTTCCAAAAGGAGTCATTGATAGCAATTCAGACTGGCTACATAATATAAACTTTCAAAGTAGTAAATGGTTAATTGCAGGGGACTTTAATGAACATGCTCCTTTCTGGGATAGAACTTGCACGAAAGTCAGCTCAAACCGTTTAGTGGAGAACATATCAGACTCTCCACTCGTCCTGTTAAATGATGGAAGTATTACGAGACTGCCTGATATCCCTAGTCACAGATCATCTGCAATTGATTTGTCTTTAATCTCCCCACCAATGGTCCCGAGCTGTACATGGCAAACTTATGATAACACTTTAGGAAGTGATCATATTCCCATAGTTATTTCTCTGATAGGATTTGTAGTGAGCCAGGATGACAGTAAGGATAAAATCCTAAAGTTTGATTACAAGCAAGCTGACTGGGCCAAATTTCAATCTGTGCTATCTTCATATGATGTCAATTCTTTCGATAAATCTGACATAGAATCTATGTACAGTCATTTTACTATCTCACTACTGCACGCAGCCGGTGATGCAATTCCGATTCTTAGTCAAACAAAATCTCCCAAACACACGGGTAAAGTGTGGTGGACAGAATCTTGCAGAAACGCTGTTGATAAAAACAAAAGCACGTTTAAACTGTACGCAAAAGTAAAAAAAAGGTTAAAGGGAGCATACCAGTTAGAACTGCCAAGAACCAAAGGAATAAAGTAATTGAAAATGCTAAACGCGACCACTGGTCATCATTTTGTTTTAATGAAATAAGTGAACATAAAGATATCAATAAAATTTGGAAAAAAGATCCATGAAATGAAAAACGGAATCCATTTACCTGCATATCCAATCATAATAGGTGCTGAAAAATTTCCTTTGGCATACCAAAAAGCAGAATCATTTGCTGACATGTTTTCCCAAAACAGCACCTTCCGTAGTTTATCAGACAAATGCAGAGCTATGAGGGAAAACCAATCTAACAAAGAAATGTACGCTGATCCTGACGAAATTAATGATCATTATCTAAATGCTGATATTACTTCTCAGGAATTACACTCTGCTATTTCTTCATTGTCTAATAAGAAAACCTCTGTTGGTTTAGATGCCATTTCTAATGAAATGTTAAAACATATACCACAAAATGTTGTTTTACTTCTACATGAAATTATTAATAAATGTTGGATTGAAGGGAACATACGTTCCATGCGGAGAGACTCAACTATTGTTCCCGTTTTAAAAAATAAAAAAAATCAATGACAAACACAAATAGCTATCGACCTATAGCTCTTACATTTCATGTCTGTAAACTAATGGAGATAATTGTTCTAAACAGATTGACATACTATTGTGAAAAAACTGGCGTTATCCCCGTAAACCAGGCCGGTTTTAGAAAGGGCAGGTCTACTATTGATCATCTTGTAAAGCTTACTACGCAAATTAAACACCAGTTTGCTAGAAGACAAAACGTTCGCGCCACATTTTTCGATATCAACAAGGCATTTGATCAAGTTTGGCATGATAGGCTTTTATATAAATTAAAAACTATAGGTCTCTCTGGTCATATTTATAAATTTGTTAAAACATTTCTGACCAACAGAAGTATTCAGACAAGAATAGGTAATACTTATTCATCCAAAAGATTACTAGATATGGGTATCCCTCAAGGCTCTGTGATCACCCCTCTTCTCTTTAATATTTTAACTAGTGATTTACCTAAATACATTTTAAAAAAACTTTAACTTGATTCAATATGCGGATGACATCTGCTTATGGTTGAACACCACATTAAAAAAGAATACATCAAAAAATCTGTTAATTACATTAGAAGAATATATCAAAAAGAGTTAGACAACATTGCGAACTTCATGTCTGATAATGGCTCATGCCTGTCGGCTGAAAAATCCTGTATGATGTTATTTGGTGCAGGTGGGTCTGCTCACAATACTCCTAACTTCAAAGTACATAATACCACATTGAGCTACACTTCTGAGATTAAATTCCTTGGTGTGCATCTTATGTCAAATCATGCTTGGAATTTTCACTTGGAACACATAATAAATCAAGCGAGAAAATCTCTTAATCTGCTCAAAGTTATAAGCAAACAATGTTGGGGCCAGGAAACAAAAAGTGTAATACATCTTTCTTCTGCTTTAGTTAGATCCAAAATGTCATATGCACAAGAGGTCTTTTTTAGTGCTCCTAAGTACTTTGTTTTAACAAAGCTTCAGTGTATAGACTCTAAGGCATTCAGATTAGCCCTTGGTGTTCCATTTCATGCTTCAGCTTTAGGAACGTACCATGAAGCTGGTGTCTTACCTCTTGATGACCATCGTGAACTAGCCTGCGCTAAGTACATTCTTCGCTGCTCAACTATTCAAAGTGCTAACCAAACGGAACTGGATATGAGGTCTGATGTAGACTTTCCTAAACGTGCTTGAAACATTCGAGCCACTAAAACGATACTCACATATTCTTCTCACTTGTTGACAAATTCAGGTATAAATCATAAAAAAAGCTTGCTGTGCGTTTTCCCATAAGTCCCGTACCAAACTGGGAGCTCTTCAAACCAAAATTCGATTATAACTATACTACTATATCTAAAACTGATAACATTAATATTCTAGCTTGCGAAGCAAAATCACATATCAATGATTGCTATCGTCACTTCGTAAAAGTCTATACTGTTGGGTCTCTATTAAATAATAATGCTGGTTGTGGCTTTGTCATTCCATTTTTAAAAATTAAGAAGTCCTTTCATCTTGGGGCAAATCTGTCTATTTTTACAGCCGAACTAAAAGCAATATTAATGGCCATAGAGTACATAAATGATTTATCATTTGACTTTTATGGTTTTCTCTTCTGTGTAGATTCTAAGTCAGTTCTTCAAGCTTTAGAATCTACAAATTCAAAAAATCGTGCTGAAATCATATCAGAAATTAAACTACTTATTCACAACCTTATGTCAAGAGGTATAACAGTTATTTTTTGTTGGGTTCCTTCCCATTGCTTCATATCCGGAAATGAATGGGCTGACAGGATTGCTTGAGCAGGTGCAAACAATGCTGACAATACGGCTACTATTCATATTCCCTTGAGCTTACATGAAGGATATTCTCTCTTACAAAGAGCCTCTTTTGAAAAAATTGAGGAATACTACAAAGAAAGTGTTCTCCCCCGAATACACAAACTCGACTCTTCTATACTTTGTTGTACGAACTGTCGAGCAAGTAATCTTTTAAAAAGGGCTTCCTCAGTAAATCCAGTAAACCGTAATACAAACATAGGGTTATATCCAAGACACAATAAACAAATTATCTCCTTATTATTTCGGTTAAAAATAAATGCATTCAGAACAAAATATGTCAAGAATATTCGATGTGCTTGCGGCGCCCTTGATAATTGTATAACAACACACGTTCTATACTTTTGCCCCTACTTTGATTCTGATTTGTCAGAATTTAGAAATGATGCTTCAAGTGCATATTCCAGGATA
>CM065735.1:56621117-56628617 GCA_033310375.1 Conus canariensis | reverse complement strand
TATCTGGATATCCTATTAAGATCAGTATAGGTAGCAAAAGTCAGCAAATCACCAATTCACACACACACACACACACACACACGCACACACGCACGCACGCACGCATGCACGCACACACACACACACACACACACACACACACACACACACACACACACACACACACACACACACACGCACACAGCGCGCGCATGTTTCATGTCCATTGTTCCCCAAAGCTCCTGGTGACTTGTCAGGGACAAGATACAAGATTCTGACACCCAGAAGTTATAACTTTCACCCTCAATCTTGGAGCGCTTCACCCTGTCACTCTTCAGAGACTATCGCCACTTCTCTGCTCCTGAAAGTGGCAGTAACAACAATGGAACGGCATCATGGGCCCAAAGGAAGACGCGGGGGAGAGAGAGAGAGAGAGAGAGAGAGAGAGAGAGAGAGAGAGAGAGAGAGAGAGAGAGAGAGAGAAGAGAGAGAGAGAGAGGGGGGGGGGGGGGGGGGGGGGGACTACGACTATTTAATTGATTTGCTTAGATGGATGGAGGTCACTAACAAAAATCCTAGTGACTCCCTGATTTAAAAGAAAATGGAAAAGAAACTTCAGACGTTAATCTTCCCTCTTCCCCTTAGCACATCTATCAGTCGTCCCACCTGTTGATTCAAAGGCCGATGGTATGGGGGGTTTTTTTTTTTTTTTTTTTTTTTTTTGGGGGGGAGGGGGTCCCTGCTGAAGTCGTACATCTATATGTGTCCCTGCTTGCCATATCACAATTGAGGTGTGTGCCACTTGAACACCTATTTGTAACGTCGCACGTGCCCACAACTCAATTGGTTTGCCTTTTGAAAGAAACCTACAGGGGGAAAGCACACGAAATGATTAAAGTTTAACAATAAATAAGTAAGTATGCTTCTGATGACTCATAAAAGTAGACTACTAGAATTAGCAAGATATGTTCTGTGTGGTCAGTGCTTGTATAATAGTTAAGAAGGTGTTTGATAATACCCCCACCCGCCACCCCCACCTCCTCTGTTTAGTCCAAATTACATCAAGTTGTTTCACTGGCATTAACTGTAAGTGATAGTTGTGGCGAATGTGCTTAAAATATTGTTTAACACACTTTTGAACTGGTTAACGTTTGTATGCTTGCTTGCTTGCTTGTTTGTTTGTTTTTACAAACATTTCTTTTGAGTAGTGTCTACCGGATTATGGGAGATACTTCTTCGCTTATAAGGAAGTGCCTCCCCAAAGCTCATAAAAATGATACACCCGAAAGTAGAATTGAGATCCAGGTAAGCACTGTCCCCAATTGCTGAATCAAGCAGCAGGAAGCAATCCTGACGACCCTTTGAGGCCTGCTCTCTATCTATATAGGATGCAAACATTCACAGGACATTTCACTTAGAACTGAAGGGAAATGAATGTTCCCTGAGGGATGCCATTGTGCAATGGCCACTGGCACTGACACAACAGTGCTTCCACGGAAATTTGTCCATGGGTGCACCAGTCAGGCTTCATAACTGAAGGGCAACCGGGAAAAGAAGCTCCCACCAATCATAACACTAGACGCATCCTACTGCCCAACGTGTTGCTGTTCTACAGAAAGATGAAACCAGTACAACTGCATAGGCAGTAAAACTCTTGCTACACGGCCTTATGTGCCCCCTGAAGTTGATCTTCGGTTTCAGTCTTTCCCACTGTCAATAGGAATATTCTCTGCGGTCAGTCATTGTCACTGGGCTTTTTTCTAGTGTCGGCCAAAAGGCAGAGAAGTAAAACAGACACTGAGAAGTGCCAATGGGACCACAGATGCAGTGTCCTCAACTGCCAAAACAGCCAGCCAGAACAGTCCTGCACCACTCTTTGAAAGGCATCCCATTATGATGTCACGGGACATAACTGCTCCCTGGCAGTTTACGCTGCAAGCTCGCACAGGGCATTCCGTTAGGAGCTCAAGGGAGATAAGAGTTTCCTGGAAGATGCCATTGTGTGATGGCCACAGGACATGATATTACAGAACTTCCACAGAAGGGTCCATATAAACGTACCATAACTCCAGATCCTACCAGCAGAAAACGGCATCACCAAGCAAACTGCTGCGCGCATCCCACAGCCTCACTTATTGGTTCTCCAGATTCCAGACACAGACAAACTTCTGCCTCATGAGTACACTGTCTGTTCCATTATTTCTGTTAATAAAGAGTCTATCTTATTACAGAATGTTGTTGTTGTTGTCGTTGTTGTTGTTGTTGCTGTTGTTGTTGCTGCTGCTGCTGCTGTTGTTGCTGTTGTTGTGGAGTAATGAATTTTCGAAATATTCAAAGGTAACAAGGAACTATAATCTTGACTTTAAAAAGTAGGTATTAACATTACCTACTTGATGAGTAAATGAAAGCTTAATTTGCAAATATTCGTTATATCTTGCATTGCCCACAAAGCTAAAAAATCAACCAATCTCTATATGATTTTTTCGTGCAAGGAACGTGTCAGTTAGGATGGAGATACGTTTTAATTACGATGATCAAATTTGTAAATCTTTGTACAGAAATGAAATGTTAGTACACTCTGCGTTACTCCAGATGATTATTTTACAAATCATGCATAGGTTCACGAGAGTAAAAATGCATGAAAAAACCGTTTGCCAGTTTATCATATTGCGAGGCAACATCTGGTCTTGATTGTTAAATTCAGAGCCCAAACTCAAGACATCACTACATCAAACAACATTCATATATATATATATATATATATATATATATATATATATATATATATATATATATATATATATATATATATATTTGTTATATTAAAAGCAAGTTAAAATCAAGCTTCTAAAAACATCTACAAATTTGTTTCACGCTGTGCGGTCGTCAGGACGACCGCACAGCGTGAAACAAATTTGTAGATGTTTTTAGAAGCTTGATTTTAACTTGCTTTTAATATAACAAATGTCGCTCCCACTGTGGTTGAGCACTGTTTTTAAGATTGCGCTGATCCTCAGTACCATTCTCTCTCTCTCTCTCTCTCTCTCTCTTATATATATATATATATATATGTGTGTGTGTGTGTGTGTGTGTGTGGGGTGTGTGTGTGTGTGGTGTGTGTGTGTGTGTGTGCGTGTTATCTAGCAACCAAATGCCAAAGTCAGTTAAGCAGAATTCACTGAACACTAAGGAATGATGAATATAGGGAAAAAATCGTTACCAACAAACTCGATAACTGTATGTTCAGATTAACAGGCGTCGAGCAATGGCCCTTTTAATGATTTGTATAAGAATAGTTTGTTTCTGAATAATGTATGGTCTTACTTGACAAAGTATATTGTCCCTATGATGCCTTGTAACCCCAGTTTGGTGGTGGCATAAGAATACAAGACATCCCATGCTTTTCGTGTGTTATAGCTAGCTAGCTAGATAGATAGATAGATTCAATAAAACAGCTATCTAAAAAAAACTTTGTTTTACTCGTGGGTGCCAATTTAAATTTTGATATTCGAAAGTGATCTATATGCATACACTAAAACAAATATTTACTGTTCTTCACTATAGGCTATAGACTATCGTACTGTTATCAAATCTTTCTCTCTGCTTTCGTTTTTCTTGGGAACGAGCTGTGATTAAATGGCACAGCAAAACAAACAAACAAACAAACAAACAAAACATGTTCTTAGTTTGATTGCAAATGGTGCGAAACATTTTTTTTTCTTTAAATCAAGTTTCTCAAAATCTTTGAGTTTTTAGCTGATAACAGACGACCATGCATTTTACTCTCGTTTAGAAAATGTATTCATTGTTTATTTGGTTCTCAGCATACATGTATTCAATACATCTTAACAATTCTGCACCCGTTTCGATATACATCCTTCAATGTTAACAACTGTAACATCAGCCAGTCGTAACGCCATACATTTTCAAGCTGAGCATTGCATGGAATATCACCTCTGAGATGAAGTTCTGAATGACAAGTTTCAAGCCATGAATATCAACAACCATGCAACCATTCAGGACACGATGTCAACACAGGACGTTGTGCAGAATGTGTCACTTAACAAAGGATGCCTTCAGCTCAGGTTCAACGAGTCACAACATCTACCCTGGGACAATCCTCATGATATTGTCAGTCAGGAAGTAGAAGCATACACTCATGCAGTCAAAGATATTGCACTGGCATTCGTCTACCTGATTGGTGGACCAGTCAACATCATCAACATGGCAGTGTTCTATAAACAAGGTCTTCAGGATCGTGTTAACCTCTGCCTGTTCATGCTGGCTGTGTCTGATGATATCTATATAACTACCTCTGTGTGTCTGCATGCAGAGAATATTGGTATGCACTTGAGTGGTCACGCCATGAAGAACCCACTGAACGTGTTTATGGCCAACAACAATTTGGGTTTCCTTCTAGGTTCAGGGTATATTTCTTACGCTTTGTCCGCAATCATCGCCTGTGAGAGATGTTACTGTGTCCTTAGACCCCTGAAGTACCAGACTCTGCTCAGCACCAGAACCATGGCTGGCATCATTATTGTTCTGTCTCTTAGTGTGTTCAGTTTGTTTTTCATTGTGTCATACCGATACTTGATTCAGTGTGTTTATGATCCTGTGTCCGGTGAAATAATGATGCTTGTTACTGGCGGTGAGTTTTACATGAATCACAAACAATTTATCGATACTCTGCAGAGTAGCATATTCGGAGCTGGATTGCCTGGAGGGTTGATGATCGTGATGATAACAGCTACAATAATCACCACGGTGAAACTTCGTCACATTGTGACGTGGCGATCTGAAACGTCGTCATCACTGTCTACCCGTGAAGTAGCGCTCACCAAAATGTTGATCGGAAATTCTGTGTTCTTCATCATCTGCATTTCTCCCGTCTGTTTTTTCCTATGTGCTTATCTGTTCTTGCCAGAAATGACCGTGGGCGGACGATATCACAATTTTTTCTTCACCACACTTTGGGTTTTAGAAACCTCCAGCTTTGTCAATTCCTCCTTCAATTTCTTTATATATTACAGTATGGGATCTCGATTTAGAGAAACGTTCTGGACAATATTCAGTAAATGGGCTGCGCAATGAGGAAAACAAAATTTTAGAAAAAAGAAAGAAGACAGTGAACATGGCAAAAAGATACCATATGATCATGGTGATAACAGGACATACACAGACCAACTGGTAAGGGCTTGGGTCATCAGATAAATAAAGAGGTGGTCAACGACAGAAGGCAAAGGGTATGGTAATATATTAGTTGAAGAAAGAAGATGCCAAGAGAATTCAGAAAGGAGTCCAACAAGGGCAACAGGGACAGTGAACCTGTAGGAAGAGGCTCTACAAAGAAGTCCCTTCTCGAATGACATACGTCATAGGGCATGTCTCAAGCTCAACTTCATCCTGACATCTGCATGTGGCCCACTGCCCTCCAATTCAAACCTGGTGAAATGGATTGTTAGGATGCTGTGAAATGACTTCCTATCACCCCATGGTTTTACATAACTTTTTGAGACCCTGCACTAGAACCATTCCTGTCTCCTCCTGCCTTGTGTGTAGAAGCTGTGTGAAGTCTGAGACTGGTGCCTTATCTGTTGGAAGAAATTTAATGGCTGTTTTAACCCCATTCCCTTTGAAGCACTGCCCAAACACTGACCTCAACATGGGGTATGTGTGCAGTGTGGCAAATGGTAATGAAATCGGGCCTTTCCAAAACAGTGTTGAAGTATTGCGCCCATTTATCGAGAATTGCTCTCTTCTGTTCAGTCAGATGCTCTACATGATTGAGACCAATGCAAGGCCTTTAGGGGATCAAATATGTGCTTACAATTTATCCTGCCTGCATACTGTTGTATCTCTTTCGCTCTTTTTCAATACCTGCGTTTCTCTGAACATTGCCTACACATTGCTTTTGCTGAAGTTGCAGGCAACCTTCATGGAGCCAGAGGCACTGTCTTGCTAACAGACGCCAAGGTTTGCGTGTTTGACATCAAGCTTCTGAAATTCTTTATTAATTTCATTGGAACTCTCTTGCTGTCTGCGAGCGTTCCGGATCAGATAAATGATTTTGGCACTGTATACCACGTCCCCAAATGATATCTGGTCTTTTTCTATTACGCAAACACCAACGTTGTGCTTGTTCAGCTAGTTGTCCAGACCCTCCAGTGCCTTTTCAGCTTGCTGACGGTTAGTAGTTTGTTTCCCTATGGATGGCGTTTGGGTTCGACGTGCATGTTGAATTTGACAGGATGAGTGGGTGCTCTGCGCAGCCATCTGTGATGCACGTGCCCTTCCTTAATCTGACATTTTCCCGGTCCCTCTTCCTGGTGATGACGTGGACAGTCACATGCCTGTGCCTGATGTTATTGTTGGGCAGGTGCAAGACTTTGATGGTGATCATTAAGTCATGCATTGCACACGTCTTCAGCAGCAGATGACAATTGCTGTTGCTCTTGTGGATTATATCCTCCCAGTGACTCTCTCCCATCTCGGATAGTTTGTGTCTTCTTTGCGGCTAAAGTCACCAATATACGTGATGTATTTATGAACAAAAGAAGTTATGCAATTGTTCAGAAATGGATTTGAACAATAAAATATCAACTACACCATGTCAATATCCAACACAACTGTGAAACTTCTTAAAACTGTCAGCTATGAATTTTCCATGAAAGTTTCAGGTTATCGTATGCCAAGACAAAATTATAATTGCACCAAAATTTTTGTCTTGAAGTTGTAAGAGGCAGGCGATTTTTTCCCCTATATGAATATGGAAACCTGGTCTATGAAGCAATAAATTTAATGTAATTAATCTGTCAAAAAACTCAGACAATAATAATTAGCATTGTGATAGAATCTTCACTCTCAGAAGCGTGGGGTGCCCTTTTAATCAACTGATGCTATTTTTTGAGACATTCCTTCAAATCATGAAAAAAATCTCAAAAACACGCTAATACAAATCTGATAAAAATTGCCCAAATAGAACATTGCAGCAGAATAGAGTTTAATGTGGAGCTGGTTCTATTCGGAAATGATGAGCATACAAAAACTGACGAAGTTTTTGAACACATTATCCTATGGGCTAAACATTACATATATAGAAGCAGAATAAATAAAATAAAACCTACTGTCAATCATTTCTTGAGAGAACTTAATAATATATACAGGGTTGAAAAATATATGCATTATTCAGAAATGAAATACATGGAATTTGATAGAATATGGTACCCTTATGAAAAACTAATTGTTAGGTCTATTGGAATGAGTTAGACGAGGAGGGAAAAAGAAAAAGAACGAGCAAAAAGTAGTCGGGGGTAATAAGTAGCTAATGAAACTTATGAAAATATGTGTGTACATGTGAAAACATTCTGACTAACCACTTTACCCTATTTGGACAGGCATACTGGACGTATTCATTCCTCGGGTGCCTCATGAATGAGAAAGAGTCAAGGTTGTACGTTTGTGACCTTTTTCTTTTCTTTTATTCTTCGTTGATTATTGAATGGACTATTTGATTTTTGT
>CM065735.1:56615527-56618517 GCA_033310375.1 Conus canariensis | reverse complement strand
CACACACCACACACCACACACACACACACACACACACACACACACACACACACACACACACACACACACACACAACACACACACACAAACACACACACACACACACACACACACACACACACACACACACACACACACACACACAAACAGACAGACAGAGATATATACACAGAAGGTACATTTACGAGGAGAGAGAGAGAGAGAGAGAGAGAGAGAGAGAGAGAGAGAGAGAGAGAGAGAGAGAGAGAGAGAGAGAGAGAGAGAGAGAGAGAGAGAGAGAGAGAGAGAGAGAGAAGAGAGAGAGAAGAGAAGCGAAGCGGAAGCGGAAGCGAAGTTTATTCAGTGTAGGCCATAGCCCATTCTGAAGGGGTACAATATCTTGATAATACACTTTTCAATTAAACAATGAATAGTTAGTTAATTATATAACATAACATGACAGCTGAGCATTGATCAATCCTAATCGCATTATCCAATACCACTTTAACTGAGTAATACAGTGCGTCTTTTAAATGCTTTGTACAAATATATGCAAACATTCTTCAATGTTATTTCATTTCGATTTGCCATGAGCAGTACGACATTAAACAGACATGGGTTTCTGAGATATTTAGGGGGGATAAAATCATTTCGCAAATCTTGGAAGGCAGGACAACACAACAAAAAATGCTGTTCATCTTCCGTGGCATTCTTACACAGTGGGCACATCCTAGCACCTTCATCAGCATTAGTATACCGATACTTATGTGTACATATATCAGCTATTCCAAATCTCATCTTTGTCATATAATTCTTTAAGTGTCTGTCAACATCAAGCAAAAGACATGCTTCACAATTTCTAGACGACTTAAATGTTCTATAAAAAGCATACCTGTCACTGTTTTGAATGTGTTCCTCCCATTTTTGCCATCTATTATCGATCAGCCTCTGACGAAGTTCTTTTAAAAAGACTTTGATATTTTCAACACCTTGATTAATCCAAACAAATCCGAACCCATTTGATACAAAAAATCGCGAATGTCAGATGCCCAACATTTCTTATTTCGTGATTCTAAACTAAGCAACATTTTGTACGCCTTATGTGGTAATCTTTCCTCATTCATACGCAAAATTTTCAACCAATATTTAATACATCGCAAACATGAGTTGATATACAAAGGATATCGGCCTGTATCCCCATATACAAGATCATTTGGCGTTCTAGGCTGCACCCCCAAGAATCTTTTTAAAGCAAATAGGTGAACTTTTTCTATTTCAATAACAGCTTTATCCATGCCCCATATCTCGGCTCCATACTGTGCGATTGGCTGAACTTGAGCATCAAAAAGTTTGAGTAATACAGGTAAAGAATTATTATTTAGCATATACAGTTTTCTCAGTATACACAGTAATGCACGTTTTGCTCTGCTCGCAAGATCCTGACAGGCAGGTGAAAAACCAAGACGTGTGGTAAAACAGATGCCGAGATATTTGTAACAATTCACAACATCCATTGCCTCACCATTCAAAGACCATCTCTCCCTTGCTGCTAAGTATCCCCCTTTTCTAAAAACCACAATACTACTCTTTTTCATATTTACCTTGAGTTGAAGCCGTGTGGCTATACTATGGAGATTATTTAATTGGGTTTGGAGTCCAACTGGAGTTTCTGATAGCAAAGCGATATCGTCAGCCAGTAGCAAGATAAATAATTCGAGGGTCTCGTGTGACAATGTCGCTCCATGTCGTCCCTTCGCAATGATTTCCGATGCTAATTCGTTTATAAATAAAGAAAACAATACAGGACTACAGGCATCTCCCTGTTTCACACCCTGTGTGCACAAAATACTGTCTGTGAATTCGTTGTCAAATCTTACTTTTGCTTTTACATTAGAATACATACTTCTTATACACTGAAACAGCTTCCCTTTAATACCATTCTTCTGAAGAACTGGCCACAGTAGCTTCCTTGAAATGGAGTCAAAGGCCTTCTCAAAATCAATGAAAGCTACATAGAATTTACGATTTAACGAAAATTGCTTTTGTATTATTGCTAGTAATGTAAACATATGATCCACTGTTGAATACCCTTTCTTGAAACCCGCCTGATATTCGCCGGTTATATCATACTGTTCTACCCATATTTGTAACCTGTAGTTTATAATAGAACTGTACAGTTTGCTGCCGATGTCACATAGTGACACACCTCTATAGTTGCCAGGATCGTTAACATTATCTTTTTTAAATAGTGGTACTATAATTGATACCATCCAGGCTTCGGGATATATTCCTCTATGAAAAAGAGCATTGAAAAATTTAACAAAGAAATCGACAATTATTTCGCCACCATTTTTAAACATTTCTCCAATTAAGCCATCTGGACCAGCAGATTTGCCGTTTTTCAATTTCTTTATGGCAAGTAAAACTTCTTCTTTTGAAATTGGGTTATCAAATAAATTGAGTTCATCTGTGGCTTCTAAATCAGGCGCGGTTTCCATTTCTATTGAACTGTCCACATCCTTATCAAGGAGGTTTTTGAAATGCTCATGCCACTCATTAATAGAAATGGATGCATGTACACGAGACCCTTTGGGTGACACCTTATGTACATTCTGCCAGAACGCACTGGGATCATTGACCGAATCAACAAGATTACTTAATAAACAAGTATTATATTCATTTTGCTTTTTCTGTAACAGGTGTTTATATTCTCTCCGTGATTTACAATACTTTGACCTGTCCTCAACATCTAAAGTTCCACGAAATACTCTAAGCAGCCTCCTGGCCGAAATCTTAGCTACATGACATTCTACATCAAACCATGCATCTTTACGTTTCCTCTTATCAGTTCTGATCCTTGTTTTCATACACTCAGCTTGTTTTTTCACACAGTTGTTAAACGCATTCAATGCCAAGTTGATATCCACATCAATAAGATCAATTGCTGCTTCGAGTAAAGATTTACTATCTTCACTGCTCATGAGAGCATGAAATATTCCAGCCCTCTGTTC
>CM065735.1:56600527-56610527 GCA_033310375.1 Conus canariensis | reverse complement strand
CTACATGGGGGAAAGGACCAGAAATGATTAAAGTTAAACAATAAATGAGTAAGTATGCTTCTGATGACTCATAACAGTAGACTACTAGAATTAGCAAGACATGTTCTGTGTCGTCAGTACTTGTATAATAGTTAAGAAGGTGTTTGATAATACCCCCACCCGCCACCCCCACCTCCTCTGTTCAGTCGAAATTACATCAAATTGTTTCATCAGCATAAACTGTAATAGTTGTGGCGAATGTGCTTAAAATATTGTTTAACACACTTTTGAACTGGTTAACTTTTGTTTGCTTGCTTGCTTTTTTATGCATTTCTTTTGAGTAGTGTCTAGCCGATTATGGGAGATTCTTCTTTGCTTATAAGGTAGTGCTTCTCCAAAGCTCATAAAAGAATACTACACCCGAATGTAGAATTGAGATCCAGAGAAGTACTGTCCCCAATTGCTGAATCAAGCAGCAGGAAGCAAGTGTGCACCACCCTTTAAGACCTGCTCTATATCTATATATGATGCAAGCATTCACAGGGCATTTCACGAAGAACTGAAGGGAAATGAGTGTTCCCTGAGGGATGCCATTGTGCAATGGCCACTGGCAGTGACACAACAGTATTCCCACGGAAGTGTGTCCATGGGTGCACCAGTCAGGGCTTCATAACTAAAGGGCCAACTGGGAAAAGAATCTGCCACCAAGCATAACACTAGACGCATCCTACTGCCCAAGTTGTTGCTGTTCTACAGAAAGATGAAACAAGTAGAACTGCACAGACAGTAAAGCTTTTGCCACATGGCCTTATGTGCCCTCTGAAGTGGATCTTGGGTTTCAGTCTTTCCCGCTGTCAATAGGACTTTCCCTGCGGTCAGTGAGTCTTTCCCCACTGTCACTGGCCCTTTTCCTAGTGTCGGCCAAGAGGCAGATAAGAAAAACAGACACTGGGAAGTGCCAGTGGGACCAGAGAAGTATTGTCCTCGACTGTCAAAACAGCCAGCGAGAACAGTCCTGCACCACGCTTTGAAGGGCATCCCATTATGATGTCAAGGGACATAACTGCTCCCTGGCAGTTTATGCTGCAAGCTCGCACAGGGCATTCCGTTAGGAGCTGAAGGGAGATAAGAGTTTCCTTGAAGATGCCACTGTGAGATGGCCACAGGACATGATATTGCACAACTTCCACAGAAGCGTCCATATAAACTTACCATAACTCCATAGCCTACCAGCAGAAAACGGCATCACCAAGCAAACTGCTGCGCGCATCCCGCAGCCTCACTTGTTTCTCCAGATTCCAGACACAGACAAACTTCCGCCTCATGAGTATACTGTCTGTTCCATTATTTCTGTTAATAATGAGTCTATCTTATTACAGAATGTGGTTGTTGCTGTCGTTGTTGTTGTCGCTCCTGCTGCTGCTGCTGCTGTTGTGGAGTAATGAATTTTCGAAATATTCAAAAGTAACAAGGAACTATTATCTTGACTTAAAAAAATAGGTATTACCAATACCTAGTCGATGAGTAAATGAAACTTTAATTTGTAAATATTCTCTATATCTTGCATTACCCACAATGCTAAAAAGCAATCAATCTCTATATGATTTTGTCGTTTGAAGAACGTGCCAGTTAGGATGGAGATACGTTTTAGTTACGATGACAAATTTTAAAGCTTTGTACAGAAATGAAATGTTAGTACACTCTGCGTTACCCTAGATGATTATCTTGGAAACCATGCATAGGTTCACGAGAGAAATAATGCATGAAAAAAAAAGAAAAGAAACACCATTTCCCAGTTTATCATATTGTGAGGCAATATCTGATCTTGAATTGTCAAATTCATAGCCCAAAGTCAAGAAATCACTACATCAAACAACATTAATGTGTGTGTGTGTGTGTGTGTGTGTGTGTGTGTGTGTGTGTGTGTGTGTGTGTGTGTGTGTGTGTGATACTAGCAACCGAATGCCGAAATCAGATAAGCAGAAGACACTGAACACTAAGGAATGATGAATATGGGGAAAAAGCGTTACCAACAAACTCGATAACTCTACTCTACCTTGAAATTAAAAAGTGTCGAGTTATGTCCCTTTCAATGATGTGTATAAGAATAGTTTATTTCATTTATGATTTTAGAAAGTCAGCTGTATGCATACACAAAACAAACATGTACTGTTCTTCACTATAGGCTATAGACTATCATACTGTTGTCAAATCTTTCTGTCTGCTTTCGGTTATTCTTGGGAACGAGCTGTAATTAAATGGCACAGGAAAAAAAAGATCGTCTTAGTTTGATTACAAATGGTGCAAAACATTTTTGTTATCTTTAAATCAGGTTTCTCAAAATCTTTGATTTTTTAGCTGATAGCAGACGACCATGCATTTTACTCTTGTTTAGAAAATGTATTCACTGTTTGTTTTGCTCTCAGCATACAGGTATTCAATAGATGTTAACAATTCTGCACCCATTTCGATATAAATCCTTCAATGTTAACAACAGTAAAATAAGCCAGTCATAATGCTATGGTATTTTCAAGCTGAGCATAACATGAAAAATCATCTCTGAGATGAAATTCTGAATGACAAGTTTCAAGCCATGAATAGAAACAACCATGCAACCATTCAGGACACGATGTCAACACAGGACGTTGTGCAGAATGTGTCACTTAACAAGGGATGCCTTCAGCTCAGGTTCAATGAGTCACAGCATCTACCCTGGGACAATCCTCATGACATTATCAGTCAGGAAGTAGAAGCATACACTCATGCAGTCAAAGATATTGCGCTGGCATTCTTCTACCTCATTGGTGGACCAGCCAACGTCATCAACATGACAGTGTTCTATAAACAAGGTCTTCAGGATCGTGTCAACCTCTGCCTGTTCATGCTGGCTGTGTATGATTATATCTATATAACTACCTCTTTGTGTCTGCATACCGAGAATATTGGTATGCACTTGAGTGGTCAAGCGGCGAAGAACCCACTGAATGTATTCATGGCCAACAACAATTTGGTTTTTCTTAAGTGTTCAGGGTATATTTCTTATGCTTTGTCAGCCATCATCGCCTGTGAAAGATGTTACTGTGTCCTTAGTCCCCTGAAGTACCAGATTCTGCTCAGCACCAGAACCATGGCTGGCATTATTATTGTTCTGTCTCTTAGCGTGTTCAGTTTGTTTTTCATTTTGTCATACCGATACTGGATCCAGTGTGTTTATGATCCTGTGTCTGGTGAAGTAATGATGCCTGTAACAGGCGGTGAGTTTTACATGAATCACAAACAATTTATCGACACTCTGCAGAGTAGCATATTCGGAGCTGGTTTGCCTGGAGGATTGATGATCGTGATGATAACAGCGACAATAATCACCACGGTGAAACTTCGTCATATTGTGACGTGGCGATCTGAAACATCTTCGTCACTGTCTGCCCGTGAAGTGGCGCTCACCAAAATGTTGGTTGGAAATTCCGTGTTCTTCATCATCTGCATTTCCCCCGTCTGTTTTTTCCTGTGCGCTTATCTGTCTTGCCAGAAATGACTCCGGGTGGACGATATCATAATTTTTTCTTCACCACAATTTGGTTGTTTGAAACATCCACTTTCGTCAACTCCTCATTCAATTTCTTTATATATTACAGTATGGGATCTCGATTTAGAGAAACGTTCTGGAGAATATTCAGTAAACGGGCCACAGTAAGGGGAAAACGTTATTTTGGGGGCAGAAAGTGATGAAAGGTCTTAATCAGCACGTTTGTCTCCTGATGAGTCAGATCCAGCGGGCAGAAGGCCTACGAGCAGACAATATGAATAGTTCTGTCTTCAAGATGGGTCATGGCAGTGTCCTTAGGCTGCTAGTGAAGGATGTAATATTTGTGAATTATTTCCTTCACTCTTTATCCTCACCCCCCCCCCCCCACCCCGCGCCCCATTTCTATTGGCAAGGAGACCAAGAGATCTTATTCTGAATCAAGCAAAGACAGATCACCTACTTTTTGTTGTTGTTACAGTATAGATACATATTTTTTCAGGCTAAAAGATGTCTTTGAAAGACAGATACCACCTGTATTCATCTTTTTTTGCTTTTGAATATTAATGCTAGTCCTGTTTAAAAGAACACGAGAACAACAGTCGAACTAAATGGTAGTGTCTACAAAATGGATGTCAGTTGATCCTGTATGCTGCAGGTGAATGGTTTTTACATTTATAGTATTTTCTTAGATTTTCGTTCTCGTTTTCTTTCTTTCAACACCCCCCCCCCCCCCCCACTCCCTTTCTTTGCTTTCTATGTCTTTGTCAAGCCACTGATGCTGTTACAGAGAGATTGTTGCATGCACTAGCTGTTCCCCGCTACAACATTGTTCAACATATTGTTTGGTCAATCAATGGGAGATTGCATCTTCTAGGAGATCCAATATCAGAGGCTGTTTTGTGCAATGTTTAGCTGCTGTCAGCATTTTCGTGATCAACAATGCTTGCATTACCAAACAATATGGTTAACCACACTGACTGTTGACACCTTTTGATCTCCCTTGCTTGATTAATTTTCAAGCATGGGCTAAAAGTCTTTCCCTACATTTGGTACAGTTTACATGATGATTTTAGTCTTTCACCGATTTGCTTGTTTGAGGCACTTTCCTTTTGTTTTACTTTCATACTCTTCACTGGCTTCTTTGATCTGCTGTCAGATTCTTTCTTTAAACCCTTGGTAGCGAGAATGCCACAGAACTGTAGAATGTAGTGTGTGTTCATCTGATGCCAAGGGAGCACAGACACACTCAACCGTACCTCCCTTATGAGTCCGATCCAGTGGAAAAAAGGCCTCAGAGCAGGCGAAATGAACCGTCCCCGTCTCCTCCTACCTTGTGTATACCAGCTGGGCTAAGTCTGAGACTGGTGCCTTGCCTTTTGATATGAGTCACGCTCAAACTCAAACATATTTCACATTCATATCTTTTCTTTACAACTGATAGAAAAGTAGTCATGGTACCCCTACCTGACAGCTGGTAGAGGGCCCCAACATTAGTCACTGTCGGCACTGGTCAGTTTCACTGGGAACACGGCGGCGATTTCCGTAGCTCGGCCTAGGCATCTTTTACTTGTTTATCTGTTCATGGTTGTGAAGCATGCCAATACTGATTCTATCACAGCCACACCATGCTTATAGAATAGCAAGACTTAAGCATGCTACACATGCAGATGTCAGTTATAAACAACGAAATGCTTCCTACCGGACCTTGTACTTTCCCCATTCAAAGCACAGAATATAATCCATTTGAAATTGATGTCACATATATCAACACACGCCAATACAAATTGTTGTCGCACTTTCATCTTCATAGTAAGCCTACCACTGACTGGGTCAAACAATTTTGTGACATCCATATCAGAGAGAGAGAGAGATGGGGGGGGGGGGGTTAGAGAGAGAGAGAGAGAGAGAGAGAGAGAGAGAGAGAGAGAGAGAGAGAGAGAGAGAGATCTTTTATTGACATTGGTTAATAGCCTTTTTGTTAAGGGGGTACAATGTCTTTTTTTTGCATAGAAGAAAAGAAAACAAAATACAAACTGCAAACTAGGTGTCCACACAAGTAAGTAAGCTTAAGAAATTATTTCCATTTCTATCACTCATTTCTGTTTGTTGTGTATGTTCTAGTATAAAATAATTCTCACATAACAACCATTCCCTTCACATACGCACACTGGTCCATCCTACCTTCCATCGACTAGCACACACGCATTTATATCCTTATCCTCCCTTCTCCCCATTCACACATATTCTCTATACAGATAAATTATCTGGCTTGATATGAAAAACCATTCACTCGAACCATCAAGCTTCAAGGTCGAATAAGTATTTTAAACAATAAAAATGAAATATAATTGATATGCCCTCGGTGTTTTGAATTTTTATTCAATCATGATATTCTTCCGAGTGTCTACAGCTTCTGTAACATATTTTGCCAGCATCTTTAGCAATTTTTCATCACTTGTTTGCAAAATATTGTTAAGGTTTCGACTCTTGACTGTGTTATGATCAAATAGTTTTGATTTTTTCTACTGTTCCCATAAGCAGGACAAGTGAACAAAAATATAACTCATCTTCTCTAGTTGCAACATCAGTACACAATGGACATGAATCATCAACAGACATCATTATATGGATAGCATCTTTTATTGGCATTTATTTCCAGTGTTCTGTTTTGAAATCTTGCAAGGATGCCTCTTTGCCACCGATTAGATACTAGAAGTAAATACTTTTGTGCCTCCAATTTACTTTTGAAGGATAGGAATCAGGAATATTTATCATGTTCTTCCAGTTGGCTGTGCCATTTTTGCTTATACGAGGAAATTCATCTATCTTTGAATCAGATATGAAAAACGGTTTCGTTTCCGATCCCTGGCTCAACCACACTAATTTCCCAACCCATTCTCCGTTGGCACTTTGTTAATCTTAGAGGCCCAGTTAACATTTCCTAGTTCACATTGTTGTAGCATCATGTCATAGGCTTGCCTACTCACTCTGGCTATTGGTAATTGTATTAATTAACAACAATATCTAACACACTTTACAATACATCTGATGTACAAAGGGTATATTCCTGTTTCACCGTAAGCTATTTTATTGGACGAATGAATCGGAATACTCAGAAAACGTTTGAGTGCATAAGTGTGCACTCTTTCTATGTTTAGATTATTTTCAGGTCCCCATATTTCAGCACCATATGTATGAATTGGTTCAATCTGGGCATCAAATAGCTTACACAATATGTGTGGATCAGTAGTATTTAATTTCCTTAATGTTCTCAAAATTTTCATCACTACTTTTTCTTGCCTTTTCACACCAACCTAAATTCCAACTTAATTTTGTTTTAAAAAAAACATACCTAAGTATTTGTACGAATTGGTTACTTTCACCTCTGAAATTACCAAACCACCAAACTTCATTCTTAGCTAAATATCCACCTTTACAAAACGCAATAATGTTGGGTTTATCAAGTTTACTGTCAACTGTAGTTTATCAACTTCCAGTTTCAAAACATTCAATTGGTTTTGTAATCCTATTGCTGTACTAGACAACAGAATTACATCATCGACAAACAACATCATAAAAAGTCTCCACAGCACCTGGAATAAGCTGAATACCATGTTTATAATTTCTTGAGAGTTCTAACGCAAGCTCATTGATAAGAAAAGAAAACAGTTGTAGGGTTAAAAGGCAGCCTGGCTTGACTCTATGTGAGCAATTGAAAACAAGATCAGAATAAACACATTTCTCACGTGCACATGCCAATACTGAGTCGTACATTTCACGTAATGCTATATATAATTTTCGTTGACTCCGCTTTTTTTTTTCCGAAGAACATTTCATACAAAATGTTGGTTTACAGAATCAAAAGCTTTCTGAAATCAACAAAAGGGACCTAAAATTTTGTAATTTTAAGCATGTATTTTTCTTCAGAGAGAACAACGTGAATATATGATCAGTCGTGCTGTGCCTAGATCTGAATCCTGCCTGCTCCTCCACGATTTTCTCTTCCCAGTCTGCCCAATGTTTTAATCTCACATTTAAAACGTGTGTGTAAACTTTGCTGACAACATTTGTCAGTGCTACACCTCAGTAGTTATCAGGAGTGTTTACATCTCCCTTTTTGTGGATAGGAACGATGATTGATTTAGCCCATTCAATTGGAAATGGCCCACTCCGAAACAAGTTATTGAATATCAATACCAGAACACCAATTACTAAATGATTAAAACTTTCAGCATTTCCCCTAAAATTTCATCTGGCCCTGCACTCTTCCCACCTTTCAAATGTTTTATGCCGTCAATCACTTCTTGTCTAGTAATCAGTTCGTTGAATAAAAGTTTGTTTCCGTCATTTCTGTTTCTAATTCTTGCATTTCTACTCTGTTGCCTTCACTGTGATACTAGAATGGTTAAAGTTATTAAAGAAATGATCATACGGTTGCTGAGATGTGATATATTGTTTTACCATTGTCTTTCTGACAGTGAACATGGCAAAAAGATACCATATGATCATGGTGATAACAGGACATACACAGACCAACTGGTAAGGGCTTGGGTCATCAGATAAATGAAGAGGTGGTCAATGACAGAAGGCAAAGGGTATGGTAATATATTAGTTGAAGAAAGAAGATGCCAAGAGAATTCAGAAGCAGTCCAACAAGGGCAACAGGGACAGTGAACCTGTAGGAAGAGGCTCTACAAAGAAGTCCCTTCTCGAATGACATACGTCATAGGGCATGTCTCAAGCTCAACTTCATCCTGACATCTGCATGTGGCCCACTGCCCTCCAATTCAAACCTGGTGAAATGGATTGTTAGGATGCTGTGAAATGACTTCCTATCACCCCATGGTTTTACATAACTTTGTGAGACCCTGCACTAGAACCATCCTGTCTCTCCTGCCTTGTGTGTAGAAAGCTGTGTGAAGTCTGAGACTGGTGCCTTACCTGTTGGAAGAAATTTAATGGCTGTTTTAACCCCATTCCCTTTGAGGCACTGCCCAAACACTGACCTCAACATGGGGTATGTGTGCAGTGTGGCAAATGGTAATGACATCGGGCCTTTCCAAAACAGTGTTGAAGTATTGCGCCCATTTATCGAGAATTGCTCTCTTCTGTTCAGTCAGAAAAATGGCTTCACTGAACAGTGGCGATGCTCTACATGATTGAGACCAATGCAAGGCCTTTAGGGGATCAAATATGTGCTTACAATTTATCCTGCCTGCATACTGTTGTATCTCTTTCGCTCTTTTTCAGTACCTGCATTTCTCTGAACATTGCCTACACATTGCTTTTGCTTAAGTTGCAGGCAAACTTCATGGAGCCAGAGGCACTGTCTTGCTAACAGACACCAAGGTTTGCGTGTTTGACATCATGCTTCTGAAATTCTTTATTAATTTCATTGGAACTCTTTGCTGTCTGCGAGCGTTCCGGATCAGATAAATGATTTTGGCACTGTATACCACGTACCCAAATGATATCTGGTCTTTTTCTATTACGCAAACACCAACGTTGTGCTTGTTCAGCTAGTTGTCCAGACCCTCCAGTGCCTTTTCAGCTTGCTGACGGTTAGTAGTTTGTTTCCCTATGGATGGCGTTTGGGTTCGACGTGCATGTTGAATTTGACAGGATGAGTGGGTGCTCTGCGCAGCATCTGTGATGCACGTGCCCTTCCTTAATCTGACATTTTCCCGGTCCCTCTTCCTGGTGATGACGTGGTCAGTCACATGCCTGTGCCTGATGTTATTGTTGGGCAGGTGCAAGACTTTGATGGTGATCATTAAGTCATGCATTGCACACGTCTTCAGCAGCAGATGACAATTGCTGTTGCTCTTGTGGATTATATCCTCCCAGTGACTCTCTCCCATCTCAGATAGTTTGTGTCTTCTTTGCGGCTAAAGTCACCAATATACGTGATGTATTTATGAACAAAAGAATTATGCAATTGTTCAGAAATGGATTAGAACAATAAAATATCAACTACATCATGTCAATATCCAACACAACTGTGAAACTTCTTAAGACTGTCAGCTATCGAATTTTCCATGAAAGTTTCAGGTTATCGTATGCCAAGACAAATTTATAATTGCACCAATTTTTTTGTCTTGAATTTGTAAGAGGCAGGCGATTTTTTTCCCTATATGAATATGGAAACCTGGTCTATGAAGCAATAAATTTCATGTAATTAATCTGTCAAAAACTCAGACAAAAAAATTAGCATTGTGATAGAATCTTCACTCTCAGAAGCATGGGGTGCCCTTTTAATCAACTGATTTATTTTTTGAGACATTCCTTCAAATCATGAAAAAAAATCTCAAAAACACGCTAATACAAATCTGATAAAAATTGCCCAAATTGTCTCTACATCTTTAATACCAAAGGAGAATTACAAACAACATGCTTCAATATGTAAAAAAAGAAAATGACATGTCAACCAAAAAATACTATTGTGTCCTCCTGTTTCCTAATTGCTATCCATAGACGTTTCCTAAAGCTAGTACC
>CM065735.1:56573027-56595527 GCA_033310375.1 Conus canariensis | reverse complement strand
ACACACACACACACACAAACAGACAGAGATATATACACAGACAGTACATTTACGAGGAGAGAGAGAGAGAGAGAGAGAGAGAAGAGAGAGAGAGAAGAGAGAGAGAGAGAGAGAGAGAGAGACTCTGTTTGTGACTCTCGTAATCGATAAACTGAACGCCAGCAGTTATGTATAAATTGATTATGATAGAGCCGCATGTTCACTGCTTCGCTCTGATCTTTGATAAAGCATAGAGCGTGTGATGCTTGCCTAAAATGGGCCTGGGATTTGAATTAATCAACGTTTGGCTTTTGTGATTGAAATATGGAAACTGTTCATATGCGGGAGATGAACATAATTGAAATACGCATATACATTATAGAAACGAGGTAATTCAATTGAATAAAAAGTGGATTTGATATCAGAACTTGATAGAAAGTAGGTGATGCAATACAGGCGATTCGAAACAAGCACTGCAACTGCAATGTTGAACAGTTTTTTGTTTGTTTGTTTGGTTTCGTTGTTGTTGTTGTTTGTTTTGTTTTCCAGATCAGTGCATTTCACAGTATTTGTCGAAGTAAATAACCAACAGTAGTGGCAGTGGAGTTACAATAAAGAATTCAGTCTTTGCGTTGGGATGTTATAATTATGTTTGGCTGCATCTTTGTTTTCATGTGTGACATAAACCATTGAATCAAAAAATCAAATTTCATATTGTCTGAGACAACAGTAATCAAACATGACAGGATAGCAGGACACGCAAACAGCACAGTGCTTTTGTTGTTGTTTTTGTTGTTGTTGTTGTTGTTGTTGTTGTTGTTGTTTTTTAATCCCTGATAAGAATGCAAAGTAAGGCGAAAGATAAGGAGAAAACTAAAATTAACACAGAAACAAGAAATTAAGCTGTCGGTCACACACACACACACACACACACACACACACACACACACACACACACACACACACACACACACACACGACACACATGCACACACGCACGCACACACGCACGCACGCACGCACGCACGCACACACATAATGGTGGTTTTGAATCTATAGTTTTGAATCGTAAGGCCTACCTTTCCTAAAACAACAAAAAATGTGTAATTAAGAGTGACAGTCTGTAGAATAAAATATGATACGAACTATTTTAGGCTTATCACGTGCTTGACTGACAACAGACTTGGCCTCAATCATGAAAGATTGTGCACTGAGAGATGTATTCATACAGCAACGCACAGGGTGTTCATCAAACATTACCATTTTTCTGAACTGTCATTATTTGTGGCCGATTTATTCCATGGATGCCCAGTTTAACTGTCCCAACTATATTTTACTGCTCAAAGATTCTGCACACGTCCACATATCTGGATATCCTATTAAGATCAGTATGTAGGTAGCAAAAGTCAGCAAATCACCAATTCACACACACACACATACATACGTACACACACACACACACACACACACACACACACACACACACACACACACACACACACACACACACACCACACAGCGCGCACACATGTTTAATGTCCATCGGTCCCCAAAACTCCTGGGGACTTGTCAGGGACAAGATACAAGATTCTGACACCCAGAAAATATGAATTTCACCCTCAGTCCTTCGAGTGCTTCACCCTGCCACTCTTCAGAGACTATCACCACCTCTCTGCTCAAGGAGGTGGCAGTAGCGATAATGGAACGGCATCATGGGCCCAAAGGAAGACGAGGGGGAGACAGAGCGAGCAAGGGAGGAGCGAGAGAGGAGAGAGAGAGAGAGAGGAGAGAGAGAGAGAGAGAGAGAGAGAGAGAGAGAGAGAGAGAGAGAGAGAGGAGAGAGAAGCAGCCGGGGGAGGGGGGGGGGGGGACTACGACTATTTAATTCATTTGCTTAGATGGATGGAGGTCACTAACATAAATCCCAGTGACTCTGTGATTTAAGAGAAAATGGAAAAGAAACTTGAGACGTTAATCTTTGCCCCCCCCCCCCCCCCCCCCCCCCCCCCCCCCCCCCCCCGCCTTCGTCCCTTTAGGACATCTATCAGTCGTCCCACCTGTTGATTTATGGGCAATGAAGTCATACATATATTTGTGTCCATGCACGCCATATCACAAATGAGGTGTGTGCCACATGTGAACACCTATTTGTAACGTCGCACGTGCCCTCCATTCAACTGGTTTGCCTTTTGAAAGAAACCTACATGGGGGAAAGGACCAGAAATGATTAAAGTTAAACAATAAATGAGTAAGTATGCTTCTGATGACTCATAACAGTAGACTACTAGAATTAGCAAGACATGTTCTGTGTCGTCAGTACTTGTATAATAGTTAAGAAGGTGTTTGATAATACCCCCACCCGCCACCCCCACCTCCTCTGTTCAGTCGAAATTACATCAAATTGTTTCATCAGCATAAACTGTAATAGTTGTGGCGAATGTGCTTAAAATATTGTTTAACACACTTTTGAACTGGTTAACTTTTGTTTGCTTGCTTGCTTTTTATGCATTTCTTTTGAGTAGTGTCTAGCCGATTATGGGAGATTCTTCTTTGCTTATAAGGTAGTGCTTCTCCAAAGCTCATAAAAGAATACTACACCCGAATGTAGAATTGAGATCCAGAGAAGTACTGTCCCCAATTGCTGAATCAAGCAGCAGGAAGCAAGTGTGCACCACCCTTTAAGACCTGCTCTATATCTATATATGATGCAAGCATTCACAGGGCATTTCACGAAGAACTGAAGGGAAATGAGTGTTCCCTGAGGGATGCCATTGTGCAATGGCCACTGGCAGTGACACAACAGTATTCCCACGGAAGTGTGTCCATGGGTGCACCAGTCAGGGCTTCATAACTAAGGGCCAACTGGGAAAAGAATCTGCCACCAAGCATAACACTAGACGCATCCTACTGCCCAAGTTGTTGCTGTTCTACAGAAGATGAAACCAGTAGAACTGCACAGACAGTAAAGCTTTTGCCACACGGCCTTATGTGCCCTCTGAAGTGGATCTTGGGTTTCAGTCTTTCCCGCTGTCAATAGGACTTTCCCTGCGGTCAGTGAGTCTTTCCCCACTGTCACTGGCCCTTTTCCTATGTCGGCCAAGAGGCAGATAAGAAAAACAGACACTGGGAAGTGCCAGTGGGACCAGAGAAGTATTGTCCTCGACTGTCAAAACAGCCAGCGAGAACAGTCCTGCACCACGCTTTGAAGGGCATCCCATTATGATGTCAAGGGACATAACTGCTCCCTGGCAGTTTATGCTGCAAGCTCGCACAGGGCATTCCGTTAGGAGCTGAAGGGAGATAAGAGTTTCCTTGAAGATGCCACTGTGAGATGGCCACAGGACATGATATTGCACAACTTCCACAGAAGCGTCCATATAACTTACCATAACTCCATAGCCTACCAGCAGAAAACGGCATCACCAAGCAAACTGCTGCGCGCATCCCGCAGCCTCACTTGTTTCTCCAGATTCCAGACACAGACAAACTTCCGCCTCATGAGTATACTGTCTGTTCCATTATTTCTGTTAATAATGAGTCTATCTTATTACAGAATGTGGTTGTTGCTGTCGTTGTTGTTGTCGCTCCTGCTGCTGCTGCTGCTGTTGTGGAGTAATGATTTTCGAAATATTCAAAAGTAACAAGGAACTATTATCTTGACTTAAAAAATAGGTATTACCAATACCTAGTCGATGAGTAAATGAAACTTTAATTTGTAAATATTCTCTAATCTTGCATTACCCGCAATGCTAAAAAGCAATCAATCTCTATATGATTTTGTCGTTTGAAGAACGTGCCAGTTAGGATGGAGATACGTTTTAGTTACGATGACAAATTTTAAAGCTTTGTACAGAAATGAAATGTTAGTACACTTGCGTTACCTAGATGATTATCTTGGAAACCATGCATAGGTTCACGAGAAAAATAATGCATGAAAAAAAAGAAAAGAAACACCATTTCCCAGTTTATCATATTGTGAGGCAATATCTGATCTTGAATTGTCAAATTCATAGCCCAAAGTCAAGAAATCACTACATCAAACAACATTAATGTGTGTGTGTGTGTGTGTGTGTGTGTGTGTGTGTGTGTGTGTGTGTGTGTGTGTGTGTGTGTGTGTGTGTGATACTAGCAACCGAATGCCAAAATCAGATAAGCAGAAAGACACTGAACACTAAGGAATGATGAATATGGGGAAAAGCGTTACCAACAAACTCGATAACTGTACTCTACTTTGAAATTAAAAAGTGTCGAGTTATGTCCCTTTCAATGATGTGTATAAGAATAGTTTGTTTCATTTATGATTTTAGAAAGTCAGCTGTATGCATACACAAAACAAACATGTACTGTTCTTCACTATAGGCTATAGACTATCATACTGTTGTCAAATCTTTCTCTCTGCTTTCGGTTATTCTTGGGAACGAGCTGTAATTAAATGGCACAGGAAAAAAAAAGATCGTCTTAGTTTGATTACAAATGGTGCAAAACATTTTTGTTATCTTTAAATCAGGTTTCTCAAAATCTTTGATTTTTTAGCTGATAGCAGACGACCATGCATTTTACTCTTGTTTAGAAAATGTATTCACTGTTTGTTTTGCTCTCAGCATACAGGTATTCAATAGATGTTAACAATTCTGCACCCATTTCGATATAAATCCTTCAATGTTAACAACAGTAAAATAAGCCAGTCATAATGCTATGGTATTTTCAAGCTGAGCATAACATGAAAAATCATCTCTGAGATGAAATTCTGAATGACAAGTTTCAAGCCATGAATAGAAACAACCATGCAACCATTCAGGACACGATGTCAACACAGGACGTTGTGCAGAATGTGTCACTTAACAAAGGATGCGTTCAGCTCAGGTTCAATGAGTCACAGCATCTACCCTGGGACAATCCTCATGACATTATCAGTCAGGAAGTAGAAGCATACACTCATGCAGTCAAAGATATTGCGCTGGCATTCTTCTACCTCATTGGTGGACCAGCCAACGTCATCAACATGGCTGTGTTCTATAAACAAGGTCTTCAGGATCGTGTCAACCTCTGCCTTGTTCATGCTGGCTGTGTTTGATTATATCTATATAACTACCTCTTTGTGTCTGCATACCGAGAATATTGGTATGCACTTGAGTGGTCAAGCAGTGAAGAACCCACTGAATGTATTCATGGCCAACAACAATTTGGTTTTTCTTAAGGGTTCAGGGTATATTTCTTATGCTCTGTCAGCCATCATCGCCTGTGAAAGATGTTACTGTGTCCTTAGACCCCTGAAGTACCAGACTCTGCTCAGCACCAGAACCATGGCTGGCATCATTATTGTTCTGTCTCTTAGTGTGTTCAGTTTGTTTTTCATTTTGTCATACCGATACTGGATCCAGTGTGTTTATGATCCTGTGTCTGGTGAAGTAATGATGCTTGTAACAGGCGGTGAGTTTTACATGAATCACAAACAATTAATCGACACTCTGCAGAGTAGCGTATTCGGAGCTGGTTTGCCTGGAGGATTGATGATCGTGATGATAACAGCGACAATAATCACCACGCTGAAACTTCGTCATATTGTGACGTGGCGATCTGAAACATCTTCGTCACTGTCTGCCCGTGAAGTGGCGCTCACCAAAATGTTGGTTGGAAATTCCGTGTTCTTCATCATCTGCATTTCCCCCGTCTGTTTTTTCTGTGTGCTTATCTGTTCTTGCCAGAAATGACTCCGGGCGGACGATATCATAATTTTTTCTTCACCACAATTTGGTTCTTTGAAACATCCACCTTCATCAACTCCTCATTCAATTTCTTTATATATTACAGTATAGGATCTCGATTTAGAGAAACGTTCTGGATAATATTCAGTAAACGGGCCACAGAAAGAGGAAAACGTTATTTTGGGGGAAGAAAGTGATGAAAGGTCGTAATAAGCACGTTTGTCTCCCTGATGAGTCAGATCCAGCGGGCGGAAGGCCTAGGAGCAGACAATATGAATAGTTCTGTCTTCAAGATGGGTCATGGCAGTGTCCTTAGGCTGCTAGTGGAGGATGTAATATTTGTGAATTATTTCCTTCACTCTTTATCCTCATCCCCCCCCCCCCCCCCCCCATTTCTATTGGCAAGGAGACCAAGAGATCTTATTCTGAATTGAGCAAAGACAGATCACCTACTTTTTGTTGTTGTTACAGTATAGATGGGAGCCGGAATAGCTCAGTTGGTAGAGCGCCGGACTCGTAATCTTGGTGATCCTGGGGTTGCGGGTTCGAACCTCCGCCGGGGCGTTTCGGTACAGGGGGATTTTTCCCTCGGAGTTAACATTGGTTCTGACTCCATTTCCCATACAGTCCTTCGAATGAGACTATAAACCGAGGTTCCGTGTGTGAACGCACGCATAACATCTTGCACACACGTAAAATCCCATCACGAACTTTCGGAAGAGTAGGCCAGTTTGGCCGTTGGTATGGATCACACGTTACACATAGCATGCACCCTGCGTGAGAAATTGAAAGAATGAAGGAAGTAAGGAAAATGAGTGATCGATATTGAACGATACTGACTGGATGACACGGGAAACAACTGAATGAAGCGCCAGCTGGCAGCTCTTCAGTCGGCACTACCCAGGTAGGCAGCCCGTTGCGTAAACGAGTGTTGATTGTAAAGCGCTTAGAGCTTGGTCTCTAGCCGAGAATAGGCGCTATATAAGTATTCATTATTATTATTATTATTATAGATACATATTTTTTCAGGCTAAAAGATGTCTTTGAAAGACAAATACCACCTGCATTCATCTTGTTTTGCTTCTGAATACTAATGCTAGTCCTGTTTAAAAGAACACGAGAACAACAGTCGAACTAAATGGTAGTGTCTACAAAATGGATGTCAGTTGTTCCTGTATGCTGCAGGTGAATGGTTTTTACATTTATAGTATTTTCTTAGATTTTCGTTCTCGTTTTCTTTCTTTCAACAACCCCCCCCCACCCATCCCTACTCCCTTTCTTTGCTTTCTTATGTCTTTGTCAAGCCATTGATGCTGTTACAGAGAGATTGTTGCATGCACTAGCTGTTCCCCACTACAACATTGTTCAACATATTGTTTGGTCAATCAATGGGAGATTGCATCTTCTAGGAGATCCAATATCAGAGGCTGTTCTGTGCTATGTTTAGCTGCTGTCAGCATTTTCGTGATCAACAATGCTTGCATTACCAAACAATATTGTTAACACACTAACTGTTGACACCTTTTGATCTCCCTTACTTGATTAATTTTCAAGCATAGGCTAAAAGACTTTCCCCTACATTTGGTACAGCTTACATGATGATTTTAGTCTTTCACCGATTTGTTTGTTTGAGGCACTTTCCTTTCGTTTTACTTTCATACTCTTCACTGGCTTTTTTGATCTGCTGTCCGATTCTTTCTTTAAACCCTTGGTAGCGAGAATGCCACAGAACTATAGAATGTAGTGTGTGTTCATCTGATGCCAAGGGAACACAGACACACTCAACCGTACCTCCCTTATGAGTCCGATCCAGTGGAAAAAAGGCCTCAGAGCAGGCGAAATGAACCGTCCCCGTCTCCTCCTGCCTTGCGTATACCAGCTGGGCGAAGTCTGAGACTGGTGCCTTGCCTTTTGATATGAGTCACGCTCAAACTCAAACATATTTCACATTCATGTCTTTTCTTTACAACTGATAGAAAAGTAGTCATGGTACCCCTACCTGACAGCTGGTAGAGGGCCCCAACATTAGTCACTGTCGGCACTGGTCAGTTTCACTGGGAACACTGCGGCGATTTCCGTAGCTCGGACTAGGCATCTTTTAATTGTTTATCTGTACGTGGTTGTGAAGCATGCCAATACTGATTCTATCACAGCCACACCATGCTTATAGAAAAGCAAGTCTTAAGCATGCTACACATGCAGATGTCAGTTATAAACAACGAAATGCTTCCTACCGGACCTTGTACTTTCCCCATTCAAAGCACAGAATATAATCCATTTGAAATTGATGTCACATATATCAACAGACGCCAATACAAATTGTTGTCGCACTTTCATCTTCATAGTAAGCCTACCACTGACTGGGTCACACAATTTTGTGACATCCATATCAGAGAGAGAGAGAGAGAGAGGAGAGAGAGAGAGAGAGAGAGAGAGAGAGAGAGAGAGAGAGAGAGTGACACACTGACACTGACATCTTTTATTGACATTGGTTAATAGCCTTTTTGTTAAGGGGGTACAATGTCTTTTTTTTGCATAGAAGAAAAGAAAACAAAATAAAAACTGCAAACTAGGTGGCTACACAAGTAAGTAAACTTAAGAAATTATTTCCATTTCTATCACTCATTTCTGTTTCTTGTGTATGTTCTAGTATAAAATAATTCTCACATAACAACCATTCCCTTCACATATGCACACTGGTTCATCCTACCTTCCATCGACTAGCCCACACGCATTTATATCCTTATCCTCCCTTCTCCCCATTCACACATATTCTCTATACAGATACATTATCTGGCTTGATATGAGAAACCATTCACTCGAACCATCAAGCTTCAAGGTCGAATAAGTATTTTAAACAATAAAAATGAAATATAATTGATATGCCCTCGGTGTTTTGAATTTTATTCATTCATAATATTCTTCCGAGTGTCTACAGCTTCTGTAACATATTTTGCCAGCATCTTTAGCAATTTTTCATGACTTGTTTGCAAAATATTGTTAAGGTTTCGACTCTTGACTGTGTTATGATCAAATAGTTTTGATTTTTTTTCTACTGTTCCCATAAGCAGGACAAGTGAAGAAAAATATAACTCATCTTCTCTAGTTGCAACATCAGTACACAATGGACATGAATCATCAACAGCATCATTATATGGATAGCATCTTTTATTGGCATCTATTTCCAGTGTTCTATTTTGAAATCTTGCAGGGATGCCTCTTTGCCACCGATTAGATACTAGAAGTAAATACTTTTGTGCCTCCAATTTACTTTTGAAGGATAGGATTCAGGAATATTTATCATGTTCTTCCAGTTGGCTGTGCCATTTTTGCTTATACGAGGAAATTCATCTATCTTTGAATTCAGACATGAAAAACGGTTTCGTTTCCGACTCCCTGGCTCAACCACACTATTCCAAACCCATTCTCTGTTGGCACTTTGTTAATCTTAGAGGCCCAGTTAACATTTCCTAGTTCACATTGTTGTAGCATCATGTCATAGGCTTGCCTACTCACTCTGGCTATTGGTAATTGTATTAATTAACAACAGTATCTAACACACTTTACAATACATCTGATGTACAAAGGGTATATTCCTGTTTCACCGTAAGCTATTTTATTGGACGAATGAATCGGAATACTCAGAAAACGTTTGATTGCATAAGTGTGCACTCTTTCTATGTTTAGATTATTTTCAGGTCCCCATACTTCAGCACCATATGTAAGAATTGGTTCAATCTGGGCATCAAATAGCTTACACAATGTGTGTGGATCAGTAGTATTTAATTTCCTTAATGTTCTCAAAATTTTTATCACTCCTTTTTCTTGCCTTTTCACACCAACCTAAATTCCAACTTAATTTTGTTTTAAAAAAGATACCTAAGTATTTGTACAAATTGTTTACTTTCACCTCTGAATTACCAAACCACCAAACTTCATTCTTTGCTAAATATCCACCTTTACAAAACGCAATAATGTTGGGTTTATCAAGTTTACTGTCAACTGTAGTTTATCAGCTTCCAGTTTCAAAACATTCAATTGGTTTTGTAATCCTATTGCTGTACTAGACAACAAAATTACATCATCGACAAACAACTTCATAAAAAATCTCCACAGCACCTGGAATAAGCTGAATACCATGTTTATAATTTCTTGAGAGTTCTAACGCAAGCTCATTGTTAAGAAAAGAAAACAATTGTAGGGTTAAAAGGCAGCCTGGCTTGACTCTATGTGAGAAATTGAAAAAAAGATCAGAATAAACACATTTCTCAAGCGCACATGCCAATACTGAGTCGTACATTCCACGTAATGCTATATATAATTTTCCGTTGACTCCGCTTTTTTTTCCGAAGAACATTTCATACAAAATTTTGGTTTACAGAATCAAAAGCTTTTCTGAAATCAACAAAAGGGACATAAAATTTTAAGCATGTGTTTTTCTTCAAGAGAGAACAACGTGAATATATGATCAGTTGTGCTGTGCCTGGATCTGAATCCTGCCTACTCCTCCACGATTTTCTCTTCCCAGTCTGCCCAATGTTTTAATCTCACATTTAAAACGTGTGTGTAAACATTGCTGACAACACTTGCCAGTGCTACACCTCAGTAGTTATCAGGAGTGTTTATATCTCCCTTTTCGTGGATAGGAACGATGATTGATTTAGCCCATTCAATTTGGAAATGGCCCACTCCGAAACAAGTTATTGAATATCAATACCAGAACACCAATTACTAAATGATTAAAACTTTCAGCATTTCCCCTAAAATTTCATCTGGCCCTGCACTCTTCCCACCTTTCAAATGTTTTATGCCGTCAATCACTTCTTGTCTAGTAATCAGTTCGTTGAATAAAAGTTTGTTTCCGTCATTTCTGTTTCTAATTCTTGCATTTCTACTCTGTTGCCTTTCACTGTGATACTAGAATGGTTAAAGTCATTAAAGAAATAACCATACCATTGCTGAGATGTGATATCATTGTTTACCATTGTCGTTCTGTTCACTTCTCTTACTGCTGACCAGAAACGCTTTGGGTCATTGGCTGACTCTTTTAATCTCTGTAATCAGGTCTTATCAAATTCTTTCTTCTTCTTTTTCCTCAGTTTAATGTATTGCACTCTTTCTTAGACGTACTCACCTTTACGCTCTGTCTTATATGGCTCGGTTTTAGCTCTCCTGTATCTCTGAAGTAGATTTTTGACCAGACGTTGTTTTTGTCGACATCCCAGGTCAAACCAGTCATCACACTTTTTCCTTATGTTATACACCTTTCTGACCATGAACACTGCGGCACCACACAAAGCATTCACAAAAGGTTCAATACATAAATCAATGTTATGACAATTTTGAGTAGTTCATTCAATAATGTTCCTAAAATCATTGGATTCTTATTCTTTTTGAAACAATTGCTCACTTTCGTCAATCCTTACACTCTTTTCTTCATTACTCTGCGGTGCTGACTTGTCTTCTTTGGTTTCGCTAAACCCATTCTTCCATTTCATTTGTACAGGCAAGTGCCATGAAAACAGTCTGTCCCCAACTTTCATACTGCAAGATTCATTCAGCTCAGAAGAGACCAAAAATAATCAGTTACACTACCACCATTTGGGGAAATGAAAGTGAATTCCCCTTCTTTGTCATCAACACAACAACCATTCAATATGAACAGATCAAACAAATAATACAAATGTAAGAATGATTTCCCCAAACCGTTAATCGATTGGTCTTTTGAACAATGACATTTATGAAATTTCAAATCATCGATATCATCATCATCATCTATCATCATCATCATCATCATCATCATCATCATCATCATCATAATTGTCCTCATCATCATTTTCATCGCTCCACACAGGGTGAAGTGCCTGATAGATAAGCATGTTTTCATGCCTTGGTTGTTTGCATCCCGTTCTTGCATTGAGGTCTCCACATATCATGAGACAAACATCGTCATCGCGTATTACCTGTGACAGAGCTTCTTCAAGAACAACAACTCTGTCTTTTATTCAGCATATGGTTATATGCTGGACCTACTTCTGGCACCACATAGCAACCCACATAAATAACATCCTTTCCAATGTTGAACAGTCTACTGTCCATCGTTAGTACAATAACATTACTGGAGTCGACCTTAATTTGTTTTACAAATGAATCCCAATTTTTTTTTTTTTTTTTTTTTTTTTTTTTTTTTTTTTTTGCTGTCCCAACTTCTGCGCCACCTCAGAGGCAGTGCACCCACGCCGCTCATTCCGACACCGCGTCCACAGCCACAGCCCGATCGGCCCCGCCACAGCCCCGGCACCGGCAATCCACAGGGAGCAGCCAATATCAAGTTGTCAAGAGGCGACCCACCGGAGGAGACACTGCACTGCTGCCGAGTCACTTCGGAGGTGTTCAGTGGCGCCTGTTCTGATCTAACATACGCAGGACACCACCTTCTAAGCCCCCTACTGACGACAATAATTGCTTAGTCTGGAGCCAGCGTGAGTGAGCTTTCCCTCCGGAGGGCGCCACCACGTCCGTCCAACGACAGCCCCCATGGACTCGCCGATACCGGTGACCACGATGGAACCAAACCAAGGCCACAGACGTGGGACAGGACATCGAAATTGAGGTCACCATGAGAGCAGAGCATGAAGGGCCACAGAATTTGAGACCTTTTTTATGCTGATCGATGAGAATGAGGATGATTAAGATGATGCTACGGATTTCCATTTCGGTCTGAGACTACATGACAGGGCTTGTACTCTACGCTTATTTTCATAATATATACCGGCGTCAACCAGGCAGGCCCGAGAGATACAGGCTCCTGCAGTGTGGTCAGGAAATTTGAGCAACACTCTCAGAAACGCATCCATTAAGTGGATGAAGCTCGACTGTGTGGTCCCAGTCTTCCCAACTGAGTCCGCAGCAAACTCAACTCTGGGTAGGAGCCGGTCGGGGCAGAAAAAACCCACATGATTCTGATGGGATTCGAACCCACGACCTCCCAGCCGGGAGTCCGCGACGCTAACCACTTCGCCGAGGCGGCTGGTAATCCAAATGTTTTTAACCATCACTAACCATCACTGTAATTTTTTTTCAGTTGGAGCGACAAATTTTGTAAACTCTAGAAATTTTTTTTTTTTTTTTAATCAAAACTTGCACCGATAAAGGTTTCTGTCAGACAGACAAGATCAAAGGAATTGATATAATTCATAAAAGAACAGTCATGCAATTTATTTAATGCATTTTCAACACTGTAATTAAAAAATGTCAGTTCCAAAGCTTAATGGTTCGCCTCATGCTATTTAGTCGTTGAACGCAAGGTTCTAGCGCAAGCACTGGCGCTGGTACTGGGGCTGCCTCTATGGCTACCGCCACTGTGACACAAGACGCTGAGCCACTAAGATACCCGTGCATTCCCCTCTGTTGTGTTGTCACCCACCGTGTGTTGCCACTGGTGCCGCTGTGTGAGGAGTTATTTTCAGCAGCAGGTGAAAAAGCTGCGCCACTGGTTGGCTGCTGTTCCTGCGCTCGGTCGCCTCGCTGACTGACGTCATTTACGTAAAACACGGAATCTTGTCTGTCATTGGCTGATGGTCTGCCACCAGTGTTTACATTCTGCACGTGCGAATTGTTTACTTCAGGCACTGCAGATCTGGCTGTCACCTCAGCATAACTACGAGGACCGGATCGTTTTGAACCAATAATAAATTTCCCTCGCATGAAATATGCTGACTTCCCCTCGTTTTTTGCTCTGGCCACAGTCTCCGTCTGTCTCCTCGTCAAATCATTCGCTACTCTGACACCAACCTTCTCCAGTTCAGAACGAAGCTGAAAATATCTGATGATAAATATTTTGTTCCTCCAGTGAGTAAATTTCACGATCATTGTTTGTGTTTGTCTTTCACGTGGCCGTCCTACTCTGTGTGCACTGGCAATGCGTTCCTGTGGTGTCCATGTCCTGGTCCTGTCTACAGAGTTCAATGCGTCACACACGATGCTGCCACACGTGTCGTAGTACTCTCTGGGGTTTTGTTGTGGTAGGCCATACATTCTTAAATTGTCTCTTCTAGAGAATCCCTCCAATCTGTCGATTTCTTCTGTTATCTTTTTTACTTCTCCCTTCGAATCACTGACAGTTGTTTTCAAGGTCATTCTCTCCTCCCCCTGCCCTGTCGTCTCTGTAAACAACTCATCCATGTCTCTTGTTAGTGATGATACAGTGTCTAACAGTCGTTGATTGTCAGTCTCAAGTCTGTCACACCGTCTGTTTATTTCTTCACATTTTTCACTGACGCCGTTTAACGGCAATTTTATATCCACTAGATCGTTTTTAATTGACACATTCTGTTCATGTTGTCGTTCACGTTGCTGAGTGATTTCATCGGAAATAGCGCAGACAATTTTGCTGAGTGCATCAGCAGGGAGAGAACTGGCATGGCACCCATTCCTGTTGTCGTGTGGGAATGGTGTTGTTTGTCAGTGGTGTCAGTAGGACTGGGGTTCTGTTCAATGTCACCACTTAGCAACAGTCTCCTGGCTGAGAACACCACATTGATCACACACGCTGCAGCAAGTGCTGGAACCTGTAGGCCGGTGACTGTTGTGTTGGTGTGTACTCCGCCACTGACACTGTCATGACCTTGTTCACCGACACATGGCATGGTCATCCCATCACTGTTTCCTCCCCCCTTCAACAGCACAATTCGCATTTCCAGCATGACCTCAATGTTCGTTTTCAGACTGCCACCAGCAACACTTCAAACAAGCACAGGAGATACACAGCTACACAGTCCGGAAGTGACACGACAGGCGATTCATTGCCACCCACCTGCTTTTCATGCACTGCATTTCTTGCTGAGTTCACGACACCATAAACAATGGCCAATTCTGGCCTTCCACAAGGTTAGATGGGTCATTTAACGTGACTCCCTTATCCATTCACCTTCACATACCTGTTCCATCACTAAATCCCGATTTAACTTTCTACTGGCTATCAATATTTGACTAAAATGTTGCAGCTGGCTGTAGGTGATGTTTACAGTTCTGCCATCTTGCGCATGCACACACTCACTCTTATGTATACAGAGAGACAGAGACAGACAGACAGACAGACAGACAGACGGACAGACGGACGGACAGACAGAGACAGGGAGACAGAGTAAAACGAATCACTTGGCAGAAGTATGATGCACAGAATGTTGGATAACACACATAAATATCGGTCTCAGCACCACAGTTCCCTTGCAATGATTTGGTACTATCACTACACTCGCCACCGACTGGCCAAAATAGGTAACTGCACAGCACCCACTCTTAAAAAAAAAGAAAAAAAAAACTATGATGCATGCACACAAATGCAGACGTCAGTAGTTATATCAAATGTCACAATAAAGGAGCACTCTCACACGAATCATGCACAGGGTAAATCATATCCACTGACCATAAATGTGTAACATAAATAAATAATAACAATCATGAATACTGATATAGCGCCTATTCTCGGCTAGAGACCAAGCTCTAAGCGCTTTACAATCAACACTCGTTTACACAACGGGCTGCCTACCTGGGTAGTGCTGACTGAAGAGCTGCCAGCTGGCGCTTCATTCAGTCATGTCCCATGTCATCCAGTCAGTATCGTTCAATATCGATCACTCATTTTCCTTACTTCCTTCATTCTTTCCATTTCTCACGCAGGGTGCATGCTATGTGTAACGTGTCATCCATACCAACGGCCAAACTGGCCTTCTCTTCCGAAAGTTGGTGATGGGATTTTACGTGTGTGCAAGATGTTATGCATGCATTCACACACGGAACCTCGGTTTATAGTCTCATTCGAAGGACTGTATGGGAAATGGAGTCAGAACCAATGTTAACTCCGAGGGAAAAATCCCCCTGTACCGAAACGCCCCGGCGGAGGTTCGAACCCGCAACCCCAGGATCACCAAGATTATGAGTCCGGCGCTCTACCAACTGAGATATTCCGGCTCCCAAAGAGTATGAAACATCAGAGAAAACATCAGCACAAGAATCACACACTTATCACAGTCTGCAAATGCCAGAGCGATGTTGCCATGCTACGCATCTTCACTCCACAGTGATGAAGGTCACAGCATGTGGTCATCAGCAGTGCATGTAGGCTGTAAACTAAGGAGGGCGATATTCATATAGGCCGGACGGCTGTGACATTCGAAGAAGCTCGGATTCACTTGGTTTTTAATACGAGTTTGTAGCTGATAAACTGTGTTGGTTTTGGGGAAACGTTTCTTTTTTTCTTTTTTCTTATTTTTCTGTTCTTTTTTCCCGATTGATGGAGAATTTGTACCTTCATGCCTGTCCTATGTTCTCAGTATTCCATCATTATAAAATAAACTTTGTTCAAAGCAATATGTATTATACAAATTCTGTAACAAAGGGTAAGACGAATTTCCTTTTCTTTCTTTCCTGTCCCCAGCCAGTGCTAATCCTCAATCCGTTTAGTAAGATGAAGTTAACAGTCTGCCACAATGACTCTGCTGGTCCCCACAGCTTTTCTCCTGGACCTCAACTGGACTGGACCACATCTCAGAGCTTCAAAGGAGGGGCAGAACTGTAATTATTCTGGGGGGTGGGGGAGGGGGAGGGGGGGGGGGTGGGAGCCTGTGACGTGAAAGATGGCAGTGGAGCTGGCAATGGAGCTGGCAGTGTCCTGTTTGCAGCCTCAAGATGGCAACTTGAGCTGCTCTGATGAGTTGGTGGATGCTGTCCTCTTCAGTCCCAATGTCAGGCATTGGCGCCATGCCCTTCTGAGGTTGTTTTTTTTTCAGGATGGTTTTTGCTTCACTGTGGGAATCGGAAGCACTGACTAAATGGACGAATTGTTTTGTAGCCGATACGTATGTGCAACTTCGCAGATATGGTGTTATTTGCCGTGTATCAAGACACAACTATCAACATACCCATTGTAAACATAGTCAATACATGTAAAGCTGTGTAACGTTTCGTTTTGGTCTTTTTTATTGTTATCAAATACATTAATCTTAATGTGAGTGTACAGTCTGAATGAAACCCCTAAAAACTTTCCATGTTTCCAAATCAGATTCATTGGTGTGATCATCGTACATAATATCAGTGCAAACACACATGGGATATGTGCGCACAAAGATCAGTAAATAATTTTCGAAAACACACACAAGTACACAACTACTCATACAGTATATAATGTTGTTGCACATACAGGACAAACAAAATAATACTAGTGTGTATCTACATATCGAATTTTACAAATCATAAAATGAAATGGTTGAATTAATAGCTCACTTTGTGTCATTTACTGTTTTTTTAATTAACAAAATAACAGCAATTCATTTATTTGTTACATTAATTCGATAGTGATGAAGGAAGTGTTCATGGACTCATTACATCTATCGACCACACAATTCAGGAGAGTTGCAACAAACTCGAGGCGTGCGCACATGCATGTGCACACACACACACACACACACACACACACACACACACACACACACACACACACACACACATTTTATCTTTTTATTTTTTGTTATTTTCTTTATTGATTAATCTGTACATGCGTGACTGGAAACTCAGTGCACGCCATCATGAGCGATATGGCACATCTTTTGGCTGTCCAACCACAGGCTCATGATGGTGAATCGACGAAAAACATTAAACCCACTCTTGATCGTTTTCAAAAGCATTTTTGGTGTGGAGAAAAAGAACTGCTTATCTGGCGTAATGCGCTGCTGTACCGTTACTCCGCTATTTCTAACACGCCCATCAAGATGGAGTCGTTCGACTATGACGAAAACGAACACATTCTTTCTTCGTCATCAGTATGGATATCTGAGGCCCAACCACTTCTGGCAAAAACTGTCATACGTATCTATTCCGGCGATCCTGCATCTAAACGTATCACTCTGACTTTACACTTCAAATCCAGCACAGCTTCTGGTACTCTTCTTTGCCAGGGAAAGGACTGTATCCAGTGGGACACAGATGAATGTGAAGTCATCTGACATGTCATTCAAACCTACCAAAGAAACGATGACCATATTACTCTGACAAAATCACTGCTGAACACACCAGTGACCTTTCTGGGCTCGGTGTCCTATGATGTTCAACTACAAACACCAGCGATGCCAGTTTCAGCTATGGAAAAGTCAGCGTATGTTAAAAACTCTTCTATCCATGCATACTCAGTATCTCCACTGCACGTAACCCATGAAACAATTTTGCCCACAGGTTTTGTTCTCCTCCCTCCTACCCCACAATTCAGCGGTAAAGAATCTTCTGTTGCACACACTGACATGTCCTCTGAGTCAGATGTAGGACATCCTGCCATATCAGAAACAAAGCCATCTGAAATAGATACTGACCAGTCAGCCTTTGTGGAGCAACGCTACTCACCAGATCAACCTGACGCAAAGAACGAGTCCCATGTCCCCTCAACTCCTCCCATGTCCCACGTCCCGTCAGTTCCTCCTCCCACACACCAAGTTCCCACTACTCCTCTGCATATCATGAAGATGGGCCGTTCACAAATGAAAAAACTCTGCAAACGTACCCTATGTTTTACTCCCAGACAGAAAAAGACACCTACCAAAGCATTATCTCTGGCCTTCTATACTGGGAGATTCCAGCAACTGCAAGAGGCTGTTTCAGATCTCCAGCTCTCTCTTTCTGGCCTTCAGACATCAGTGTCTGAACAGATGGAGGACGTCAAGGTGTGTGCAAAGAATGAAATGCGGACACACATAGCCTCTAACTTCGACGTTCTCCACTCACTTGTTCATTCTCTCGAAGCAAGAATTTGTGACCTGGATAAACAAGTCAGCACATTAAGTAAAGAGAACCATTCGTTAAAAACTCAGCGACGTGAAAAAGTTGACACCAGCCAGATCATGCGACGCCAGTACACAATGTGAAGGTGACGACACAGATTCAAAAAGTTCGCCCATTGATGTGATCTCCACCAGTACACAGTGTGTAGGTGGCAAGACAGCTCTGGAAAATACTTCTTTAGATGTAGTCTCCACCACTCCCTACAGCAAGTCACCGAGGCTCCACGAACATGTACCCAGCAAAGAGCCAATCGACCATCATCAACAGGGAGATTCTCAGCAACCAACTGTGAATGACCATGGAACAAGGCACAACTCCCCAGCTCCTGACTGTAAGCCTCTGTCTACCTGCGGACACGAAGACAGCCGGTGTCCTCAAGAAGACAGTGTTGTGTACTCAGTCCAGACCTCCAATCGATTCAGCCCTCTCACTAATCAAGCTGATGCTTTAACCAATTCTGCCAACATCAGACCTCGAACAACAATCAATTCAGGTAGAGGTACCGACCGTCCTTCTACAAATCTAAAGGAAGTGTCCCGAAAGAACACTGCACGCAATATTTTGTCCACTCGTTCTGTATCTGACGGAGCTTCAGTTCTCCTGATAGGAGATTCCGTCACGAGAGACATCGACCTCCGAAGAATAGCGCCCCGTCAAGAAATTGTGTCCAAAATCCATGTACCAGGTTTGTGTGTTTCTGACCTGACAGAGTGGCTGCAGCACCAACGTGGTTCTCCCAGTCTCAGAACAGTGGCCATACATGTGGGAGTAAATGACTGTAGATCCACAGGAGAAATCACTAAAGAGACATGGTGTGACTTAATACATTTAACTTCTCAGGTATTCCCCAACGCTAGAATCATCCTCAGCTCAATAATACCTGCACGAGGCAAACACCACTTAAATACTGTGATAGAACCATCCAATCTGAACATGCAAAAAGCCTGTGAAATCCTGAACTCGGGCTTCATTGATATCTACCCCACCTTCACAACTAGTACAGGTAAACCCAAACTGGCTCTGTACACCAGTCTTATTTATCCCAGTGAAGCAGGCGCTGCTAGACTTGCACTGAATCTCAGGAAAACCTTTTTCCACTCTCAAGCCTTTGAGTCTAAATCAAAACCAAAAGAACATGTCGCCCCGAGATTTCGTGGTAATATATACGCAAACAACTTTAAAAACAGCAATCGGTATCCACAGAAGTCTAAGGAATACAGACTCAGAATTTAGTCAGCATAGCAATATCCCACCCTGTGACTGTCCTCCTGTGGAATCAATGAATCATTATCCCCCTCTTTTTCACAGAGAAAACCGCTTACCAAAACAAATGTCAAGTACCTCTGCTAGAACGTTCCAGGGCCCAACCTCCCCACCCTTCCCTTCCACACATAACGAAGTTCCAACAAGTCAGTCCAGTGAATCCCAATCATATTATCCCCACTACTCTGGAACAAATACAGTTCCCTCAGTTCAAGGTGGAAGGATCCATGAACCGATCTTTAGACCCGACATTCCCGTGAACATGACACAAACAGTCCCTGCTATTCCATACGACCATTTTTTGAGATTGATGGCATACTACATGAATTCTCGCCATATTTATCAGCGCCCATTTCCGTGTTGAGAACACAATGTGTGTGAGTATGCGCGCGCGCGTGTGTGTGTGTGTGTGTGTGTTTTGCGTGCGTGCTCGTGTATATGTGCACGTGCGTGTGTGTATGAATATTGCAGTTGCTGGACTTGAATGGAGCCCATCATTCTTTTGCAGACTCCTCTTTCGATTTGTTGCTGGATTTGTACTGACTTTTTTTTTTTTTTTTTTATTGCGTAGCGTGTCAAAAGTGACGTGTGCGTGCATATACTTTTTCTTCTAATTACAAGTGTTCTTTTGTATTTTAGGGCATTCTAAATTACTGTTGTTGCGTTGGTTGAACAAAGGCCCGTTTTCTAAAGGTTCTTTTTTTTTTTTTTTTTTTCAATATATACAAGATTTTTTTTTCTCGTTTAAGGGAGCAGAAAAAACATTTTTGGGCGGACAACCTATCCATATCTGACAAGGGTTTCACGCTTTCTGTTGTGTCCATGGTTTGATCATAATTTTATATTGTTACCGCTATAGTTTTCTTTTCTTTTTTTTTGTGAATATCTTTTTCACCGGCAGTTTCTGGACTTAGAACTACATGATCTGATGTATTAACTGCCTCTAATTTGCGATCGTAAGAACTGCGTGTAATGCGCCTTGTTTTGTTAGTATACGCAGTGCACTTAAATAGTCATCATGTCATCTACTTTAGATACATGGCCTTCAAAAGAGGGACTTCGCATCGGTTATTTAAATATAAACAGTGCCAGAAATAAGACAGATGAAATCGCTGCAATACTTCACAACAATGGTAATAGCTTTCATGTGTTTTGTATAGCAGAGTCTTGGCTAACCGATATGATTCCAGATTCTGATATATGCATGCCAAATTATGATGCAATCCGATTAGACCCAAGAGCACCTAGAACAACAGGTTTACTTCTTTACCTTGCTAAATCATTAACCTTCAAAAGAAAAGAGTATCTTGAAAAATATAACGTAGAATCCGTCTGGATAGAATTAAATCTTAAACACTGTAAGCCAGTAATGGTAGGATTCCTATACAGAAACCCAGCAGAAACCACTGATTGGTTCGATAGGTTTAATTTAATGATTGATGCCGCAATACTGGAATCAAAGGAAATTATTCTTTTTGGAGACTTTAACATAGACTTAACTGTGCCTGGGACTAAATGGAGTCATACTTATGCAATGTATGGGTTGGAACAAATACTCGATCGTCCTACTCGAATCACTGAACAAACGGAAACTCTTATTGATCACATTTACGTCAACACTAAAGATAGCATAGTGGAAATGTGTTCTGTACAGACAGGCTGTAGTGACCATTGTTCAGTTTGTCTAACATGGTCAAAGAAAGGTGTCAAAATTCCAAAGTCTGGACATAAGGAAATTTTTTATAGACGCTTCACGCATTTTGATAAAAATGCCTTCCTTAATGATTTGCTTCACTCTGAATTAGATTACATTTATCAGATTAGGAACCCTGACGATGCTGTGAACTTTTGGATAAGTACATTCAATTCAGTATATGATAAACACGCGCCGTTTGTAAGAAAAAGAGTGAAACATGTCATTAAACCCCCATGGTTAACAAAGAAGATAGACAATGAGATATACAAAAGAGAGCATATCCTCAAGTCAAAGGATAAAGTGTCGTTCAGAAAACAAAGGAATAAAGTAAATTCCATGAAGAGAAAAGCAAAGAAACAATATTTTCAAAATTTAGTTTCGTCTTCTGAAAATTCAAACTTAATTTGGAAAGCTATCAATCTCTTGACTAACAATAATTCAAGAATGCAAAATCCAATGAAAGAAATATCACCAGAAGACTTCAACTTTCATTTTGCAAATATAACTAAGGATGTTATTGTAAATGATAAAACAAAGTACTATGATCTATGTATGTTAGAAAAATACTGTCGATGTAAAAACATGTCTTCGTGTTTTGACATACCACCATTGTCATTACATGAAGTATTTGATTATTTAACACACTTAAAACAGTCAGGGACAAGGGACTTAGATAGAATTGATGGCAAGATACTAAAAATCGCTTCATTGACCATTGCTGAGACACTCACTTACGTTTATAATTTGTGTATTGATAAAAGTCACTTTCCCTTAAGATTTAAACAAGCAAAAGTTATACCTTTATATAAAAAAGTAATTCATTTTAAATAACTGTTCATTTTCGTCAATCCATACAATCTTTTCTTCATTACTCTGAGGTGCTGACTTGTATTTTTTGGTTTCGCTAAACCCATTCTTCCATTTCGTTTGTACAGGCAAGTGCCATGAAAACAGTCTGTCCCCAACTTTCATATTGCAAAATTCCTTCAGCTCAGAAGAGACACCAAAACATCAGTTACACTACACCCG
>CM065735.1:56543027-56560527 GCA_033310375.1 Conus canariensis | reverse complement strand
TTACAGTATGGGATCTCGATTTAGAGAAACGTTCTGGACAATATTCAGTAAGCGGTCCACACAATAAGGTAGATAGAATTTGAGAAAACGAACTGATGAAAGGTCTTGATAAGTACGTTTTCCTCCCTGATGAGTCCGATCCAGCAAACACAAGGCCTAGGAGCAGGCAATATGACTAGTTCTATCTTCAAGATGGACTATGATGGGCTCCTTTGGCTGCTAGTAAAGGATTTTATATTCATAACATATTTCCCTGATTTGTTTTCTTCTGTCTTTATCCACCCTCCAACCCCCTTCATCATTTTAATTCCCATTAATATATTGATTGAATTGTGTGTGTGTGTGTGTGTGTGTGTGTGTGTGTGTGTGTGTGTGAGAGAGAGAGAGAGAGAGAGAGAGAGAGAGAGAGAGAGAGAGAGAGAGAGAGAGAGAGAATAAATCCACCTTGGTAAGTTTCAAACATATACCAACACTTACAATTTTTCCAGAGGAACTTAGTCGACAGCATTTAAATTTCATTCTAAAAAGGCACTTGGGTACACTGTGGATTCAAATACCACTTGCCAGATCTCAGACTACCCATGTGCTACTTCTTAAAGTCAATATAGTCACGTTTCAATAAACGGCCCTTTCAAAAAGTGTATCAACACTCACGCTGATGTTGAATGCTATGTGAATGAAACTGGTTTTGCTGATCAGCAGGCATGGCGGACACTGCGGTGTGATTGTCCAGTCAGAGCGGTGACTGTCGCAAGAATCCAAGATTCCTCACACGGCAGTCGGGCCTAGATGACAATCGGTCTGTTTAGTTGTCTGCTGCCCCGGCCTTGAACCCCGGCGCTGACCTTCACCGCTTTGATAAGCGCTGGCATCGTGCGTACACCACGCACGGGTTTATCAGCTGCAGACTGAGTACTGATTCTTTGTGGTGAAGTTTTCTCTTGTGATTAATGCATTATTATCCTTCCACACTCCATAACTGGATATAATTAACTCTGTGAGTGATTTGTGTGTTATGATTCTTCTTTGTGCCGTTTGATATAACTTCGGTTCATACTGCGTTCATAAGTTTTGTGTGTGTGTGTGTGTGTGTGTGTGTGTGTTTCCGTGGGTGTTGTTCATCAGTTGCCGGCAGAGAGTGACTTGCCAGGCGGCCCGGGTCTGTGTGGCGCAGTGCTGAGACTTGTACACTCCACCAAGCGCTTATTTTCCTTCTCTCTCTCTCTCTCTCTCTCTCTCTCCTCTCTCTCTCTCTCTCTCGCACGCGCGCGCGCGCGCGCGTGCGTGCGTGCGTGCGTGCGTGTGTGTGTGTGTGTGTGTGTGTGTGTGTGTGTGTGTGTTGTTGTTGTTGTTGTTGTCTCTCTCTCTACAAAACTTGATAGACTTATGCATGGGAGTAGTATCTATGTATTTATCTATCTATCCATCTCTCTCCTCTCTCTCTCTCTCTCTCTCTCTCTCTCTCTCTCTCTCTCTCTCTCTGCATACATAAAAGTAAGAGTGGTCAAGTCAGTACCCAAGCGTGTTTTAATGATAGAGCAAGCTGTAATATATAGTTCTCCCTCCCTCCCTCCCTCCCTCTCTCTCCTCTCTCTCTCTCTCTCTCTCTCTCTCGTTGTGTGTGTGTGTGTGTGTGTGGTGTGTGTGTGTGTGGCGTGCGTGCGTGCGTGCGTGCGTGCGTGCGTGCGCGCGCGCGCACGCGCGCGTGTGTGTGACCGACCCTACATTGACAAGTCTTGTTGCTTACGTGTAGGCCTACTTCATTCCGATCGTTTGTACGTGTATGCGTGTTTGTAGCGCCAACAATGGCGGAGGCGTTTGATCACAACTTCAGTGAAGTCAAAAGACGTGTAGATTTGTTGTGCCGTGTATGCGGCGATCGTGTGCTCAGACAGAGAAAAGATAAAGGATTAAACGCTATACTTTGTGCCAACTTCTCCAATGATTTGTTGCAGTATTTCAGTCTAGATATTTCTGGTGATGAAGAAGGCAAACAGTCCAAGTGTATCTGCATAAAATGCTACCATAAACTGAAGAAAACAAGACACATGTCAGCACATTCTCAATGTTATACTACAAAAGAAAATGCTGCTCGTGACATAGAGAGAATGTCCGAAATCTGGACAACGTTCGATCCAGATCTTTCTTTGAGCCAGTGTACATCGTGTCGATTCTTTCAGTCAGTCTGCCTTCTTGGTCATCCGAAAACAAAGAAAAGCCGACTCGTCAAACGATCTGCTCAAGAATGTTTACATCAGTCCGATCTGTACTTGGACACAGATGAAAATGTGTCATCATTTTCTCCATCTGTATCGACCACCGTGAAAAATCCTAGAACATTCTCTATACAAACCTCACCAGTCATAGCTAGCACCTCCAGCTCGGCACTTGAATGTGTTGACATGTCTGATGTATGCTTGGCTACTGATGAAAATGTGTCGACGTCAGTTTGTCAGTCACCATCGACCCCCAAGCCAAGAACATTCTGCACACAAACATCTCCTATCATAGCGAACACATCCAAATCTGCACATGCAAATTTTGATCAGTCTGATATTTGTTTCGACACTGATGAAAGTGTGTCGACGTCATTTTGTCAGTCAACATCAACGCCAGTTAGAAAGCCTAGAACATTGTACACACAAACCTCTCCAACCACTGTCAAAACCCCTGTCACTGACGCCGCAATATCCCCCTTCCCCCAACTGAAACGCAAGGCAGTATATTTAGACTCAGACGATGAGGATATCGATAAACCTCTCACTGCAGAAGAAGAAAAGTTGCTGACGCGGCTTGTGAAAAGAAAACTGCGACAATCCGAAGACAAAGTGACAGTCAGGTGCAAAACCAGAGGTCAACCTATAGTGTTGAAAAAGGTCACACAGCCCCGTAAATCTTCTGCTCTGGCACCGTCTCCACTGCGGAAAAAGCGGTCCCAAAATGATGCAGAAAATCAGACTGAACATATCATATCGGGAAGTAGTAAAGAAGACGTTATCAAACAACAGGGCTCTGAGATCAGGAGATCAGCTCAGTCTCACAGACAGAAGATTCTGGAGGCAGCTGGGTGTGGCCCAGTGAGAGTGACCAGTGAACAAGGCTCTGCACTGCGAACTGCCCTGGGGATGAGCTGGACAGCACATAGGATGCAGAAGAGATTTTTCAGAAATGTTGGGGTGACATTTGAAAGTGAACAGAAAGAAAGAGAGGCACAGAAGGAAGCAATGTTTGGAGAAATAGAAATAGAAAAGACACATCTTGTGTATGTAGATGAAGAAGGGAGACAAAAAGAGGTAGAGACCGCAGTAGGAAAAATCAAAGACATCCCCCAGACTGTTAGCAACTTGCTAGATGAGTATGACAAACATAACAAACTGACGTGGCACAATAACACAATTCTATAACGGCCCATATTGTTTTTTTTTCCTTTTTTTTATGAAATATCTCATAAAGTACTTGGCCGATCTTTCTGAAAATTTGTAGGTATGTTCATTATTGGTCACGGATGATGCCCAATGTGTTATTTTACCGTTGTATCCGACACGAAAGGCTATAATGGCCCTTAACGGTTTTTTTTTAATATCTCACAAAAGTACTTGACCGATCTATCTGAAAATTTGTAAGTATGTTCATTGTGGGTCACGGATCATGCCCAATGTGTTATTTTACCGTTATAACCGTAACTAGCAGGTATATAACGGCCCATAACGGTTTTTCTTTTTTTTAGATATGTCGGAAAGTACTTGGTCAACCTATATGAAAATTTGTAGGTGTGTTCATTATGGGTCACGGATGATATCTGATGTGTTATTTCACCGTTAGAGCCGTTAGTAACGTTATAGCTGTTACTAACGGCTATAACAGCCCACAACAGTTTTCTTCTTTATGGAAAATCTCAGAAAGTACTTGGCCGATCTTTCTGAAAATTTGTAAGTATGTTCATTATGGGTCACAGATGATGGCCGATGTTTACCAGAATAGCCGTTACTGACGGCCACTATGGCCAAAACGGCTTTTCCTCTTTATGGAATATCTCGCGTGTATTTAAGATAAACAGGGAGTACGTTTATATGCTTTGCATCTTGTTTACTACAGAACTGTAAAGTTTACTGCTTGTATCACATAATGATATCCCTCTATAATTACCGGTATCTTTTACATAACCTTTTTCAAATAAAGGTAAGACAACAGTTTGTCCATTTATCTGTGAATATTCCCTTATAAGACAAAGTGTTAAACAGTTTAACAAAGAAGTCAATAACTCGATCACCGGCATTTTTCAGCAACTCGCCAATAATTTCATCCTTGCCAGCGGATTCACCGTTCTTCAACTTTCGTATAGCCAATAACATTTCTTCTCTAGATATTGGGCGGTTCATGGAACCACCATCCTCATATTCATCAAAAATATCGACAATCTTGTGGTTAGGTACTAAAGTTAATTCGTTTTCTAAATTTGTTTCCAAGAACTGTTTAAAGTGTTTATACCAGTCATCAGTTGTTATATTGTTACGTGGCTGCTTTCGTTTTGAAGAAATTGTATGGATATTTTCCCCAAACTCCGTTTGATCATTCATTGAATCAACTAATGACCCTAGCAATGGCTTATTGTGCAGGTTCTCCTTAAATTTTAGCAAATTCTTATACTTGCTCGTGCCTATGCAGTAAGCATCACGACCAGAACTATCCTTCATTTGCCGCAATGTGTTTAGCAATCCTTTTGCATTCGATGTACTTCGTTTGCATTATTTGTCATACCAGTCATTTTGTTCATAATTTTTGTTCAAACAAAATTTTGTTTTCCATGCAGGAAGAGTAAGTTTAAATACATGTAAGAAATATGTTCAAGGCTTCATTGCAGTCATGATCAATCATATGAATAACATTACCAAGAGATGGCAATGCTTCATCCGAATGCATTACATTGACGTAAGTAAGGATTCCACACAGACTTTTTAGTAACCTCACATTCCTTTCCAGTGGTCAAAGACACAAGGTTTAGATTCGACAATTCAAAATGAGGCTCGACGGGTAAATGATCAGATTCAAATCGTTCAGATACAAATAAACAGCAAGATGATAGAAAAAGTATAAATAATTCTCGAGAATCAGAAAAGTCATTTATTATTATTATTATTATTATTATTATTATTATTATTATTAATTGTATGAATACTTATATAGCGCCTATCCTCGGCTAGAGACCAAGCTCTAAGCGCTTTAAAATCCACTCTCTTTACACAAGGGGCCGCCTATCTGGGTAGTGCCTACTGAAGAACTGCCAGCTGGTGCTTCATTCAGTCGTTTCCCATGCCATCCGGTCAATATCGTTCAATGTCGTTCACTCAATTTCCTTCCTTCATTCTTTCCATTTCTCACGCAGGGTGCATGCTACGTGCAACGTGCCATCCATACCAACGGCCAAACTGGCCTTCTCTTCTGAAAGTTGGCGATGGGATTTTACCTGTGTATAAGATGTTATGTGTGCGTTCATGCACGGAACCTCGGTTTATAGTCTCATTCGGAGGACTATTTACACTACACCCTGACTCTGATATATAAGTGTAATGTCCGTCGATGTCACCATTACATATTCCATTTAATATACACAATCCAAGCGACGTACACATATCCAGCAATCATTGTCCATAGTTATTGATTATACTGGCGGAATATTTTCTTTTCGACAAATTGGAGTAAATGGTTAAATCAACACCGTAATTATCATGCTCATTAAAAAAAATATCTTGAGAGACATTTGCAATTCTATTGTTCAGGTCTCCTGATAGAATCACGTGTATATTTTTCAAGCCAAGCATACAATGAGTAAGGCATTCTTCACAAGAACATTGTCTGTATCAAAATAAGCATAACATGGTGAACCCTCAGGAGGCAGGTATGCACAAACATATAACACATCCTCTGCTAAATCAAACAAAACCCCATCAATCAAAAAGTTAAGAGCATTTGAGCAATCTACCTGGAGTTCTGACATAGGGAACGAAATCATTCTTAATCAGACACACTAACACCTCCCCCCCCCCCCCCCCGAACGTCTGCGTTGTCTAGTAGACTTAACCCGTTCGCTGCTTGAAGCTGCTTGAAAATGTTACAAACAAAGGCTTTCCCAGTGCCAGGGAAATCTAATGATTTGGGGGTAATAATTAACAAAAAATTCTAGCTCAGAAACTACAAAAGATATAACAATGAAATATATATGATTTTTGAAGGAAATTGAATGAAGATTTTGAATCTGGGCTTCTTTTGTTTTAATTTTGATAATAAAAAAGTATTTAGACAATTAGATTTGGATAGATTTTTTTGCATGATCAAAAGCATATGTATTTACCACTACATCTTCACATCCAAACAAGAACACAAAGCAAAAAAGTTGAAAATAAAGTTTGTATTGTCACACTACACCTGTAAATGAAAGTAAAACAGTTTAGAAGTCTATCAAGACGCTCACACTCTATGCAGATAGGTCAGTCCACGACCACGCCCCCCTCTCCCCACCACACCCCCTTGCTGGACTTCAACCCTCTCTTTCACTGCTCCTCTTCCCCTACCTTTCCCTCTGCCCTGTGCCGTGCCGCGAGCAGGCCGCGCTCCCCTCTCACGCTGACTACCACATCACTGACCACTGGCACGCAGTGCAGAGTACACACTAGGCAAGCTCGTTCGACGCTGGCAAACCAGTCAGCTGAACACACATTGAGGTCACACAGCCCGACACAATAACTGACGAATACGGTTGGCAATTCCATCACTATCATCATCTCACCTTCATGCTCGAGTGAGTCGTTGAATAAAAGATTATTGTCTTTGTCAAAAATCATTAGCAGAGCCTGCTCAGCTGTGTAAATACGTTGATTTGGTCGCTGCGCTTGTCGAAGGTTGCGCCGCCATCTTTGCAAGCGAGACGAAGTGCTGGCTGGTCATCCAGTCAGTGATGAGAATAAATGGGCTTTCCCCTCACGTGTGGTCATTTACATATCATTTTAATACTACAGACATATAAGGCTTACTACGCACACTCTATTTAAGTCCGTTGATAGAAATAGTAACGAATGAAAATTCAAGAAAAATGCATGACGTCAGTGGACGGCCCATAGGCACTGGGAAAGCATTTTTAATGCGGCGTCAGCTGACGGCTTAAAGGCACTCTACGGGTTAATAGCAGGTTTGTTAAACACAGTTTAACTTGTAAACGCAATAGATTCAAGATTTTCCATAAGTGTCTACAAGACAGATAAAGTTAAATCTGAACAAAAACGAAAGAACATTTGTATAGTGAATCTTAGAAAGAATTCCATTAATTTATAATTTGAATGTGTGCTATTTATTTTATCTCCGTTATCATGCAAGATATGTTTACATTTGTTACAATTCTTGTTACGTCTTTCGTGATACGACACTGACTGCTCTCTCTCTTTGGTATAAACAGGAATAAAAACACTGTCATCGCTGCTACACTTTCTTTTGGGACCACCCCTTATTGTTGTCCGCTGTGACACCACGTGCTTTCTCTGAAATATGTCTCTACTGCACATTAAAATCACCCCTAGTTCTCTGGTCAGCTGTGTCATTGTCATAAAATGAAAAAAAAAACATGCCATATTTTCACTTTCATAACAATAGCTTTCACTATAATCACAGAAACAAAATCTGAAAGCTGGTAATTCAATACATTTTCATCACTATTTACAAAACAATCAAACCCCGGCGCCACCACTGAACCCATGTTTGTACTGTCAGAGGCAGAATGTTGACTCACTGTGGCAGCGTCATTGTCACAATCGTACACTTCCTTCTCTACGCAGGATTTTTGCACACACCTCACTGAAGATACCAGTGTCACTGTAAGGCGGCCTCCCCCCTATACTATTTCCTTGAGGTTTTGTCCATCACTGTCTTCAAGACCATACTTCGTCCCCTCGATAAATAGATGATCAAAGATCATGGCCACACGTTTTCCCCTCACTCTTTAGTTTCTTTAAATGAGGGGTTAGTTTCCTCCTTACCTCTCTGACTCTAAGTGAAAAGTCCTCCCCTATAAACATTGGCGTCCCCGTATCTTGCCTTCAAGATCTTATATTTTTCCTTGAAGAACATACAGCAAGCGATGACTGGTGAGTTGTTCTTTGAATTCAGGCGGTGGACTCGGTCGAAATAGATGTCTCCAGTAATATCCAGCTTGTCCACAAGCAAGTCATGGACACAAATTTGCACAATCATGCTGGGTTTCATTTTCTCTCCGGGAAAGCCCATGGAAAATGACGTTGTGTCGTTTAGAACGGCATTCCAGATCATCAACATTTCGCTCCAAGAAATCCATGTTCTTCTGTAGACTGTCGTTGCTGGTGCGTCACTTCCTGCTTCAAAGAACCCAACACTCCATGAAGCACAGCGAATCCATCACTCAAGTCCTTCAAGTCGCCGCTCATCCCATCAAATTTCGTATTTAGCGACTGGAGCATGGACATCAGATCGAGATTCGAAGGATGTTGGGTGGTTGGTGTACTTCCTGAAGAACTAGTTGGCTCACGTCCTGAGGGCTTGTCCACACTCTACATGCGATCTCCACTTGTTAGGTTGGTCTATCGTAGAGCGGTCTTCTGTGGCCTTGGGTTCAGCTCCACATCACCGCATTGTAATTAAAAAAAATGCCCTAAAGCTAAAGCGTCAGGAGGCGTTGTCCTGACGAACTCTGAAGCCCTTTCACACGCCAGCTCGTTGCTGACCACACAGACAGCCTTTCAACACACCCAGGGGACGGAGACAGGGGCTGGGCTCGTGTTGCACTGCACACCCCAATTGGCAGTACTCACACGATGTCTACTGCCCACTCGGTCAGCCTCTCTATAACCCCACGGGGCAGAGAGGGCGGCTGGGCACAGGCTGCACCTCACACCCAGATGGCAGTCAGTTCCAGGTCGGGCATGGGAGCTTCACCGACAACAGGGGAACTGATAGCTATCTTGATTATCTAGCCTGCATATTACACATTTATCATTCTTGTTTGTCACTACATTTCACTGGAATTTGGGGAAGAATACCTATAATGAAATGTACTAAGTTACAATACAGTGGATGCATTACAATAGAACATTTTCCATGACTAACACCATGATTCTTCACATTGAAGGAAATGATTTCCACAAGGAACACCTTTCAAAGTACCAAGGATAAAATTATTGCATATAAAGGGACGATTCTCTTTTGTCCCATTTTATCAAGTAAATGTTTTCACCTTTTCACATCATCACTAGACGTGTCCAGTTACATATCAAGGAACGATTTCCGTTCGAACCTTTTCTCATCAAGAAAAGAATGTTCATCATCATCATTAGACGTGTCTAATTAGATATCAAGGAACGATTTCCGTTTGTCCCTTTCTTTCCACAACAGGTTTCAGAATACATATTCCAATACTTTATGCACAATAATGTTCATTGCTCACTTCCAGAGCTCACCAACACTCACATCATTATAATACTGTAGGGGAAAAGATAAACAACCCTTTTTTTCAACAATACAGTGCTTTAACTAGATTACTTTTTATTCCCCCTTTCACATATCAGTAGACATATTCTTTCTTCTTTCTACTCACTCCATTCTTCTCATCCACCTCTCCACTGACACATTTACTAACTACAGCTTCTTACTATCACCCTATGTCTCGTCAAGTCACAAGATATATCATGGGAACAATTAGATATTTTAGACCTTTACTAAGAGCTGTAAAAATCACATTCATCTCTAGGAAAAAAGGACGTCTTAGTACAAACCCTAACTTCCATTTAACGATTGGAACATACCTGACTGCCAGCGAGGACAAACCTTCAGTCTCCCTTCGACTCTCTGAAAGTGTTGCTCGGCCGGTTGCTCTTCGGAGACTGAAGGGAAATCCTTGCTCACCCGACCAACACAAAACGCAGGTGAATAGCGGTCAGGTAAACAGGTCAACTGGTTTTTCAAGTTTACCTGTTCTGGTCCAGCGTGTCCCCAAAATTTGGGACCAGACGAAATATGGTTCGTTACATGTGTTTGTTGTGCGAGAAGATTATGTATCTCTGAAGTAGATTTTTGACCAGACGTTGTTTTTGTTCACATTCCATCTCAAACCAGTCATCACACTTTTTCCTTATGTTATAAACCTTTTCTCACCATGCACGCTGCGACACCACACAAACCATTCACAAAAGAGTTCAGTACATAAATCAATGTTATGACAATTTTGAGTAATTCTTTCAATAATGTTCCTAAAATCATTTGATTCTAATTCATGTTTAAATAACTGTTCATTTTCGTCAATCCATACACTCTTTTCTTCATTACTCTGAGGTGCTGACTTGTCTTTTTTGGTTTCGCTAAACCCATTCCTCCATTTCATTTGTACAGGCAAGTGCCATAAAAACAGTCTGTCCCCAACTTGCAAGATTCCTTCAGCTCAGAAGAGACAAAAAAAAATCAATTACACTACACCCATTTGGGGAAATAAAAGTGAATTCCCCTCTTTGTCATCAACACAACAACCATTCAATATGAACGGATCAAACTAATAATACAAATTTAAGAATTTTTTTCCCCAAACTGTTAATTGATTGGTCTTTTAAACAACGACATTTATGAAATTCCAAATCATTGACATCATCATCACCATTATCATCATCATCATCATTTTCATCACTCCACTCCGGGTTAAGCACCTGATGAATAAGCATGTTTTCATGCATTGGTTGTTTGCATCCCGTTCTTGCATTGAGGTCTCCACATATCATGAGGCAAACATCGTCATCACGTATTACCTCTGACAGAGCTTCTTCAAGAACAACAACTCTGCCTTTTACCTGCATATGATTATATCATGGACCTCCTTCAGGAACCAAATAGCAACTCACATAAATGACATATTTTCCAATGTTGATCAGTCTACTATCCATCTTTAGTACAATACCATTGCTGTAGTCGACCTTAATTTGTTTTGCAAATGATTCCAAATGTTTTTAATCATCACTAACACTCCTCGAGAGTTTCTCCCGTGTATTTTAATTTTAATTTTTAGCTGGAGCAACAAAATTTTGTAAACTCTGGAGAAATGTTTGTATAATCAAAACGTGCACCGACAAAGGTTTCTGTCAGAGAGACAACATCACATAAAAGAACACTCATGCAATTTATTTAATAAATTTTCAACATTGTAATTAAAAAAAGTCAGTTCCAAAGCTTGATGGTTCGCCTCATGCTATTTAGTCGTTGAACATAAGGTTCTAGCACTGGCACTGGCGCTGGTACTGGGGCTGCCTCTAGGGCTACCGCTGCTGTGAGGGAAGACCTGACACGAGACGCTGAGCACCTAAGATACCCATGCATTCCCCTCTGTTGTGTTGAGACCACACTACGCATGATTTGAAGCTGATGGATACATGAATTAACAACAATGAAGAGACAATTGGAGAAGAGGGTCTCGTGGCTACGACTCAGCGGATGTCTGACCTACGCATTAGCCCAACGCGCTGGTCAGACCTTGAGTGCCTACCTACTATTTTTTTTTCTTTTTAGTGGATGTACACGTTTGTGTATGGTGTGTGGGCATGGGCCCATGTGTGTGTGTGTGTGTGTGTGTGTGTGTGTGTGTGTGTGTGTGTGCGTGCGTGTGTGTGTGCACGTGTATGTGTGTGTGTGTGTGTGTGTGTGTGTGTGTGTGCAGAAGTGCGTGTGTGTTTGTGTGTGTGTGTGTGTGTGTGTGTGCGTGTGTGTGTGTGTGTGTGTGTGTGTGTGTGTATGTGTGTGTGATTTGTGGGTTTGTGTGAGCACACGTATCTGTATATAGGCTATATGTGTACATATCTGTGTGTATGTGTGTGTCTTTGTATGTGGGTGTGTGCGCATGTGCGTGTGTGTGTGTGCATTTGTGCGCTTATGTGTATGTGTGTGAGTGTGCAAGTGTGAGTGTGGGTAAGAGCGAGCGAATGTACGCACACACGTTCGTATGTGCGTATGTGTGTGTGTGTGTGTGTGTGTGTGTGTGTGAGTGCGCGCATGCGCGTGCATGTGTATTTGCGTGTGTGTGTGTGTGTGTGTGTGTGTGTGTGTGTGTGTGTGTGTGTGTTGTGACTGCGTGCGTGAATGTTCAGAAGATGACCGAGGAACAAGAACAAGACCATCAATTACAGCATACAAGTGCGTGCACATTCTCTCTCTCTCTCTCCTCTCTCTCTCTCTCTCTCTCTCTCTCTCTCTCTCTCTCCACACACACACACACTGTCCAGCCAGAAAATATACTAGAATGGGCAGACCCTCTGGCGGACTGATAATGCTGATCAAGAAGGAACTATCTGGGTATGTTCAGTTGATTAATACTAATATAGAAAATGTATTATGTGTGAAGCTACAAAAAAAACCTGTTACAATGTGATAGAGACGTACTATTTCTTGGTGTGTATGTACATCCGGTTGACAGTCGTTTTTATGCTGACAAGGATTATGATTGTACCATAGAAATGATAGAACAATACATTTGTACACAAATTGATCAAGGGAATGAATATTTATATATTATAGGAGGAGACTTAAATGCTCGTATTGGGGAATGGGGATTAAATATTGAGGATGAAAATGATATATTCGACAGAGAACAGAATGTGTATGCACGTAAGTCAAAGGATAACATCATCAATGGATTCGGAAAAAGGCTTATTGAACTTTGCGCAAGTTTTAATTTAACTCCCCTGAATGGCTTAAATATGAAAAACTTTGACAGTGCATTCACATTCTTCTCGGAAAGGGGAAATAGTGCTATAGATTTCTATGTATGTTCCATAGAATTAATCGAAAATGTTGACAGCTGTTTAGTGGATGAAAGAATTGAGTCTCACCATATGCCAGTTAGAATGGAGCTTCTGAGCACAGTGCAGGATATCCAGAAAGATCAACAAAAGAGAACATTTACAAAGAAAATAAAATGGGACCCAGCCAAAGCACAAGTCTACATAAATTTCATGGAATCTGAAAGAGCACAAGCAATATTAGAACAAATTAAGGAGGAAATTGATCAAGATGTAGATACAAGTATAGTTAAATTTAACCAATTACTAACGAATGCTGGAGAATGTATGAGCAAAACAACTAGTTCAGGAGGGGACTATAAACCTACAAATGGGTGGTATGATAAAGTGTGCAAGATGGAAAAGAAAGAAACAAGACAAGCACTGTGTAGACTTAATTTAATAGATAAAAATAAAAATCCTATTAAATATGAAGAAAGAAAGGAAATATATAATAACAAACGGACTTCTTATCAAAAAATGATTAGAGGAAAGAAAAAACAATACAGGGAACAGATATATGATACACTTATGCAAAATCAGAAGGATAGCCAGAAATTCTGGAGCACAATAAAAAACATTAGAAGAAAGAAAAATAAATTACCAGTTATTACATCTGAACAATGGAAAGAACATTTTGAAAGCATATTGAACCCCCAAATAACAGGAAGGCAAAGAGCTATTGTAAGAGAACAGCAATTGAATATTGAAGAGATTCTAGTACAAGAGCTAGATGAAGATATAACAGAACAGGAAGTAGGTTTAGCAATAAACAAACTGAAATCAGGTAAATCCCCAGGAATAGATGAAATCCCCCCAGAATTTCTAAAAACAATATGTAGTAAAATAATACCATATCTAACTAAGTTATTCAATAAACTGTTCCAAGAAAGTTACTTCCCCTTAGAATGGTCACGTGCAGTAATTGTACCACTCCACAAGAAAGGTAATAAGCAAAACCCAGGAAATTATAGAGGGATTTCACTGTTATGCACTATAAGTAAAATTTTTACAGCAATAATCAACAAAAGACTTTACAACTGGGCAGAAGATGAGAACAAAATTAGTAAGGAACAAGCAGGATTTAGAAGGGGATATTCGACAATAGACCACATTTACACATTAACAATTATGATAACAAATTGCCTCTATGGCAGACGTAGAAGTAAATTTTATGTAGCATTCATAGATTATCAGAAAGCATTTGATACTGTAAATAGAGACAAATTATGGGAGATACTACAGAAACATAAAGTATCTACAAAAATGCTCAACATGTTAAAAGGTATATACAAAACAGTTCAAGCTTGTGTTAGATATGGAACTGAATTAACAGAATTTTTTGAATGCCCAGCAGGAGTGAAACAAGGTTGTTTGTTGTCCCCCTTGATTTTTTCTCTATTAATAACAGAAGTGGCGGACAATGTCACAAGAAAAGGGAGACATGGTTACCAATTTCTACCAGGTGCAGAAGAGATTTACACATTGTTATTTGCAGATGACATAGCCCTGATATCATTAACACCAGCCGGCTTACAAAACCAATTAAAGAACCTACAACAAGCCTCGGATTCTATAGGTTTAACAGTAAATCTACAAAAAACAAAAATAATGGTTTTTAGGAAAGGGGGCTATTTGGGTAAAAAGGAGAAATGGTACTACAAAGACCAAGAACTAGAAGTAGTAAACAGTTATAAGTACCTAGGTTTCACCTTGACAACTAAACTCTCAGTAGACATATCACTTTCTGAATATGCAGGTAGACCGAAAGGCAAAATTATGGAAATAATGAAAACTATGTATAGTTTAGGACATATAGATATGGCTATTTACTTTAAACTGTTTGATACTCAAGTTAAACCCTTACTCTTATACGCAGCAGAAGCATGGGGCCTAACTAGATATAAAGCAATAGAAAATATACACTTGTTCGCCTGTAAAAAATATATGGGTGTGGGCAAGAAAACCCCAAATAATCTAATATATGGAGAGTTGGGTAGATATCCTATATGCATAGACAGCACAATAAGGGCGATTAGGTATTGGTTTAAAATTATAAAAATGGCACCAAACAGACTCCCCAGACTAGTATATGAAAGAGAAAAGACCGAAATAAACAAATCTCAAAATTGGGCATTAGAATTAAAACACTGTTTAGACATATATGGCTTTTCAGAAGTATGGCTAAATGAAGGTGTAGAAGATGAGAACAGATTTATTTCAGTATTAAGACAAAGAATGATAGACTGTCACAAGCAGAACTGGCATGATAAAATAGAAAACAGCGAACGTTTTAATACTTATCGCTCTTTTAAATCTGTACACCATACTGAAAAATATTTCTACGACATCACAATAGCGAAATTTAGAAAAGCACTAACCAGACTACGTTTAGGGGTAAACGAATTACATATAAACAACAAGTTCACAGACAAGGAAGCAATTACAACATGTCCTTTTTGTCCAACAGAAGAAACCGAATGACACTTTTTCAAGATATGCCCATGTTATAGACAATTAAGGGAGAAATATATTTATAAACATTATAGAAATAAGGATACAATTACACTAAGAAACCTATTACAAAATGAAAACGTGGAAATGACACGTGATGTAGGAATGTATACTTTTTACGCATTAAAATTCAGAGAAACACAAATATAAGACAAAGAAAAGAAGACTTGGTTTTGCTTCTGTGGATTTATAGCCGAATTCAAACTGTATATGTCTGTGTGTATGTGTATATATACATATGTATGATTATGTGAATGCTTATGTGTAAAGCATATAAACATGTGAATCTATATGCATAATAAATTAACATGGATGTGTTGTGATAACATAATATCTAGAGAAGATTGAATCATGGATTTAACTTGGAAGGTGTTTCTCAGTATGGAAAGTAACACAAATACCTGAATGAGTATGAAATTGTGATTGGTGTGACGATATGAACAGATTTACGAATGAGATGTTATATGAACACATGAGATTATGCAATTGTATACTCAGATGTGAAGCAAGACAAGGACTATGATGGAAAGATAACTATATAAAAGTGAATACAAGGATGTAATATGAGGGAACATGAATGTAATATAATATGAAGGAATGGAATTATGGAAATGAATATGTTTTGAGGAAATTATGTGCAATGAATGAATATGAATATGAATGGAAATGTATAATTATGAATGGAAATGAGGGAGAATGAGGTTATTACAAATGGATGATGGAGTAGGGATACTTATAAGAACATGAACAAGATTGTAAAATGTGCATGTGTGTATGTATGTGTGTACGCATGTGTGTGTGTGTGTGTGTGTGTGTGTGTGTGTGTGTGTGTGTGTGTGTGTGTGTGTGTATGTGTACATGTGTGTGTATGTGTGTATGTATGTGGGTGATATACGCATGTATGTGGGTATATATATATATATATATATATATATATATATATACATATGCATGTGTGTGCGTATGTGTGTGTGTGTGTGTGTGTGTGTGTGTGTGTGTGTGTGTGTGTGTGTGTTGTGTAAATGAAAAACAAAAGAATAGAAAAGAAAAGTAATAAGTATGAGGATGAGACTGATTGAGTCAAGATGGATCAAGAAGTGTAGTAGAATTGAATGTATAACTAAAAATATGTAATTATGCAAGAGTACAGATAATTAAGGCAACTAAGAGGGAATACGTGTAATTATAATCTGAATGGATATAATTAAGAATACATGACAAGTAAGAAGGAGCATGAAGGGGGGGGGGGGGGGGGGGGGGCATGGAGGAAGCAACGGGATAACACAATATGGGAACAAACGTGGCCACCGTGGGGGGGGGGGGGGGGGGGGGTAGTCTAGGTATATGAATGGTTCAAGTTAAATGAGTATGGAAAATGTGCATATAATAGAAAATCAAATGTATTTAAGAAAACATGTATGGAAGAGGAAGGTTAAAATAAGTAACGAAATCTGTATATACATACACACGTAAAACTACGAAATGAATACAAAGGGAAACATAGATAAAAAATTTGACCATGAAGTGATGAAGTATGTAAGTAAGATAATCCAGGAAACGAAAGTAGGACGAGAATTTGGCCAGTTTAGTAAAGCAAACAGTAAGGCACGTAGGAGAATTAAGAAGTAGGTCAACATGCAAATCAGCATGAAGCGGTGATGAATGCGTTCCATTCCGCTACTCGCACACAGTGTCAATCTCCCTCTGGCCGTCTCTCGCCCGTTCTTCCGCTCTCTGCTCAGAGAGCGAGGGGGGGGAGGGGGGGGGGGGGGTAGTGGAGCGTGAGGCGGATGGGGCGATAGTGGGAGGCGGTGGGAGCGAGTGTGGGAGCGAGAGTGGGAGTAGGAATGAGAATTGTCTGTCGAGTCTTGGCTGGATCGTCTGCTGTGATGGCTGCCCGTTGATCAGATTATAATGAGCATGGTTTTGTACTCTTTGAATAACGATAGCTGTTGTATGCATTTTGATTATTTTCCGACGGTTGTTTTGAATTATCCAAGTTTGAACTCTAGGGATCCGACCATTAAGAGACTCCTCTGGTCGGCGGTCGGTCAAGACACAGTGTGCGAGTCAAGTGTCGACAAGACCCACGGGACAGAATATGACAGGGTCACAGGCTGAAAGAAATAGGGAAAACGACAATTAAAGTGAAAAAA
>CM065735.1:56528027-56538027 GCA_033310375.1 Conus canariensis | reverse complement strand
ATGCATGTGCGATAACCAGTTTTACAATGACGTTAATATTAAGTATGGTGGAAACATCATATGTAGGGCCGCAATGCCGTCAGCAGAAGGCAATTATAGTAGTTGTAGTAGTAGGAGCAGCAGCAGCAACAGCAGCAGCAGCAGCAGCAGCAGCAGCAGCAGCAGACTCTTGTAGTAGTAGTAGTAGTAGTAGTAGTAGTAGTAGGATAGGAGTAGTAGTAGTAGTAGTAGCAGCAGCAGCAGTAGATGTTGTTGCTGCTGCTGCTGTTTGTGTTATTGTCGTTGTTGTTGTTGTTGTGGTTGATGATGATGATAATGATGATGATAGATGATGATGATGATGATGAGTGATGATGAGGATGGTGATGATGATGGTGCTGATTAAAATGAGGAGGAGGAGGAGGAGGATGTTGTCGCTGTTGTTGTAGCTGTTGTTGTGGATATTGTTATTGCTGTTGTTGTTGTTGTGTAAATAATTTTGAAATTATTCAAAAGTGGCAATGAATTCAAATCTTCGATTAAGAAAGATAATACCAGCGTATAATCGATGTTGAGATGAAATCATAAACCTTAGAAATATACAATAACTTGCATCAAACGCTAAGCCGGAAGATGAATACTTTCTACATGTGTCTTTTTGAGTGTGTGTGTTCAGGACAATGTGGCACATATGTTTGAGATAAGTTTGATTGAGAATGGGAATCGTTTTAAAGCTTTGTACAGGAGCGACATTTTGTACGCTCTCCATTACTCTAGAAAATCATTTTACAAACGATGCAAAGATTTATGGAAGCAAAAACACACGACCAAAATAATTGTCAGTCTGTCATATTTTGAGGCAATATTTGATGGTGAAATCTAGAGCCAAAATTCAAGACATAACTACACCAAACAACCTTCATGTGTGTGTGTGTGTGTGTGTGTGTGTGTGTGTGTGTGTGTGTGTGTGTGTGTGTGTGTGTGCGTGTCATGCTAACGAACAAATGCTAAAATCAGTCACGCAGAATATTTTGAAGAATAACCAACGATGACGAATATGGAAAAAATGGCAACAAACATAATCGACGCAGCTGCGTACTTTGTGTTCAAAGCATAGTGGTGTCGAATCATAGCCCTTTAGGTGATTATGTATACTATCAATTTGCCCCCCAATGATACCTGGTCTTGTTTGACACTGCTCAGTGTCCCTGTGATGACTTTTCAACTCAGCTTAGTGATGGAATAAAGAAGACATTCCTAGCTTCTTATTTATGATAGATAGATAGATAGATAGATAGATAGATAATAGATAGACAGCTAGATAGATAGATCGATAGATAGATAGACAGATAGATAGACGGATAGATAGATTAATAGATAGATAGATAGATAGACAGATAGACAGATAGATAGATAGACAGATAGACAGATAGATAGATAGATAGATTACATAAAATATTCACAACCTACCAACTTAATGTTATAATCTTGGATGCCAGCTTGAATTATGATATTCGAAGCTGAGTTAGAGCCATGGAAAACAAATAAATACTTGCGGTTGTTCACTGTAGACTATAAACTGTTATCAACGGATTTTTGTTTCTTGTTTATTCTTGAAGATGAGCATTAATTTAAGAATATAGAAAAAAAAAATCTTTTTGATTTGACTACAAACTTTGCGAAACTTTTGTTTCATTCAAGGTTCCCAAAACTCTACTTTTTCTTTTTTTTTATTTTATTGATATTTTTTTAGCTGATGACAGCTTGTCGTGAACTTTTTTATGTCTGTAAAATGTATCCACTGTTCTTCCATTTTCGGCATCGTGACATTTGATAGATATTTACAATTCTGCATCCCTTTCAATATATACCCTACAATGTTAACGACTATTACATCAGGCATTCTGAATGTCATGACATTTTCAAGCCTCGCGAAATAACACGTTTTAAACCATGAATATCAACAACTACACAACCGTTTAGGACACGATGTCAACACGGGACGTTGTGCAGAATGTGTCACTTAACAAAGAGTGCCTTCAACTCAGAATCAATGAGTCACAACATTTACCCTGGGAGAATCCTCATGACATTGTCAGTCAGGAAGTCGAAGCATATGCTCATGCAGTCAAAGACATTGCACTAGCATTCTGCTACCTGATTGGTGGACCAGCCAACGTTATCAACATGGCGGTGTTCTATAAACAGGGTCTTCAGGATCGTGTTAACCTCTGTCTGTTCATGCTGGCTGTCTCCGATGAAGCCTTCTTAACCTCTGCTTTGCTCGTACATGCCGAGAATATATATATGCACTTGAGTGCACAAGCGTTGAAGACTCCATTGAATGAATTCATGGCCAACAACAATCTCTTATTCCTTTTAGGTTTTAGTTATATTTCCTTCTCTTTGTCCGCCATCATCGCCTGCGAGAGATGTTACTGTGTCCTCAGACCCCTGAAGTACCAGACTCTGCTCAGCACCAGAACCATGGCTGGCATCATTATTGTTCTGTCTCTGAGTGTGTTAAGTTTGTTTTTCATTGTGTCGTACCGATACTTCATTCGGTGCGCGTATGATCCTGTGACTGACACAGTGATGATGATGATAACCGGTGGTGAGTTTTACATGAATCACAAACAATTAATCGACACTCTGGAGAGTAGCATATTCGGAGCTGGTTTGCCTGGAGGGTTGATGATTGTGATGACAACAGCGACGATAATCACCACGGTGAAACTTCATCAGATTGTGACGTGGCGTTCTGAAACTTCATCATCACTGTCTGCCCGTGAAGTGGCGCTCACCAAAATGTTGGTTGCAAATTCTGTGTTCTTCATCATCTGCATTTCTCCTGTATGTTTTTTCCTGTGTGCTCAACTCTTCTTCCCAGAAATAACTGCGGGTGGACGATATCATAATTTCTTCTTAACCGCAGCTTGGGTATTAGAAACACCTACCTTCGCCAATTCCTCCTTGAATTTCTTTATATATTACAGTATGGGATCTCGATTTAGAGAAACGTTCTGGACAATATTCAGTAAGCGGTCCACACAATAAGGTAGATAGAATTTGAGCAAAAAGAACTGATGAAAGGTCTAAATAAGCACGTTTGTCTCCCTCATGAGTCCGATCCAGCAACTAAAAGGCCTAGGAGCAGGCAATATGAATAGTTCTATCTTCAAGATGGGCTGCGATGGTCTCCTTCGGCTGCTAGTGAAGGATGTCTTATCTATAACACATTTCCCTGATTTTTCATTCCAACTGTCTTTATCAACCCCCACTGGTTATTTTAATTCCCATTGGATCTTAGCCAAGTCCTCATTAATATATTGATTGAGGAATTGTGTGTGTGTGTGTGTGTGTGTGTGTGTGTGTGTGTGTGTGTGTGTGTGTGTGTGTGTGAGAGAGAGAGAGAGAGAGAGAGAGAGAGAGAGAGAGAGAGAGAGAAGAGAGAGAGTATGAATCCACCTTGGTAAGTTTCAAACATCTACCAACACTTACAGTTTTGCCTGAGGAAATTTAGTCAACAGCATTTAAATTTAATTCTGAACAGTCACTTGGGTATACTGTGGTTTCAACTTCGACTTGCCATATCTTAAACGCTCCATGTGCTACTTCTGAAAGTCAATATAGTCACGTTTCAATAAAAGTCTTTTTCAAACCTATCCATGTATCGATACTCACGCTGATATTGAATGCTATGTGAATGAAACTGATTTTGCTGATCAGCGGACATGGCGGACACTGCAGCGTGATTGTCCAGTTAGAGCGGTGACTGTCGCAAGAATCCAAGATTTCCCAGGGTAAGTATGGATCCTGGTTGAGCTTTGAATTTAGTCAGGTGCCATCAGGGTCCTGGGCCTCTGCTTGGATAATTCCAGCTCTGCCTGTCCTGCTCTCAAGTTCACATTGACAGAGAGAGAGAGAGAGAGAGAGAGAGAGAGAGAGAGAGAGAGAGAGAGAGAGAGAGAGAGAGAGAGAGAGAAGGAGAGAGAGAGAGAGGAGAGAGAGAGAGAGAGAGAGAGAGAGAGAGAGAGAGATACGGATACAGATACTGATAATATATTCACGAATAGGTCTTTGCCCCTCGTGAAGGGGTGCATCTGGAAATCAGTCAACATCTTAAGCGTCAAAACTGATTCAATACTATACATTAAGAAACAAGAACAGTTCGTAACTTAAATGCTTTGTGTATGTAAACGGACAGATTTCTAGTTGTTCGTTCATCATTGGAAGCTAGAAGTAAACTTAATCTGAAAAGACTTGTAAATCTATATACTTTAAATGTATATAACGTTCTCTTATTTCGTTTAGTAAAATACAGCAAAGAACAAAATGCACTTCGTCTTCTTTCTCTTCTTTACACAGTGGACAAATCAAATCAACATGGGTATGTTGTTTGCATCGACATCTATGTACAGCAATATCTGAAATATCCCATCTGACTTTTGTTGTAATATTCTTGATATGTCTGTCTAGATTCAACGTTAAATGCATTTTATCGATTGCTGTTGTGCAAAAAGTCTCATACACACCAAATCTGTCACTATTCTTGACAACAAACTCCAATTCTTATCATCTGCAAAGTCTTTCTTTAAAGTCAGCAGGAAACTGTTCCACTCCAGCAACACCTTATCACGAGAGTCTAACTCAAATGATGTTCTATATGCTTTTCGTGGTAATCTTGACTCATCCATTCTTGTCAACTTTAACCAGTATTGCATACACCTAACGGCAGAATTTATGTAAACAGGGCAATTATTCGTCTCTCCATACATTCGATCAATCGGTGTTTGCATTTGAACTGAACACACACACACACACACACACACACACACACACACACACACACACACACACCTTTTTAAGAGCAAAATGTACATGTTCAAAAAGGTGTGTAGCATTGCGTAGCTCCCACAATTCAGCACCATACTGAACAATTTGTTGTATCTGCGCATCAAATAGTTTAAGTATATATTTATCAGAAACAAAAGCAATAGTCCTCCAAAGGGAAGAAAACAGTATAGAAAATCACAATGCCACTCATCTAATTTTCGGCCACGTGGCCTTTTTCAAGAGACAAAAACGAAAACAATGCGACTACGTGATGTCCATCTTTGGCAACTGGTTAGAGCAAAGAATTGACGTCATAAATATATTACGCAAGTTATGACATCATAATATGTGATGTCATCAACAAGGGAAAAAAAAGGGGGGGGGGAGAGGGGGGTGCAAGTTGTGTGTGCGTGGGGGGGGGGGGGGGGCGTGCGCGTGCGCGCGCGCGCGCGCGCGCGGCTGGTGTGTGTGTGTGTGTGTGTGTGTGTGTGTGTACTTATACTGTAACCAATGTACTTCAAAAACATAACAATACGCTCCATAAATCACAATGAAAATGAAACCATAGAATAATGTGACCATAGTCCTGTCTGTGACTGTGCATGGCATACAAGAACTGTCATCTGAAAAAGATATATGTAAATTTTCTGCAAATTATCAATGTTGTTCGTAGGTAAATCTGGATAGGGATGTTACAAATTTGTCTTCACATTACATCCATTTGGCATCCTAGTATCTAATGTCCTTATCCATTTTTCTTCAGTAATAAGTCTGAAGCTTTTGCTTTCACCGAAAGCTTTTGCCAAAACTGCAACAGCAAGGTCTCCCACTGAATGCTGAAGGAAATGTCGCATTATTGGCTTTTCTCTTTGGAACTTGATGTCACGTCTGTGTTCCGCTATTCTTTCTTTCAATGAACGCCCGGTTTCACCAACATAAACTGTATTATTACACCGTTTACACAACAGAGCATATATCAAATTTCTATCTGCACATGTCACGCACGCACGCACGCACCCACACCACACACACACACACACACACACACACCACAACTTGCACCCCCTCCCCCCCCCCCCCCTTTTTTTTTCCCCCTTGTTGATGACAGCACATATTATGATGTCATAACTTGCGTAATATATTTATGACGTCAATTCTTTGCTCTGACCAGTTGCCAAAGATGGACATCACGTAGTTGCATTGTTTTTTTTTTGTTTGTTTGTTTGTTTGTTTGTTTGTTTTGTTTTGTTTTTTCTCTTGAAAAAGGCCACGTGGCCGAAATTAGATGAGTGGCATTGTGATTTTCTATATGTTTATCGTTCTTGTTTCTCACTAGCAGGCACTCTTCACATAATACATTTTACCGGAAGTTGGGGGGAAATACCCATAATAAGATCTATTAAGTTTCAATACAGTGGATGCATTACAATAGAAAATTTTCCTTGACTAACACAATGATTGTTGACATTGAATGAAATGATTTTCACATGGAACCCCTTTCAAAGTACCAAGAATACAATTATTGCATATAAAGGGAAGATTGACTTTTGTTCCATTTTACCAAGAAATGAATCATGTTTTTTTTTTTTTTTTTTTTTTTTTTTTTTTTTTTTTTTAACATCATCACTAGACGTGTCCACTTACACATCAAGGAATGATTTCCGTTCGAACCTTTTTTTTATCATGAAAAGAATGTTCATCATCATCACTAGACGTGTCTAATTACATATAAAGGAACGATTTCCGTTTGTCCCTTTCTTTCCACAACAGGAATCAGAATACAATTTCCAATAATTTATGCACAATAATTTTCATTGCCCACTTCCAGAGCTCACCAACACTCATGTCATTATAATACTTTAAGGGGAAAGATAAACAACAGTTTTTTTTTCAACAATACAGTGATTTAACTGCATTATTTTTTTCCGATCACATATCAGTAGACATATTCTTTCTTCTTTCTACTCACTCCATTCTTCTCATCCACCTCTCCACTGACACATTTACTAACCACAGCTTCTTACTATCACCTTATGACTCGTCAAGTCACAAGATATATCAAGGGAACAATTAGATATTTTAGACTTTTACAAAGAGCTGTAAAAATCACATTCACCTGTATGGAAAAAAGAACGTCTTAGTACAAACCCTCACTTCCATTTAACGATTGGAACATACCTGACTGCCAGCAAGGACTAACCTTCAGTCTCCCTTCGACTCTCTGAAAGTGTTGCTCGGCCGGTCGCTCTTCGGAGACTGAAGGGAAATCCTCGCTCACCCGACCAACCCAAAACGCAGGTGAGTAGCGGTCAGGTAAACAGGTCAACTGGTTTTTTCAAGTTTACCTGTTCTGGTCCAGCGTATCCCCAAAATTTGGGACCGGACGAAATATGGTTCGTTACATTTGTTTGTTGTGCGAGGAGATTATGTTATACGGAATATGAATTTTGCGTTCGGTATTTTGATGAAATTTCACTCAAATCTGATGCCATCATAGACAGTGCTATCTAACAAAATGTTTTTCATCTTCAATGGCAAGTAAGTGCATGGAAACCTAATCCCTGTCTTCAGTTCAACATCAGACCAATTTCTGTCGGCAAGGAGACCAAGGGATCCTATTCTGAATCAAGGAAGACACACCATTAACTTTAATTGTGAGACTATAGATACATTTTCCGGGTTTAATGATATCTTTGAAAGAAAAATACCACATATATTCATCTTTTTTCTTCTTCTGGACACGAATGCCAGTTCTGTTGAAAACAACACGAACAACAGTCGAGCTGAATGGGTCTGTCTTCAAATGGATGCCAGTGATACCAGTATGCTGTTAGGGAAGTGGTGGGGTTTTGTTGTTGTTGTTGTTGTTGTTGTGTTGTTGTTGTTGTTGTTCTTCTTCTTCTTCTTCTTCTTCTTCTTCTTCTCTTCTTCTTCTTCTTCTTGCTGTTGTTGTTCGGTTGGTTTTGTTTTTAATATTTTTTAGTATTTCCTCAATTTTCTTTCCCATTTTCTTTCATTCACCTACCCCCCCCCCCCCCCCCACCCCCTCCCCTCCCCAACCTATATTTGGTTTTTGATGTCTTTGTCAAGTCATTAATGTTATAATGGAGAAATTGTTAGCCTGCACTTGATGTCCCCTACTACAAAATTGTTCAACATACTATTGTTTGGTCAATCAGTGGGACATTGAATCTTCTAGGTGATTCAAAAGAAAAGGCTGTTTTGCTCAATTCTTAGCTGCTGTAAGCACTTTTGGGACCAGCAATGCTTGAGTTATCAAACAATAGGGCTGACTACTCTAGACTGTGACACTCTGTGACTGTTGCTACTTTTTGACCTCCCTTGCATCTTTAATCAATCCTCAAGCAAGGCTGAAGGTCTTCCCTCCTACATGTGATACTGTTTATATGATGAATTTAGCTTTTTACCAACTTGTTTGGTTTTGGCACTTTCTTTTCATTTTAATTTCCTACCTTTCACTGGCAGCTTTGATCTGCTTCCGGATTCTGTCTCTTAATCATTGGAAGTGATAATGCCACAGAATTATATAATGTGGTATGTGTCTATTCAACGAAACGGGTGCACAGATACAGTGAGCCGTGCCTCCCTGGTGAGTCCGTTCCAGCAGGCGAAAGGCCTCAGTGCAGGCAAACTGAATGATTCTGTCCTCAAGATGAATTCTAGTTGTTCCGGTGTAACACCCCAGATTGCCCCCCATCCCAGAATGCCCCCCGGGGGACGTCTTTGGTATACTGATGCGTCCCCCTGGGGAGGCATTCCAGAATGTCCCCCCCCCCCCCCCCATACCTGTTATGTCCCCCCATGGTCGACAGTCACTGTCATCCCAGAATGCCCCCCCCCCCCCCCCACTTATTGTATGTCTCTCTCTCTCTCTCTCTCTCTCTCTCTCTCTCTCTCTCTGTCTCTCTCTTTCTCTCCCATCTCTCCCTCTCTCGGTCTCTCTCTCCCTCTCTCGGCCTCTGTCTATCTATCTGTCTGTCTCTCTCCCTCTCTCTCTTTCTCTCTCTCTCTATCAAAGAGAGAGAGAGAGAGAGAGAGAGAGAGAGAGAGAGAGAGAGAGTGTGTGTGTGTGTGTGTGCTCGAGTGTATGCGTGCGTGTATGTGTCTGAGTATATTCTCTGTAAGTGGATGCGTGCGCGTCTGTAATAATGCATGTAAGCGAAAATATGACTGATCATTGATATTGTAGATCTAAAGTTTCCGCTGTTCATTCACTCTCTCTCTCTCTGATAAGACAGCACTTGTAAGAAATAGTTCACTACGACTGTTATTACTATACGTTTTGGGGCCACATCCTGTTGGACACGGATCAACGTTGTTCATGTATGTATTTGATTATTCTACGCATGCAACCATTAATTATTTGATGCTACAATTTTGGAAGGACAGAAGGCTTGCTATTCCCTTTTAGCAGTTCTTTTCTATTTAGATTGTCGGCTTCACTGATTTGATTTTGCAAGCCAATTATAATAAAGAAAGGCACTGTTTTCTCCCAATGGCATCCGTTTTGGAAAAGCGAAAATCGGATAAAACATACTGAAATTGGATACAAATTTAGATACTGTGAATCATTCTGGTTCACTGAATAATTTGCTTGATTGAGACCAAAACTCAATATAAAATAATCACAATCAGGCATCATTTGTCCTCTATATTTGCAGTTTACAAATCTGGTGGCGGCCATCTGGGATTTTACGCAATAACTCAAAATGCCCAACATTTACGAAGTGGCCTCCAACGGATTTGGATTCAGCACCCCAAAATCATGTTAGATCAACAAAAAACCGTAATATATAACACAGAACAAGGTACCCCTAAATATCGCCTGGACTAACAAGCAGGTGTGACGTATTTCTGTGTTCTGACACTTGTTGACACGCGTCACGCTTACTGTGTTCCGATGATTAGCATTCACCCAGTCGCTAATTTTAAAGAAACAATGTCTCCATTTTAAAGCAAGTTGACACTTGCCATGAAGAGTCACCTCTGGAAAACACACACACACACACACACACACACACACACACTCTCTCTCTCTCTCTCTCTCTCTCTCTCTCTCTCTCTCTCTCTCTCTCTCTGTCGGCCTCGCTTTCTCTGTCTGTCTGTCTGTCTTGCTCTCTTTCACTGTCTTCTCGCTCTCTCTGCCTGTATTTGTCTGTCTGTC
>CM065735.1:56470300-56527927 GCA_033310375.1 Conus canariensis | reverse complement strand
CCAAACTGGTCGCTGCGTCCCTAAGGGAGGCAACGACAAGTACCCTACACTGTGCCGGCCACTACGTCCTAAAAGGAGGCAGTAGCTAACACCCCTAACCCTACTGCCTAACGCTACACCCCTTCTATCACAAACATGGGACAACCCATCCCGGCCCGGAAAGCTCCAGTCCTCGGCGCTGTACGTGGCCCCTCACAGGCTGACACCTCCCCGGAAGACTCTGCACCCCGGCGCTGTCCATGGCTCCTCCGCGGACCGACACCCTCCCCGAAGACTCTGCACCCCGGCGCTGACCGTGGCTTCCCGCAGTCTGACTCCCCCCCTGCGATGGGCACGACACCCAACGTACACAACAGACGCCCTCTCGACGGGTCCGGGGCTCGTAGGACGCCTCCTCCTCTGAAGGCCCCGCCGGACACTAAAGGTGAGAAAGGCCTGGTGCAGCGCCCTCTCACAGGACGCCTGAACAGGGACGAGGAACCAGTGCCGGAGAACTCCCGGAAGAGTACCGGCAGCCGGAGGAGAGCTGCCCCACAGAAGGCAGACGGCCTGGGTGGTCTCCCTCTCCCGGGAAAACAACAGGTACTGGAAAGCGCCGCTCACCTGCCGGCACGCAGCAGTAGACTGCGGTGATCTGGCCCCAGCCTCAGGACGGAACAGGATACCTGCTGACACAACTGTAGGCCCCTACTGTAATGTTGCTACTACCCGAGTCATCAAGGCACATAGGCTACTTGGTAAAGCTTTAACTCTCCATCTCCCTTGCCTACTTCCCACTCGGCATGAGAGTGACCCCTTGAATTTCGAACACATCCCCCCAACCCGTCACTCGCTTTGGGGTTATCAGACCAATCTCCTGCCAACCCTTACAACAGCGGTAAAACAATATTCTCCCTGAGCCCATCCACGCTATTACATATGAAATTATGAATCACACCCAATTCTCGGAGAAATAAACCAATCTAAGCGATCCAACACGGACTCCATGAGCCCCCTTAGGACATACTAAATAATCTAGGAAATGGCCAATTTCACAAGGAAATGTCTCCACACAATAACCAGTAGTAATACACATCTCTCAGAGAAAAAAAAAAAACAAAAAACTTATAATTTTTAGCGGTTCACAGTTCCAGCATGTTCACACAAGAGAATCGGCTCGCAGCCACAATCCTTCACATTATTACCCTTCTTTGCACTGTCAATTATAATCATATATCAAAACCAACATGATTTGTTCGCCAAAATTTCCATCCAGCACCTCACTCATGTCATCTCTTGTCAGATAACCCAGTGGTTAATCCTTGTTATGCCAACACAACCACACTTCATACAATATTACATGCTGCACATCATCCGTTTTTATCTTATCAACTGCTAAGCTACTCGCCTTAAACTTTACCTTTCCCTTCTCTCTGCTTACTAAAATTCATAACTGGGTTGCCTCCCCACAACCTAAGATATCTTTCTCTAACCCCGTTCTGTCACAAACACATACATCCCTGCACGTGTGACGACTGTCACTTTCTTACAAAACTTCTAACCATATGGACTCATTGTCCTGTACCAAATGCGTACGCCACCGATACAGTCTGCACGCGCACGACACCCGCATCGAGAACCCTAACTCGTAACGAAAGTGACAAGACACCAATATAAGTTGAATAGTCACGACCGTACTCCAGTATAAACCACTCGACCACAAATTGGCCTTAGCCCTACTACACAGTTAACCGATTCCAATGCTGTGCAGGTCAACTCCAGAATCGTTAATCAATTTCAACGAACTCCTACTATTTACAACTGAGATTGAGCACAATCATCAAACCCCTCTATGATTCACGCAGACACATCTGCACCTGACTCATTATGATCCTCAACCAAATGCAACCTCGTACTACCCTCTTATTGAACCCACTGACATTACCATGAACTAACCACAAACAATATCTACATCACTGTCCATCAACGGTCATTATATTGAACCCACATTGTCTAGCCAAACTGTCCTGAGGAAATCGAACTCAGGAACCACTATGTACATTACTTACAAAAAATATACAGGAAAGAGGTAACAACACAAACCGGCTGACTACAAATTTCAATCACGGAACCAAGACAACATCATACTAGACAACCAGTATACGCAACGAACACCATACAACTAATCGCAACATGAGACAACTACAGTTCAACTCGCCATAATACAAGACAACACAACGAACTACAACACAACGAACCTAACAGATCACCAACCTGGACATACAGATGATCAACCACACCAGTTCTGCAACTGGCTGACAGTGGCTGCAACAAGGACGACACCGACTCAGCACAGGCCAAGGGCACCCAAACCCGACGAGGACCTGGCACTAACTATGACCCGAAGTCACTCTTCAAAACTACCGGCGCTGCCGCCGCACCTACAAGGAGTACGTCCACTCCGACGAACACCAGGGACCGAAGTGAAGCTACCCCAACACATTCCGCCCTGGTCGGAATCAAGCGAACTCTACTCACCACACAAAACAACGATTGGTCAGAGCAGTGTATCCCTCCGCAGAGCTGACACGCCTGACCAACGGACTAGTTATTGCTCGTGCAACAACACGACAATTTACCACAACAACTCACAGACTTGACAACACAACAACAACCGATATCCTGCCCCGCCTTCTCTGGTATAGAACCAAAGTAACAAAAGGGTAACAATCGGGAATGAAACCAACCCCCCGCTTCCATTCCATTCCTTCAATAAGTGAAGACTGGAATGAAAGAATATTGTATGTCCTATTTCCCCAGCCTCCTACCTAGCCTAATCTTTCTACCTAACCCTGAGGAACTTAACCTAACTCTAGCTAACTAAACCCCAACCTCACATACGCGCGAGCGCACGCACGCACACACACACACACACACACACACACACACACACACACACACACACACACACACACACACACATACGCGCACACGCTCTCTATCTTGAACCCCCACTACTCTTAAACACATGGACATACTGATTTAGTACCGCCGATCGGTGACACACCCCCCTGCCTAAGTTTTAACTACAGGTTAAAACCAACAACTTCTCACTCGATCGGCGTTTTGGCCACACCCTACCTATAACAATCCAATTCCCCATCACTCATTCTGTCCTACTGTTACTTTTGATGCACACCAAAACTTCCATCACAACAACATCAACTTTTAAATACATCAACAATCACAGGTTACATTAATCAACCTGGTCTAACGCTGCCACATATGACCTTAATGCAGGCACTTACAGGTAGCCGTTACACTACGCACTACATATAAACTTCATAACTGACGCTGCTCTGGCTATGCACGACCGCTGTGCGACACGTGCTACAAACACCACACCCTTAGTAACACTTGCTACGTCATTCTCTTCCCATGACACATGCATAGCTTCAATAATGTCAACCCCTCATGACTCACGTAAATGGAACTTAAGGTTCTCTCTCTCTCTCCTCTCTCTCTCTCTCTCTCTCTCTCTCTCTCTCTCTCTTTTCTCTACGGCAAGCGACTCAAGAAGTCTGCCGCCACATTGTCCTTTCCAGACACTGCCTGCACCGTAAACTGAAATGGCTGCAGCTGCAGTGCCCACCTTGTGATCCTCCCACTAGTACTCTAGACCCTACAGCTATCTTCCTGGGTTTTGCCCTCAAATGAAAATGTCGCTTGTACCTGCAAGCTGCTGTTGCCAAGTTCTTTGCCAACTCACACGTCTCAGCTACCTTGTTCCTCAAGTTAACGACGTACTCTGCCGCTGTGCGGAGCTCTTGCCTTTCTGGTTGCAACCACAGATCCCTCAGTATCTGCATGGGCCTGCGCATCTGTGGCATCCTTACAAGGGGAACTCTTGACACTCTTCCCTTGTCCACAGTACGCTGACACTGGAAGCATGACTGGCAGTACCGACGAATGTCAGCATGCATGCCTGGCCAATAGAAATAACGACCGACTCGCTCCTTGGTTCGGGTGGTACCTAAGTGTCCAGACATGGGTACGTCGTGGCCTAGCTTCATCACCGTGGTCCGTAGTTCTGCTGGGACGCAGATCTGACTCGCTACGTCCTTGGGACCCTCAAACCGCCTAACCAGTACACCAGACTTCCGAGCGTACTCGACTCGTCCAAACTTGGTGTGGAAGTGCGTCCCTGCTTCACACGCACTCCGAGCCTTCCTCAGGGTTTCATCCTGGTCCTGCATCTGAATTAACTGCTGGGTAGAGGTGTTCAGAATGCATTCCTCGACGGGCAGTGGTACAGGTTCTTGCTGCTCCCTGGCTCTCTGCGCGCGTGTCTGCACTGCCCCTACCAACGCCGGGTCTGCGTATACAGGCACACGTGTCCAACCAGGATCTCCTACTCTCTTTGCGAAGTTTCCGATCAGGACTTCCTGCACAGGGCTATTCATGACCAAAACCTCCAATTTCCCTGCGATGAATGGTGACTTCAACTCTACTACCGCCACAGGTAACACAGACCTACATCTGGATTCAGCCAACACTACTGGGACTGTCTCTCCTGTGTACGCATCTGCCGGTACTAACCACTTGGCCACTACGGTGTGTCCGGCACCAGTGTCCCGTAATCCATTGGCCGGAGACCCGTTAACTTCTACGATGCACGCAGGCTCGTACCGCTGCTCAGCGCATGGCGACACAACGTAGGGACTACTCGAGCTTGGGCTGGTCACAACAATGAACCGCTCCAACAGAATGGGGCTCAGGGCATTTCCTAGCGATGTGGCCTGGCTTCTTGCAGTTGAAACAGATGATGGTCGATCTAGGTCCTTCTGATCTCCTGTTCAGCTGCTGCAGTGTACCATCACTCTGTTGGGTTCTCTGTGTGGGCTGGCTCCCTACTGTTTCGCGCCGATTACCCAGGTTGGGCTGGTTAACTGTTCGGTCTTGCCTCGCCTTCCTCCCCAATCTTTTGGCCTCTGCTAAAACAGTAGCTTCCGTTGCAAGTTGTTCAACAGTTTTCGGGCATGTCTTCCGGACCTCGATCGTGAACTCTGGGGACAGCAGCTGGTAAAACTGTTCTTGAAAAAGCAGATCCTTTACATCCTCTGCCACACTCTCATCCTTGCCCGCTGCCGCACACCATAGGGAAAACCACCGCTTCATCCTTCCCAGCATCTGGCCGAAAGTCTCAGCAGCGTCCTTCTTGATGCTTCTGAACTTTTCCCGGTAGGCCTCAGCATCTAGCCTAAAGTGGCTTAACAGGGCGCCCTTTATCTGATCATAGTCGCCAAACTCATCCGCACTTAAGCGCATCACCGCTTCTCTAGCCTTTCCTCTCAGCAGAGACATCAGACGTGTGGGCCATGAGGTCTCGCTCCACTTGCACATCTGGGCTACACGCTCAAATTGGGCGATGAAAGCGTCCACGTCGTCGTTCTCTCCTAACGGCTCAAGGTGGACATGCTTCGTTTCCTCCACCTCAATCAAGCGTTTCCTATGCGCTGCTTCATCTAAGGCCTGTCTCTCTTGTATGATTAGCTCTCGCTCTCTTGCCTCTAACTCGGCTTCATCTCTTCGTCTCTTGAGATCTAACTCGGCTTGCCGTGCTTGAGCTTCTATTTCCCTTATTGCCCTTTCTTCCTCCATCTTCTTCCTCTGCAGTTCCAGTTCCAGCTGTCTCGCTGCTTTCTCATCTTCGATCTTCTTCTGCTTCACCTCTAGTTCCCTCTGCCTAGCAGCTTTCTCCTCTTCTATCTTCCTCTGCTGCATCTCTAGCTCCCTCTCATCCTTCATCTTCTGCCTCACTTTCTCCTCTTCGATCTTCTTCTGCTTCATTTCTAGCTCCCTCTATCAGCTTTCTCCTCTTCTATCTTCCTCTGCTGCATCTCTAGCTCCCTCTGCCTAGCAGCTTCCTCCTCTTCTATCTTCCTCTGCTGCATCTCTAGCTCCCTCTGCCTAGCAGCTTTCTCCTCTTCATCCCTCATCTTCTGCCTAACTTTCTCCTCCATCCGGAGCTCCAATTCTGCTTCTCTCGCCGTCTTCTCATCCTCATTACGTACTGAGTCTGTGACGAACTTGGCGAGGTCTCCCCCAGCTAAACCCATCGCCGCTCCCAACTTGGCAAACTTTGCATAAGCCCCCGTCCCCTGTTCTCGATCCACCCCCGCATCCTGGTCACTAACCTTAGGTTTGGTATCCGCCGTAGGGGCCTGTGGATCCATGACACTATCGGGGTCGTACTGCGGATGGGCTCGGGTGTGTTTAGGCACGGGATAACCCCCACCACCACAGAGCTAACAAGGGACAATATGCGATCTGAGCGCAACTGGAGGTTCCTGACTACGCACTAGCCCCTGAAGCAACTCAGCACAAGTACACAATACTCTCAATGTGTCACGCACCAAGCATAACTCCACCCACACTTGTGTACCTCATACATATACCCACATGGGCTCCAACCCATACAATACTACCAATGCACTGTCTGGTCACTGACTGAATCACGTGACACCGTGTGTCCACCGTCCACTGTGCATGCGCACCAGTTGCCCACAGTCACAGGCCTCACTGTCTCTGGTAGGCCGTACCCACACGATCACAGTGCACTTGCACCCCACAAGTCCAGGTGCACTCACAGCATACCCTATGCCACAACACTGCGCACCCTCGTGCTTCCCCCACACAGTCACCTGGGCTTACACTGCCCTTAATCCCCACAGGATATCCGAGCACACAGTGTGCACAGTCACGGGCCGGGTACCACTCTACCTACTCACTGGGGTATACCACATGTAAGGGACACAAAAGACACCTGGTACCCTCCGACACCTCACCTACACTGTACGGTGTAATCACTCACACTTCCAACAACCACTCAATGTTTATTGACCATTCATACCTCACTCACTCGGTAGCGCCAACCCATTCACACCAACACAAGTGCCCTGCCCAATGCCAATGGAAACCTGCCTGAAGTGAACAGGGACACTACGTACCACCTCCCAGGGAACTGGTACGCTCCCACCAACCACCCACTTACATTTCACACAACGTACACACCGGACACAACACCCCCTACCTCCCTTCTAGCTACCTATCACCTACCCAGAACCACCTAAGTACCCCGCATCTCCACCAAAGTGTCACGGTCGCTAAGCCGGACGGCCCTACCACCCTTACCCACGCCTATCACACACTAGGTCAGACAACACAGCACACTAACACAGTTTTACAATCACGCACGCTTCTTTATTTCACACACACTCCATGGCGCCACCACTCACGCACATCCACAACTGCACACAAGTATCCCAATTCCCGCTGACTCACCCTACTCTACTATAATGACCTGGAAGACCCTAACCTAACCTAAAACACCAGTTACAGTATATCACTGTGACCTGGGGACACAGCGATAGCCCGCACACGTGGTGACCAACTACTAGGGACAAGGATTTACCAAAGGGACTCTAATCTCTTAACGACTGCTACCACCCACACCTCTCCCCAGGACTCACCCTTCTCTTTTAACCCGGGACCACTACCAAACTGGTCGCTGCGTCCCTAAGGGAGGCAACGACAAGTACCCTACACTGTGCCGGCCACTACGTCCTAAAAGGAGGCAGTAGCTAACACCCCTAACCCTACTGCCTAACGCTACACCCCTTCTATCACAAACATGGGACAACCCATCCCGGCCCGGAAAGCTCCAGTCCTCGGCGCTGTACGTGGCCCCTCACAGGCTGACACCTCCCCGGAAGACTCTGCACCCCGGCGCTGTCCATGGCTCCTCCGCGGACCGACACCCTCCCCGAAGACTCTGCACCCCGGCGCTGACCGTGGCTTCCCGCAGTCTGACTCCCCCCTGCGATGGGCACGACACCCAACGTACACAACAGACGCCCTCTCGACGGGTCCGGGGCTCGTAGGACGCCTCCTCCTCTGAAGGCCCCGCCGGACACCAAGGGTGAGAAAGGCCTGGTGCAGCGCCCTCTCACAGGACGCCTGAACAGGGACGAGGAACCAGTGCCGGAGAACTCCCGGAAGAGTACCGGCAGCCGGAGGAGAGCTGCCCCACAGAAGGCAGACGGCCTGGGTGGTCTCCCTCTCCCGGGAAAACAACAGGTACTGGAAAGCGCCGCTCACCTGCCGGCACGCAGCAGTAGACTGCGGTGATCTGGCCCCAGCCTCAGGACGGAACAGGATACCTGCTGACACAACTGTAGGCCCCTACTGTAATGTTGCTACTACCCGAGTCATCAAGGCACATAGGCTACTTGGTAAAGCTTTAACTCTCCATCTCCCTTGCCTACTTCCCACTCGGCATGAGAGTGACCCCTTGAATTTCGAACACATCCCCCCAACCCGTCACTCGCTTTGGGGTTATCAGACCAATCTCCTGCCAACCCTTACAACAGCGGTAAAACAATATTCTCCCTGAGCCCATCCACGCTATTACATATGAAATTATGAATCACACCCAATTCTCGGAGAAATAAACCAATCTAAGCGATCCAACACGGACTCCATGAGCCCCCTTAGGACATACTAAATAATCTAGGAAATGGCCAATTTCACAAGGAAATGTCTCCACACAATAACCAGTAGTAATACACATCTCTCAGAGAAAAAAAAAAAAAAAAAAACTTAAAATTTTTAGCGGTTCACAGTTCCAGCATGTTCACACAAGAGAATCGGCTCGCAGCCACAATCCTTCACATTATTACCCTTCTTTGCACTGTCAATTATAATCATATATCAAAACCAACATGATTTGTTCGCCAAAATTTCCATCCAGCACCTCACTCTCATGTCATCTCTTGTCAGATAACCCAGTGGTTAATCCTTGTTATGCCAACACAACCACACTTCATACAATATTACATGCTGCACATCATCCGTTTTTATCTTATCAACTGCTAAGCTACTCGCCTTAAACTTTACCTTTCCCTTCTCTCTGCTTACTAAAATTCATAACTGGGTTGCCTCCCCACAACCTAAGATATCTTTCTCCAACCCCGTTCTGTCACAAATACATACATCCCTGCACGTGTGACGACTGTCACTTTCTTACAAAACTTCTAACCATATGGACTCACTGTCCTGTACCAAATGCGTACGCCACCGATACAGTCTGCACGCGCACGACACCCGCATCGAGAACCCTAACTCGTAACAAAAGTGACAAGACACCAATATAAGTTGAATAGTCACGACCGTACTCCAGTATAAACCACTCGACCACAAATTGGCCTTAGCCCTACTACACAGTTAACCGATTCCAATGCTGTGCAGGTCAACTCCAGAATCGTTAATCAATTTCAACGAACTCCTACTATTTACAACTGAGATTGAGCACAATCATCAAACCCCTCTATGATTCACGCAGACACATCAGCACCTGACTCATATTATGATCCTCAACCAAATGCAACCTCGTACTACCCTCTTATTGAACCCACTGACATTACCATGAACTAACCACAAACAATATCTACATCACTGTCCATCAACGGTCATTATATTGAACCCACATTGTCTAGCCAAACTGTCCTGAGGAAATCGAACTCAGGAACCACTATGTACATTACTTACAAAAAATATACAGGAAAGAGGTAACAACACAAACCGGCTGACTACAAATTTCAATCACGGAACCAAGACAACATCATACTAGACAACCAGTATACGCAACGAACACCATACAACTAATCGCAACATGAGACAACTACAGTTCAACTCGCCATAATACAAGACAACACAACGAACTACAACACAACGAACCTAACAGATCACCAACCTGGACATACAGACGATCAACCACACCAGTTCTGCAACTGGCTGACAGTGGCTGCAACAAGGACGACACCGACTCAGCACAGGCCAAGGGCACCCAAACCCGACGAGGACCTGGCACTAACTATGACCCGAAGTCACTCTTCAAAACTACCGGCGCTGCCGCCGCACCTACAAGGAGTACGTCCACTCCGACGAACACCAGGGACCGAAGTGAAGCTACCCCAACACATTCCGCCCTGGTCGGAATCAAGCGAACTCTACTCACCACACAAAACAACGATTGGTCAGAGCAGTGTATCCCTCCGCAGAGCTGACACGCCTGACCAACGGACTAGTTATTGCTCGTGCAACAACACGACAATTTACCACAACAACTCACAGACTTGACAACACAACAACAACCGATATCCTGCCCCGCCTTCTCTGGTATAGAACCAAAGTAACAAAAGGGTAACAATCGGGAATGAAACCAACCTCCCGCTTCCATTCCATTCCTTCAATAAGTGAAGACTGGAATGAAAGAATATTGTATGTCCTATTTCCCCAGCCTCCTACCTAGCCTAATCTTTCTACCTAACCCTGAGGAACTTAACCTAACTCTAGCTAACTAAACCCCAACCTCACATACGCGCGAGCGCACACACGCACACACACACACACACACACACACACACACACACACACACACACACACACACACACACACACACACACATACGCGCACACGCTCTCTATCTTGAACCCCCACTACTCTTAAACACATGGACATACTGATTTAGTACCGCCGATCGGTGAAAAACACACAACACACACACACACACCACACACACACACACTCGCACACACACACACACACACACACACACACACACACACACACACACACACACACACACACACACACACACATCCTACTCCACACAAACAAACAAACAAAGAAAACAAAAACAAAAAAACACGCGTGTGGGAGTTATGACATATACCCACACGCGAAAACAGAGAAACATACACATGTAATCTGCAACGAAAAGGACGCATGCATTTACAAAAATGGCAGCACAGAAATATAAATGTTAACATTCATGTCTGCACTCACTCACGCGCACACACAGTTTTCTTCCGTCAATGTTTTCCAAGTACATGATCGAAATTTCGATAGAAAAAAAGGCGGAAACACCTTTTTCAAAGTTCTAATAGGAACTGTTATGGATGTTTTGAACACACGTGGGTAAGAAGAAATGAGGTATACTCATTGTTTTTTCTCTCTGCATAGCGACTAATTATTCCCGTTCTACCATTTTTTCGTTGTTGGTTTTTTTGTTTGTTTGCTTGTTTGTTGTTTTTTGTAGTTTAATGTAGGTTTGTCTTTTTTTTTCTTTTTTTTTTAAATAGAGAGAGAGAAAAAAAAAAATTATATAGCGCCTATCCCTGGCCAGAGACCAAGCTCTAAGCGCTTTACAATCCGTATTCTCATTTACACAATGAGCTGCCTACCTGGGTAGGGCGGACTGAAGAGCTGCCAGCTGGCCCTTCATCCGGTCGTTTCCCGTGCCATGCAGTCAGTATAGTTCATTCAATTTACAATTCTTGCATTCTTTCGATTTATTACGCGGGATGCATGCTATGTGCAACGTGTCATCCATACCAACGGCCAAACTGGCCTTCTCTTCCGAAAGTTGGCGATGGGATTTTACGTGTATGCAAGATGTTATGCGTGCGTTCACACACGGAACCTCGGTTTATAGTCTCATTCGAAGGACTGTTTGGGAAATGGAATCAGAACCAATGTTAACTCCAAGGGGAAAATCCCCCTGTACCGAAACGGCCCGGCGGAGATTCGAAGTCGCAACCCCAGGATCACAAATATTACGAGTCAGGCGCTCCACCAACCGAGATATTCATTTCTGTCTACCGTATGCTAATGAAAAAAAAACCCAACTCTTGCATATGAGTAAATATGTTTCTCTTGCCCATGAGATGTGCGGCAGAAAAGAGACATATTCCTCACAGGCAAGAGGGTCTGCTCGACACTGCTTTTCTGTAGAAACCAGGAGCCAGTATCAAGCTTGATAGGCTCTTCAGATAGGCTCTCCTAGTAGGCTCTCCTAGTAGGCTGTCCTGATAGGCTGTCCTAATAGGTTGTCCTGATAAGCTGTCCTAATAGGCTCGCTAGCGCACTGGGTTTCCTTCAAGAACACTCACTTGAGATAGATTATATCTGTTTTTTCTCTTATTTTCTCACCTATGTGCAAATCTGCCAATCGGGCGATACATTTTCATATGGACGTGTCCCCTTCTTTCTTCGGTAATTGAAAGTGTGGGAGCTCAAATTTGTTGTCTAGTTCGTATGTTCTCATCGTCAAAGAAGCTGCTTCAAAGTGTCAAAGTGTGTCACGTTTACTTGGTTTTTGTTGTTGTTGTGGTGGTGGTGGTGGTGGAGGTGGTGGTTTGTTTTGTTTTTCACGCTAAAAAACTTTAAAATTGGAAAAAAGGTACTTCTATCCTTGCCATTGATCCTGATAGACCATACCTTTATTTCACCCCCCATTAGACTTGAAAACTCTATTCAGCGTTTCCTATTTGTAGAGTAATGCTGTTTGTCTTTTCGTGACACATCCTAATTTGGGTGAATTGACTTTTAGCCTATGTGGTGGTGCTTCTCCCCCCAAATGTTAATCCGTATGAAGTGTGATGAGCTCTCCATGCAGAGGAAACAGCTGTGGCTCGCTGGATTTGCCTCTAAAAGATCACTAGGATGACAGTGCACTCACAGCGAACACATTCTGTTTGCTCCCCCCTTTCTGCTCATCACAGATCTGTCACGTGGGAAATAAACCTTCACCTTAGTACATTCATAATTTTTGCAGTCACCCATGTTTTTAAATATGTTCCATTTTCTCATTCATACAGCTACTGTTTTCATTTGTCGCCCTCAAATAACGAAACAGACGAAACAATAACAGCACCAACTATTCAGATGAACGTTACAGCACAGAAATTGGTGTGGTACGTTTCCATGCGATGTCTGTATTCGCATGACACTTTTCAAAACCGAATACTATTAGTACTTCTTGTACACATGTTTTCGAAGTTGTAGCCGCTCTAGGATTCAGTTTGGTAATTCTCTCTCTCTCTCTCTCTCTCTCTCTCTCTCTCTCTCTCTCTCTCTCTCTCTCTCTCTCTCTCTCTCTCTCTGATATTTTCGGTTCTAATTGTTGCTGTTGAATTTGATGTTTGCATTGTTTTATCTGATATATAATTTATACCCAATCCTTGCAATTTCCAATGTTCGCTACATACCTACAATTTCACACGCTGCTGATGTCAGTTCCTTGGCATCAGTAACATTTAAACAAACGATATCGTAGCATAGGGGCTGAAAAAACACGTATATATCCTACTTAAATATTTTTGAGTGACACATCCTGGGCCATGATTACCGAAAAGAATACAGCAGCTCAGGACACGATGCCAACACAGTACTTTGTCCAGAACTCATCACTGGCCGTCGAATGTGTCCCGCTAAGGTTTAACGAGACACAACATTTACCCTGGGATAATCCCGATGACTTTGCCAGTCAAAAAGTGGAGCAGGTTGCCAGCGCAGTTAAAGACCTTACACTAGGATTTCTCTATCTGATTGGCGGACCAGCCAACGTCATCAACATGGCGGTGTTCCACAAACAAGGTCTTCAGGATCGTGTCAACCTCTGTCTGTTCATGCTGGCTGTGTCGGATGAAGTCTTCTTAACCTCCTCTTTGTTACTGCACGCTGAGAATATTTATCTGCACCTGAGTGCGCAAGTGGTGACGGCTCCTGTGAACGAGTTCATGGCCAACAACAATCTCATTTTCATTCAGGGTTCTGGGTATATTTCCTACGCTCTGTCCGCCATCATCGCCTGTGAGAGATGTTACTGTGTCCTCAGACCCCTGAAGTACCAGACTCTGCTCAGCACCAGAACCATGGCTGGCATCATTATTTCTCTGTTTCTAAGTGTGTTCAGTTTGTTTTTCATTGTGTCCTATAGATTCTGGGTTCAGTGCGTGTATGATCCCGTAACCGATGAGGTGATGATGATGATCACAGGGGGTGGATTTTACAGGAATCACAAGCAACTAATAGACGTTCTGGATGGTGGCGTATTCGGTGCTGGTTTGCCAGGAGTTTCGATAATAGTGGTGATAACATCCACAATAATCACCACAGTGAAACTTCGTCAGATTGTGACGTGGCGTATGGAAACATCGTCATCGCTCTCTTCTCGAGAAGTGGCTCTCACCAAAATGTTGATTGGTAACTCTGTCTTCTTCATCATCTGCATTTCTCCCGTCTGTGTGTTCCGCTTTGCCTATCTGTTTTTGCCCGGAATGACCGCCGGAGGACGATATCACAATTTCTACTTCACCACACTGTGGGTATTAGAAAGCTCCAGCTTGGTGAATTCCTCTCTGAACGTCTTTATATATTACACTATGGGGTCTCGATACAGGGAAATGTTGTGGGCATTGTTAAGTAAAAAGACCGTACGAGGGAAGAAATCAAATGGAAGATAAAGAAACGATGGAGCACACACACACACACACACACACACACACACACACACACACACACACACACACACACACACACACACACACACACACACATCTTTTAGCACAGTTTACATATCAGTCAGAACATATCATGTTAATAATAATTCCTTGTAATAAAAAACCGCATCTGACCGAACATATAAAAACAATGACTTTCGGGAATCTAGGGTGGATTGCGTATTGTCGTATTAGCCCCAAGACCTAGTTAAAACTCAAAATAAATGAAAGGTTTGGTTTTGTCTTTATCATAATGTCTTCTTGGGATCTGCAGTGACATACATATTGCCGTGCTAACCCCAAGGCCAAATAAAAATATGAAACAAATGAAAGGTTTCATTTTGAGTGTATTATAATGTAGCAGGCATTTTGAAGACGTTCCGTTCTTACAAGGTAAGCACAAAGCAAAGTAAAGAAATTTTAAACGTGAGGATGCAAATTTGCCAACTCATGGCTTTAAAAAGACATCGGAGACAACAATCACGATACTTCTGAAAGAAGAAGAAGAAGAAGAAGAAGAAGAAGAAGAAGAAGAAGAAGAAGAAGACAACAACAACAACAACAACAACAACAAGTTGAAGGAGAAGGAGGAGGAGGATGGGGAGGAGGAGGAGGAGGATGGGGAGGAGGAGGAGGAGGAGGAGCACGATGAGGAGAGAGAGAGAGAGAGAGAGAGAGAGAGAGAGAGAGACAGAGAGAGACAGAGAGAGAGAGAGAGAGACAGAGAGAGAGAGAGAGAGAGAAAGAGAGAGAGAGAGATTCAGATTCAGATAATTTATTCATAATAGGCCATGGCCCCTAACAAAGGGGTGTGTGAACATACACAGTACAATAAGTATAAACAATTATAGTACATAATAAAACAAAAAGCAAATCATTGTCACATGTTCAAGAAGAAACATTTTCTCTCATTTTAAAGGCTTTGTACAGAAACAATGAACATTGTTTAGCAACTGAAGCAGAAGTGGAAGACAGAAGTAGGTTTAATTTAAACAAAGATGGCTGTCTATAATATTTAGTCTTGATGTACTTTTCTCGGATGTTTCTGAGAGCTGGACAGCATAGAACAAAATGTATTTCTGTTTCCTGTGACTCTCTACATAAAGGACACATCAAATCCCAAACATTATGCGTTCGATATCTAAGATAATGACAAGCTAATTCTGATATGCCTATTCTAAATTTTGCTGTTACATGCTTTAAATGTCTATCTATATCTATGTTCAAATAAGTTTTCAAGTTATGAGTATATGAACAATTCCTATAAAAATCAAACATATCACTATTATGAATATGGTAAAACCATTTCTGCCATCAGCAGTCCACTAGTCGTTGGCGAAAAAGTTGTAAAAAGCCTTTTATATTCTCGACTCCTTGGTTCAACCAGACGAATCCAAATCCATATTCAAACAAACAGAGTCACACTTTTGTCACCCAGTTACTTTTACCTTTAGTATCTAAATCATACAACAGATTATACGCTTTACGAGGTATTCTGGTATCATCCATGTAAAGTAATTTCAGCCAGTATCGGATACATTTAACAGCAGAGACAATGTAAATAAGAAATCGATCAGTTTCGCAATAAATAAGATCATTTGGAGTACGTCTATCAACTCCTAGAAACTTCTTCAATGCGAAAACATGGACCGATTCACAGAAAGTAGCCACTTTATCTAATCCCCATAACTCAGAGCCATATTGTACAAAACTCAGACGAGGTGAGAACAAAATACCCAAATATCTATAGGTATTGACAACTGGCATAAGATTACCGTCATACAACCATCTTTCTCGAGCACTTAAATATCCACCTTTATGGAATACTATAATATTGCTTTTATCCATATTCACTGTTAACTGCAGAGATTTAGTAGCACGGTGTAAACTATTAAGTTGTGTTTGTAAACCTATAGCAGTTTCTGACATCAAAATAACATCATCAGCCAACAAAAGGACAAACAATTCAAAAGCATCAAGCGAAAGTGAAGCACCATGTTTACCATTATTAATTACTTCAATTGCTAACTCGTTAATAAACAAAGAAAACAAAATGGGACTGCATGCATCGCCCTGTTTTACTCCTTTTGAACAGTTGATATAATCTGTAAGTTTCGATCCACAGCGGACCCTGGTTTTTACTCTGTCATACATACTTCTAATACACTTATACAGTTGACCTCTAACACCATTTTTTTTATGCAAGAGTGGCCACAGAAGATTTCTATTTATCGAATCAAAAGCTTTTTCAAAGTCTATGAAAGCTACCTATAATTTTCTGTTAAAGAAAACTGCTTTTGTACAAGTGCAAGCAATGTAAACATATGATCAATAGTCAAATAACCTTTTTAAAGCCTGCTTGATGATCACCTGTAATGTTATTTTCTTCTATCCATTCCTGCAGTCTATGATTAATAATCATTCCAAACAATTTACTACTGATATCACAGAGGGAAATCCCTCTATAATTACTGGGATTGTTAACATCGCCCGTCTTATAAAATGGCAGAATAATTGATTCAGTCCAGTTATCCGGAAACGTACCACTATCAAATAATATATTAAACAATTTTAGAAAGAAGTTTATCACCTGGTTAAAAGAATGTTTGAATAATTCACCAATAATGCCGTCAGGGCCAGCTGCCTTACGATTTTTCAGTTTTCCTAGTGCTAATAGTACTTCCTCTTGTGTGATTGGCCGGTTCATATACTCACCACTGCCTACATCAAACACTTCTTCGATTGGTGTGTTATCAATATTTGAATCTAATAAGGTTTGGAAATGCTGAAACCATGCATCAAGGATAATGCTGTTTCTGGGCTGTCTTCTTTTGACCGAAACTCTGCGGATAGTATTCCAAAATTCATTTTGGCACTTTATAGATGAAACGAGTTTATCTAATAAAGACTTATTGAACACTTTCTCTTTCCTCTGTAACAAGTGCTTATACTCCCGTCTAGCAATTGTATAAACGTCCCTATCTTCTATTTCTAAAGTGCGACGACTAATTCGTAATAATCTCCTTGCATTTCTTTTACTAGTATCACATTCTTTATCATACCAATCAGTCGATGTTTTACTGCTATCCAAAGATATACATCTTTTCATACAGACAGCATTTTCTTTTATGCATGCATTAAACATGTTCAGCGCTCGATTTACATCCACATCTAATAAATGCATTGTACTATTTAGCTTTGCTTGAATTTCTACACTACATATCTTGAAACAAACTAGCATTTTCATCATTCCATACATTTTTTTTCTATGACATATTTCTGTTCAAGGTTGCAGGCATGCACAATACTTTCTTTAGGAAAAACAACATGAAGTGACACAGGTAGATGATCAGAGTCAATACATTCTAAGACACTTAGCCTGCATGAATCAAATAAACGAGCAAATAAATCATTAGAAAATATGAAATAATCGTCAAAGCTGCATCCAGAGTCAGAAATGTATGTGTAGCAACCTTCATGGTCGCCTTTACACACTCCATTAAGAATACACAGATCAAAAGCAGTGCATACATTCAGTAACATCTTTCCATAGTTGTTTACAATGCAGCCTGTTTATCAGAATCATTATTTCCAGAAATATCCTGTGAAATATTAGAGGTTCTACTATTTAAATCACCATTCAAAATAACATAAACATCTCTGGAAAGTAACAATTGAAAGAGACATTCTTCGAGCAAATTAATACCACTATCAATATCAAAATGGATATAAAACAGAGAACCTTCAGGTGGTAGGTAAGAGCAAAAATATGGAATATCTTTATCTAGGCCAAATAGATTTTTATCAATCAAAAAGACACAGAAATTATCATGATCAACGTCAATAGTCTTAACAAAGGAGGAAAACTCCTTTCGTATCAAGCAAATTACCCCTCCCCACCTTCTCCCTTGTTTTGAAAGTTTAATGGCGGGTTTACAAAATACATTATAGCCAACAAAGGAATCAGCACGACACTCTTCCATAATTGTTTCGATTAAACACACAAAATCAAATTCATAAATGAAGGACAGAAAATCATGGTCAGTAAGTTTAGAAAATAAGCCATTCACATTCCATAATAAAAAAGGAGAACGGTTTATTTACATCTGTACATTCCGCGTCCTTTACTTCACTGCACGTGTTTTCAGCACATTGCACAAGCTCACCGCCCTGACCCACAAAACACCGCTCACCACTGCCACTGCCACCAGTGATAGGCGTTTCTACTGGTGTATGTTTTCTGTGGTTCCCCTCACATGTCACACCTGTGTTGTGAAAATTTTCCTCACGGGGCCGGCCACCCCCCTATCTGGACTCTTTTAAATTACCTTGATCATCAGGAAATATTTTCTACCGTCAACAAGCAGATGATCAAAAATCATCGTTGCTCTTTTTCCTTCGGATCTTGCTCTCTACAGGTGAGGGGAAAGGCCACGTCTAATTTCGCGTACATGAGTGGAAAAATCCTCTCCTATAAAAGCGTCGCTCCCTTTTAATTTCCTCTTTTCTTTCAGGATACGCAATTTTTTCCTTGTAAGAAGAGCAACGAACAATGATAGGAGAGTCTGATTTTTTATTTAACCTGTGAGCTCTATCAAACTCGATGTCCCGCGTCAGTTCAAGTTTATCCGAAATGAGGTCATGAATTTTACCTTCACACTGTTCAGCAGATTCATTCTGACCTCTGGGAATACCGTAAAAGATCAAATTATTACGTTTAGATCTTCCCTCCAAATCGTCAGATTTTAATTCTAATTTTTCCATTCTTGTCACGAGGTCAGAGTTCTGTTTTACCAGGTCCGAATTTTCTTTTCTTAAAGTCTCCACCTCTTCCCTCAGATCCTTTACACCACTTTGTAGCGCAGTGAACTGGTCATTTGGAAAACTGATGCTCCTCTCCATGTCCGTAAATTTATCATTCATTTCTTTAAAATCACAGTTCATTGTCCTCAACATACCCATGATGTCGGCATTGGTGGGTTGTTGAGGAGATGAGGATGTCGTCCGTCTGCTGTCCGCCGGAAGAAACTCCAGTCCTGTCCACGCTGACCCTGCGTCCTGAGGTCCCGAGCCGGGCCTGCTCCAAGCTGTCCGACCTGGGTCTTGGGTTCTGCTCCACGTCTCCACAGCGTAGAAGAAGTCCGCCCCAGAAAATCAACGTGAGGAGCAGGCCTAGGGCTACACCGTCTGTCCTCGTTCGCGGTGTCAACATGGCGATCCACATGGCCGTCTTCTTCATCGCTCGTTTTGCCATGAAAGCCATGAAGATGTGGACAAAAGTGCAACAACTCGCTCTGAAAACAAGCGGTGCCGCTGGCATGGTGCTTAATGGGGGCACTGGCAAGGGTAGAGGACTGCACAGTGCAAATATCCGTCAAACGCAAGTAGAATCTGCAGAGCGATGCGATGTCTGACTACTCGAGTGAAACGCAGTTCACGACCCCCCGAGAGAGAGAGAGAGAGAGAGAGAGAGAGAGAGAGAGAGAGAGAGAGAGAGAGAGAGAGAGAGATATTGTTGTTTGTTTGTTTTTTTCACCAGCAGGTTATTGACATTATGTAGGCTGCGTTTTGTCTCTTTCCTTTTCTTTTTTTCTTTCTGTTTTTGGTTGTTGACATATTTAAATCTACCAGTTACTATTTTTTCCCATTCACGGGATGCCTTTATTTGCTGTTTGTAGACACCTTCAATGTATTCAGGCGAGTCTACTCGATTTTGGAGAGTGTCCCTTACGTTTATTTTGTAGTGCTTCTCATCCGTAAGTAGCTGGGATCAAGTAGCAAACCTGATGGAGTCTTCACTGGGCGAAACAGCTGTCATTTGCATCTCCTGCAGACCTCTACTTTCGAGGAACAGTAAAACTAGCAGAACGCCTACTGGTGGAATATTTTCTTCTCATGCCTCCTTTTCCTGGAATGGAAGATCGTGTTTTAAAGCTGCGCATTTTCACTGGTATTTCTCCATTCCAGCTCTTGAAATTGAGGAATCTTGGCCTAGGTTTATATCATTTTACCTTGTGTGCCCTGTATCAGACTAGTTGAGCAGAGGCCAGAGTTTTCTGAAAGTACATTATAACCTTTGTGTATTTTTGATCCCCAGTCACTTGCTACCTTAAGCTGTTTTACACATGTTGTAACCTACAGGTTCACATAGAGGGAAACTTACGCGCCACTTTCACTTGGAAAACGTGCGTTTATGCTTTCTCTTCATGGAAAATGTAGCTCTTCACACACACACACACACACACACACACACACACACACACACACACACACACACACAGAGAAAAATAAATAAAAAAACTTGGTTGTCAGTTGTCAACATTTAAACACACAATGTAGGAAAGTGCGTAGCATAAGGGGAAATTGTGTGTGTGTGTGTGTGTGTGTGTGTGTGTGTGTGTGTGTGTGTGTGTGTGTGTGTGTGTGTGTTGTGCGTGTGTGTACGTGTGCGTGTGCGTGTGTGTGTGTGTGTGTGTGTGTGTGTGTGTGTGTGTGTGTGTGCAATTTTGTACCTGCAAGGTAATAAACGACTTATTTCCTTTTCTTTCCGGCATACTCTGGGTCTGGCATCTTGGCAGTCAGTTTGGTTCTCCCAAGTCCAATGAACGTGAGAAACAGAAGAGAAATAGTTCCAGTACAATGACCAGAACCGAGCAGTTTATGACGAATTATAGTTCAAACAAACATGACAGCCAAGAGAACTATAAAATATATGTTCTGGCTCACCCGGCTCTGCTGTTGCTCCGCCGGCTTACCCAGAACATATATTTTATAGTTCTCTTATAGAAAACATTTACAAACATACATAATGTGTAGGATTATCTGTTTTTAACACTAATTTAGAAAACTTTTGAGACTTCAGTTTTTGCTTAATCCTTCGTTTTTCTTGATCGTTTTCAATAACATCATTTTCTTTCATACATTCATCAAATGCGTCTCTATCTTTCATATGAAATAAAACCACTGTCTTTAATTGTTCTCTAAAGTCTTTTAAAACTGAGTTATATTTTTGACATAAAATCCACACACTTATCCCAGCATGTCTTCCACTGAAAGCTAGTTTTGATAAAGTATTTCTTTTTCTAACTATGTCTCTTTCTGCTGAACAGTCATCTATAATAAATAGTGTCTGCGTTCCCTCAAACTGTCTATAAAAGTGTTCTAAACACTCACTCAGTTTATTGCTAGGATCAACTAAATAGATTTCATCATCTGTCCATATAAACCTTCTGTTGTGATATGCTTTGTTCCACTTTAATGTTGGACAGAAAATTACAATATGATCAAAATTATAACTATAAACTGTTTGTAATAGGTCGAGGACAAATATTGTTTTTCCACAACCAGTCTGTCCACAAATCAATGAACAATGAGGGGTTTTTGTCATAAAGTTTAACATCGGCATTGACACCAAAGTCGTCTGCTCCATAGTTTTAAAACAGAATTTAATCTAATCCAGTTATTGTTTTTATCATACTGTCTGTCAAAACTTGTTCAGTATCATAAAACCCTATAAGGCCCAAATGTGTAAGATTAATCCAGTTCAGTTCTGTAAGATCGTTTCTATTTAGACTAATATCAATTTTGTTGCTTGTTGTCATGACCTTAATATCCTCGCCATTGTAAAGAACGACGACAGTAACTTTAAGTTTGTCAACGTCTAAGTTTTGCCAGCTAATAAGAATTCCTTTCATAAGATTGTCACTGACGCCCAGAGCTCCATTTCTCGCCTCATCTTTTAAGACAGAAATTTTAAATATCATTGTGAACGTGTCTCCTAATTTTGTGCGTGGAATGAACTGTAATTTTGTAGAAGCTTTCTTTAAAACCGATTCTCTTCTGTGGAGGATGTACTGTTTGTCCCCAAACGGCTTTATTTCGATCTCTTTCCGACTGTTGTCCTCTGGCATAAGACTTACATGTAAAGGGCCAGAGTTCAATGCTTTTCTGAAACTTTTTTGACGGTCAAAAAATGTAAATGGGCTTAAGAATTTAAATTTTATGTCCCATTCTAAATATGGTTCTAAGTGCCATTTGTTGTCAGTTTTTCGAACTATTTTATATTCATACTGACCCGCATTATTTGCTTCTACATTGCGTAGTTGTTCTAGTTTAGGAAACCTTTTGCTGTCGCTAACCTCTTTGCGTTTATAATAACCATCTTTAGTGTACTCAAAACCATACAAAGTGCCTATCTCACCGTTCTGTTCAAAGTCCTCAACGTCTGCAAGGTCTTTTAATTCTAAAGTTACACACCTCTCAGGCGCTAATGTAACTCCTGATTCTTCTGGCCCACGAGACATTATTTTTAGTACACCTTATTATTTTATTTCTAAAACAATGTGCAGGTTATCACATTTCACGACTTTCCCTGTTTTATCTGTGATCTTTATATTAAATGATCTGACCCTCCCACAAGCTAATCTTTTAAACTGTAAATTAGGGAATTGTATAATTTCATAATCGCAATATGCAGCTTTCCCTGATGGAAGAGCTCTTAAAACAGTTGAGGGCCTTCCATAATATAAGTTTTCATCAGTGCTCAGCTCGTCCAAATGAACATAGAGTAATGAATGTAATGCAAGATCGAGCGGATATTCTCCCTCATAAGTAGTTTCGTCTGGTGTAACTATAAATCTATGATTGTCAGTTGCAAAGCCTAACATTTTAGCTAGCTCTCCATCAAAATAGTAATGGTCTACTTCTTCTTCAGGTTTGAATGTCAACATTATTTTCAAATTTGCATTGTTAAGTTTGAGAGTAATGTCGAAGTTACTCATTGCTTCTTTTAGCGAGCAAAACCCGTAATAACCATCAGGTATGGTTAACTGGCTAACTAAGTTTCCTCTATTATCAAATTTTTTAATCTTATTATTCTCCTTGGATTCAGTTATATTAAACCATACGACTTTGTAAAAAATTTCATGGAGTGCAACCCTTCGGGTTCCGCATTTATTATCAATAGCATACTCTAAAAACGAAGGACTGCCTTGAGTTGTTATTGTTACAAACATTTTTAAAACAAATTTAAAAATGAGTGCATTCAAATATACTAATGCAAAATATTCTGTTGGGCCGCACTACAGTCCTAAAGATATAACAACTGATACTCTCGACATTTCTGTGACTCAGTCTGACGCCTTTCAAGTAAAGGTTAGTACTCCATTGGATCGTTATCTTAACCCTCCTATCAAAAACGACTACATCCCGAAAGTGTGGTTTAGTCATCCGATGCAGTTTTATCAGAACCAGTTAAACTTTGCTGTGTTTTGTGCATCAACTGGGTGTGGAGTGTCGTATGCTGATCATTTAAATCATCCTGATCCTTTGGTGAGGTCAGTGTATAGATTTCATTTTTATTACACCTTCAGACGTATTTTGTCTGAACTGCAAGCGCCATTACCAAATGACAAAACGTTTAATCCATTCAGCAACAGAATAGATTACAAGGCTTTTGAAAGGATCTGTAACGAATTTGATATTGACCCAAAGACAGACTTTAGACAAAAGTTGGATCTTAATCATGGTTTAGGCACTCTTTATTATTGGGGAGTGCACAGAAAGTATAACTATGATTGGAATCCTCCTTACACATCTTTCTCTTCAGGCACAACTGTTCACCTCGGGTCCATAGAGCAAGAGCATAAAACAGCATGGACAACATTTATTTTAGACACTTCTAATGGTCTAACAAAAGCGGGAATAGAACGAATAAACGACTCTATTCGTACTTATGTTTGGTGTTTGCTAGGTTCGCAAGCACAAACGAGATCAAACATAATTGATCCTTCTACTGGCTTTGACGCCCAAAAACAGTATTTAGCAAATTTAGAGGATTCTATTAATTCTGCAATTGATTTGCCTTCAAGTATTAAAAGGTACCAAAATGTTTTGCAATACGCAAGATCGAAAGTAGACTTTGCTGTCGGCACTGGTTTATACATGCTGCCTTCTGACCTCAGACTCCAGATAGGAACAATAATAAACTATAATAATGAAATCCTTGTGGCTGGTAAAGAAGAGAAGGTCGGAAAAAACGACATAAATTCTAAGCCAGCAATAGCAATAAAAAAAGAAGTCCCACCAATCACCCCAAAACTCCACCCCCAACCAATCCCCATGGTGAATAAAAGCGACCCCCATGAATATGAAAAGACAGCACTTGTTATTGGATTAACTGCCCTAGGATTACTTGGTCTTTATCTTACTATAAAGTAACCCAACTATTAAGACAACTAATGTCCATAAGTGCTCGGCCATAAAGCCAACTACTTTGCTTGCAGTAGACAAAAGCCAGCTAACGATCCCCCTATTATACCAGGCAAAGAATCTATTGCCTTACTGGCTAATTTTTTTTAATAAACCCGCAAGATGATCAAGTTGTTTTTTTACCCATGATTTATCAGGTGGAGGAGATGGTGGTGGAGGCACTGACCCTTGACCACCACCGCCTGTAATAGCCAACACCAGTGTACTTATTGCAAATCCTAAGGCTGTTATAACGCTCGCTAATGTGATTCCTTGCTCTCTAAACAGTGTTCTTATTCGTTCTGCTAACGTTGTGTCTTCATATAAAATTCTTTGGATAGTTTCTCTTATTCTGCTCACTTGAGTTCGTAATTGTTCTCGGTTATTAGACAACACTTCTAGTCTTGCTGATCTCTCTTGTTCAAGATCTTTTAGTCTTTGTGTTATTCTTTCTTTAACACCAGGTCCTAAGTTGTGGTCATCAGCCTCAACTAGTTTTTCTTTTTCTCTTTTTATATGCTCATCTAGTTCACCCAGTTTTGCTAAATTGTTTGTTAATTCGCCACTGATGCTTCTCAAAGCATGATCAAGGGCCGTTATTTCTCTCATAGGTAGCGGCGGATCGTGCATAGTTTTTAATACTGTTTCTTCTGAAAAACTGGTTTCTGCTTCTATTATTTCGTCTGCTGTTGGGCTTAAATCTTTAAGTTCCATGTTTTGTATTTGGTTATCTGTTGGGAGTTCTTGTAGTGTGTTTTGAAGTTTAGCAACTGCTTCCCTATCTAATTTTGGTTTAGTAATGCCAAGGCGACTTTGATCGCTCACACTGAGCCTTTGTCTAATTGTACTCTTTTTTAAAAACTTTGATGAGTCTGGTTTAGTTGTAAGCTGAACAAGTTGTCCTTCGTCGTTTTTCACAAACAAATGGTCATCTTTTGTTTCAAAATCATTAGGGTCTATAAATTCGGGAGGTTCTTGGCCTAAACTTTGATAAAATGATTTGACCTTACTTTCTGTTAATTCACGCCGCAATGATTGTAATGGATGTGTCAAAGGAGTCATTTCACACATGTCGTCTCCAGGATCAAAAACATCATAATCTTCAATGCCTGCCATGTTTTAAAAATAATTAACTTTTTATTTTGTTTTATAAAAAAAAAATGTCACAAGCATATGGCTCAATTCTTGACCCGCATAGAAGACTGAAAGAGCCCTTTGGCGTGAAGGGAAATAAACAGAATATTATTGTTCCAAATAATCCATCTACTATTGATTCAGATCAAATTCTTACTGTTAAATTTCCAGACCTAGGAGCAGATGAAGTGATTGTGCCGGGATCTGCACGTCTTACTTTCAAAATAGAACTCGAATCAGCAACAGACGCAAACAGGACAGTAGTTCAGAATCTGGGATGGGCAATCGTTAAGAAAATTTCTATAAAACTTGAGGGGCAAGAAATATTTTCTTTACACAATGCAGACATATTTCTAATCTATTGTGATCTATGGCTAACCGCGAATGAAAGGGCCGATCTTGCGTTTCAAGGAATCGAAAATAACGAAGCACTAAAACACAGAATAGACGCCGAAGATGCTAAAGACAGTAACAAGGCTGAAGCTGTAAGTTTTGCTTATGGAAATCGCTTTTCTATACCCTTAGATTTTGAGTTGTTAAAAGCGCATGCGCCATACTTTCAAGGAGCATTAAAAGACAGATTGTCATATGAACTAACTTTTAATGAATACAAACGTGTCATTAAATCTACAACCGCCGATGCAAAGTGCAGCATTTCTGACATCTCGTTAGAGTTTGACATTGTTAGCAACCCTAACTTAGCAAGGCTGATTGAGCAACAATATCAGTCAAAATTAGCAATATATTACGAAAGTGATTCATCATACTAAATATCCTAAAAGCAGGGCAGACACTATATGGAACTTTAGTTTTAGTGCCACAGCAAGATCCCTTAAAGGTATTTTATTGCTGTGTGAAGATGAAGAACCATTCAAAAGACAAAGTGAAAAGTTTATCAATCCTAAAATAACGAAAGTACAATGTTCAATTGAGGGTAGTCCTAACCAAGTCTACGGTAGCGGGCTTAAACCTTATCATCATTTTGATGAAATAAGAAAATTGTTTGGAGGCGGGAGGTCTAGAAGTCCAACAGTAGACCTTGTGTCTAAAGATCTACACCTTCACAGTGTTAGACTTGATGAATATTTAACAACGAAATACGGTTTATGGATTGACCTAAGGTCGACAGAGGATAATCAGTTGCATGGGAGTGGGAGAACAGTTAAAGACGTAATAAACATTCAAATTGATAAAGAAAAAGAGAGTGATAAACCACTTAATGTACATTTGTTTTTAATATATGATGCGCAGCTGAATATTCAAGATAACAGATTAAAAGATATCCAATACTAAATTATTTTTATTTTTAAAAAAAAGCATGTCTGTTCAGGTTTATCCAAAAGTGCCCAAAGAAGAGATAGTAGGCAACTCTGTTGCTGTAGACATAAAAACTTTCAGATTAACAAACATAACACAAATGCAAACCCAACTAGAGCAGGACCTTTCAAAATACAGTAAAACCAAACGAAGGTATTCTGCTGTCTTTAATGCTGTTACATATGTTAATACTGGAGCATCGATCACTAGTGCTCTATCAGCAGGAACAAGTGTAGGTCTCTTAGCAACAGGCGTAGGTGCACCGGCAGCTTTACCTCTAGGCGGTTTGTCTTTAACTCTTGGCCTGTGTTCATTGGCTGTAAGTGCTGTCAGCAAAAAAATAAAAGCTAAACTCCAAAAGCACACAGCTATGGTTCAACTAATAACAGCTAAACTTAGTTCCTTCAAACTGATAATTGATAAAGCACTTGCCGACTCGAACATCACGGATGAAGAATTTAGTCGCCTACAGGCTGATTTTGAGGACTACAAAAGACAAAAGTTTGATCTTCAAAGAAAGGCAAGGGCAACTTTTTCTCAACAGCCAGACACCGACCAGATAAAAAAGGAATGCTTAAAAAAAGTAAACGAGACATTAAACTCTGTTCTAAACAGCTCACATTAACAACACCAAAGGGCGTTTATACTTTAGTTTATGAGTCTAAGCACAAAAAGACCTCTGATATTGATTAATTAATTTAAATAAATATTTTGAGTTAGAAAAGAAGCTCAACATGGATAAGATATATGACAGTTTTGACTCTTGGTTAGATGCAATGGAAGAGGAAGAGCGTTTGTCAAAAGCTTTAAATGACGTCGTTTTAGAAGTTATTGATCCAACAAACGTACAGGCAAGCGTTGTACATGCTATTTCTCAAGTTCCAAGTAAACTAACAATAAACCCTCCAGTTAAAGTAAGGTTAGTTGTTTTAATCGACTATATAACAATAAACGAAGAAAATCTAGAAGTCTGGGTCTCAACTAAACAGCAGACTATTCTTTCTTATAATGACTTAACACCCGGTTGGGCAGATCAACTTCTTACACAGTTTAATGAAGCCTCTGAAGCAGCTAAAATGAGAGGCTCTGGTTGGTCAGAGGGTGAAGTCCTAGACATCAGATTAAGACAGGCTAAGTATGAGCCGATTGTAGGCAAGTCTTACATTCCGCTGCCTCCAACATTAGTTGCAAAAAGAGCAGTTCTGAACATAAAGAATTCAGACGACAAATGTTTTATGTGGTGCGTTCTTGCGAAGCTGCATCGCGTTGCTAAAAATGCAGAGAGAGTATCTAACTATCAATCTTGGGTCAATGATCTTAACTTTGATGGGCTCACCTTTCCTATAGGTGTAGACAAAATTGATCAGTTGGAAGAACAGAATCCCCCAATAACTGTTAACGTATACACATGGTCTGAAGAAACCAACCTTCTGCCAATTAGAGTATCAAAGAACAGTCCAACAATAGGCGAACCAACCAAACACCATGTAGACTTACTCCTAATGCAAAGCCTTAATGGGTTGCACTACACTCTAATACGCACAATGAGTAGACTGTTGGCGCATACTACAAAATATTGTGGCAAACAAAATTTTTGTAGAAAATGTTTAACGAGAATTCCGTCCGTTCAAGCTGCGAGCGAACATGTAAAACATTGTCTCAGTCCAGTTGACTGCAATACAGAACTAATTATGCCAAGAGAAGGCAGTAAGGTTAGTTTTAAGAATTACAAAAAACTCCAGAGGTCTCCATACGTTGTTTACGCAGACTTTGAATCGCTTATTGTTCCTTATGAGGGGCCAGCTCCAAAAAATTTACCAAAAACAGTCTTAATGAGTAATCACCAGATTTGTTCATTTGCCTTCATTATTGTTAGGTCGGATGGCGTCCATTCAAAGCCAGAATTATACAGAGGACCTCATGCCGCAAAATATTTCTTAAAACGCATGCAGGAAGTGCGAAATGCCTGTTCTAATAATCTGACCCTATCCGATCTCAAGATGACCCCCGAAGACCAACAAAAATATGACTCAGCCACTCACTGTTGGATTTGTGGTTTAGAGCTAACAAGTAAAGAAAACCCAACAGTAAGAGATCATGATCACATTAGCGGAAAGTTCAGAGGAGCAGCACATAGTAAATGCAATCTTCAACTAAAGTTTGAACCTAAAACTTGGAAGCTGCCTATATTCTTTCATAACTTGCGAGGTTACGACTCTCATCTTATATTGCAAGCAGTAACTAGCGCCTTTAGGGTGTCATGCATTGCGCAGTCATCAGAAAAGTACATGTGTTTCACTTTAAATAACCTGTCTTTTTATGACTCTATGCAACACCTGATGGGATCATTAGAGTCGCTGGCTATGTCCTTAAAGTCCTGCCCAATAACGGAAGAATATTTTGACCCAACGCTCGTTAGAAAGGGCGTTTATCCTTATGAGTACATGAACAGTTGGGAAAGGTTTGAAGAGCCAGCCCTTCCGCCTAAAGGTGCGTTCTTTTCTAGTCTTAGGGGGAAAGACATTAGTGACTGTGATTACCAGCATGCTCAAGAAGCGTGGCAGAAATTAGAGTGTAAAACAATGGGAGACTATCATGATTCCTATTTAATGGCGGATACCTGTTTGTTGGCGGATATCTTTGGAAATTACAGAAAGACCTGCATGAAACATTATAGTCTAGATCCTGCGCATTATATTTCTGCGCCTGGGATGAGTTGGGACGCATTCTTAAAATTTACTGGTGTACAGATTGACCTGTTGTCTGACCTGCCAATGCTTCAGATGATTGAAAACGGATTGCGTGGCGGAATTAGTATGGCGTCTCACCATTACTGTAAAGCAAACAACAAATACTTAGACAACTATGATCCAAGTAAAACTTCTAACTATCTCATGTATTTAGATGCAAACAATCTGTATGGTTGGGCTATGAGTCAATCACTTCCATTACGTAACTTTAAAATGTACACAGGAGGTGTAAAAGACATTCAAAAGTTTTTAAAATGGCTACAGAGTCTAGAAGCTGATCAACCGCAAGGCTTTATTCTTGAAGTTGATTTAGAATATCCTCATGAACTCCATGATTACCATAATGACTATCCATTAGCGGCAGAAACCCTAAAAGTGTCAATGACAGAACCGCCTAAACTTGTGCCTAATCTTCGTGACAAAAAAAATTATGTCTGTCATTACAGACTTCTCCAATTTTATTTAAGACATGGTTTAAAGTTAACAGCAGTTCATCGTATAATTGCATTTGATCAAGAACAGTTCATGAAACCATACATCATGAAGAATACTGATCTCAGAACTAAATCCGCAGATGCTTCAGAAAAAGACTTTTTCAAGTTGATGAACAACAGCTGTTTTGGAAAGACTATGGAAAATCCGCACAAGCGCAAAGATGTCAGATTGGTCACTAGAGAAAACGATGCAATTAAGTTGACTTCAAAACCAAATTATCAAGACTTTAGAAAATTTCATGATCAGCTTTTTGGAATAATGATGAAAAAAAAGAAAGTCAAATTGGACAAACCTGTTTTTATTGGGTTTACTGTTTTAGAGCTGTCGAAGCTTTTGATGTTAGAATTTCTTTACGACTACTTTAAACCCTTGTATCCAGAGTCCAGAGTTCTGTACACAGATACAGATTCCTTTGTAATCGACATCCCTACTGAAGATTTTTACAAAGACATGGAATTAGAAGTAGCAAAAGAGCATGCCGGATGGTACGACACATCTGATTACCCTAAAGATTCACCTTTGCATTCAGTTATTAATAAGAAGGTTTTAGGTAAGATGAAGGATGAATTATCTGGAGGTGTGATCAAGGAGTTTATTGGTTTAAGGTCGAAAATGTACAGTCTTGCTTGTCAAACAAGTACCATTAAAAAAGCAAAGGGAATATCTCGCAGTGTTGTGCAGTCAAATATATCACATGACAACTACAAAGAAGCATTGTTCAATAAAAAGACTTTTCATCATGACAATTACAAACTACGATCTAATCTGCATGAGATTAACACAACAGTTGTAACAAAACGGTCTCTTGACAGAACTAACACAAAAAGAGTATTTGTTAATCCAGAGTTTTCATATGCAATTGGGCACTGGAGAATAGTATAATCATATGTCTTCATGGAGTTTCTGTTTGGTCAAGTGTTATCAGAAGCTCAACTATATCATTATCCAGTATAGCCAAATCATTATTATTCTCATTCATTACTGCTAAATGTGCTTCAATTTTTTTTATCATTTCAAGATTTTGATTTTTCCATATCAAAATATCAGAATCTAGGGATTGGGGTAGTAAGCGATTGTCTGGCTGTTTTAGCATAAGATTGTCAATGTTCTTAAATATTTTTTTGATAATAATATTATAAGCAGATAATTGACGTATTAATTTTGAAAACTCTTTTTTCTTTTGAGCTTCCATTTTAAACTCAAATGTATTTGCCTAAATTAACTAAGCGACTGGAACTGTGTCTGGCGGGATTATCTGCAGTTCTTCCTTCACAAAAGATCTTCGGGGGGCTGGTCGTTTTGTTGTGTCAGTTTCTCGTAAATAATACACGGGCGGATTCATTTTCACAATTTTTTTTATCTCATATGGATCAACACTCCAAACTGGATCTGTTGCCCTGATGCGAGTGTCCCCTTCCGCTTCTCCCGGTGAATAAAGGTATCTCACTTTTAAACCAAATGGTAATAGTTTACTGGATGAGTCTTCAATAGCAACATTTATTCGTTTGGTTTTGATTGCTTGTACTGGTTTTAGCCCTTTAAATTCTTCATTATTCATTGCGCGCAAAACTGAGGGCAGTCTTTTTACCCATTCTGTGTTGCGAGAATTGTCAATCAGCTCTCTGTGATACTGGTAGGAGAAAAGTCTTTCAGATAACTGTTTGTTAAAGTTTTCAACCAAACCCTGTGATCTGTGAACTCCTGGAATGCCTCTTTTAATGGTAACTCTATGTTTTAACAATAATTGATTCACTTGACCTTTAAATTCTTTTCCATCATCAACTTGAATCATGCGAGGATAAGTTAAAGGGCCTCATTGATATATCAGTTGTATAGCAACAGCAACAGCAGAAGCACTCTTTTGTGTTAATGGTTCCGCATCTTTTTATCTTGAAGCTATATGAATGACTGTAAGTGTGTACTTAAATCTTTTTCGTCTAATCGTATCATGGGGTAAATATAGAAGATCCATTTGATGGGTGTCGTTTGGAGTTATATTCACAAAGTGTGGTCTCTGTAGTTTTTTAGGCGCAGGTAAATAAATTTGCCAAATCGCTTGTTTAGATAACCATTCTTTTGCTGTTTGTTCACTGACTCCTGCTGCTTGGCTAAGCTTTTTAATTGCCGTTATTCCCTTCCAGTATCCTTTTGGAGAATAATAGATTTTGTACATTTTTATTCAGCCAATACTTTGTGCAACAAAATACACAGCGGTCATGCCAAAGACAATAAACAATATTTCTTGCATCTTTTGTTTTTCTGATGGTTGATAAAAGTCGCTGAATTTTGGTGGGGGCAATGTTTCAACTTGTTGGCCTGTTACTAGATAATATTCTTTTATTGCCTGGTCAACATCTTTAAATGTGTAAGCTGCATGTCCCTGTTGTTTAAGTCTGTCGTTAATAAAATCTAACTGCTCCATTCTTTGCTTTTCATAGGTGTCTTGTGCAGCGGCTAGTTGCTCCATAGCTCTGTTATGTCTTTTTCTCTCATCGTTATTTTGTAGTTTACTAAACGCGTAATTACTTCCGCTGAAAGCAAGCGCGTTGACCACTGCGCCGCCTATCATCATTACGAGTGAAGCCATTTTTATAAATGTATTTTTTTTTTACATATTTATATTTTCTGGAATTATTCCTTGCTTAACTAGAAAATCTTTCGTAGCAAATGAAGCTGTAATGACAGCAATCAACTTTGCTGAGTCTTCAAAGTCTAGTTTGCTAAGATCTGCCGGTTTTGTTTTTAACAAGTTTTTACCAAGCATCGTGTATCCTACACTTAGACCTCCAATAACAGCAGAATGGTATACGAGGTTGGCAACAGTTTTTTCGGTGCTCATTTTTTAAAAATAAAATAATATTTATTATTAATAAAACATGAACTGCGATCTACTTCCTGAACTTATGATTACAAATAATCAAGTTGATGACCAAGCTATTATGCGCCAAAAGGAAAGGCTGTATTCTTTGGCAGCATGTGGAAAAACAAAACAGTACCTCGGAAATGAATTCAGCATAGAACAGATTCAACAGATGTCGCCGCAAGACATTGTAAAGTATCACAACAGGTATGAAGCACAACTGGGGTCAAGAATGGTCAAAAGTGTCGGACAAACTGTTCTTAGTTTGTACACTAAACTAGTTAGTAGATTTGCGCCCATTGATTCTGAACAAGATTTTATGTATGATTTAACGCAGGATCCAGTTTTAACAAAGTCATTAGAATCTCTAGGATGTGATCTATATTACAGATTTGGAACATTATTGTCGCCAGTAATTATGGGGTTAATTACGTTTAATCATATAGATTTTATTTCCCTTAAAAATGACCGAGCAGAAAACGTTGATGGAGAAAGTGACCCGTGAAAAGAATCCTGGCGCGTTGAAGCAGGGAAAAAATTAGCAGAGTGGAACAAAAAAAGAAAATTAGAGTTACAACATATAACTCATAATGAAAAAACACCAGTTGTGCCAGAGCCACAACAAGAACAAGTTGTTTCAAGTCCCGCAACATCATCATGGATTATTTGGATTAAAAGAGTTGGCATTTTTGGCGTCATTGCTGTTGGTGGGGGTGGTTATTACGTTTATAAAACATATAAAGAAAGACAGCAAAAACCAAAGCAGCCCAAAAAATCACAGCCACTAAATACAAAATCTGAACAAAAAAGAATACTAGAACTGCCAACAACAAAATCTCATTTTGATCCATTTGATATGCAGTAATATTTCAAGAACTTAATAAATAATTATAAGTGACTTGAATAAGAACTTGATAACGACTTGATGATGACTTCATGACGACTTGATAAGAACTTAATGACGACTTGATAAGAACTTAATGACGACTTGATGACGACTTGTTAAGAACTTGAATAAGTACTTCAATAAGTACTTGAATAAGAACTTGATGATGACTTGTTAAGAACTTGATGTTGACTTGTTAAGAACTTAAATAAGAACTTGAATAAGAACGTGATGCCGACTTGAATAAGAACCTAGAACGACTTAATGACGATTTTTTCATAAAGGATAAAACACAATTAATTGTTACATTCTTTTCTGGGGAGACAACTCCTCTTCACTTCTGAAGGGTTTGCTGCCTTTATGTAGTACTCTAGGTCAGACATGTCTGGCCACGGCTTACTCAACTGCATAATTGCCAAGTCGAAGCGTCGCACTGTTTGCTGGTTCGTGTCGAGTTACACATAACGGAGTAAGGGCGTCGTTTACTGCAGGCCGTCACGCGGCATTGTATAAATTTAGGCGGCTAAATTCCCCACCGGCGTCGTTTAGTGCAGGCGTTAGCTGTCACGCGGCATTGTATAAATTTAGGCGGCTAAATTCCCCACCCCCAAATAATCTTTTTCCAATTTTATGTATTAAAATCTGCATTTTATATTTAAATCTAAAAGCATTTAAAACAAATATTTATTAAAAAGTAATGGCTAAAAAGTAATGTAAGATACACTTTGTTATTTAGCTTTTGGTGTTGTTTTAACAAAATAAAAAACAACTTTACTCTATGCAAGTAGACACCATGTAATTGTAAAGCATTTGTTTGTGTACAGTATATATAAATCTTGAAGATAACAACATTGAGGATATGCCTGCGGTAGTTTTAAATACTTGGTTGTCATGGCATTGAAAAGTCTAAATTTGCCCTCTTCCCTGCCCTCAAGTGATCCTTCCCACTTTCGTATTGGGTCACTGGCGCGGCTATGAACGCCCGTAAACCCAAAATATGGTCACTGGCGCGGCTATGAACGCCCGTAAACCTAAAATGGTCGCCCTGGTGCGGCTATGGGAAGGACCACTAAAATGGGGGTGAGGGGATTGCCCAAATTAGACAAATAGAAAGCAGGCAAACAAGTATGAGAGGCATATCCTCAAAACTCTTCACATCTGGCCGTGTTATACGTGACCCTCTGGGTCTGACTTGGGGCCCTAGGGCGCCATAGGGTCTCAAGTAAGACCTAGAGGTGATCGGTAATGCGGCCAGATGTGAAGAGTTTTGCAGAAATTGATTTCACATTTGATGAATGTATGCGTGAAAATGATGTTATTGAAAACGATCAAGAAAAACGAAGGATTAAGCAAAAACTGAAGTCTCAAAAGTTTTCTAAATTAGTGTTAAAAACAGATAATCCTACACATTATGTATGTTTGTAAATGTTTTCTATAAGAGAACTATAAAATATATGTTCTGGGTAAGCCGGCGGAGCAACAGCGGAGCCGGGTGAGCCAGAACATATATTTTATAGTTCTCTCAGCCAAGATTTCTTCCAATAAGGTCAAAGACCAGTGTATCCGACAATTCCTCTGACAAAGTCGGATAAGCTCTGATGTAAACAAAATTTCTTCGGAGGTGAAGCAAACGGATTGAACAAAGATTTTGCCGAGGGCAACGCAAATGGTTAAACATGTCGTTTCGCCAAAGGTGAAAGGAATTAACTTTGCAAGAAGCCAGACAATCGCCAAGGGCACTTTTGACCCCGTTGAATCAGTTGTCTAGTCTGTGTGCACAGGTAGGCTGTTGGCAAAGGTTGTAAGTTCATATGACTTACTAACTTTCTTATGTATAAATGAAAACTCACAGCAACAGAAAGTCAGGTGGAAAAAAGAGAAGTGAACGGACAATGTTAAGTCAAAGGAAAAGCCGGGAAGGCGTTTAACTAGTGGGCTAGAATTATTAAGTGGGGGCATATGTACGAACACTTTGCAGAACATAGGGCTACTTACTTCAGTCCAGTGACTATCCCTTCGCGCAGCTGAGCTACTGCTCTTGATCCGTTGGGTGTTGGCTGATTTGAAAAAGTTGTTGTGAATTGCCCTGGGATGACTAAGCAAATCAATGCTGTCTGCAGCCAAAGTTTGGTGGGACACTCTCGAAGAAAAGCAAATCTATGAAACATATTCATACGACGTTCTCCCTTCAATTTCAGCTTTGATATCGCCTTCAGCGCTTTCTGTCCGAAAGTTAGATGTTCCTACGTCCACTGACGTGCTGCTCCCGATCCAATGGAGGAGAGAGGTGTTGTGTTAGTTTGGGCATTGTGTTCACATCATACACTGAAAACATAAACACGGAGCAAGAAGAAAAAAAAGCACCAGCTAGACGCTGTAAATCCTTCAAATAGACCATTTCAACAAAGAACAGTCAGTTAATTCAATTGTAACGTCCACACTCTCCAAGCATAACACGACTATTGAGGAAAGCACCAACGAGAACAGGTGTACACAGCCTATCCAGCACCACACCAACACTTCCTGAACGACAACAATGTCATGATCAACATGAGACAGCCGAACTTTGTATTGGATGACAGTGGGATTTGAACATGCACATTCGGTCTGCATATTCAGTATATCACACCATAATAACAGACAGCATGCATTGTTGCGTTAGCATTTTCTCCTGATATGTGTTCCCTTGGTTTTAATCGTGTCTCCAAACTTCGCCGTGTCAGAGCTGATGGTTTCCAAAGCCTAGTGATTCAGATCGCTAGGCAAGTGTGCTGTATCAGCTGTGATTGTCTGGGAACGGGTATTCGGAATCTTTGAGTTAGATGGGTATCAGTAACGTTGCAATATAAATGTAATATTGCATAAATGGAAACAGGTATTTTAGTTGAATATCTGATATACAATCAATCATTTTTCTCCCTTATATTCCTAACAGGATCATAATGGGTGGTGAAAAAGAAAATTGTATTATTTGTTTACTCATTTATTTATGTATTTATTCATTTACTTATTTATCTATTTATTTATCTGTCAATTATTTATTCATTCATTCATTCATTTTTTTTTACATATCTATTTTTCTATCTATCTATCTATCTATCTATCTATCTATCTATCTCTCTCTCTCTCTCTCTCTATCTATCTCTCTATCTCTCTATCTATCTGTCTGTCTGTCTGTCTGTCCATTTATCTGTTTGTCTGTCTGTCTGTCTGTCCATCTATCTTGTTTGTTTATCTATTTATTTGTCTGCTTAACTATTTGTTTACCTGTGTTTTACGTTATTGAATTATACCTTTGCCAGTCGTGTATTTGTCTTGCACACCCTGATACCAGAGATTGCGGTCTGTCATTTGTATGTAACTGTCTAAAATCAGCTGCATCGTACACTAACGCACGAATATGTTTTGCTAACCGGGTCTCTTTGCCCTCGTTCCCACTGAGCGTGAAGGTATGGCAAGAATTGGGTGACTGGGTTTTGCTGGGAGTTTGGAATTGCTATGATTGTTGCATTCGGTTCTATACGATACTTAACTGTTCAGCATTTTCTATTGTGTGGTCAATCAGTGGGAAATTGCATCTCTTAGGAGATCCACGTAAAGGTTGTTCTGCACTAATCTGCACAATTTTTAGTTGCTGACAATGGTTGGGTTATTGAATAGCAGACCTGACCACTCAGACTGTTCCATATCTTTTGATCTCCCTTGCAACTTTGAATGGATCCTAAAGCATGGGCTCAAAAATTATCCCCTACATTTTAGACTGTTTGCATAAGGTCTTTATTTTTCAGCAATTTTTTTCCTCTCCACACTTTCATTCTGTTTCATTCTACTATCCTTCGCTGGCTGCTTTGGGGGTGCTATTGGATTCTTTTCTGAACCCTTGGTGCTGAGAACACCACAGAATTATGGACTGTTGTGTGTCTCTATTTCACGCCAAGAGTACAGACACATTCAGCCGTGTCTCCCTGATGAGTCCAGTCCAGTGGAGAAAAAGCCTAGGAGCAGACACCATAAGTAGATCTGCCTTCGAGAGGGATTATGATGGTTCTCTCATGCAGCTAGCGAAGGGTTTTCATATTAAAAATAATCATACTAATAATAATCAGCCGCTTGAGAACCATCCAGCCTGCAGGCATCAACACCAGCGTAATGGACCCTTAGTGGCCCTGGGCTCTCTTCACCTCTCTCTTTCGACTGTCTCTGTCCCCCTGTAGCCCACATTTAGACGTGCACACACACACACACACGACCGCGTACGGGAATACTTCCATGCATCGAACACGAACGTGTACATGCAGGCACGCATGCTCGCACGAAAGTACCAGATATTAAAATATTGCATAGACAATGAAACACGCACGCACACACACAAGCACACATATACACATGCATATACATAAATGCACGTACGCATGTACAGACGCTCGCGTTCTCGCTTACTCGTATGTAAGTACGCACACACGAATAAATCCGTCTAACACACACACACACACACGCTCGCACGCTCAAACGCACACGCTCTCTCTCTCTTTCTCTCTGCCTCTCTCTCGCGCACACCACACAACACACACACACACACACGACCGCGTACGGGAATACTTCCATGCATCGAAGCACGAACGTGTACATGCAGGCACGCATGCTCGCTTCGTTATTAGCTTGCTCGCACGAAAGCACCAGATATTAAAATATTGCATAGACAATGAAACACACACACACACACACACACACACACACGCGACGCACGCACGCACGCACGCACGCACGCACGTACACACACACACAAACACATACGCACACACAAGCACACATATACACATACATATGCATATACATAAATGCACGCACGCAAGTACGCACGTACGCATGTACAGACGCACGCATTCTCGCGTTCTCGCTTACTCGTATGTAAGTTCGCACACACGAATAAATCCGTCTATCACACACCACACACACTCACACTCACACACACTCACACACGCACGCGCGCACGCACGCATGCTCGCACGCTCAAACGCACACGCTCTCTCTGTCTCTTTCTCTCTCTTTCTCTCTGCCTCTCTCTCGCGCACTCTCTCTCTCTCTCACGCGCGCGCACACACACACACACACACACACACACACTACACACACACACACACACACACACACACACACACACACACACACACTCACACACTAACACACACACACACACACACACTAACACACACACACACACACACACACACACACACACACACACACACACACACTAACACACACACACACACACACACGACCGAATACGGGAATACTTCCATGCATCGAAGCACGAACGTGTACATGCAGGCACGCATGCTCGCTTCGTTATTAGCTTGCTCGCACGAAAGCACCAGATATTAAAATATTGCATAGACAATGAAACACGCACACACACACACACACACACACACACACACACACACACACACACACACACACACACACACACACTGTCCTAATAGGCTGTCTTAATAGGCTGTCCTGATAGGCTTGCTAGGGCACTGCGTTTCCTTCAAGAGCACGCGCTTGAGATAGATTCCATCTATTTTTTCTCTTATTCTCTCACCTATGTGCAAATCTGTCAATCAGGCAATACATTTTCATATGAACGTGTCCCCTTTTTTTCTTTGGTACTTGAAAGTGCGGGAGCACAAATTTGTTTTCCAGTTCGTGCGTTCTTATCATGAAAGAAGGTGTTCCAAAGTTTGTCAGGTTTACCTGGTTTTTTGTTGTTGTTGTTTGTTTTGTTTTGTTTGTTTGTTTGTTTGTTGTTGTTGTTTCGTTGTTTTTTTGCATGTTAAGAATCTTCAAAATTGAAAAAAAGTACTTTTATCCTAGCCATTGATCCGTAAAGACCATACCTTTATTTACCCACTATTAGGCTTCAATCTCTGCTCTGTCCTGTCTCTCTTGCAGCAAATAGCCCTACATGATGGTCCCGGCCAGCCTAGCTCCCTCTCAGAGGGTACGCCCGCTATTTTAATGACGCAGTGTGCATAGGCTTGTCAGGAGTTTTTCTTGTATGACACGAGGGTTCTAGCAGTGCCAGGACTCCCGCTGCACACAAGTCATTGTGTTGCATAGCTCACCTCTACCGGTAAGAAGAAAGTCCATTGACACTCAGGACCAGCGACTGTGTGGCCTTCAGTCCAAGGAGCAGTCTTCTCCCTTTCCTTTTGTGGAAGTCTCCTCAACAGTCACACAATCAGTGACGGCTTCTCTTTCTCATACTGCAAGTGTAAATATCACCATACATGAACTTACAGCGCTGAGCATGGTGGGGGTGTACTGGGTTGATGTTCACATCGAATGATCTTACCAGGAGCTGGACAGTCACACATACCATGACCATGATTTACAGGTCATATGTAATGTATAGGGCAACTTGAAGATGCTGTGTCAGAATTTGAGAGAATATTCAACTCCAAACAAACAAACCTGCAAACAAAAAAGAAAACTTCAGTGCCTTCAACTATATGTGACAGTGACTGATAACATAGAGGTGTTATGGATGGAATGGGTCCTGTCTGTGGGTATCTGACTGTCTGACTCTCACGCAGAAATTATGGATGCATGCACGACTTTTCCAATTCACATACACACACCCACTCACCCGAACATTGACAGCCAGGCAACAGAACAACACCTTTTTTTCTGTTTTATGCTGCCCAAGCCATCAGACAAACATATATAATAAATGCAAGGACATCAATAGGTCGGCACGCCAACCATAAGACGTACACACAAAATATATCTATATTTTACTGGTTATCTACAAGCGCTGCTGGTCCCCACGACGACGTAGACGATGACGAAGACGAAATGATGAAGAGGACGAAGACGTCGAAGGTGACACAGACGACGAAAACGTTGAAGATGAAGACTACAGTGTCAAGTCCGACACAGGACTTAAAGAACTTCACAGAGCTGTGGCTCAAAATCACTACCACACTCACGTCGTCTCTGCCGACGACAAGGCGACAGTCACACAGAGCTGTGCTCACAACAAGACACAGAACAGAGCGACGGCCTAGCCAACGGTCGCTGGTTCAAAACTCGGGAGCGGCGCTCTGGCTTGGCAGCAGCGGCGTCTCTGGTCCAACTGGCTCAGCGGGTAGCCGGTCCCGGGCGCAGTGGCAGGTAGGGTAGTTGTCGGCACTCAGTCATTACACACAATTAATGATTACTTTCCATCAAACTATGAATGTCTTTTGTCATGTCACAAATGTTCATTTCTTTTTCTTGTAACATGACAAGAATGTTCATTTCATTGCATATAATCACCAGATATTAAAAAAGGTTTCTTTTTCCAAACGATTCATCTACTTCAATATTTGTAAGGGAAAGATTTCCACAACACTCTTGTTTACCAACAATCATTGAATATCCATACAAGAGTGAGTTAAATACTCATTCACATAAAAAATCAACATCTCTTTTTCATCATGAAGTTCATAACTAGTTAAGCCACAGAATAAACAAAATCTTTCTTTTTTTTCTTTTTTTTTCTGAAGACTACTTCCTTTAACACTCGTTTCATCTATTCATGTTTTCCGAAATAATTTCGTTTTGCTACCCTATCAAGTCATAGGATAACAGAACACAACAAATAGTTTTGTTTTCCAAAGAAAACCTTCACAGTGCGCTGAGGAAGTTTCAGTCACTCCTAAACGGGAATACGGTTTCGGTTTGCTAATAAATAAACATTGAATGATAAATACCTGACTGCTACCAAAAAGACACGGGAGTCCCTCTTTGGCTTCTGGGTAGTTGCGTTGCCGGAATCACTGCAGAGACTGTCTAACCGGTTCAGCTCACCCGGCTTTAACAGCACGCAGGTGAGCAGCAGTCAGGTAAACTTTTCAACCGGCTTCTGGACGACTACCTTCCAGTTAGCACGGTTGCATGAAAATTTGTGACTGGACGGGAAACGGTCCATCACAATAGGGTTGACTGCCAGAACCCAGTACCTCATATATATATATATATATATATATATATATATATATATATATGTGAGAGAGAGAGATACTTGGTTCTGGCAGTCAGCCCTTGATTATTGTTTTGGGTTTTTACCCCTCTTTTTCTTCAAGGGTGAGGAACGTTCAGACCATGGAAGAAATGCAGGACGTTTACCAACACTTTGTGCTGTACTATGGCCATGAGATTCCGGCCATGCGTAATTCCGAAAAGAAGAGGAGAGCAGAAGAGCAGTCGGAAAAGAACCCAGACGAAGAGCCAAGCACTGAGCAGGAACCAGGTCAGAACTTCATCAAGCAAGCCACATGACGCAGGGGCTACTCCATCTGCCTGGGGGCAAGTCTGGGTCAGTCTAATGGAATGAGGTGTGCCAGTCATTTGCTGTCTGATGGCAATTGTACGTGTCCAGTGACAGTCATAACGATTCCATGGCAGTTAGAAGAGTTCCATAAGAGTCGGAATTCTTTGACAATTGTAAGGTTTCCATGCAGGTAGAGGGGTTATGTGATGATTGTAAAAGGTACCATGGCAGTTGTACAAAATTCACGACAGCTGTAAGAATGCCATGGCAGTTTTTCTGGTTCTGTGTCAGTTGTAAGAGTTCCAGGATAGTTGCAGGGGTTCATGAGAGTTTTAGGTTTCATTGATACTTGCAAAGGTTTCATGGCAATCATAGGGGTTCCATAGCAGGTTTGAGGGTTCCATGACAGTTGTTGATGTTCCGTGACAGTTACAGGAGTTCCATGACAGTTGTTGGGGTTCAATGACAGATATAGGGGTTCCATGACACACACACACACACACACACACACACACACACACACACACACACACACACACACACACATATATATATATATATATATATATATATATTCTTCTTGGCTTGGCTTCGCAGACAAAGATTATTGAGGGGGTTGTCCACGTCGGTTGCAGGCGTGCTAATGGCTGATGAGTCCTATGCAGGGCAGGCATGATCTGCCACAGCGGCCACAGGTCAGCGTCGGGTCCGGTGGTTCTTGAGCTGCTGCAGCCTGGCGTGCTTTCCTCCTTTGCCTCTTTTCTCAGAGACTTTCTCTGTGGGAGGCTTCAAACGAGGATGCAGCCTTGTGAATGGTGCTTCTCCAGGCGCCACGGTCGGCAGCGAGGTCTGACCACTGGCGGTGGTCGATGTGATAGGTACTGAGGCTTTTCTTTAGATTGTCTTTGTAGCGCTTTTTAGGCGCTCCTCTATCACGATGCCCAGTGGACAACTCTCCGTAGAGGACTATTTTTGGCAGGTGGTGATCCTCCATCCTGGAGACGTGCCCTGCCCAGCGCAGTTGGGACTTCAGCAGTAGAGCCTCTATACTTGAGACCTCCACTCTTTCGAGGACTTCGACGTTGGTGGTGAAGTCACTCCAATGGATGTTGAAATTGTGCGGAGGCAGCGCTGCTGGTAGCGTTCAAGGAGTCGCAGGTGGTGACGGTAAAGGAGCCACGATTCTGAGCCGTACAGGAGGGTGGTCAGTACGACTGCACGAAACACGCTGATCTTGGTGTTTTGCTTTAAATGCCGGTTGTTCCATACTCGTTTGTAGAGTCTTGGGAATGCACTGTTTGCTTTGGCCAGTCTGTTGTCAATTTCTTTATCAAGCTTGGCATCTGAAGAGATGGTGCACCCCAGATAGCTGAACTGGTGGACTGTGTTCAGCTCTGTCTGGCCAACTGTGATGTGAGGAGAGTGAACCTCTGTTCGGGGTGCAGGCTGATGCAGGACTTCTGTCTTTTTCAGGCTAATTTCCAGTCCAAAGAGCAGTGCAGCCTCTGCAAAGTAGGAAGTTAGCCTTTGTAGAGCTGCTTCTGTGTGAACAACAAGGTCAGCATCGTCTGCAAAAAGGAGCTCTTGGATCAGTTGCTCCAGCGTCTTTGTGTGAGCCTGTAGTCGCCGCAGGTTGAACAGGCTGCCATCAGTGCGGTAGTGGATGTAGACACCATCTTCATCTTCAAGGTCTCCAAGGGCCTGCTGGAGCATCATGCTAAAAAAGATGCTGAAGAGTGTCGGAGCTAGAACACAGCCCTGCTTGACGCCGTTTGAGATGGAGAATGGCTCCGAGAGGACACTGTTGAGTCTAACCTGCCCGTTTTGGCCTTCATGCAGCTGGATGATCATGCTTAAGAATTTTGGAGGACAGCCCAGATTTTCCATAATTTGCCAAAGACCTTTCCTGCTCACAGTGTCGAAAGCTTTAGAGAGATCGACAAACGTGATGAAGAGTCCCTTATTCTGCTCGTGGCACTTCTCCTGGAGCTGGCGGAGGACAAATACCATGTCAGTAGTGCTCCTGTTGGCTCTGAAGCCAAACTGGCTCTCAGGAAAGTGTTCGTTGGCGATGGTGGGGATCAGTCTGTTCAGCAAAACCATAGCGAGGATCTTGCCTGCGATTGAGAGCAAGGTGATGCCGCGGTAATTGGAGCAGTCTGACTTTTCTCCCTTGTTTTTATACAGGGTGATGATGACTGCATTGCTGAGATCCTGTGGAAGTTTGCCTTGCTCCCAACAGCATGACAGCATCTCATGGAGTTTGATGTGGAGAGGAGGGCCTCCATGGATCCAGATCTCTGGCGGTATGCCGTCAACTCCTGCAGCCTTGCCGCACTTTAGCTGTTGGATGACTTTGGTGATCTCCTCCAGTGTCGGCACTTCATCAAGTTCAGCCTTGACTGGATGTTGCGGGATACGCTGAGTTGCTGCGTCTTGGACTGTACGGTCAGCGCTGAAGAGTGCCTGAAAATGCTTCGACCAGCGGCTCAGGATGGTTGCCATGTCTGTGAGTAGCGCTTGTTCGTCTGCGCTGCGCAGGGGACTCTGGACTTGGTACGAGGGGCCGTACACCGCCTTTAAGGCTTCGTAGAACGGACGTCTTCCAACGCGACCGAACAACAATATATATATATATATATATATATATATATATATATATATATGTATGCATACATTCATACATACATAAGCACATGCGTACATGCATGCATGCATACATACATACATACATACATACATACATACATACATACATGCATGCATGCATGCATGCATGCATGCCTACATACATACTGCATACATACATACATACATACATACATACATACATACATACATACATACATACAGGCATACAGGCATACAGGCATGCATGCATGCATACATGCATGCAAACATGTATACATACATACATGCATATACATACATACATACACACATACATACATACATACACACATACATACATACATACATACATACATACATACATACATACATACATACACACATACATACATACATACATACATGGATGCATGCATGCATGCATGGATGCACACATACATACATACATACATAATCATACATACATACATACATACATACATACATACATACATACATACATACATACATACATACATGCATGCATGCAAACATGCGTACATACATACATGCGTACATACATACATGCGTACATACATACATACATACATACATACATACATACATACATACATACATACATTTTAACATCAACTTCAGTCAAAAGAAATCACGTTGTCATGGAAACTTGGAACGCATATCGTTGGTAATGCAGTCTTCTGTTACATACTTCGGCCAATACGAATCGACAAATATATGCACCTCAGGACACAACGTCAATGCAGTGCTTTGTTCATGCTGTCACACTGAACAAAGATTGCATCCCGCTTAGGCTCCGTGAGACGTGACATTTCCCCTTCGTTAACCGTGATAGCAGTGCAAGCCTGAAGATGAAGGCTCCGTGAGACGTGACATTTCCCCTTCGTTAACCGTGATAGCAGTGCGAGTCTGAAGATGAAGCATTTGCCAGCACAGACAGAGATCTTACCGAGACATTCCTGCAGCTAACTGTTGGTCAAAACTACGTCATCAACATGGCGGCGTTCTACAGACGATGTCTCCAGGAATCGTTGTAACCTCTCTCTCCGTGTTGTCCTTGCTGTCAAAGTCTTGTAAATTCAGCCTTGTCTTTCTTTCTTTCTTTCTTTCTTTTTCTTTTCTTTTTTTTTTAATTTCTTCCCCTGTCCAATCTCCTGTGCCACCTAAGTGGTATTCTCCCCACGTCGCTCATTCCGACCCCTCGCCCACACCTGTAGCCCGGCCCCGGTCAGTCCCGCCGCAGCCCTGGCACCGGCAATATACAAGGAGCAGTCAGTGTCAAGCAATCAAGAGGCAACCCACCAGAGGAGACACTGCACTGCTTCCGAGTTACTCCGGTGGTGTTCACCGAGTCTTGCCTTTTTTTTTTTTTTTTTTTCAGTTTGAGAATATTTACGCGTATTTCAGAGTACGTGAAGCTAAAGGATTTAGCGAATGTGTTCATGGCCTGCAAGAACAATCTAAATTCCCCTCTAAATGTTGGTTTTCTTTTCTATGTTTGTCCGGCGTCATCACCTGTGAGAGATGTTTGCTGTGTCCTCAGATCTTTGAAGTACCAGACTCTGCTCAAGACCAGAACCATGGCTGCCATTTTGTCCTTTTATACTGTTGTATTGAGTTTCTCCTTCATTGTGGCGTAGTGCTACTCAGTTCGGTGTGCTAATGTCCCTGTGATTGGTGAAAAGACAATATGGATCACTGGCGGCGAATTTTACAGGAATCACTAGCAATTCATAGACATCTTAAACACACACACACACACACACACACACACACACACACACACACACACACACACGCCCGCACGCACGCACGCACGCACGCGCACACACATCATCATCATCATCATCATCACTCACCATCACCAACACCATCACCACAACCACCACCATCATTATCATCGTCATTATCATGATCATGATCATGATCATCATCATCATCATGATCATCATCATCATCATCATCATCATCACGTGTACAGAATAAAATTGATCGAAAAGGATTTATTTGTATTATTTGCTTTTTCGTCCTTTGAAGAACACATAATTTCATGCTTCGCGTCGTTCAGTTACCATGTATTGAGTGAGTGAGTGAGTAATCCATTTATTTCTTCTTTCTTTCTCTCTTTCTTTTATTTCCTTTATTTATCTATCCATACATATCTATATAGCTATCTATATATGTACACACACACACACACACACACACACACACATCATATATATATATATAATATATATATATATATATATATATATATATAATGCTGAACAATTACGTAGTGGGGGAAAACAAGTGCAGGCTAACGATTCTTCAGGTGTTATAGTAATGACTTGGCAAAGATTTAAACTTTTAGAAGAAAAAAAAAGTTGAGGATGAAGAAAATGGGGAATGTATTATAAATATGAGAAACCCTTCACTAGCTGTCTGAGGGAACCATCGTAATCCCTCTCAAAGGTACATCTATTTGTATTGCCTGCTCCTAGGCCTTTCATCAGCTGGATCAGACTCATCAGGGAGACACAGCTGGTTGTGTCTGTGCTCTTGGTGTCAAATAGAGACACACCACAGTCCATAATTCTGTGGTGTTCTCACCACCAAGGGTTCAAAAGAGAATGTAACAGCACCCTCAAAGCAGCCAGCAAAGGGTAGTAAAATGGAACAAAACGAAAATGTGGAGAGGAAAAAAGTTGCTGAAAAACTAAAAGCATTATTCAAACAGTATAAAATATAGGGGACAATATTTGAGCCTATGCTTGAGGAGCCATTCAAGGATACAAGGTAGATCAAAAGATATGGAACAGTCTGAGTGGTCAGCTCTGCTGTTCAATAACCCAAGCATTGTGAGTGGCTAAGAATTGTACAGAATAACCTTTACTTGGATCTCCTAAGACATGCAATCTCCCACTGATTGACCAAACAATATAATGCTGAACAATTAAGTAGTGGGGGAAACAAGTGCAGGCTAACAATTCTTCAGTCGTTATAGTAATGACCTGGCAAAGATTTAAACTTTTAGGAAAAAAAAAGTTGAAGATGAAGAAAATGGGGAATGTATTATAAATATGAGAAACCCCACACTAGCTGCCTGAGGGAATCCCTCTCAAAGGCACATGTATTTGTATTGCCTGCTCCTAGGCCTTTTGTCTGCTGGATCGAACTCATCAGGGAGACACGGCTGGTTGTGTCTGTGATCTTGGTGTCAAATAGAGACACACAACAGTCCATAATTCTGTGGTGTTCTCACCACCAAGGGTAAAAAAAAAAGAAACCAACAGCACCCTCAAAGCAGCCAGCGAAGGGTAGTAAAATGGAACAAAACGAATGTGTGGAGAGGAAAAAACTTGCTGAAAAACTAAAAGCATTATGTAAACAGTATAAAATATAGAGGACAATCTTTGAGCCTATGCTTGAGGAACCATTCAAGGATGCAAGGGAGATCAAAAGATATGGAACACTGAGTGGTCAGCTCTGCTGTTCAATAACCCAAGCATTGTGAGTGGCTAAGAATTGTACAGAACAACCATTACTTGAATCTCCTAAAAGATGAAATCTCCCACTGATTGACCAAACAATATAATGCTGAACAATTAAGTAGTAGGGGAAAACAAGTGCAGGCTAACAATTCTTCAGGTGTTATAGTAATGACTTGGCAAATGACTTGACTTTTAGAAAAAAAAAGAAAAAAAAAAAGAAAAAAAAGTTGAGTATGATGAAAATGGGGAATGTATTATAAATATGAGAAACCCTTCCCTAGCTGTCTGAGGGAACCATCGTAATCCCTCTCAAAGGCACATCTATTTGTATTGCCTGCTCCTAGGCCTTTCGTCCGCTGGATCGGACTCATCAGGGAGACACAGCTGGTTGTGTCTGTGCTCTTGGTGTCAAATAGAGACACACCACAGTCCATAATTCTGTGGTGTTCTCACCACCAAGGGTTCAAAAGAGAATGTAACAGCACCCTCAAAGCAGCCAGCAAAGGGTAGTAAAATGGAACAAAACGAAAGTGTGGAGAGGAAAAAAGTTGCTGAAAAACTAAAAGCATTATTCATATATATATATTATATATATATATATATATATATATATATATATATATAGAGAGAGAGAGAGAGAGAGAGAGAGAGAGAGAGAGAGAGAGAGAGAGAGAGAATGGTACTGAGGATCAGCGCAATCTTAAAAACAGTGCTCAACCACAGTGGGAGCGACATTTGTTATATTAAAAGCAAGTTAAAATCAAGCTTCTAAAAACATCTACAAATTTGTTTCACGCTGTGCGGTCGTCAGGATGTGATGAGCTTGTGTTGCCAGTGCCACGTATATATATAGCTAGCTGGTTTGCTGTTGTTTTTTTCCCGTGCTACATGTGTTTCTCAGGTGTTGGTTTTTTTCGCTGATAGGAACTTCCATCTGTGTCTGCAATTGTTAACCATTTCTGTTCTAACATTTAGAGTTGCCAACTGTGGTTTACATAGTATAATGTATTTCTCTGTTAGGCATAGATTGCATTTTTTTGAAATGTTGTTGTATGATGCTGCTCTTTTTAGAATTTTCCAAGATATGTTGTAGTCTATGTTTTTTTCTTTAAGTTTCCAAATGTATTTACTCAATTCTGTTTGGTTTTTGTATCTTTCTTTGTTGAATGATTGTTTATGGTTTGCATATCTAGTTTTGAATTGGTTTTCCGTGATACCTACATATGTTTCTTTTGCGTTCTCTGATGTTACAGTGGCTTGGTACACAATGTTGTTATAAAGGCATTTGTTGCTTAGGGGGCACTGTTCTTTTTTGGTACAGTTACAAGATTTCCTTTCGTTACCCTCCTTTTTTTCTGTGCTGCTTTTCATTTTGTTTGCTGAATCGATGGCATTTTTAAGGTTCGGCATACATGAATATGATAATTTGATGTTGTTTTTGTTGAATATCTTGAATAATTTATGGTCTTTTGGGAAAGATGATGTCAAGATTTTAAAGAATTCTTTCCCTACATTTGTTTTAACTCTTGCATCATATGGGGGATTGTACCATATGATATTCCTTTTCCTGTTCTTTCTGCATCTTTTTGTATCATTGTCTGGATCGTATCTTAGTTTGTAATTGTAGCCACTTGTATGTAACGCCTCTTGGTATTCAGCTGTAGCGTTGTTGAATACTGTTTCGTTACATGACAAATTGGATAGTCTTTTATTTATGCTTTTGGGTATTGTTTTCAGTATGGAGGGTGGGTGATTGCTTTTGATGTTTACATAAACAGGCGTGTCATTTGGTTTCTTGTATGGTTTATATGTGTGTTGGTTGAGGTCTAACGTTATGTCTAAATAGTTCACTATCTTTTTGTTTGCTTCTATTGTGATTTTTAAGTTTTGGTTGTGGAAAATTTTACACAATTCTTTTTTCTTATTTTCAATATTTCTAGGGTTGTCATTCAGAGCGGCAAGGCCGTCATCCCTGTACAGTCCAGTTTGTTTTCCAAGTTTTTTTTGAATATTGGATAACATGAATAGTCCGACAAGTTCGCAAGTTTCGGCACCATCGTATGATCCCATTGTGACATCGAAAGTTGAATTCCTGCTTGTGTTCTTAATCCAGGTTTCATTTTTATTGTGCAGTAAAGTTTTCTTTGTGTGGAAAATGATTTCCATTTCTGACCCTGATATTTCTGTGTACTTGTTGGCAAATTTTATAGCTTTAGTTAGTAGCTTTTCATCTATAGATGGGTAGAAATCTACTATGTCAAATGTTATAAAAACTGTATTTTCTTGTTTATTGAGGTTTTTGAACCATTGTATTACTTCATATGTGTTTTTCCAGAGATTGAGTTCAGTGTTTTCTTTTATGTTTTTTATGGTTTTCTCTAAGATTTTTTTACTAATTTTCCCTAGTTCAGATTTGGAAGGGTTTATCAGTCTACATGTTGGGTTGTTCAAGAAATTGGGTTTGTGGTCTTTAAGTGTAATAAAGGCTTCTCTAGCTGCTGTGGTCTCTACTCTGTCACTTAGGTCCATTTGGTGCACAAGTTCCTTTTCTTTCTTTCTGATGTGATCATATGTAGCCTTGTCAGCCTTTCTGTAATTTTTCTGGATATTTTTATCAAGGAGTTTTGAGTACTCTTCAGGTTCTATTTTGTAAAAATTTCTGGAAAAACACATATGAAGTAATACAATGGTTCAAAAACCTCAATAAACAAGAAAATACAGTTTTTATAACATTTGACATAGTAGATTTCTACCCATCTATAGATGAAAAGCTACTAACTAAAGCTATAAAATTTGCCAACAAGTACACAGAAATATCAGGGTCAGAAATGGAAATCATTTTCCACACAAAGAAAACTTTACTGCACAATAAAAATGAAACCTGGATTAAGAACACAAGCAGGAATTCAACTTTCGATGTCACAATGGGATCATACGATGGTGCCGAAACTTGCGAACTTGTCGGACTATTCATGTTATCCAATATTCAAAAAAAACTTGGAAAACAAACTGGACTGTACAGGGATGACGGCCTTGCCGCTCTGAATGACAACCCTAGAAATATTGAAAATAAGAAAAAAAAATTGTGTAAAATTTTCCACAACCAAAACTTAAAAATCACAATAGAAGCAAACAAAAAGATAGTGAACTATTTAGACATAACGTTAGACCTCAACCAACACACATATAAACCATACAAGAAACCAAATGACACGCCTGTTTATGTAAACATCAAAAGCAATCACCCACCCTCCATACTGAAAACAATACCCAAAAGCATAAATAAAAGACTATCCAATTTGTCATGTAACGAAACAGTATTCAACAACGCTACAGCTGAATACCAAGAGGCGTTACATACAAGTGGCTACAATTACAAACTAAGATACGATCCAGACAATGATACAAAAAGATGCAGAAAGAACAGGAAAAGGAATATCATATGGTACAATCCCCCATATGATGCAAGAGTTAAAACAAATGTAGGGAAAGAATTCTTTAAAATCTTGACATCATCTTTCCCAAAAGACCATAAATTATTCAAGATATTCAACAAAAACAACATCAAATTATCATATTCATGTATGCCGAACCTTAAAAATGCCATCGATTCAGCAAACAAAATGAAAAGCAGCACAGAAAAAAGGAGGGTAACGAAAGGAAATCTTGTAACTGTACCAAAAAAGAACAGTGCCCCCTAAGCAACAAATGCCTTTATAACAACATTGTGTACCAAGCCACTGTAACATCAGAGAACGCAAAAGAAACATATGTAGGTATCACGGAAAACCAATTCAAAACTAGATATGCAAACCATAAACAATCATTCAACAAAGAAAGATACAAAAACCAAACAGAATTGAGTAAATACATTTGGAAACTTAAAGAAAAAAACATAGACTACAACATATCTTGGAAAATTTTAAAAAGAGCAGCATCATACAACAACATTTCAAAAAAATGCAATCTATGCCTAACAGAGAAATACATTATACTATGTAAACCACAGTTGGCAACTCTAAATGTTAGAACAGAAATGGTTAACAATTGCAGACACAGATGGAAGTTCCTATCAGCGAAAAAAACCAACACCTGAGAAACACATGTAGCACGGGAAAAAAACAAAAGCAAACCAGCTAGCTATATATATACGTGGCACTGGCAACACAAGCTCATCACATCCTGACGACCGCACAGCGTGAAACAAATTTGTAGATGTTTTTAGAAGCTTGATTTTAACTTGCTTTTAATATAACATATAATATATATATTATATATATATATAATAATCTGAACAATTAAGTAGTGTAGGAAACATGTGCAGGTTTACAATTCTTCCATCACTATAGTAATGACTTGGCAAAGATTTGAAATTTAAAAAAAAAAAGGGGTGGGGGGTGGGGGGGGGGGGGGGGGACGAAGATGAAAAAAATGGGAAGAGGTATACTATAGATATTAAAACCCTTCAGTAGCTGCATTCATATACTGTTATCATTTATTCCTTCTTTTATTAATTCACTCATCCATTAATTATTTCATATATGTTTTTTCACTTTTACCTGTTCATTCATTTGTTTTGTTTGTTTATTTGTTTGCTTCTTGTTTTGGTTGTGTGATCTTCCGTGGCATCGTACCCATGAAGGTTCAGTCTGAAAACTCTTCCACAGTCACAGCCCAGTTTTTGTTCTCGCGCCCCAACACTGGCAGTCTACAGGGAGTAGTCATTATCCAGTGGCTAGGAGGCAACCTGCCGGAGGCGACGCTGTACTGCTGACCACTTCAGGGGTGCTCTATGTTGGATGATTTGAAGTGGCATATTTAGGAAACTGCCTACTACGCTTTTTAACGACATTATGTAGTCTTGGGGTCAGCGTAAGCGAACACACACACACACACACACACACACACACACACACACACACACACACACACACACACACACCACAATTGTGGCACTGGACATAGTGGAGAGTGCCCTTGTGGTGAGGGACCAATGACAACTGACCACATCCTTCAAGTCTGTACGACGTATGCAGCATCCAGGAGAAAGTACTGGCCAACAACGACAGCAGTGGAAGCCAAGCTATACGGCACCCTGGAGGAACTGTGACGGACGGCAGCCTTCATCGAAGACACCGTGCTGCTCATCTAACGGGATGGTGAACGAGGAAGAAGAACACACACACACACACACACACACACACACACACACACACACACACCACACACACACTCAACACACACACACACACACACACACACACACACACACACACTCAAGGACGCAGGCACGCACGCACGCGCGCACGAACACACACACATACACACACACACACACACACACACACACACACACACACACCACACACACACACACTCACCGTTTGGAGGGCGCCTTTCGGCCTTCCAGACAGTGCCCATGAACTCACCAATACCTTCATACGGAATTATCGGTGAAATACGCTTGAAGAGGAACTGTAAACTGAAAATAATGTGAGAACAATGCATGAAAGACCATAGAGATTGGGACGTTGCAATTGCTACTGATCAATGATCATTATCAAGAGTTCCAGTCTGGTCTGCGCTTACTGATCGACTCAAACCAACTTATTAACAGATTAGTTGGCAGTTGTACTGACATTTAAGTAAACATTATTAAAAGAACGTCAATAATTTTTTTTCCCAGTAGAAATGACTCTCTCCCTCTCTCTGTCTCTCTGTCTCTGTCTCTGTCTCTGTCTCTCTCTCTCTCTCTCTCTCTCTCTCTCTCTTAAACACACACGCACATTCCCATATGCACACACACACACACACACACACACACACACACACACACACACACACACACACACAAATGGAGACATACATACATATATACATGCATTCATACATAAATACATACATGCATACATACACATATACATATATACATACATCATACATACATACATACATCATACATCATACAAACACACATACAGAGAGAGAGAGAGAGGAAAGAGAGAGAGAAGAGAGAGAGAGAGAGAGAGAGAGAAAGAGAGAGAGAGGGGGGGAGGGGAGGAATCAAAGAATGTTTGTACATTTTATTGTTCTTCATAATTACAATCGAACTCCAGACATCTACCCAGTAAAGGTGCACTTATTCGATCCCTTCACGGAAAATAGGACTATCTTCGGCCTAAAACAAAATCGAAAAAAAAACAAACAAACAACAACAGACGGAGCTACGTCAGGGAAGCAAGATAGTAATCAATGACCTGGAAGCCCTCATCGTGCAGAGTTGCCGTGGCAACAGCTGATTTGTGAGCTGGTGTGTTGTCTTGGTGAAACAGCACCCCCCCCCCCCCTCTGTCCACCCCCTCCCTTTCCTCAGCTTTCCACGGCGTTTAGCAGCAAGATTTCCCCACAGGTACCTCAGCATTGTCACATCATTTTCTCCACTCTGCTCTTTTTTTTCAAGGGAGTCCAGCCACAGGATTCGTTTAGCGTCCAAGAAGAAGACGGTTATCACTTTATCAGCTAACTAGACGATCTGAGCCTTTTCTTTTTTGGCGGGAGTGGAAAGGAGTTGGATGTGGAGTCAAAGTGGTGTTACCACCCAGACTGCTCGTCTGTATGGTGACAACAAAGTTGGCCAAGAAGTCAATGGGATCTGCTTGAAAAAAAAAGGTACAAGTTGTCGCGGAACAGTTTTAAACCGAGACGCTTTTTGTTCTTTATTCAAAACGTCCGGGATCCGCTTTGCTGTAAGCTTCCTCATGAACTAGGTGTCGGTCAGAATGCTATGCACCACGCTATGTTATACGCCAAAGGTTGAAATCATGCATCTCATGGATAGACGTCTGTAAACCATAACACGGTTCCTGACACGGCCAGCATTATCCTTAGTTCTAGCACTGAAAGACCTCACCAGAGGAGGTTCTTCTTCCAGATTCCATCTTCCTGTTCCCAATTCAGCCGCCCATTTGTTCATGATTTAGTGGGAAAGGACATCCTTCCCATGAGTTGTTGTCGTGTCCTCACGAATCCTCATCATGGTCAGACCTTTCTGTTGTCATGTCCTCATGAATCCTCATCATGGTCAGACCTTTCTGTTGTCGTGTCCTCATGAATCCTCATCATGGTCAGACCTTTCTGTTGTCGTGTCCTCACGAATCCTCATCATGGTCAGACCTTTCTGTTGTCGTGTCCTCATGAATCCTCATCATGGTCAGACCTTTCTGTTGTCGTGTCCTCACGAATCCTCATCATGGTCAGACCTTTCTGTTGTCGTGTCCTCACGAATCCTCATCATGGTCAAACCTTTCTGTTGTCGTGTCCTCACGAATCCTCATCATGGTCAGACCTTTCTGTTGTCGTGTCCTCACGAATCCTCATCATGGTCAGACCTTTCTGTTGTCATGTCCTCATGAATCCTCATCATGGTCAGACCTTTCTGTTGCATTTTGTGTACATAGAAATTGTTTGCCACTTTATTGTTATACAACATTTACAAAAATGGTGGGGAGTCCCCACTTCTTGTAATTTTTGTAACTATTGTAATCAAAAAAAAAGAAAGAAAGAAAGAAAAAAAAGTGTTTTAAGATTGTCTTAAATGTTGATCAATAAATATCAAGAACATAACATACTTTTATATCACAACCTTGACTCCTATTTTTATGATTTTTTTTTTCTTTTTTTTTCCAAATCCGACTTTGTAGGCTGGCTGTTCATTGCATCTTTTGATGCGGCTTGTAATCAACAAGCTGACTATTTCTACCATCGTCCCAGTTCCAAGGCCCCCAAATATCTAGCTCGTGCCAGCCGCTCATTTAAACACGTTGTATGTAGCACCATCAATATCATTTTGTTTACATAACTATTGAGTGCTATTTTATCTGACCATAATATCTGTGAAGGTTGTGGAGAGCCCCTCTCTTTGACACCTCATTCACCCGACATGTGCACAGGGAGATGGCATATACGAGCGCACACAAAATGCTTGTTTCATGTTTGATGGAAATGCTATTGACCTTCCATACGGCCTTCAGTCTATATAGTGCTGTCACTGTTTCACTGACCGTGTAATGTTCTCTGCCTTGGAGCCTTCATTGCTTATGACTGGTCTCAAGTCAGTGAAATGTTTAACTGTTCCTGGCTTCTTTCCGGGAACAGTTATGTCAGTAATACTGATGGCTTTGTGGCTAGCCATTGATGTGGTCTTCTTAGTCCTATTTCCCATGCTGAATCTTCTTGTTGTGTCATGAAGTCTTTTAACATGCCTGGAAAAAAAAACAAAACAAAACAAAAAAACTTGTTCACAGCCCGCCACAACATCGATGTTCTTTGCAAAAAACGAATGCTGATAATAGCTTTTCCCTGCAATTCCTGATTTTTATAGATAAATAAATATATGAATGAATGAATAGATAGATAAACAAATGAGTGAATGAATTAATAAATAGATACATAAATAAGGAATACATTCATACATAGATAAATAGATAAACTAATTAACAAATAGGTAAATAAAGAGACGAATAAAATCATATTCTGTTTGATGCAGGCGGGATTGCTTGCAGTTTTCTTTAGTGTGATAACAGATATTGGTGCGATCCCTTTCTGAACTAACGTTGTTATGTATGCAGTCAGTTCACAATCTAAAATACCCACTGTATACATTACATCAAAAGCCAACGAGCCTACAAGAACTGCCAACTATGACTTACATTGCAAATCACGGTTGTCTTATGAAGAAAACAATTCTTAATTGCACCAAAGTATTTACTGGAAACGTTTCATGGCTTACTATTCAAGACGATTGGAAGTTCCATTCCATACAAATGCTTTCGGGTCCAATTAATAAACTGGAGGGTGTTTTCTTTGAGGAATGTAGAAAGCTGACCCATGCAAAAACATACCCTACGATGTTGAGTTGTGAAAAACAAACAAACAAACAAAGTCTACAACGTCTAATAGATTTCAGAAAAAAAGTTCAATGTCCATTAAACAGATACGAATATTGTGACTATTACACACAAATTATGGCAAAAACCCAATTAAAACTATGAGAAATATTGCCCAAAGGTCCTTACACCGTTCAATCCGAAATAGAATTGCAGTCATCATGTTTTGATAAGAAA
>CM065735.1:56442800-56460300 GCA_033310375.1 Conus canariensis | reverse complement strand
TGTAACGGCCTGTAACGGTTTTTTTTAATCCATTTTTATTTTTCTCCTTGCAAAAACATCACATTTAACACAAATTCATATTGTTTCACTTCATATCAGCGTACGATTCACACCATTTATGCTTCAACAGCCGTTTTGGCCAGGTACCATAAACAGTTTCCGTACCATGTGTTAACATATTTCTACGGGAGATTTTTTCAAAAATTGATTAAATACAGAACAAAAAAAAAAAGAAAAAAAAGCCCAAAACAAAGAAAACAGAAACAACAGAGAGAGAGAGAGAGACAGAGAGAGACAGATAGAGAGAGAGAGAGAGAGAGAGAGAAGACAGACAGACAGACAGACAGACAGACAGACAGACAGACAGACAGACAGACAGACAGAGAGAGGTTAGGGCATCGACAAAGCCACCAGGGGATCCAAACATGCATGCATGTTAAGTAACACAGAGACAGACTCGTTCCTAAGCATATACATCAAGTCCAAAAGTTACTCTTCTATTAAAGATTGGTATAGTTGCCATTCTTCATGCAGTTTTTGACTTGACTGCGCTTTTCGCAACTTGTTGTTCAAACTTATATCTTGTCTTTAAATAATGTAGAAAGCTTATCAAAATTGGAAGTTTTTTTCTCGCACTTGCATTTATAGATAACATATTTTCCTAGAAGTAGTATGAAGTCAAAGGTTTCATCACCTCTGAAATGATCTGCATGCCCAAATAATACCAATTCAACAAACAAATTCAAACAAGCTGCATGCTGACACTTCTCTTTCATTATTGCTTGAATCTGTTGCCAAAAATGTGCCGCGTGTTCACAAAACCAAAACAGATGCTCAATGTTTTCCCTTTCTCTATTACAGAATGTACAATGATCACTCAGTTCAACTCTCATTTTTGACAACACAATATTTGTTCCCAATGTACGGTGTAGAATTCTTATCTGAAACCATTTAAGTTTTATTTCTTTTATTTTTTGTACCTTTTTAAAAATGATTTTTCATTCCACTTGTTGCAAAAAGTGGGGTTAGGTTGTCACACAGAAAGGCATCATAGTAAACACGTGCCCCTCTACTGACTGAACAGATAAGTTTCCACAATTTAGACATTTCTTCATGCTTGTTATTTGTCATTGTTACTGCAGTTTTCCGAATATATTCGTTTACCTCCCTGAATAATCCAGTGTACGAAATAAAGTCAATGCAAAATCCATATTTATAATTGAACTCTCTATATGCCAAAAGCGTGCCATCTTCTTTCATTATGTGTCCAATTTTGTATATACTTTTGTCGAACAGACTTTGATAAAAAAAAAACAACAACTGTTTTTTAGTTTATCTTAATGTTTTCATTATAAAATATATTTTCGGAAGCAATTTCTTCGGAAATGCAAAATATAATCCTTTTGCCAAATTCTTTATATGCCTCAAATACATCAACCCAAAATTTATTTCTGGATAATTGGCCTAGAGGAAGACTACAACCAATTTTTTTTTCCAGATGAGATATTTTTGGACAATTTGCCAAAGTAATACTTTTCCACTTGTGAGACGATATTTTTATTTTTCTAATCCATGCAAGTTTTAATGCAAATATATATTCTTTTATTCTAGGCACACCAAGTTCTCCATTCATTACGTTTTTAACCACAGTTTTTCTATTTATACGATCCCGTTTTCTATTCCAAACAAATCGAAATACTGAGTTTTGAATAGCATTAATTACATCATCGGGAGGATTTGGAAGTAGAATCCAGAGATGAATTAGTTTGGACAAGATTAAGGACTTTAAAACAGCCACCCTGCCTAGTGGAGTAATCTGTCTCTTTAACCATACCTTATATAGCATTCTTATTTCAAGAAATCTAGCCTGCATGTTTATTTCTGAACAATGAGCAAGATCATTGGTAAATAAGATACCCAGAATTTTGAACTGTGGTGGATTCCACTGAATACGTAAATGTTGCATGTAGCAAATCGTCGAATCTTTCCTACTGCCGAGCTATATTGCACTTGTGTGTTCTGTGTTTAATATCAAACCTGATTTTCTTCCAAACCTATCAACTGTTATCAGAGTTTCCTCAAAAGACACTCTGTCACCTTCAAGCATAATTTCTGCATCGTCCGCATATTGTGAAATTTTGTGTTCTGTATTGTTAATTTGGATCCCTTTTATAATTCTATTATCTCTCAACATAATGGCAAGGATTTCCACACACAAAATGAATATGTAGGGTGAAACTGGGTCACCCTGCCTGCACACACGACCCACGGAAAACCAACCAGATGCCTGGCCATTCACAAGAACAGTTGACTTAACATCATTATAGAAAGTACTTATCCATTTACGAATATCTGGTCCTAAACCGAATGCTACAAGTACTTTATTCATGAATCCCCAGTCAAGGGAATCGAAGGCTTTCTCGAAATCTAAACATAACAGCAAACCAGGTAGTTGGTGTGTTTCCAAGTAGTTAATTAAGTCGTAGATTAATCTAATGTTATCTCCAATATATCTATTGACCATAAATCCTGTTTGGTCTTCATTGATCAAACTTGGAAGAACCATTTTCAGTCTATTCGCAACACATGCTGACCCTATCTTATAAACAACATTTAAAAGAGTAATTGGCCTCCAGTTTTTGATGGCATCTCGAGATTTACCCCCCTTAGAAATACACACTATAATTCCTTCCTTTTGTGTGGTGGACAACTCGCCTAGTTTAAAACCTTCATTTAAAGATCGGACAACGATGTTCCAAGTGATGGCCAAAAATATTTGAAGAACTCAACAGTAAATCCGTCTGATCCAGGGCTTTTATTGTTTTTCATCTGTTTAAGTGCATAGCCAGCCTCATCCATAGATATTTTTCCTTCTAACTGTACCTTTTCGTTGTCTGTCAGGACATGAGGTAAACTAACCATTTCAGAAATTTCGCAATCCTCAACTTCCTTTGGCCGGTACAATTCTTCATAAAATTTCTTCACTTCATGTTGGATCCTTTCGACATCGGATATTTCTAAACCATCATTTAATATTAACTTTGTCATATTTTTGTTTAAGAAGTTTCTTTTTTCAAGCGACCAAAAATATTGATTGACCTTTTTCCCCTTCTGCTATCCAACGTGCTCGTGATGGAATCAAAACCCCCTGCATTTTAGCTTCCCTAAGTCTGACTAGTTCCTCTTTGTCCTGCTCTAAATCATGTCTTTCTTCATCAGTCAACTGTTCCGTCCTCTCTAACTGTTCAATACTCACTTGTAAACGTTTCTGCTTTTCATTACTTCTGCGTTTCTTTTCAGTTGTAAATGTTATAGTTTTACTTCTTATTTTCATTAATAAAACGTCTAGGAACAGTTGATCTGTAATAGTAAACTGAATTTCTGAACGCTCAATAAATGGTAGTCGTTCTCTTGAATAGGGCAGTACTGGTACTCTTCTATCACAGCTTTAATTTCCTCGTTAATTTCATCAATATACTCTTTGTCCTTCAACAAAGAACAATTAATTTTCCAGAAGGGGTATCGTTTAGTTTCTCTAGCAAAGGTTAAAGTTAAAGTAATCATTGAATGGTCTGTCCTGTATCCTGCCTTAATCTGCATCCGTGATGAAGGTAGACACGTAATCTGAAACTAGAAAAAAAATCAAGTCTACTTTGCTGCAGAGGGAGGATCTGTGCCATGTGTATCTTTTCAACTCAGGATTCAACATTCTCCATATATCTGTAAGATCGAGATTAAACATCATGTCTTCAACTTGCTGTTGTGCTTTAACATTGTTATAATGCTTGTAATTAAAATAATCCATTGAAAAATCTTGAACCAGTTCCAGTCCCCTCCGATTACAATATTCTCAACACCAACATCATCCTTAATATCATCTTCTAACTCAACAAAAAAATCAGGATTTTCATGGTTTGGTTCCATACAGGCTAATAATCAACATCATCTTATCCAAAATGGATACGACAGCAAAATGTGTTTCCACCTGTATCTTTGTAAACCTTCTTTACACAAAATTCAAAATTATTGTTAAAGAGAATCGCAACACCTCTTGAATTTGACATATATGATGCAAAATATGCTTCATAACCCCATTCTGCTCTGATACACACTTCAAGCTTGGGGTCAAAATGGGTATCCTGTAAGACATACACTGAGAACGCCTTTTCTCTTAGATAGTGAAACACATCCCTCCTCTTTTTTATCTGCTAGGCCTCGGCAGTTCATTGAACGAAACCTTACAGAGTTACTCATGTTATAACTTTATAAGTGGAGGCAGGAATACACAAATGTACGCAGAAACTCCTATACCCTGCAATCGACATACTATGCAACTGAAATACAGGTAGCTAAATACAAACAAAATCACCAGTCCCCTAAGTGACAACAAAATCTCACCATCTCTCTCACAAAAGGAAAACAACGTCTCATTCAACAAAGGATTTCCTCCAGTTGAACATTAAGACCAAATGTATAAAAGAAAAGCAAGCATGACATAAGACAAAGCAAAAACTAGTAAAGTCAAAGAATCGAGGCTATAATAACAAAACATGGTTAAATTTTGGGGAACGATGCGCTTATGTGCGCCGACAGCATTGAGGATATAATGAGAAACTAGTGTGAGTACTTAAAAAGTGCGGAAGAAAACAACGGCGGGGAAGAAGACGGGAGGGACAGGACTGTGGGCCGAGTCAGCAAGTCTGCAGCCATCTGTTCACACTTCGATACAATAGCGCGTGCCGTAGCGCGTGCAGCTAACTTGTACGCGGCTTGCACGAGGACTTTTTCAGCTCGTGGATCTTGTTTAAGAACGACTACAAGCGTGCAAGGTAACAGCAACAGCAAAGGTTTTTCTTCTTTATAGAATATCTCAAAAAGTACTTGGCAGATCTTTCTGAAAATTAGCCGGTATGTTCATTATGGGACACGGATGATGCCCGATATTTTCGTTTACCGTTACAGCCGTTACTAACGGCTGTAACAGCCTGTAACGGTTTTTTCTACTTTATAGAATATCTCAGAAAGCACTTGGCCGATCTTTCTGAAAATTCGTAGGTATGTTCATTATGGGTCACGGATGATGCCCGATGTTTTAGTTTACCGTTACTAACGGCTGTAACGGCCTGTAACGGTTTTTTCTTCTCCATGGAATATCTCAGAAAGTACTTGGCAGATCTTTGTGAAAATTATATAGCCATTATAGCCATTACTAACGGCCCATAATGGTTTTCTTCTTTATGGAAAATCTTATAAAGTTCTTGGTCGATGTTTCTGCAAATTTGTAAGTATGTTCATTATAGGTCGCAGACGATGGCTGATGTTTACCAGAATAGCCATTACTAACAGTTACACCAGTCTAAGACGGTTTTTTTCTCTTTATGGAATATCTCACGCGTATCCAGGATAAACTGGGAGTACATTTATATGCTTTGCAACTTCTTTCTCTTATTTTCTCACCTATGTGCAAATCTGCCAATCGGGCAATACATTTTCATATGGACGTGTCCCTTTTTTTCTTCGGTAATTGAAAGTGTGGGGCTCAAATTTGTTTCTAGTTCGTATGTTCTCATCGTCAAAGAAGCTGCTGCAAAGTGTGTCACGTTTACTTGTTTTTATACTCCCAGTTCTTATAGAACAAGGAGTACTTTAGAAAGGGAACGAAGAAATGCTGTCTGTGTGTGTGTCCGTCCGTGGTCAAAATGTGTTCCACTCGCTCCAGACAAAACTACTGGGCCGATCTTTCTCAAAAATGTGTAGGTATGTTCATTATGAGTCAAGGATGATGCCTGATGTTTTAGTTTACCGTTATAGCCGTTACTAACGGCTGTAATGGCCTGTAACGGTTATTCAACTTTATGGACTATCTCAGAAAGTACTGGGCCGATCTTTATGAAAATTAGCAGGTATGTTCATTATGGGTCAAGAATGATACCCAATGTTTTAGTTTATCCCATTATAGCCGTTACTAACGTCTGTAATGGCCTGTAACGGTTTTACTTCTTTATGGAATATCTCAAAAAGTACTTGGTCGATCTTTGTGGAAATTTGTAGGTATGTTCATTATGGGTAACGAATAATGCCCAGTGTTTTCGTTCACCGTTAGAGCTGTAACTAACGGCTGCAGCGGCCTGTAACGGTTTTTCTTCTTCATGGAATATCTCAAAAAGTACTTGGTCGATCTTTGTGAAAATTAGCAGGTATGTTCATTATGGGTCAAGATTGATCACCGTTACCAACGGCTATAACGGCCCATAACGGTTTTTCTTTTTTATGGAATATCTCGGAAAGCATTTTGTCGATCTTTCTGAAAATTTGTGGGTATGTTCATCATGGGTCATAGATGATACCCGATGTTTTAAATTATCGCTATATCCGTTACTAAGGGCTATAACTGCCCATAACAGTTTTTCTCCTTTATGGAATATCTCAAAAAGTGCTTGGCCGATCTTTCTGTAAATTTGTAGGTATGTTCATTATGGGCGATGGATGATGCCCAACGTTTTCGTTTACCGCTATAGCCATTACTAACAGCTATAACGGCCCATAACGGTGTTTCTTTTTTATGCAATGTCTCAGAAAGTACATGGCCTATCTTTCTGAAAATTTGTAGGTATGTTCGTAATGGGTCACGGATGGTGCCCGATGTTTTAGTTTACCGCTATAGTCGTTACTAACGGTTATAACGACCCATTACGGTTTTTCTTTTTAATGGAATATCTCAAAAGTACGTGGCCGATATTTCTTAAAATGTGTACGTATGTTCATTATGGGTCACGGATGATGGCCGATGTTTAAGTTTATTGTTATAGCCGTTACTAACGCCCCATAATGGTTTTTTTCTTTATGGAAAATCTCAGAAAGTTCTTGGCCGATCTTTCTGTAAATTTGTAAGTATGTTCATTATAGGTCACAGATGATGGCCGATGTTTACCAGAATAGCCATTACTAATGGTTACATCAACCCAAGACGGTTTTTCCTCTTTATGGAATATCTCACGTGTATTCAGGATAAACTGGGAGTACGTTTATATGCTTTGCATCTTGTTGTTGTTGTTGTTGTTGTTTGTTTGTTGTTTTTCACGCTAAGAATCTCTAAAATTGAAAAAAAGAGGGTACTTTTATCCTTGTCATTGATCCCGATAGACCATACTTTATTTCACCAGCATTAGCCTTGCAGACTCTTTTCTGCGTTTCTGCTTGTAAAGTAATTCTGTTTGTCTTTTCCTGACACATCCTGATTTGGGGGAATTGACTTTTAGCCTATGTGGAGGTGCTTCTCCCCCAACTGTTAATCCGTATGAAGGCTGATGAGCTCTCCATGTAGACGAAACAGCCATGGTTCGCTGGACTCGCCTCTAAAGGACCACTTGGATCACAATGCACTCACAGCGATAAGATTCTGTTTGCTTTCCCCCCTTTCTGTTCAGCGCAGATCTGTCACGTGGGCAAATAAACCTTCACCTTAATATATTCATCATTTTTACAGTCACTCGTTTTTTGCTTTAAAAAAAAAGTTCCATTTTCTCATTCATACAGCTACTGTTTTCATTTGTCGCCCGAAAATAACGAAACAGATGAAATGATAACAGCACCAATTATTCAGATGAAAGTTACAGCACAGAAATTGGTGTGGTACGTTTCCATGTGTTATCTGTATTCGCACGACACATTTTAATACCGAATACTATTAGTACTTCCTGTACACACATTTTAGAAATTGTAGCCACTCTAGGATTCAGTTTGGTAATCTCTCTCTCTCTCTCTCTCTCTCTCTCTCTCTCTCTCTCTCTCTCTCTTCTCTCTCTCGTGATATTTTCGGTTGTAATTGTTGAATTTGATGCTTGCATTGTTTCATCTGCTGTATAATTTATCCCCAATTCTTAACATTTCAACTATTCACTACATACCTACAATTTCACACGCTGCTGGTGTCAGTGCTTTGGCATCAGTAACATTTCAACAAACGATATCGTAGCATAGAGGCTGAACAAAAACGTATACATCCTACTTAATAATTTTTGAGTGACACATCTCGGGCCATGAGTACCGAAAAGAATACAGCAGCTCAGGACACGATGCCAACACAGTATTTTGTCCAGAATTCATCACTGGCCTCGAATGTGTCCCGCTCAGGTTTAACGACACACAACGTTTACCCTGGGATAATCCTGATGACTTTGCCAGTCAAAAAGTGGAGCAGGTTGCCAGCGCAGTCGAAGACCTTACACTAGGATTCCTCTATCTGATTGGTGGACCAGCCAACGTCATCAACATGGCGGTGTTCTACAAACAAGGTCTTCAGGATCGTGTCAACCTCTGTCTGTTCATGCTGGCTGTGTCGGATGAAGTCTTCTTAACGTCTTCGATGTTTCTGCATGCTGAGAATATTTATCTGCACCTGAGTGCGCAAGTTGTGATGGCTCCTGTGAATGGGTTCATGGCCAACAACAATCTCATTTTCATTCTGGGTTCTGGATATATTTCCTATGCTCTGTCCACCATCATCGCCTGTGAGAGATGTTACTGTGTCCTCAGACCACTAAAGTACCAGACTCTGCTCACCACGAGAACCATGGCTGGCATCATTATTGTTCTGTTTCTAAGTGTGTTCAGTTTGTTTTTCATTGTGTCCTATAGATACTGGGTTCAGTGTGTGTATGATCCCGTAACCGATGAAGCGATGATGATGATGACAGGCGGTGGGTTTTACAGGAATCACAAGCAATTAATAGACGTTCTGGATGGTGGCGTATTCGGTGCTGGTTTGCCAGGACTGTTGATGATAGTGGTGATAACATCCACGATAATCACCACGGTGAAACTTCGTCAGATTGTGACGTGGCGTATGGGAACATCGTCATCGCTCTCTTCTCGAGAAGTGGCTCTCACCCAAATGTTGATTGGCAACTCAGTGTTCTTCATCACCTGCATTTCTCCCGTCTGTGTTTCCCGCGTTGCCTATCTGTTTTTGCCCGGAATGACCGCCGGAGGACAATATCACAATTTCTACTTGACCACACTGTGGGTATTAGAAAGCTCCAGCTTCGTGAATTCCTCTCTGAACGTCTTTATATATTACACCATGGGGTCTCGATACAGGGAAACGTTGTGGGCATTGTTGAGTAAGAAGACCGCACGAGGGAAGAAATCGAATGGAAGATAAAGAAACGATGGTGTACACACACACACACACACACACACACACACACACACACACACACACACACACACACACACACACACGTCTTTCAACACAGTTTACATATTGGTCAGAACATATCATTTGAACAATAATTCCTTAGTAATAAAAAAACCGCATCTGGCCGATGACTTTCGGAAATCTAGAGCGGATTGCTTATTGTCGTATTAGCCCCAAGACCTAGTTAGAATTTAAAATAAATTGAAAGGTTTCATTTCGTGTTTATCATGATGTCTTCATGGGATCTACAGTGACATACATATTGCCGTGTTAACCCCAAGGCTAAATGAAAATATGAAAGAAATGGAAGGTTTCATTTTGAGTGTATGGTAATGTAGCAGGCATTTTGACGACGTTACGTTCTTACAAGGTAAGCAGAAAGTAACAAAGTAAAGAACTTTTAAACGTGAGGATGCAAATTTGCCAACTCATGGCTTTAAAAAGACATTGGAGACAACAATCACGATACTTCTGGAAGAAGAAGAAGAAGAAGAAGAAGAAGAAGAAGAAGAAGAAGAAGAAGAAGAAGAAGATCAAAAACAACAACAACAACAACAACAACAACAACAACAACAAGTTGAAAGAGGAGGATGAGGAGGAGGAGGAGGAGGAGCATCATCATCAGCAGCAGCAGCAGGAGAGCATGATGAGAGAGAGAGAGAGAGAGAGAGAGAGAGAGAGAGAGAGAGAGAGAGAGAGAGAGGGAGAGAGAGAGAGAGAGAGAGATTGTTGTTTTTGTTTCACCAGTAGGTTATTGACATATGTAGGCTGTGTCTTTTCTCTTTTCTTTTCTTTTTTTTTCTTTCTGTTTTTGGTTGTTGGTAGATTTAAATCTACCAGTTAATACTATTTGCTTTCCATTCACCGGATGCCCTTATTTGCTGTTTGTAGACACCTTCAATGTATTCATGCGGGTCTACTCGATTTTGGAGAGTGTCCCAGTTTATTTTGTAGTTCGTCTCATCAGTAAGTAGCTGGGATCAAGTAGCAAACCTGATGGAGTCTTCACTGGGCGAAACGGCTGTCATTTGCATCAAATCTGATGGAGTTTTCACTGGGCGAAACAGCTGTCATTTGCATCAAACCTGATGGAGTCTTCACTGGGCGAAACGGCTGTCATTTGCATCAAACCTGATGGAATTTTCACTGGGCGAAACAGCTGTCATTTACATCTCCTGCAAACGTGATGGAGTCTTCACTGGGCGAAACGGCTGTCATTTGTATCAAACCTGATGGAGTCGTCACTGGTGAAACAGCTGTCATTTGCATCAAACCTGATGGAGTCTTCACTGGAGAAACAGCTGTCATTTGCATCTCCTGCAGACCTCTACTTTCGAGGAACAGTAAACCTAGCAGAACGCTTACTGGTGGACTATTTTCTTCTCATGCCTCCGTTTCCTGGAATGGAAGATCGTGTTTTAAAGCTGCGCATTTTCACTGGTATTTCTCCATTCCAGCTCTTGAAATTGAGGAATCTCGGCCTAGGTTTTATTATCATTTTTACCTTGTGTGTCCTGTATCAGACTAGTTGAGCAGAGGCCAGAGTTTTCTGAAAGTACATTATAACCTTTGTGTATTTTTGATCCCCAGTCACTTGCTACCTTAAGCTGTTTTACACATGTTGTAACCTACAGGTTCACATAGAGGGAAATTTATGCGCCACTTTCACTTGGAAAACGTGCGTTTATGCTTTCTCTTCATGGAAAGCGTAGCTCTTCACACACAAAAAAGGAAAATAAATAAATAATTTAAAAAAAAAACTCGGTTGTCAGTTGTCAACATTTAAAGACACAATGTAGGAAAGTTTGTAGCAAAATGGGAAACAGTGTTTGTGTGTGTGTGTGTGTGTGTGTGTGTGTGTGTGTGTGTGTGTGTGTGTGTGTCGTGTGTTGTGTGTGGTGCGTGTGTGTGTGTGTGTGTGTGTGTGTGTGTGTGGTGGTGTGTGTGTGGTGTGTGTGTGTGTGTGTGTGTGTGTGTGTGTGTGTGTGTGTGGTGTGTGTGTGTGTGTGTGTGTGTGTGTGTGTGTGTGTGTGTGTGTGTGTGTGTGTGTGTGTGTGTGTGTGGTGTGTGTGTGTGTGTGTGTGTGTGTGTGTGTGTGGTCGTGCATATGTGTGTGTGTGTGTGTGCGTGTGTGTGTGTGGTGTGTGTGTGTGTGTGTGTGTTGTTGTGTGTGTGTGCAGTTTTGTACCTGCAAGGTAATAAACGACTTTTTTCCTTTTCTTTCTGGCATACTCCGGGTCTGGCATTTTGGCAGCCAGTTTGGTTCATGCAAGTCCAATGAACGTGAGTCACATAAGAGAAGTAAGTCCAGTACAATGATCAGAACCGAGCAGTTTATAACGAATTATAGTTCAAACAAACGTGACAGCCAAGATTTCTTCCAATAAGGTCAAAGAACAGTGTATCTGACAATTCCTCTGACAAGGTCGGATAGGCTCTCACGTAAACAAAATTTCTTCGGAGGCGAAGCAAACGGATTGAACAAAGATTTTGCCGAGGGCAACGCAAATGGTTAAACATGTCGTTTCGCCAAAGGTGAAAGGAATTAACTTCGAAAGAAGCCAGACAATCACCAAGGGCACTTTTGACCCTGTTGAATCAGTTGTCTAGTCTGTGTGCACAGGTGGGTTGTTGGTAAAGGTTGGCAGTTCATATGACTTACTAACTTTATGTATAAAGAAATTTCACAGCAACACAAAGACGAGGGGGAAACAAGAGAAGTGAACAGGCAATATTAAATCAAAGGAAAATCCGAGAAGCTGGTCAACCAGTAGGCTAGAATTATTAAGTGGTGGCATATGTACAAACACTTTGCAGAACATAGGGCTACTAGCTTCGGTCCAGTGACTATCCCTTCGCACAACTGAGCTACTGCTCTTAATCAGTTGGGTGTTGGCTGATTTGAAAACGTTGTGAATTGCCCTGGGATGACTAAGCAAATCAATGCTGTCTGCAGCCAAAGTTTGGTGGAACACTCTCGAAGAAAAGCAAATCTATGAAACATATTCATAGACGTTCTCCCTTCAATTTCAGCTTTGATATCGCCTTCAGCGCTTTCTGTCCGAAAGTTAGATGTTCCTACGTCCACTGACGTGCTGCTCCCGATCCAATGGAGGAGAGAGGTGTTGTGTTAGTTTGGGCATTGTGTTCACATCATACACTGAAAACATAAACACCGAGCAAGAAGGAAACAAAGTACCAGCTAGACGCTGTAAATCCTTCAAATAGACCATTTCAACAAAGAACAGTCAGTTAATTCAATTGTAACGTCCACACTCTCCAAGCATAACACGACTATTGAGGAAAGCACCAATGAGAACAGGTGTACACAGCCTATCCAGCACCACACCAACACTTCCTGAATGACAACAATGTCATGATCAACATGAGACAGCCAAACTTTGTCTTGGATGACAGTGGGATTTGAACATGCAACTTCAGTCTGCATATTCAGTATATCACACCATATAACAGACAGCATGCGTTGTTGCTTAGCATTATCTCCTGATGTGTGTACCCTTGGTTTTGATCGTGTCTCCAAACTATAGGAACTTCGCTGTGTCAGAGTTGATAGTTTCCAAAGCATAGTGATTCAGATCGCTAGGCAAGTGTGCTGTATAGCTGTGATTGTCTGGGAACGGGTATTCGGAATCTTTGAGTTAGATGGGTATCAGTAACGTTGCAATATAAAGGTAATATTGCATAAATGGAAACAGGTATGTTTGTTAGATATTTGATGTATAATGCATCCTTTCTCTCCCTTATATTCCTAACAGGATCATAATGGGTCGTGAACAAGAAAATTGTATTATTTGTTTATGATTTATTTATGTATTTATTCATTTACTTATCTATCTATCTATTTATCTATTTATTTTATCTTTCAGTTATTTATTCATTTTTTTTTACATATCTATCTATCTATCTATCTATCTATCTATCTATCTATCTATCTTCTATTCTATTCTTTCTCTGTATCTATATTTCATCTATCTATCTATCTATTATCTATCTATCTATCTATCTATCTATCTATTTGTTCTCTGTCTATTTATCTATGTGTCCATCTCTCTGTCTGTCTGTCTGTCTGTCTTGTTTGTTTATCTATTTTTTTGTCTGATTAACTATTTGTTTACCTATGTTTTACGTTATTGAATTATACCTTTGCCAGTCGTGTATTTGTCTTGCACACCCTGATACCAGAGCTTGCGGTCTGTCATCTGTATGTAACTTTCTAAAATCAGCTGCATCGTACACTAACACACACATCTGTTTTCCTGCCCGGGTCTCTTTGCCCTCATTCCGACTGAGTTTGAAGGTATGGCAAGAATGGGGTGACTTGGTTTTGTTGGGAGTTTGGAGTTGCTATGATTGTTGCATATAGTTCTATAAGATACCTAATTGTTCGGCATTTTCTATTGCTTGGTCAATCAGTGGTAGACTGCATTTCTTAGGAGATCCACGTAAAGGATTGTTCTGCACTAATCTGCACAATTTGTAGCTGCTGGCAATGGTTGGGTTATTGAACAGCAGAGCTGACCACTCAGACTTTTCCATATCTTTTGATCTCCCCTGCATCTTTGAATGGATCCTCAAGCATAGGCTCAAAGATTGTCCCCTACATTTTAGACTGTTTGCATATGGTTTTTAGTTTTTCAGCTTTTTCCTCTCCACACGTTCCTTTTGTTTCATTCTACTACCCTTCGCTGGCTGCTTTGGGGGTGCTGCTGGATTCTTTTTTGAACCCTTGGTGGTGAGAACACCACGGTATTATGGACTGTGGTGTGTCTCTATTTGACGCCAAAAGCACAGACACATTCAGCCGTGTCTCCCTGACGAGTCCAATCCAGCAAAGAAAAGGCCTAGGAGCGGGCAATATAAGTAGATTTGCCTTAGAGAGGGATTATGATTGTTCTCTCATGCAGCTAGCGAAGGGTGTACAACACTCTTATTGTTCAGTCACATGACCAAGGTTCGACCCGTGCTCGTGTGCACTGAACGCCAGTTCAACCAGTAGACACACCACCACTGAAGAAGACAGACGGAGGTCTGTTGAAAGCTCCAAGTAAGTGCTATTCCTAGCTGAGTGACCTGTTTAAATCCGGTAGTCATAATAATGATATTTTCTTAATCAGTCGCTTGGGAACCATCCAGCCTGCAGGCATCAACACCAGAGTGATGGACCCTTAATGGCCCTGGGCCCTCTTCTCCTTTCTCTTTTCACTGCCTCTGTAGCCCACCTTTAGGGCACACACACACACACACACACACACACACACACACGGTCTCTCTCCCTCTTCCCCAACTCCCTCCCCTCTTTTTCTCTCTCTGCCTCCTATCTCCATCCTTCTTTCTCTCTCTCCTCCTATATCGTGCACAACAGACAGAACACACACACACACACACACACACACACACACACACACACACACACACACACCACACACATCACACACACACACACACTGTTACACCTTTTCATCTTTAGGTAAACCACAACCCTCCTTTCCCCCCTCTCTTATACCACCACCAACCCACCTTTTTCTAACAGCAACTGTTCAGCCATCCCTTTCTCCTGTAAATAATGCTCACTTTTTTCTTCTTTGCCTTTTCGTCTTGATTACTTCTGACCATTTTTAGTTTCACTTCTGTCTCGGTTTTGCTCTCTTCTCTTCTTCATTCCTTACTTTTCTCCATATGAAGAAGGGCCTAGGGCCTGAAACATCGGGAAATCCAACATCACTTCTAGGACCAGCTACCACATTCAGGTCAGTTTGACCCTTTTTCCTCCTATATTTTCTTAATTTTATGTTTCCACTTTATTCACCTTCACTCTCTATATTTTTTAAGTTCAAATATTTGCCAAGTCATTTACTATAATGATGGAAGAATTGTTAGCCTACACTTGTTTTCGCCCTCTACTAAATTATTCAGCATTTTCTATTGTTTGTTCAGTCAGTGGGAGACTGCATCTCTTAGGAGATCCAAGTAAAGGTTGTTCTGCACTAATCTGTACAATTTTTAGCTGCCGACAATGATTAGGTTATTGAACAGCAGAGCTGACCACTCAGACTGTTCCATATCTTTTGATCTCCCTTGCATCCTTGAATGGATCCTCAAGCATAGGCTCAATGATTGTCCCCTACATTTTAGACTGTTTGCATAAGGTTTTTAGTTTTTCAGCAACATTTGTCCTCTCCACACTTTCGTTTTGTTTCATTCTACTACCCTTCGCTGGCTGCTTTGGGGGTGCTGTTGGATTCTTTTCTGAACCCTTGGTGGTGACAACACCACAGAAGTATGGACTGTGGTGTGTCCGTATTTGACGCCAAGAGCACAGACGAATTTAGCTGTGTCTTTCTGATGAGTCCAATCCAGCCGACGAAAGGCCTAGGAGCAGGCACTATAAGTAGATCTGCCTTCGAGAGGGATTATGATGGTTCTCTCATGCATATTTATAACATGTTTTCTTAATGTTATGTTTCCACTTTCGTCATCTTCTCCTCCCCCCCCCCCCCCCCCTACACACACACACACCATTTCTGTTTTTTTTTTAAATTTTGTTTTAAAAAGTTCAAATCTTTGCCAAGTCATTACTGTAATGATGGAAGAATTGTTAGCCTGCACTTGTTTTTCCCTCACTACTTAATTTTTCAGCAATTCTATATGATAGACGTAAAATTGAGTTTGGTTTCTGAGTTTTCATGTGTCTTATGACACAACAACAAAAACTCAGCTATATCGAGAGGTGTCTAGTCTGTCAAGGAGAATGACCATTTTGATTCCTGTGAGAAGACGCTAATGACTTGTTGTCAGTGTGTAAGGTCGTCCCTCCAAGTCAACAATTTAGAGCTATAATGATTTGTAGCAAACAACCCTTTACACAGACAGAAACTTGAGTTTTGTTTGTGGGTTGTTATGTGTATTAAAAAATCGACATAAAAAGTTACTAAAAAATACACACGGTAAGGGAAGGAACGCTTAAAACCTAGTTACAAAGACACGGAAGATAACTTACACTTTAAGGTGCTCGAATGAAGTCGGCTCGGAGAGCTCTGACGAAGTCGCTACAGGAGCATTCTCTAAGTCCTTTTTATTTGTAATTATTGTGTTTAGTCTTCTTTCAGCTCTATTGGTTCTTCCTGCCTCAATCAAGCTTATCCATATAATTCAGCAGAGAGAGGAGAGAGAGAGGAGAGAGAGAGAGAGAGAGCAACGGGTGCACCGTGCAGTAATCAACCACAGAAGAACCCCCAAACGATGGTTGTCTTCATTTCAAACTGGCATCAGGATTGTGATGTCACTGTCCTGAACAAAGTACTGCTGCCAGTTTCAAAATTGGGTATCTTTACGGCAGAATCAGTAATAAAAGACTGACTCATCTGTAAAACAAAACCAGCTGCCTAAAAAAACAAGTCACGAAGCATTTACGTCAGAACAGAGTGCCTGTGATTAGGATTAACGACGATTTTTTTTTTCTGTCCCATCTTCTGAGCCACCTCAATGGCACTACACGCTTGCCGCTCATTCCGACCTCCCGTCCACAGCCACAGGCCGGTCCAGCCCGCTGCAGTCTCGGCGCCTGCAATCCACAGGGAGCAGTCAATGTCAGGTCGTCAAGAGGCAACCATTGGATGAGACACTGCACTGCCGAGTGACTTCAGCGATGTTTAGTGGTGCCTGTTCTGATCCAACATACGCAGCCCCTCACTGATGACAATAATTGCTTAGTTACGAAGCCAGCATGAGTGAGCTCTCTCTTCAGAGGGCACCACCACGTCCATCCACCGACAGCCCCCATGAGCTTGCTGATACCATTGACTCACGACGGAATCCAATCAAGGCCATAGACATGGAGACGACATCAAAACTGAGGTCACCATGGGAGCAGGGCATGAAAGGACATAATTTGTTATACATTTTCATGCAGATTGATGAGACTGAAGATGATGAAGACCATGCTACACATTCCCATTCAGTCTGCGACTGCATGACGAGCCTGTATTATTTGCTTACTTTCATAATATCTCCCAGTGTTCATCTAGGTCCGAAGAATGTAGACATCTGCAGTTTTGGTCAGTTCCTTGAGTCCCCGACATGGAAGGAGGATAGTCGACCCCTCATACAGTGCAGCGTCCCTGGCGTTGGCAAAAAAAGACTCGCAAAGCAGCGCTGAGAAGAAGTCTCACACCATGGAACACATCAACAACTGCTATCCCCAAGATTGCTGGACCCATGTATATACAGACGGATCTGCTGAACAGGCAGTGAGGAACGGTGGTACCGGAATCTACATCAAGT
>CM065735.1:56420300-56437800 GCA_033310375.1 Conus canariensis | reverse complement strand
GGTGTGGCCCAACCCCCCTAGGGTGTCAGGAGATACGGGCCGAAACACTTGCTTGAAGGGGGCTTCTCTTCTGAGGACTCTCTGCTGCCACGCTCTCCACGAGTTTCTTTCTACTGTTATGCTGCCTTTAGTATGCAGACTCTATGCAACTGCTCTATAGGTACAACTGCAAACCCAACAGCCAATTGGTTCTCTGGGATCAACAACTTGATATAGATGAACTCTGAGTCAGTCAGTTGCCATTCAATAATATATTGGGCTGTATCGGTTTCTTCTGTATGCCTGCTACTGTAACGTTACGAAAGAACGCAAGTGAGCACACGTGTGTCCTGCCTTGTTTGCAGACAGCATATGATTGACAAAATTCCAAGACATACCAGGCATAATAGTCTTTGAAAATACTTCTTAACTTGTGCGTGCGCGGATCCTTCATTGCTTATGACTGGTCTCAAGTCAGTGAAATGTGTAACTGTTCTTGGCTTCTTTCCGGGAACAGTTATGTCAGTAATACTGTTGGTTTTGTGGCTAGCCATCGACGTGGTCTTCTTAGTCCTATTTCCCATGTCAAATCTTCTTTTTGTGTCATGAAGTCTTTTAACATGCCTGGAGAGTACTTGTTCACAGCTCGCCACAACATCGATGCTATTTGCAAAATAAATGCTGATAAAAGCTTTTCCCTACAATTCCTGATTTTATAGTTAAATCAATATATTAATGTTTCAAAATGGAGTGACTGACGGCGGAGAACGAAGCAAAATTTAGAAAGAGAGGGTGTTAGTTACCGCCAATGACATTGACAAACAAAGCACATAACAAGACATGATGCATTTCAACCACTTGGGTCTTCTTCAGGCGAAAAAATAAATCACATTTAACATTTAAGACAGTACAAACAAAGAACGAAGATGACTCATCTGTTGTTTGTCCATGTGGTGGGGAGAATAGCCGCTAGGCGGAAATGACAAGGGGGATTATAATCTTAAATGTTAAATGTGATTTATTTTTTCGCCTGAAGAAGACCCAAGTGGTTGAAATGCATCGTGTCTTGTTATGTGCTTTGTTTGTCAATGTCATTGGCGGTAACTAACACCCTCTCTTTCTAAATTTTGCTTCGTTCTCCGCCGTCAGTCACTCCATTTTGAAACTTTATTCTTCATATTGACTGATACCCTTTGTCGTGTTGTACTCCACGTCTCGTCTTCCACAATCTATTTTACGTCACGTCTCCTGTTCCAGATATATTTGTGAACGCTGACACCCTTTGTTGTGTTGTATTTCACGTCCTGTTTTCGGCTTTTTTTGTGTGTGTACCTGTCAACCCTGATACCCTTTGTTGTGTTGTATTCCACGTCACGTCTTCGACTCCCTACCGTGTACTTGTGAACGCTGTCTACCACTTCTCATTCCCACTGTCCTCCATTTGATTCAGATTTTGTTTTGATTTTGATTGTCCCACCTTCTATTCTCCGTCACCTCCATTTCTTCTACACACTTTCAATCGTCATTTTGCATTCTTGATTCCCCACTCGTCTCTGTCCCACTACCTGGCCAACAATAACTAACACCACAACACAATGCCAACTGCCCAAATTTTCTCCCGTACCCATGCCAGCTTCTGCAGGTCCATTCAGTTTCTACCACCCACCATCCAACCGTTCGCACTTGGCTATGCCAAAACACAGTTTCAGAAAACCAATTCAGCATTCCATTTCAACTTTCTTAAACAATGTCTTAAACTACACATCACACCTCGTGGCTTCTCACTTTCCCACACCCCTTCCAACCTCCACAACACCACTTTAATCACTACCACCAAAAAGATTCTCTTCCGGGCCAGTCGTAAACTCATGTTGGCACATATAAAAACACTCAGTTCCACCCTGAAATCTCTCTCCAACTTTCTCCAACATTTCAAACAACAAACCACAATTATCATGCCCACAGCCTCTGCCTCCAAACTCAGACAACTCATCCATACACACAACCAACTCATTTACAACCACTGCAACCAGACCAAACAAAACAAACTATCACAATTACAAAACAAACAAACAACTATTCGCCCGGACCATTCTGCTTCCCCAACCCACAATCCTGACCCCACTACCACATCTGATCACCACCACCATCTTGTCTACTGCATCCCTGACAACCTCCCCCTCTCTGACGATGAAAGATCAGTCTTAACAAAAGGACTTAAATTCATCCCAACTCAACCCACCACCACCAATTACCAGAACCACATTGATGTGGAAAGGTTTTTTTAGGAAACTTCATTGGATGGCAGCACTTGAAAACATACCCAGGCCCCCACCACCCCAAAACTCTGACACCCTCACTCAACTATTTCAAACCCCAATACTCTGCCAACCACCCTCTAACAAATCCATTGAAGTTGAACTCTACATAAAAACATGCAAAATAGACATCAGCCGGATCAAATCCAAACCTGTCCGACACTGCCAACCTTTCACAAAACCAACAAAAAGCCCTCAAATCACTAAGAGAACGACAGGACATTGTCATCAAACCAGCAGACAAGGGTGGTGCAGTTGTAGTTTGGGACAAACAACTATACATAGCAGAAGCACAAAAACACTATCCAACACAAATTTTACACACCACTCACAACATCACCCCTCCCTCAACACCAGAAACTCATTGCTAACTCAATCAAAAAAGAAATCAGACTCAACAATCTACCCACTACAGCCAAACTCCTCATTATGACAGACACCAAACAGCCCACCTTCTACCTACTCCCCAAAATACAAAAAATGAACACACCCGGCAGACCCATTGTTTCGCCTGCAGCTGCCCCACTGAACACATTTCGCAATACCTAGACTTCCTCCTTCAACCCATAGTACAAAGCCTCCCCACATACCTCAAAGACACAACCCACACACTCAACATGATTAACTCATACAACACAGACCCCACTTTCCAACCCAGCATAATCCCCCTTGTCATTTCCGCCTAGCGGCTATTCTCCCCACCACATGGACTAACAACAGATGAGTCATTTTCGTTCTTTGTTTGTACTGTCTTAAATGTTAAATGTGATTTATTTTTTCGCCTGAAGAAGACCCAAGTGGTTGAAATGCATCATGTCTTGTCATGTGCTTTGTTTGTCAATGTCATTGGCGGTAACTAACACCCTCTCTTTCTAAATATATTAATGACTAAATAAATAAATAAACAAATAAATGCATAGATGAGTAAATAAATACATGCATAACAAATTCATAAATAAATAAACAAAAACATAAATAAACAAATAAACAAATAAATAAATAAACAAATAAACAAATAAATAAATAAATATATCTATTCATCTATTTATCAATTAATAGATAAATAACACAAATGAATAAAATTATATTAAGTTCGATGCAGGCGGAACTGTTTACAGTCTTCTTTAGTGTGATGACAGATACTGTTGTGATCCCTCTCTGAACTAATGTTGTTGTGCATGCAGTCAGTTCACAGTGAATCTAAAATACCCATTGTACAAATCATATATAAAAACAAACAAACAAAGAACCTATAAAACTGTCAACTCTGGACTTACCTTGCAAATCACGGCTATCTTATGCAGGCGACAGTTCTAAATCGCACCAAAGCATTTACGGGAAACTCTTCGTGGCATACTACTCACGATGATTAGAAATTCTATTCCACACAAATGCTTTCGGTTCGAATTATCAAACTGGAGGATGTTTCCCTTGATGAGTGTAGAAAGCTGGTCTATGCAAAACATACCCTAGGAGTTGTTAAGAAATAAAAAAACCAGCCAACCAAACAAACAAACAAACAAAAACACGTCGACCAGATTTTCAGAGAGAGAGAAAAAAAAAAGTCCAATGGCATTAAACAGATACGAATATTGTGACATATTACCTACACATTATGGCAAAAGCGCAATAACAAATTTGAGAAACCTTGCCCAAAGGTCCTTATACAGCTCATATTGAAGGAGAACAGCAGTCAGCATGTTTTGATAAAAAAATATATCGATCTGTGGAGAATGGATTGTTAATTTTATCGTTTTGACCGTTTTAAAATTAGCAAATCTTGGTTTTCTTGATGGTTCCACTGGTGCATGACTATGAGACCTCACTGCTGGCTGTCGCTTTCTATGTAATGATTTAAGTTTGGAAATATTTCATTTTCGCCACATGATTGGACTGAGATGAACGCCACATAGGAAAAAAATGTTTTAATGTAAAATACCAAGAATCAAATGATTTTCATCAGTAGATTTGTTGCTGGTATCTTAAAACATTTTTTTTTTCAATTTGGACAGATTCAGATTGCACTTTGACTGCTGTCATCATAGGGTCATTAAAAATATGTAGTAAAGCAATTCAAAAAAAAAAAAATGTTAGAAAGGTGAAACTAATTTCTCTGTGATACAAACGTAAAACTTCGCTGCAAAAACATCACTGAATTTACTTGTGTGTACGAAGACAGGAATTGTCAACATAATTAATCTACTGTTAAAAGAAACAACATCACCAAGAAAGCTGTCAGGCAATAATTTATAACTGACACCCAACGCACAAACCTGAACATTTTAATGTACACTTGCGTCGGAATAAACATGCCCGTGTGTGTGTGTGTGTGTGTGTGTGTGTGTGTGTGTGTGTGTGTGTGTGTGTGTGTGTGTGCGTGAGTGCGTGCGTACGTGTGTGTGTGTGCGTGCGTGCGTGCGTGCGTGCGCGCGCGCGTGCGCGTGTCTGTGTGTGTGTGTGTGTGTGTGTCTGTGTGTGCTGACAGACAAGTCCGTAAATGTTGCTTTTTATAATCAAATAAGGTCATGGACTGTAAGGGAACCATATATTTCCTCATCGCAATTTCGTCGATAATCATTTTCACATTTATGTAGTGCCAGCCCGCTAGCTGACTTTCTGTATAAGCACAAAGAATAAGAAAATCAATGTTGAAAACATGAACATGTGCAGAGCTACTCATCTGATAAGTTTTACTGCTATAAATGACTGAACGGATTCGCACATATCCACGTCCGAGTAAGAAATGAAGAGATTAATAATATGCGAGCTCTAACTCACCATCTTATTTTGCCCGAAACCCTCCATTTCACAAACAATCTCGTCCATCTCATGCTACTTTTTGCCAAAATTAACATGCAAACCCCTCCAAAAATTGACGTAATCGTTATTTTAAAATGGGGTTTTCGGGCAAAACAAAGATGTGCAATTTAGAGGCTCGCATATTATTAATCTCTCTCCATAGCATAAAAATCTAATGGTTTACAGTACGCTCTTCTACTTCCAGCACTACCAACAAATCAGAACAAACAACCGGCCTTCCATCTTGGTTAGTTATTTTTACACACACTGAATTTATAGACCCCTCAACTAATTCTTTAAACCGGCTGTCTTCACCAAATGTGCTTAACTGATAATCCCAAAACCCCGCCTTAATTGATGGCAGTACACCTAGAACTGTAGATGGATTGCCATCAAATAAATTAGTACTTGTTTTTAACTCTCGTAAATGGACATACAACATCGGGTTAACGAGAAAATCACATGGTTCGTTACCTTCAAATTGATAGATGTTTTCTCTTGTACTAAATTTATAAGCTCTGCTAGTACTGTGGAAACCCAAGATTCTAGCAAGGCCTTTAGGAAAAGTGTATTCTCTTTTTTCTTCTAGTGGAAAATGCATAGTAATTCTGAGGTTTGCTTCGTTAATTTTTAGCAATATGCCTAATTCGTTAAATACTTCTTTTAAAGAACAAAAGCTGTAATAGCCTTCTGGTATTTTTTCATGAGTTATTTGATTGCCCTCTTCATTACTAATATTAATCCAGTTATTCTGAGCTTCTTCAGATATATTAAACCACTTAACTTTAAACCCAATTTTTCTAAGAGCAACCCTACTATTACCACGCCTATTGTTAATTGGATACTTTAAGAACACACTTGTGTTTTGTTTAGTTATATAAATGTACATCCTTTTAAAATCCTTTTTAAAAACTATTTAAAAATGGAACCTTTTAAATATAATGAAAGTGCCACTTACGATGTAGGAGGGGTTTATGAGCCCAAATCTTTGGACTTTAGTAGCCTAACCATCGCAGTGGATGAATCATATGGCTTTCTAGTCAGACTTGTAAACCCACTAACTAGATATTTAAATTCTCCAATGAAGAGCGATAGAGTGCCATCAGCATGGTCATCCAACCCTATGGCTTTTTACCAGAATCAGTTAAATTTTGCCATTTACTGCTCAACTACTGGCTGTGGCGTTTCATATGCAAACCATTTATACCACCCCAATCTCTTAGTAAGGTCAGTATATAACTTTCATGTTTATTATCAGTATAGACGCATACTAACTGAACTACAAGTACCCCTCCCCAACGACAACGCGTTTAATCCATTCAACAGCCCAATGGACAAGAATGCATATGAAAGAATCTGCAACGAATTTAACATTAAGCCTTCAAATAACTTTAGACAAAAGTTAGACCGCAATCACGGGTTGGGCACATTGTATTTGTGGGGCACGCATAGAGAATATAATTTTGACTACTGGCCCGGCCACACCTCTTTTAAGCCAAACTCCCAAGTTAGATTGGGATCAATAGAACAAAAACACCCCAATGCTTGGGCAACATTTATCTTAGATGAAAGTAAAGGCCTAACAATGCCAGGGGTGCAAAGACTTAATGACTCCATACGGACGTACGTTTGGTGTCTATTAGGAGCGCAAGCACAGACCAAGTCTAGCATAGTGGATCAATCTACAGGCTTTGACGCCAGAAAACAATTTCTAGCCAATTTAGAAGATGCTATTAACTCTGCTGTTGATTTGCCTTCCAGCATACAAAGGTACCAAAACGTTCTTTCACATGCTAGGTCAAAGGTTGACTTTGTTGTGGGCCATGGATTATACATGCTACCTTCTGACCTTAGACTACAGATTGGCATGATACAGAATTATAATAATGAAATTCTTATAGCCGGAGACGACCAAAACTTAGGACATAATCAAGGCTTAAACACAAGGCCCGCACCAGCCATTTAAAAAAAAGTATCTAGCCCTGAAAGCGACCCACCACCGCCAGTTATAAGCAGCCCGCAGCCAGAAAGCGACCCCCCACTCGTTGATGTGCCTCACCCCGACAGACACACTAGCGAAAAGACAGCCCTTGTTGTGTTTTTAACTTTTACTGGATTAGCCATACTTTATTTCACTAAAAATTAAACCCGCAGCCAGCACTCCTAACGTCCACAGATGGTCGGCCATATAACCAGCCACTTTGCCTATGGTAGACAAAACCCAACTAACAACACTGCCTATTATGCCAGGCAGAGCATCAAGCGCTTTGACAGCTAACTTCTTTAATAGGTTTGCCAGATGGTGCAGTTGTTTTCTAATCCAACTTTTACCAGGCTGAGGCGTTGGAGGCGCTACTGGCCCTGTTGGCGCACTGCCAGTTAATGCATAAACCAGTGTAGAGATAGCAAACCCAACGGCTGTTAATATACTAACTATTGTAATCCCCTGCTCTCTGAACAGAGTCCTTATTCTTTCTGCTAGCGTAGTATTTTCATAAATCATTTTGTTTATAGTTTCTCTGATTCTGCTTATTTGGGTATCTATTTTTTCTCTGTTAATATACAACGCTGATAACCTGTTTGCCTTTTCTATCATTAAATTCTGTATTTTGGCCTGTATTCTAGCCTTTTCTTCCGGCTCTAAATTGTTATCATCTGCATCAGCCAGTTTATTTTTTTCTTCTTCTATCTCTCTCTCTAGTATATTAAATTTTGCCAAATTGTTTTTTAGTTCTTCGTTCATAGTTGTTAAAGCAGACTTAGTAGATCCGAGGTCACGCAGGTCCGCTTCAAGATCCTTGATTCTAGCTTTAAGAACCTCGTGTTCGCGCTCAGGCAATGAAGGATCAACAATTGTTTTTAAAGCCGTTTCTTCTTCAGGACTCAGCTCACGTTCTCTTTGACTAGGCAATTGAGAACCGCCAATTGTTTCTTCATTAAAACTCGTCTCAATTTCTGCTATTAGTTCATCTGATCTTTGACCTAACTCTTTAATAGAGATCATTTGTATTTCAGATCGTGTTGGCAACGTCCGCCCCAAGTTCTGTAAAAGTCTAACAGCATTAGGCCTTAGATTTGTAATGTTTAATCGTTCTGCATCAGCAGCAGGGAGGTCTCGTTTAATTGTATTTAGACTTAAAAACTTGGCCGCGTTTGGCTTTGTAGTAACTCTTACGCGCCCTCCTTTACTAGTCCTAATATACATATGACCGCCATCTTCTTCAAAATCGTCAGGATCGAGCACGGCTGGCAGCTCCCGTTCTATACTTTTATAGAATAATTCAATTCGTTGTCGTAATAGTTCGTGACGCTGTCTAGGGAGTGAAGAGCCTACTCCTAAAAGTTCTTGACGAGCTCTAAGGAGTGAAGAACCTACATCTTGAGGCCGTCTAGGGAGTAAAGAACTCGCTCCTTCAAGTTCATCTTGCAATGAAGGACCCGGCTCTTCTTCATCTTCTTCTTCAATAGGACTAATCGCGTCAAAATCTTCATCATCAGCCATATTTATATATTTATTATTTTTGTTTTATAAAAAATGAACCATACGGCTGCGACCTTGATCCATTCAGAAAAGCGAAGGAGCCCCATGGCATAAAAGGCATAAGACAGACTGTGCTCGTTGTAAATAATCCATCAACAATTGAGCCCAATGAAATGTTAACAGTAAGATTTAGTGACCTTGGACCTGACGATGTTATAATGCCAGGCACTGCCAGGCTGTCATTCAAAATAGACATTGAGTCGGCGGATCCTAATGCTACTGTCGTTGCTAACCTGGGCAGGGCCATCATTAAAAATATGGTAATTAAACTGGAAGGTAGAGAAGTCTTCTCACTGAGTAGCGCAGACATTTTTAATCTCTATTCTGATCTATGGCTGCCTAGAACAGAAAGAAAAGACAAAATCTTTCAGGGGATCCAGAGCCCAAACGGTCTTAAGCACAGGCTTAATGCTGCAGATGCAAAGGAAGACGAGGGAGACCAGGCAATAGCGCGAGCATTTAAGAACAGATTTTGCATCCCTCTAGATTTTGAACTGTTAAAAACCCACCAGCCATATTACCAAGGCGCACTAAGAGACAAACTTACTTAAGAACTGACATTCAATGACAGCGGGTCTGTTATTTTATCAGATGATCCTCAAGCAAAGTACACCGTTAGTAACATCTCTCTTAATTTTGACGTTGTTACTAACCCTGAACTGGCTAGAATAATCTTAAATCAGTATAAAAGTAGGGCGGTTGTTTATTTTGAAAGAGTTTTACACCACAGTCTAGCGATTAAAAACAAGCAAGACACTGTCTGGGAAATAGCTATAAGCAATTCTTTAAGGTCCCTAAAGGGGGTTCTCTTGCTATTTACTGAACCCTCAGCTCCTTTTCAGAGAGAATCTGAGGTGTTTTACAACCCAAAAATTGAGCAGTTGTCTTGCACAGTAGATGGCAAGCTTTTCAGTTGTATTCGGCCGGACTTTTACCCGACCAACACTTTGATGAAATAAGAAAATTGTTTGCTGGAGGCAGACAGACAAGCCCCATAGCCGATCATGTGTGTAAAAAACTTCACCTTCACGATGTAAGACTCGAAGATTATCTAACAGACAAATATGGACTATGGCTGGATTTTAGATCCACGTATGACAACAGACTGCACGGGAGTGGAAGAAGGGTAGGGTCAGATGGCATACTCATACAGATTAATAAGGAAGAGGAGGAGAATGGTCAGATACAAATGCACGTTTTTGTGGTTTATGACGCCCAGCTGAACATTGAAGAAAATAGACTGAAAGAAATAGCCTATTAAAACAGATGGATAGTTTGAACTTTTTGCCAAAGACCCGCACTGTTCGCTTATTTGTGGGATTACTGGGTGTGGGAAAACTGTCTTCGTGCTTGATTTGTTACAAACAGTCTACAGATTTCATTACGAGTACATTGTTATATTCTGCACAACCATTAAGCACAACAAGTCTTACAAAGAAAGGCAGTTTGTTTGGACAGACGAGAATATATTTTTAGTTGATCCTACTGACAAGCTAAGCGACTGTTTAGAACATTACTATAGGCTATTTGAGGGAACCGAAACACTGTTTATTATTGATGACTGTTCAGCTGAACAAGACATTGTTAAAAAAAGAAGGACTCTGTCTAAGCTAGCCTTTAGCGGAAGACACGCATTAGTTTCTGTTTGGCTCTTAACTCAAAAATACAATGCCGTCTTAAAAGACTTTAGATCGCAGTTAAAATCAGTCATCTTATCCTATACTAAGGACAGGGATAGTTTTGAAGAATGTTTAAGTGAAAATTATATAATCAGGGACAAGGATGAAGTAAAAAAAATAAAAGAGCAGCTAGAAAAATCTAAGCACGCTAAACTATGCTTACGGACTGACCCGCCAGTTCAATACGTTTGCTCATTATAGATTGCTTATTATAGATTGCTCATTATAGATTGTTTATTACAGATTGTTTATTACAGATTGCTCATTATAGATTGCACATTATAGATTATTTATTACAGATTGCTCATTATAGATTGTTTATAATAAATTGTTTATAATAAAAAGAATGTCTCGAGGGCCAGAATCAAAGGCGGAGTTAGCTCCTATATGCGTTGCAGTAGAGATAAAAGATCTAGCAGATACAACTGACTTTGATCTGATAGGAGTGGCAGGAAATGTTTATGGATTTGAGTACACCGACGATGGGGTTTACAAACGAATAGAAATTGAAGATAAAAAACGGCAGCAATATCCTGCCCTGGAAGAGATAAGAAATCTAAGAGCAAACGATTTTGGCAAACACGAATACAAACTTCATAAACGAGAGAATGCCTGGGCGTTACTTCCTGACATTAACTGGGATTTAAAGTTTGAACTACGAAGCCCTATGTATACTTTGATAAGAAATACAATTTTAGAAAAGCTTTGAATGAAGGACGCCTTCTTGCTAGCCTAGTCCCAGGATTACAACAGAAAAAGCAGATTGAAATAACTAAGCAGGGCTCTGAATATATGCTGTGGAGAAAGAAGTCCTTAGCTGAAGTGGGGGGTGACACCGTCGGCTTAGAATTTAACCCAAAACTAGAATCACTGCCTAGAAAAATGACGATGCTTTTTCGCTTATTTATTACTCCAAGGGAGTCTGATCCTAGTTTGCCAGAGCATACGTTAATCAGAGGTGTACAAATAAAGTCTGAAAACTTGGACGGGCCTCTTAGGCTTGTTATTACTAAAAACGGGGATGAAATAAACACTTCTGTATCTTCTGACAAAGTTACTGTGATGGTTGACAATTCTAAACTAACAGTGCTTGATTTTATTTTCATTAAGTATGTTGATTTTATTGCGTTTTACTCTGTTGATGAAGTGCTGCCAGAAGGGTTAATAAGAAGATATGTGCAAGATTAATCTTAATTAAAAAATTAATCTTAATTAAAAATGGATGATCAGGCTCAAAAGTTTAGGTTAGAGCAAATAACTGAACTTCAAGAAGAAATAGAAAGTGACTTGGATAAGTATAGGGCTACTAGAAAGAAATATGCTAAAGTTTTAAATACTCTTTCTTATATAATCACCGGCTCATCAGCTGTAGCGAGCGTAAGTGCTGGGTCTAGCGTTGCTCTTTTAGCTACTGGGGCTGGACCGCCAGCCTCTTTAGCATTAGGGAGCCTTAGTTTGGGTTTAGGTGCTATGTCTATGATTGTGAGTGCTGTTTTAAAAAAAATTAACGCCTAAACTACAAAAGCACACTGCCATTGTAGCCCTAGCATCAGCAAAACTTTGTTCATTAAGACTGAGAATAAGCAAAGCATTGCAGGATGAAAACATTACAGACGAAGAATTTCAGCGTCTTATGGCTGATGGTGAGGATTACAGACGAAAAATTGAACTTCAAAAGGAGTGGAGAAAGACTTTTACTTCGCAACAGGTAGACACTGAGACAATCAAACAGAATATTGAAAAGCAAGCAAACAATCAGTTAAACCCAAAATAGACTAAAAAAAATAAGATGTGAACTAAATAAAATAAATCATAAGTTTAACAAAAAAATAAATACTATTTTTTTTAACTAATCGGTACTGTGTTTGTGGGACAACATGCAACTCTTCGCGAACAAACGATCTTTTAGGGGCAGGCTTTTTAGACGTAGTAGCATCGCTAGAAGAAAGAGTCTCTCTTAAATAATACACGGGAGGGGCTGTTTTCATAATTCTTTCAACTTCATACACATCTACGCTCCATATAGGGTCTGTGGCTCTAATTCTAACATCACCCTCTGCCTCTCCAGGAGCATACAAGTATCTTACTTTTAGTCCAAAAGGCAAGAGTTTTTGATTACCTTGGATGTCTTCAGTAATGCTATTTTTTTTCAATTTGATCGCGTTTACTGGCTTAAGGCCCGTTGCTTTAGATTCTTCATTGTTCATGGCGCGTAAGACTGCTGGCAATCTCCTAACCCATTCTGTGTTGCGTGTTTTGTCCATAAGGTCTCTGTGGTATTGATAGGTAAACAGACGCTCAGCTAGATTCTTATTAAAGTTTTCTACTAGAGCCTGGGAGCGATGGTTGCCTGGGATCCCTCTCTTAACTGTAACCCAATGTCTTAAAAACAGTTGGTTTACAGCTCCTTTAAACTCTTTTCCATCATCAACCTGAATCAACCTAGGATACTTTAATGGACCTCGCATGTATATTTGTTGTAAAGCCACAGCCACAGTAGTTGAGCTTTTATCCGTTAAAGGCTCAGCATCTTTATACCTCGAAGCCATGTCAACAACAGTTAGAGCATACTTAAACTTTTTTCTTCTAACTTTGTCATGTGGAAGATACAACAAGTCCATCTGGTGGGTGTCATTAGGAACTGAGTTAACGAATCGAGGCCTTATTATTCTTTTTGGGGCGGGCAGATATATTTGCCAGATCGCTTGTTTTGAAAGCCAGTCTTTCGCTTCTGATTCAGACACCCTAGCGGCTTTACTCAGTTTATCAATAGCGGCCTTTCCTTTCCAATACCCTCTAGGAGAATAATATATTTTGTACTTTGTATCGTCCATAAGAAGGGACTGTTTTTTATTACATTTTTAACTATTGTTTTTAGATTGAATATGCAAGAAGAAAGATTGCTCCCATAGCACCTATAATAAAGCCTATTTCTACCATTTTCTGATCCTCAGATGGTTCATAAAAGTCAGACAGCTCTGGCGGCGGCGATGTTAGAAACTTCTTTCCTGTCACTTAGTAATATTCATTCATTGCTTCATCAACGTCTGTAAATGTGTGCTCTGCATGTCCCTGTTCTCTTAACTTTTTTATTAATAAAGTCTAAGTGAGCAATTCTCCTTTTCTCGTAAGCGTCTCTTGCCTTAGCTAAATCTTCCATTGCCTTGTTATGGCGTTCTCTCTCTTCATCAGACCGCAATTTACTAAACATATAATTGCTGCCAGAGAAAGCCAGCGCATTAACAATAGCTCCTCCCACCATCAGAACTAATCCAGACATCTTTTTATAAATGAATGAATCTATTTTTAGAATGAATCTTTTTTTTATAAATCAATCTGCCTAAATGCATTAATCTTTCTATGCATTGATGTTTTCTGGGATAATCCCTGTGCAACAAGAAAGTCTTTTGAGGCAATCCCTGCCGTTATTACAGCTATAACCTTAACAACATCCTCAATGTCCAACCTTCCTAGATCGGCCGGCCTCATTTTAAACATGTTTTTTGCTAACGTGCTATATCCTATACTAAGGCCGCTGATTACAGCAGAGTGGTAAATCGTATTAATAATCTTTTTTTTCGCTCATGTTTTTTATTAACTAAAAAAATAATTAAAATAATCATAATATGAAAGACTGTCTATGTGCTTTTTAATCAGATAATCTTTTGTTGCCAGAGCTAAAAATAAGGTTGTAACTAGTTTCGGCGAATCTTCTATCTTTCCCATTTTGGGTGGTTTTATTCTTAACAAACATTTTGCTAGGGTTGAATAAACTATAACACCGACAATGGGCACTGCATAATTAACCAGCGTTATACTCATGGTTTTATTATTTTTATTTATTTAATTTTAGATTTAAAAATGATGGCCAAACACAGCGAATCTGATCTAATGATTTTAATAGAAAATTGTAATGAACTATTTGACGAAACGATGAAAGTGTTAAACATTGATTTTAGTGAATCTGGGCTTGAGAATGATGTAAACAATTTAATCAAAAATCATAGTGAACTATTTGACAAAGCAATCAAAGAGTTAAACATTGACTGTAGTGATTCAGAAAAAGCTAAAGTATTGGCAGGCGTTCTTGTAAGATTAGGGTGTCTTGAAGTATTGCAACGCTTGGGTGAAGAATAAAAGGGCATTTACTTTTTTTTTAATTTACGTAAATATTGTGAGTTAAAAATGCCCCTTACAAGTGAGTCCGAGTTTGAAATACTACCTTCCAACAGTACGTTGTTGGGTAGTAACAAATCATTAAGCAATATGTTCATTGAATTAGACATGGACATCATTAACCCCACAAACGTTCAGGAAAGTGTAACACATGCTATTTCTAAAATCCCAGGGTCTCTTCGAATCGTCCCGCCAGCAAAAGTGCTGTTGGCCATTCTGATTGAATATATAACCCCTGATGATAGTAGTATGCAAGTCTGGGTGTCAACTAGGCAGAAAGAAGTAATCAGCTATTACGACTTTACACCTAGCTGGGCTGATTACATGCTTACACAGTTTAACCATGCAAGTGAAGAAGCGAAATTGCGCGGCTCTGGCTGGTCTGAAGGAACAGTCCTTGAAATCAAATTAAGACAAACAAAGTTCTATCCTATAGTCGGCAATTCTTACATCCCTCTCCCCAGAGAGCTAGTGTTAAAACGAGCAGTCTTAAACATACAAAATTCAGATAACTTATGTTTCATGTGGTGTGTTTTGGCGCATTTACATCCTGTTAAAAAGAACGCAGACAGAGTTTCTAATTATTGGCAGTATAAAGAAAGCCTGAACTTAAATAACATAGACTTTCCAGTGAGCGTAGAAAGTATCGACCAGTTTGAAGAACAAAACAAACCAATAACCGTAAACGTATACACATGGTCTGTAGTAGACAATCTAGTCCCTCTAAGGATCTCTCCCAATGCTCCCACTTTAGGCGAATCACTTGAGAATCATGTCGACTTGATACTGTTTGCAGACGGTTCCAAGAGTCATTATGTATTAATCAGATCGATTAGCAGACTTATGGCTTTTACGTCAAAGCATAAATCTAAAAAAGAGCTTTGTAGAAGGTGTTTGGTCAGGATCCCAACTGTAGAGGCGGCTGCCAGCCATAAGAAACATTGCAAAAGTTTTGTAGACTGCAAAATCGAACTTCTTACGCCAAAACCAGGGTCTAAGGTTGGTTTTAAGAATGTACACAAAATGCAGATGAGCCCATACGTAGTCTATGCTGACTTTGAAGCGATCTTGCCGCAGTACTACAGCCCTCAGCAAGAACAAAAAACAACCATATTATCTCGTCATCAGATCTGTTCTTATGCATTTGTTGCTGTTAGGTCAGATGGCGGACACACACAGCCGGAGATTTACAGAGGCCCCGACGCAGCTGGTCGATTTTTGGAGCAGATGAAACACCTTCGCAATCAATTCTCTAATCAGCTGAACCTTTCAGACATTAAGATGACCCCCGAAGATGAAGAACGTTATAAATCAGCCACCCACTGCTGGATATGCAAATGCAAGTTATTAGGCGACACTGTAAGAGACCACGATCACATTACTGGCAAATTCAGAGGGGTAGCACACAACAGCTGCAATCTTCAACTCAAGGTTGACCCCGAAAAATGGAAACTGCCATCTTCTTTCATAACTTGCGGGGCTACGATTCGCACTTTATCATGCAAGCAATAACTTCTGAATGTAAGAGGGTTAGCTGTATTGCACAGTCATCAGAAAAGTACATGACCTTTACTGTAGACTGTTTATCCTTCTATGATTCTGCCCAGCATCTGATGGGGAGCTTAGATAAATTGGCGGGATCTCTGCAAGACTATCCAATCACTAAAAAATATTTCGACCCATCTTTAGTCCGTAAAGGCATCTATCCTTATGAATACATGGACTCGTGGGAGAGGTTTGACGAGCCGGCGCTGCCGCTTAAGGAAGACTTTTACAGCCGGCTTAGAGGCGGAGGCATATCTGACGCCGACTATGAATACGCGCAGAAAGCCTGGACAGAATTGCACTGCAAAACGATGGGCGACTATCACGATCAGTATTTATTGGCCGACGTGTGTTTTTTGCTGACGTCTTTCAGAATTACAGATCCACTTGCATGAAACACTACGGCCTGGATTCGTCACAGTACATCTCTGCCCCCGGCCTTTCTTGGGATGCATTCTTGAAGTCTACAAACATTGAGATTGACTTAATCTCGGATCTGGATACACTTCAGATGATTGAGGCCGGGCTGAGGGGAGGCATTAGCATGGCCTGTCATCCTTACCGCAGAGCCAACAACAAGTATTTAGACGATTATGATCCAAATAAACCATCCAACTATCTAATGTACTTAGACGCCAACAATCTGTATGGGTGGGCCATGAGCCAGGCACTGCCATTAAGAAACTTTAAAATGATAAACGGGCCTCATGAGGTTGATCGGGTGGTAGGGCTATTGTCAGATCTTACACCCGATAATCCAATAGGATTAATCTTAGAGGTAGACTTAGATTATCCCGCAGAGTTGCACGACCCCCATAACGATTTCCCCTTAGCCGCAGAAAAATTAAAGATGAGTCCCGCAGAGCCGCCTAAACTCGTGCCTAACCTCTTTAACAAGAGAAAGTACGTATGCCATTACAGGCTGTTACAATTTTACTTAAGACACGGACTGAAACTTACTGCCGTTCACAGAATAATTACTTTCGACCAAGAGCCTTTCATGAGACCATACATCATGAAGAACACCGACCTTAGAACTAAAGCCACTGACGCTTCAGAAAAAGACTTCTTTAAGTTGATGAACAACAGCTGTTTTGGCAAGACGATGGAAAACCCACACAATCGTAAAGATGTAAGATTAGTTACGAAAGAAAAACAAGCAATTAAGCTGGTCTCTAAACCTAACTACCAAGACTTTAGACGGTTTAGCGACAGCCTGGTTGGCATTATGATGAAGAAACAGAATGTGAAGTTGGACAAGCCGGTGTTTATTGGGTTTGCCGTGCTAGAGCTGTCAAAGTTATTAATGCTTGAATTTCTATACGACTACTTTAAGCCGCTATACCCAGAATCAAATGTCCTTTACACAGACACTGATAGTTTTATTCTGGACATCCCAACTGAAGACTTCTATAAGGATTTAGAGGCGGAGGTAGCTAAAGGAGCTGATGGGTGGTACGACA
>CM065735.1:56400300-56415300 GCA_033310375.1 Conus canariensis | reverse complement strand
TACACGACAGGGCTGTACTGCTTCTTTCATAATATATCCCGGCGTCAACCAGGCCCGAGAGATACAGTACCTGCAGTGTTGGTCAGGAAATTTGAGCAACACTCTCAGAAACGCATCCATTAAGTGGATGAAACTCGACTGTGTGGTCCCAGTCTTCCCAACTGAGTCCGCAGCAAACTCAACTCTGGGTAGGAGCCGGTCGAGGCAGAAAAACCACATGACTCTGATGGTATTCGAACCCACGACCTCCCAGCCGGAGTTCGCGACGCTAACCACTTCGCCACGGCGGCTGGTACAAATTTGTTTTCTAGTTCGTGCGTTCTCATCATCAAAGAAGCTGTTCCAAAGTTTGTCAGGTTTACCTGGGTTTTTTGTTTGTTTGGTTGTTTGGTTGGTTGTTTTTTTTTTGTTTGTTTGTTGGGTTTTTTTGGCACGTTAAGAATCTTCAAAATTGAAAAAAAAATACTTCTATCCTTGCCATTGATTCCTATAGACCATGCTTTTATTTCACCACCATTAGGCTTCAGTCTCTGCTCTGTCCTGTCTCTCTTGCAGCAGATGGCCCTACATGATGGTCCCGGCCAGCCTAGCTCCCTCTCAGAGGGTATGCCCGCTATTTTAATGACGCAGTATGCATAGGCTTGTCAGGAGTTGGTCTTGTATGACACGAGGGTTCTAGCAGTGCCAGGACTCCCGCTGCACACAAGTCATTGTGTTGCGTAGCTCACCTCTGCCACTAAGAAGAAAGTCCATTGACATTCAGGACCAACGACTGTGTGGCCTTCAGTCCAAGGGGCTAGTCTTCTCCCTTTCCTTTTGTGGAAGTCTCCTCAACAGTCACACCATCAGTGATGGCTTCTCTTTCTCATATTGCAAGTGTAAATATCACCATACCTGAGCTTACAGCGCTGAACATGGTGGGGGTGTACTGGGTTATGTTCACATAGGAATGATCTTACCAGGAGCTGGACAGTCACACATACCATGACCATGCATTTACAGGTCATGTGTAATGTATAGGGCAACTTGAAGATGCTGTGTCAGAATTTGAGAGAATATACAACTCCAAACAAACAAACCTGCAAACAAAAAAGAAAACTTCAGTGCCTTCAACTATATGTGACAGTGACTGATAATATAGAGGGTTGACAGCAAGAACCCAGTATCTCATATATATAATATATATAAGAGAGATACAGGGTTCTGGCAGTCAGCCCTTGATTATTGTTTTGGGTTTTTACCCCTCTTTTTCTTCGAGGGTGAGGAATGTTAAGACCATGGAGAAATGCGTGACGTTTACCAACACGTTGTGCTGTACTATGGCCATGAGATTCCGGCTATGAGTAATTCCGAAAAGAAGAGGAGAGTGGAAGAGCAGTCAGAAAAGAACCCGGATGAAGAGCCAAGCACTGAGCAGGAACCAGGTCAGACCTTCATCAAACAAACCACACGACGCAGCGGTTACTCCATCTGCCTGGGGGCAAGTCTGGGTGAGTCTAATGGAATGAGATGTGCCAGTCATTTGCTGTCCGATGGCAATTGTACGTGTCCAGTGACAGTCATAACGATTCCATGGCAGTTAGAAGAGTTCCATAAGAGTCAAATTCTTTGACAATTGTAAGCTTTCCATGCAGGTAGAGGGGTTCTGCGATGATTGTAAAAGGTTCCATGGCAGTTGTACAAATTCCCATGACAGCTGTAAGAGTGTCATGGCAGTTTTTTTTTGGTTCTGTGTCAGTGGAAAGGTTCCAGGACAGTTGCAGGGGTTCATGAGAGTTTTAGGATTTCATTGATACTTGCAAAGGTTTCATGGCAATCATAGGGGCTCCATAGCAGGTTTAAGGGTTCCATGACAATTGTTGATGTCCCATGACAGTTATAGGGGTTCCGTGACAGTTGTAGGGTTCCATGACAGTTTAGGGGTTCAATGACAGTTATTGGGGTTCCGTGACAGTTGTAGGGTTCCATGACAGTTGTAGGGTCCATGACATTTCAGGTTCCATGACATTGTGATTCCATGACAGTTTCAGGGGTTCCATGACAGTTGTAGGATTTCCATGACAGTTGTAGGGGTTCCATGACAGTTGTAGGGTTCCATGACAGTTGTAAGGGTTCCATGACAGTTGTACGGTTCCATGACAGTTGTAGTGTTCCATGACAGTTGTAGGGTTCCATGACAGTTGTAGGGGTTCCGTGACAGTTGTAGGATCTAATGACAGTTATAGGGGTTCCATGACAGTTATAGGGTTCCGTGACAGTTGTAGGCTTCCATGACAGTTATAGGGTTCCATGACAGTTATAGGGGTTCTGTAACATTTGTAGGAATTCCGTGACAGTTGTAGGGTTCCATGACAGTTGTTGATGTTCCATAACACTTGTAGGGTTCCATGACAGTTGTAGGGTTCCATGACAGTTGTAGGGGTTCCATGACAGTTGTAGGGTTCCATGACAGTTATGGGGGTTCCATGACAGTTGTAGGGTTCCATGACAGTTGTAGGGGTTCCATGGCAGTTGTAGGGTTCCATGCCAGTTACAGGGTTCCATGACAGTTGCAGGGGTTCATACTTCTAGGGGTTCCATGGTACTTGCAGGGGTTCCATGATAGTTGTAGAGGTGCCACGATAGTTGTAGCGGTTCCATGACAGTTGCAGGGGTTTATACTTCTAGGGGTCCATGACAGTTGTAAAGTTCCATGACAGTTGTTGGGTTCATACTTCTAGGGGTTCCATGATAGTTGTAGAGTTCCATGACAGTTAATTTGGTTCATACTTCTAGGGGTTCCATGATAGTTGTTGAGGTGCCACGATAGTTGTAGGGGATCCATGACAGTTGTAGTATTCCATGACAGTTGTAGGGGTTCCATGACAGTTGTAGGGTTCCATGACAGTTGTAGGGGTTCCACGGTACTTGGTAGGGGTCCCATGACAGTTGTAGGGGTTCCATGACAGTTTCAGGGGTTCTATGGGCAGTGGGCAGTGGGCAAGTCCTTTGGACTTGTGTGGGAAGCTGGACATTCCCGCGCCCACAGTCTCCACTATCTAGCAAACATACTGCAAGCATAGCTGGTAAGTTGATGGGTTGTAGAGGTGCCACAATAGTTGTAGGTGTTCCATGACAGTTGTAGGGTTCCATGTCAGTTGTAGGGGTTCCATGACAGTTGTAGGGTTCCATGTCAGTTGTAGGGGTTCCATGACAGTTATAGGGGTTCCGTGACAGTTGTAGGCTTCCATGACAGTTATAGGGGTTCCATGACAGTTATAGGGGTTCCGTGACATTTGTAGGATTTCCGTAACAGTTGTAGGGTTCCATGACTGGTGTTGATGTTCCATGACAGTTGTAGGGTTCCATGACAGTTGTAGGGTTCCATGACAGTTGTAGGGGTTCCATGACAGTTGTAGGGTTCCATGACAGTTATGGTGGTTCCATGACAGTTGTAGTGTTCCATGACAGTTGTAGGGGTTCCATGGCAGTTGTAGGGTTCCATGCCAGTTGCAGGGTTCCATGACAGTTGCAGGGGTTCATACTTCTAGGGGTTCCATGGTACTTGCAGGGGTTCCATGATAGTTGTAGAGGTGCCACGATAGATGTAGCGGTTCCATGACAGTTGCAGGGTTTTATACTTCTAAGGGTCCATGACAGTTGTAGAGTTCCATGACAGTTGTTGGGTGCATACTTCTAGGGGTTCCATGATAGTTGTAGAGTTCCATGACAGTTGTTTGGGTTCATACGTCTAGGGGTTCCATGATAGTTGTTGAGGTGCCACGATAGTTGTAGGGGATCCATGACAGTTGTAGTATTCCATGACAGTTGTAGGGGTTCCATGACAGTTGTAGGGTTCCATGACAGTTGTAGGGGTTCCACGTTACTTGGTAGGGGTCCCATGACAGTTGTAGGGGTTCCATGACAGTTTCAGGGGTTCTATGGGCAGTGGGCAGTGGGCAAGTCCGTTGGACTTGTTTGGGAAGCTGGACATTCCCGCGCCCACAGTCTCCACTATCTAGCAAGCATACCGCAAGCATAGCTGGTACGTTGATGGGTTGTAGAGGTGCCATGATAGTTGTAGCGGTTCCATGACAGTTGCAGGGGTTTATACTTCTAGGGGTTCCATGACAGTTGTAGAGTTCCATGACAGTTGTTGGGGTTCATACTTCTAGGGGTTCCATGATAGTTGTAGAGTTCCATGACAGCTGTTGGGGTTCATACTTCTAGGGGTTCCATGATAGTTGTAGAGGTTCCATGACAGTTTCAGGGGTTCTATGGGCAGTGGGCAGTGGGCAAGTCCTTTGGACTTGTTTGGGAAGGTGGACATTCCTGCGCCCACAGTCTCCACTATCTAGCAAACATACTGCAAGCATAGCTTTTAAGTTGACGGGTTGTAGAGGTGCCACGATAGTTGTAGGGGTTCCATGACAGTTGCAGGGGTTTATACTTCTAGGGGTTCCATGAAAGTTGTAGAGTTCCATGACAGTTGTTGGGGTTCATACTTCTAGGGGTTCCATGATAGTTGTAGAGTTCCATGACAGTTGTTGGGGTTGATACTTCTAGGGGTTCCATGATAGTTGTAGAGTTCCATGACAGTTGTTGGGGTCCATACTTCTAGTTGTAGAGGTGCCACGATAGTTGTAGGGGTTCCATGACAGTTGTAGGGGTTCCACAGTACTTGGTAAGGAACCCATGACAGTTGTAGGGGTTTCATGACAGTTTTAGGGGTTCCATGGGCAGTGGGCAGTGGGCAAGTCCTTTGGAGTTGTGTGGGAAGCTGGACATTCTCGGCCCCAGTCTCCACTATCTTGCGAGCATACCGCAAGCATAGGTGGTAAGTTGATGGGTCACCGACCCTCAACTCCAGGGTTATCTACCTTGTATGCGAAGCTGAATTCGGCGGACTGCGCGGAAGAAACCACTGTGGTTCAACGGGCAGAAAGGCGATTTCCAGCAACGCGTTGTGGAGAGCACAGGGCGTGTCAAGACACAAAAGACGTCACGGTCATTCACTGCACCCCAATCTATCCCCAGCCGTCTCGACTTCGTCTTGCCAATGGACACAGATGGACTGGGGAGACAGAGTGAGGCTGACGACGCGCAACTCTCCCTCACCATAATCCAAGTCAAGCGCAAGTCATGACTTCAAACCCCACAGCGCAACCTCAAGTCCTGTGGCGATGGGCAAGTGGTGAAGGCAGCAAGTGTGGACACAGTGGGAGCTGTCAGTCACGAGTCTGCACACAGATGGCCCAGGGCATGTGGTCGCCCTACAGCACGAAGCAAAAGTGGAGTTCGGCAGCCCCCTGTGTGTCTGAGTAGCCTGTTTTAGGACAGCACTGCTCACCTCCATAGCAAGAGGAAGGGGCTAGAAAAGGTGTCCTAAACATTGCCTGCTTCACCTTACCCTGGCCAGAAAACCGCGGCTGGCAGAGTGTCCCTCCCAGCGGTCGAACTACGAAGAAAACAATAACAAAGGTGCTCAACCTCAGCACGTGGAACGTGCTAACTCTACTGAACAATGCCAAGGCAGACAGACCAGAGCAAAGAACTGCACTGGTCGCCAAAGAACTTGGTCGCTACAGCGTTGACATAGCAGCACTTGGTGAAACACGCCTAGCGGACAAAGGCCAACGCACTGAATGTGGTGGAGGGTACACATTCTTCTGGAGCAGACGCAGCAGCACTGAACGGCTAGACGCAGGCGTTGGATTTGCCATCAGATCCCATCTCACCCAGAAACTTGTCAAGCTCCCGGAGGGCATAAACGATCGCCTGATGACACTCCAGCTTCCACTTGGAAACAAGAAGAGTGCAACACTAATCAGCGCGTATGCCCCAACAATGACCAACCCAGATGACATCAAGGACAAGTTCTACGAAGAACTAGACGCTCTCATCGCAGCAGTCCCACCGGCTGAGAAGCTAATCATACTCGCGGACTTCAACGCCAGAGTGGGGACTGGTCACCAGACCTGGGAAGGGATCATTGGGAGACATGGTACTGGCAACTGCAACAGCAATGGCCTCCTGCATCTCAAGATGTGTGCTACTCATGACCTTGTCATCACCAACAATCTGTTCCGCCTCCCTACCCGCAACAAGACATCATGGATACACCCATGCTCCAAGCATTGGCATGTGATTGATTATGTTATCACCAGGAAGAGTGATGCGCGAGACGTGAGAGTGATGAAGGCCATGTGTGGTGCCAACTGCTGGACTGATCATCGCCTCATCGTGTCAAAGTTTAAACTCTGCATCCTGCCCGTGCCAAGACCCCAAAGTCAGAAGACCGCAAAGAGGCTCAATGTCTCCAACCTCAAGGATAGTTAAGTTGCAGATTTCTCCAATGATTTAGATGGCAGGCTGCCCAAGACACGGGAGGATGACCACAGCAGCATTTAAGAGCAGTGGGAGGCCTCCAGAGATGCCGTCCACTCTACTGCACTCGAACACCTCGGACCAGCAACCCGTAGAAACCAAGACTGGTTTGATGAGAATGATGTAGAAGTGCAGACACTGCTGTTGGAGAAACACCAGCTGTTCAGAGCGCACCAGAATGACCCCACATCACAAGCTAAGGAAGATGCCTTCACCAGCGCAAAACAAAAAAGTGCAGAAGAGGCTTCGCGTGATGCAGGATGCCTGGTTCAACTAAAAGGCCGATGAAATCCAGGGCTATGCAGACAGTCATGACACCAAGCGTTTCTGTGATGCTCTGAAGGCTGTGTATGGACCCCATTCCTCTGGCTCCCCCCCTCCCCCCCCCCCTCCTCAATGCAGATGGGACCCAGCTGCTGACAGAGAAGAAGCAGATTCTGGAGAGATGGGCTGAACATTTTAACCAGGCTCTCAACCGCCCTGCCTCAATCAATGACGAGGCCATTGTACGCCTACCTCAAGTGGAGATCAGGCACGACCTTGACAACCCCCCCCCCTCCCCGCACAGAAGAAAAAGTTAGAAAGGCAATCAAACAACTTTCCTGTGGCAAAGCACCAGGATCTGATGCAATCCTTGCCAAAGTTTACAAATCTTGAGGCCCAGCCTTGACACAGAAGCTGACGTAGCTCTTCCAGTCCATGTGGAATGAAGAGGAGGTCCCACAACAGTTGAAAGATGCCAACATTCTCCACATCTACAAGAGAAAAGGCAACCCCCAGTCCTGCGACAATCACCGAGGCATCTCTCGCTTGTCCATAGCTGGGAAGATCTCGACTCGTGTCCTGCTCAACCGCCTTCTACTACACCTTGAGCAGATTCTCTTCCCAGAAAGCCAGCGTGGCTTTCGTGCAGAACGTGAAACTGCAGACATGATATTTGTTGCATGACAGCTCCAGGAAAAATGCCAGCAGAGCGATCCGTTTGTGACCTATCTGACCAAGGCCTTTGATACTGTCAGCAGAGATGGCTTGTGGAAGATCATGGAGAAATGTGTCTGTCCCAGCAGGTTCATTACAATCGTCCGACAGTTGCACGACGGCATGATGGTGAAAGTACTGGATGATGGAGACGAGAGAACGTCAATATGGCGGTTCAACCTCACCACATTTTATTTTGCCTCGCAAACCCTCTAAAAATAATAATAACAAAAACAGAGTTTAGCCCTCCTTTTACAAAAGCAAAAAAAACAACAATATTAACAAAACAGCAAAATAATAAAATGTGGCGTGGTTGAACCGCCATATTGACATTCTCTCCAGCATAAAAAATCAGTATAAATTATCACAAAACTCTCTGCATCTGGCCACATTACTGATCACCTCTGGGTCACGAACATCGTGGCCAGATGTGAAGAGTTTTGGGAATATGCCTCTAATGGTTGCCTACTTTCTATTTGTCTAATTTGGGGCAATTCTCTCGCCCCCGTTTTAGTGACTCTTCCTGGGTACACATACACATTGTGGTTTGCGGGCGTTTATAGCCTCACCAGTGACCACATTTGGTTTGCAGGCGTTTATAGCCGCGCCAGTGACCCAGACAAACGAAACACTTAATGGGAAGAGTCGCTTGAGGGCAGAATTGCCCCAAATTTAGACTTTCAAAATGCCATGGCAAACAAGTATAAAACTACTGCAGGCATATTCCCAACGTTACACTTTTAGGATTTATATATAAACCCAGCACACTGAAAGCTTTCACAATTCTATGGTGCTAGTGCATAAGTGTGCCTGTTGTTAAAATTGTTTTTTATTCAAGCAGAATATTTTAAGAAGCTAAACAACAAGTGTACTTTAAAGTACTTTTTAGTCACTACTTTGTACAATATTTACCTTGAAAGCTTTATTAGATTATAAATTAAAAACACAACTTTTAATAATCAATTATCTTTCATTAATCTAAAAATAGAGAATCAATTCAGGGGAGACAATTACTTTGATGCATAATTAAAGGGAGACAAATCACTTTCATTATTATTGTTTTGCTTATTATGATTGTTAATGATTATTATTGTTTTGCTTATTATGATTGTTAATGATTACTCTGTGTGTGAACAAGGGAAGGCAGAAATCAATAATACTTGCCCACGCACACTGCCAATACAATCAATAAAGGACGCTGTCTGCTGTATAAGATGATACAAGATGCCTCCTCTCAAGGCCTTCATGGATGACACTACAGTGATTTCATCCAGAGAAGACGAGACACGTCATGTGCTGGAGAGGCTGGACGACATAGTTGCCTCATCCAGAATGAAGTTCAAGCCAAAGAAATCACGGAGTCTCTCACTGAGGAAAGGAAAAGTGGCCGGATCTGTGGTCTTCAGTGTTGCCAACCAGGCCATTCCAACAGTCACAGAAGAACCAGTCAAGAGCCTTGGAAGATGGTATGATGATACGCTGAAAGACACACAAAGAGCAAAAGAAACCAAGCAGATGGCGGAGGAAGGCTTGGAGACCATTGACCAGTGTGGGCTCCCTGGCAAATACAAGGTCTGGTGTCTGCAGTTCATGCTGATACCAAAGCTGCTATGGCCTCTGATGATATACGACATCTGCACCAGCATAGTGGAGGCAATGGAAGCCAAAATCAACACGTTCACAAGGAAATGGCTTGGTGTCCCACCCTGTCTGACTGACATAGCGCTGTACTGTCGCCAAGCAAAGCTGAAACTACCCCTGAAATCCATCCTGGAGGAATACAAAGCAGGGAAGATCAGACTTCAAAGCATGCTGGAGGACTCAGGAGACAAGGTGGTAGAAGCAATTAAGCCCCAGCTGAAGACAGGCAGAAAATGGAAAGTTCAAGAGGCGATGGATTCTGCAAAAGAAAGTCTCAAGATCAGAGAAATAACAGGACACACACAGACCAACAGACAGGGACTGGGGGTGACCAAAACTGAATGGTGGTCAAAGGCCAAAGGAAAAGCCAAAAGAGACATGATGATTCAGGAGATGAGAAAAGAAGAAGACCAAAAAAGACTCCAAAAAGCAGTCCAGCAGAGCCAGCAAGGGCAATGGACAACGTGGGAGAATGCACTCCAAAGAAGTCTCACTTGGAATGACATTTGGCACATGGCCCCTCTCAGGATCAGCTTCATTCTCAGATCTGCATATGACCTTCTGCCCTCAAATGCAAACCTGGTGAAGTGGGGGAAAACAGACGATCCTGCATGCCCCCTCTGCCATGAAAAACAAACAGTGGAGCATGTCCTAAGCTCATGTAAAGTAGCCCTGGCTCAAGGAAGGTACACATGGAGGCACAACCAAGTGCTCAAAGAAATTGTACAAGTAGTCTGGGCTAGTACCAACACCACAAAAGGGAAAATCAGGACTCCAAAAGCACCCGCAACATTCTTCACGGCAGGAGGCAGCAAATCATGGCCAAGAACAACAGTGCCACTCGAAACATGCAGGCAGAGTCTGCTGGACGGGGCAGATGACTGGGAGTGCACTGCAGACCTCCCAGAATGGAAGAGTCACCCAGAGATCATCAGCAAGAGTGGCATGAGACCAGACATAGTAGTCCACTCTAAGTCAACCAAGCAGCTGATCATGATCGAGCTCACGGTGCCATATGAGAACAGAATGGAGGCAGCTCAAATCTACAAGACTGAAAAGTATGCTGATCTGGCAAACAGCCTGAGGAGAGAAGGCTATCAGGTCAAAGTCCTCACTGCAGAAATTGGAGCTAGGGGGTTTGTAGGAACGTCTGCATACAGCCTCATGAAACAGCTCTCAGTTGCAGGGAAGGAAAAAACCAGAGCCCTGAAAGCAATGGCAGAAGCGGCAGAGAGGTGTTCAAGCTGGATCTGGTCAAGGAGGAACAAAAGTGAACTTCATAAGGCTTAATTTCCCTACAAATATCAGGTGTCCCTGTGGCTCAGTGGTTAAAGCGCGAGTCATTAAGTGGAAAATGAGCATGTCCAGAGGGTCATGGGTTCGAATCCCAGCCATGGCTCGTCCCAAGATGGGAAAAAAAAGGGGCAGCAGAGGGACATCCGGAGTCATGAACCGGGTGTGGCCCAACCCCCCTAGAGTGTCAGGAGATAAGGGCCGAAACACTTGCTTGAAGGGGGCTTCTCTTCTGAGGACTCTCTGCTGCCACGCTCTCCACGAGTTTCTTTCTACTGTAGCGCGCACAGATTATTGATTGTTTGTAAAGTGCTGTTATTGATTGTGTGCGGGCAATGAAGTTAACAAAAAATGAATGTTTTTGCAGATTTAATTTAATTTGTTTATTTAAATTTTTAGGTTTAAAAATGATGTCCGAACTCAGTGAATCTGATTTAAAGAATGGTCTAAACACTTTAATGAAAAATTGTAATGGGCTATTTGACAAAACAATGAAAGTGTTAAACATTGATTTTAGTGAATCTGGTTTTAAGAATGATGTAAACAATTTAATAAAAGATCATATAAACTATTTGACGAAGCAATCAAAGAGTTAAACATTGATTGTAGTGATTCAGAAAAAGCTAAAATATTGGCAGATCTTATTATAAGGTTAACGTGCCTTGAAGTGTTGCAACGCTTGGGTCAAGAAACAGAATAAAAGAGCATTTGCTTATTTAACCATTATTTTTTTTAAATTAATTCATTATTTTTATAATTTACATAAATATTTGAGTTAGAAAAATGAAGCTGGTTCAAATTCAGCTTGAGAAACTAGACAACAACATATTGTTGAGCACCAGTGATGAACAATTAAGCAATGTGTTTAGTGAAGTAGACATGAATATTATTAACCCCACAAATGTTCAGGAAAGCGTGACACATACTATAAGTAAAGTACCAGAGTTTCTTCAAATTACCCAGCCAGTAAAACCGATGTTAGTCATTCTGATTGATTATATAACCCCCGACAATAACAATCTACAAGTCTGGGTTTCAACTAAACAGAAACAAGTTATGGGCTATCACGACTTTAATTCTAACTGGGCTGATTACATGCTTACACAGTTTAACCATGCAAGTGAAGAAGCAAAATTGCACGGCTCTGGCTGGTCTGAGGGTACAGTCCTTGAGATCAGATTAAAACAAACAAAATTTTATCCTATAGTTGGTAACTCTTACATTGTTCTTCCAAGAGAGTTAGTGTTGAAACGAGCAGTCTTAAACATACAAAATTCTGGAATATGTGTTTCATGTGGTGTGTTTTGGCACACATTTACATCACGCTAAAAAGAACGCAGAGAGAGTCTCTAATAATGAACAATATAGACATGAGCTGAACTTCCAAGGCATAAACTTTCCAGTAAATATAGAATGTTTAAGTCAGTTTGAAGAGCAAAACAAGCCTATAACTATAAACGCATACACATGGTCTGTAGAAGACAATCTACAGCCTCTATGGATTTCCCCTGAAGCCCCTGGTTTGGTGATTCACTTAAGAATCATGTAGACTTAATGCTGTTTATAGAGGGGCCAAAGAGTCACTATGTATTAATCAGATCAATTAGTAGACAGTTAACCTATACATCAAAGCATGAATCTAAACAAGATATTTGTAGGTGTTTAGAAAGAACCCCCACTATAGCAGCAGCTGTTAAACATAAGGATCATTGTAAAAGTTTTGTAGATTGTAAAACCAAGCTTGCAATGCCTCCACCAGGGACTAAAGTTAGGTTTAAAAATGTACACAAAATGCAGATGAGCCCATTCGTGGTTTATGCTGACTTTGAATCGATCTTGCCACAGTATAATGGCCCACAACAGCTAGAACAACCAAAAACAGCCTTATTAAATAACCATCAGATTTGTTCTTATGCTTTTATTGTTGTTTGGTCGGATGGTCAACACACAGAACCAGAGATTTACAGAGGTCCTAACGCAACTGAACGATTTTTACAGCAAATGAAACAAGTTCGCAATGACTTATCCAATCACTGAATCTTTCAGACATTATTATGACACCTGAAGACCAAGAACGCTATTAATCAGCCACTCACTGTTGGATTTGCGGCTTAGAGCTAACACCTAACAGTGAAGCAAACCCAGCAGTGGAAGCAAATCCAACAGTAAGAGACAACGATCACATTACTGGCAAATTCAGAGGAGCTGCTCACAACAGTTGTAATCTTCAGCTTAAGGTTGACCCTAAGACCTGGAAACTACCCATCTTCTTTCATAACTTACGAGGCTATGATTCTCACTTTCTCATGCAAGCCATAATGATGGTTTTATCAAGGTTTACTGTCAATTGCAGTTTATCAGCTTCCTGTTTCAAAACATTCAATTGATTTTGTAATCCTCTTGCTGTACTAGACAACAGAATTACATCATCGGCAAACAGCATCATAGAAATCTCCACAGCACCTGGAATAAGCTGAATATCATGTTTACCATTTCTTGGGAGTTCTAAAGCAAGCTCATTGATAAGAACAGAAAACAACTGTGGGCTTAAAAGGCAGCCTTGCTTGCTCCACATAGGCACTTGAAAAAATCCGAATAAACACATTTCTCACCACACATGCCAATACTGAGTCGTACATTCCTCGTAATGTCATAAAATAATTTTCCGTTGACTCCACTGTTTCTAAGAACATTCCATAAAATATTTCTGTTTACAGAATCAAAAGATTTTCTGAAATCAACAAAAGTGACATACGATTTTGTATTTTAAGCAGGTATATTTGTACAAGAGCGAACAACGTAAATATATGATCAGTTGTGCTGTGCCCAGATCTAAATCCTGCCTGCTCCTCCACGATTTTCTCTTCCCAGTCTGCCCAGTGGTGTTTTAATCTTACATTTGAAACGTGTGTAAACTTTGCTGACAATACTTGACGGTGCTACACTTCGGTAGTTTTCAGGAGCGTTTACATCTCTCTTTTTGTGGATAGGAACGATAACTGATTTAGCCCATTCAATCAGAAATGACCTACACCGAAACAAGGTATTGAATATAAATACCAAAACATCAATTACTAAATAATTAGAACTTTTCAGCATTTCCCCCACCATTTTATCTAGGCCTGCACTCTCCCACCTTTCAAATGTTTTATGCTGTCGATCACTTATTGTCCAGCAATTGGTTCGTTGAATAAAGGTTCGTCTGTTTCCGTCATTTCTGTTTCTAATTCTTGCGTTTCTACTGCGTTGCCTTCCACTGTGTTACTAGAATGGTTACAGACATTAAAGAAATAACCATGCCATTGCTGAGATGTGATATCATTGTTTACCATTGCCGTTCTGTTCACTTCTCTTACTGCTGACCAGAAACGCTTTGGGGCATTGGCTGACTCTTTTAATCTTTGTAATCTGATCTCATCAAATTCTTTCTTTTTCTATTTCCTCAGTTTAATGTATTGCACTCTTTCTTGGACATACTCACCTTTACACTCTGTCTTATATGGCTCGGTTTTAGCTCTCCTGTATCCCTGAAGTAGATTTTTGACCAGACGTTTTTGTTGACATTCCATGTCAAACCAGTCATCACATATTTTCCTTATGTTATAAACCTTTTCTCACCATGCGGCACCACACAAAGCATTCACAAAAAAGTTCAATACATAAATCAATGTTATGATAATTTTGAGTAATTCTTTAAATAATGTTCCTAAAATCATTTGATTCTAATTCATTTTTAAATAACTGTTCATTTTCGTCAATCCATACATCTTTCCTTCATTCTCTGAGGTGCTGACTTGTCTTTTTTGGTTTCGCTAAACCCATTTTCCATTTCATTTCTACAGGCATGTGCCACGAAAACAGTATGTCCCCAACTTTCATATTGCAAGATTCCTTCAGCTCAGAAGAGACAAAAAAATAATCAATTACACTACACCCATTTGGGGAAATAAAAGTGAATCCCCCCTCTTTGTCATTAACACAACAACCATTCAATATGAACAGATCAAACAAATAATACAAATGTAAGAATGATTTCCCCAAAGTGTTAAATGATTGATCTTTTAAACAACGACATTTATAAAATTCCAAATCATCAATATCATCATCACCATTCACCATTATCATCATCATCATCATGTTCATCGCTCCACACCAGGTTAAGTACCTGATGAATAAGCATGTTTTCATGCCTTGGTTGTTTGCATCCCGTTCTTGCATTGAGGTCTCCACATATCATGAGGCAAACATCGTCATCGCGTATTACCTTTGACAGAGCTTCTTCAAGAACGGCAACTCCGCCTTTTACCTGCATATGATTATAGCATGGACCTCCTTCTGGAACCAAATAGCAACCCACATAAATGACATATTTTCCAATGTTGAGCAGTCTGCTATCCATCTTTAGTACAATACCGTTACTGTAGTCACCTTAATTGTTTTGCAAATGATTCCAAATGTTTTAATCAACACTAACACTGCTCCAGAGTTTCTCCCATGTACTGTAATTTCTTTTTAAGCTGGAGCAACAAAAATTTTGTAAACTCTGGAAAAATGGTTTTCATAATCAAAACTTGCACCAACAAAGGTTTCTGCCAGAGAGACAACATCAGCATAAAAGAACACTCATGCAATTTATTTAATAAATTTTCAACATTGTAATTCAAAAAAGTCAGTTCCAAAGCTTGATGGTTTGCCTCACGCTATTTAGTCGTTGAACGTAAG
>CM065735.1:56367800-56395300 GCA_033310375.1 Conus canariensis | reverse complement strand
GAGCAGGCAATATGTCTTCAAGATGGGCTATGGCGCTCTCCTTAGGCTGCTAGTGAAGGATTTCATGTTCATAATTTATTTCCCTGACCTTTTATTCTCATTTTCTTTATCTACGCCCCCCCCCCCCACCACACACACACCACACACACACACACACACACACACACACACACACACACACACACACACACACACATCTTTCAGATTTTTTCCCTTCGAATCTATACCAAGTCATTATTAACATAAAGATGGAGGAGTTGTTAGTCTGCACATGTTTTCTCCCACCATTAAATTGCCAGAGAGAGAGAGAGAGAGAGAGAGAGAGAGAGAGAGAGAGAGAGAGAGAGAGAGAGAGTACTTTTGCCTTTGTCAGTTTCGAATATTTACAAACACTCACAATTTTGCCAGAGGAACTCTGTGGGTAGCCTTTCCCTTTTGTTCTAAAAAGGCACCTACGGCAGTTTCTAACACGACTTGCCATATCTCAGACTTCCAATGTCAAACTTCTGAAAGTCATTATAGTCACGTTTCAATGAAAAGTCTTTTTCAAAACTGTCAGTGTATTGACATTCACGCTAATATTGAACGCCCTGTGAATGAAAGTGGTTTTCCTGATCAGCGGACGTGGTGGACACTGCAGTGTGATCTTCCAGTCAGAGCGGTGACTGTTACAAGCATCCAAGATTCCCCAGGGTGAGTATGGAACCTGGTTTAGCTTTGAGTTCAGCCAGGTGCCATTGGGAGCCTGGTCTCTGCTTGGAGAATACTGGCTCAACCTGTCCTGCTCCCAAGTTCATACAGAGAGAGAGAGAGAGAGAGAGAGAGAGAGAGAGAGAGAGAGAGAGAGAGAGACAGACAGACAGACAGACAGACAGACAGACAGACAGACAGACAGACACTGACACATTCTAATGACAATGGCCAATAGCCCTTCTGTCAAGTGTGTAGAAATGGAAACATGTTCCAAACACGACATGGGGGGGGGGGGGGGGGGAGAATAGATTCAAATTGGACTACTGCACGTCCACTTCAATAAATCAAATAAAAGCAGAGCGTTAGTAACTGACTCATGACAGAAGAGAGGAAAAAAAGTAACGGAAACAATCACGACTATTGTAGCTATAAAAATGAAAATTTTGACATTGAAAATTATTTACATCCTAGCCGGACTATGCATAACATCTTCAAGGCTGCTAGATAATCAAAATACAACATTGATAGAACCGACGATTACCTAGAAGGAACATACCCTGATTTCTACCGAAAAGTAAAGGCTTTCATATCATAAAGCAAAGAGAATCATTTGTTCGTTGTCCGAGGAGATCTTCTTCTTTTTTTTTTTTTTTAAATACGAAAGTCCGTATACGGTAACCTGAAGAAATTGCACTCAAATCTGATATCATCATAGGCAGAGCAATCAAAGAAAAATGCGCTTCATATTAAATTGCAGGTGAGCACATGGGACACTGAATCCCTGTGGTCAGTTCAACATCAGACCGTTTCTATTGGCAAGGAGACCAAAGATCTTATTCTGATTCGAGCAAAGACAGATCAGTTACTTCTTTTTGTTAGACTATAGATTTTTTTTTTCAGGCTAAAAGATATCTTTGAAAGAAAATACCACCTATATTCATTTTTTTTCTTTTGAGTACTAATGCCAGTCCTACTTAAAAGAACATGAACAACAGTCAAACTGAATGGTAGTGTCTACAAATGGATGCCAGTTTTTTTTTCCCGTATGCTGCAAGTCAAGGGTTTTTACATTTATAGTATTTTCCTCGATTTTCGTTCTCGTTTTCTTTCTTTCAACCATTTCCCCCTCCCTTCCTCACTCCCTTTACTTCCCTTTCTTATGTCTTTGTCAAGTCATTAATGTTATAACGGATAAATTGTTGCGTGCTCTTGTTGTTCCCCACTGCAAAATTGTTCAGCATATTATTGTTTGGTCAATCAGTGGGAGATTCAATCTTCTCGGAGATCCAAAAGTAAAGGCTGTTCTGTGCAATTCTTAGCTGCTGTCAGCATTTTCGTGATCAACAATGCTTGCGTTACCAAACAATAGGGTTGACAACACTGACTGCTGACACCTTTTAATGTCCCTTGCATCCTTAATAAATCCTCAGGCATAGGCTGAAACTCTTTTCCCTACATTTGGTACAGTTTACATGATGATTTTAGTCTTTCACCGATTTGTTTGTTTGAGGCACTTTCCTTTCGTTTTACTTTCATACTCTTCACTGGCTTCTTTGATCTGCTGTCAGATTCTTTCTTTAAACCCTTGGTAGCGAGAATGCCACAGAACTATAGAATGTGGTATGTGCTCATCTGATGCCAAGGGAGCACAGACACAATCAACCGTGCCTCCCTTATGAGTCCGATCCAGTGGGAAAAAAAGGCGTCGGAGCAGGTGAAATGAATGGCTTTGTCTTCAAGACGGATTTGAGTGGTTACGGTATGCTGCCAATGAGGGTTTTATTTTACTTTTTTTTTTTTTTTTTGCAATATTTTTCCTCTAATTTTCATTCTCATTCACTTTTCCTTTACCTATTCGCCCCCCCCCCCCCCCCACAACACACCACACTTACGCCTTTTTGTTTTCTTTTAAGTCTTTGCTAAGCCATGAATGCAATGATGGAGGAATTGTTAGCCTGTGCTAGTGTACTCTTTCACTACAAAACTGTTCAACATATCTGTCTACCTTTCTATCTCTCTGTGTATGCGCGCACGCACACACACACACACACACACACACACACACACACACACAACACACACACACACACACACACACACGCACGCACGCACACACACACACACACACACACACACACACACACACACACACACACACACTGCTACTGATTTTTTTAAAATTTGTTTTGCGCTCAATCACCACCAAGGAAAGCTGAAACTGTCACTGGAATCCCTTGTGCAGTATGAAGTAGAAGAAACGAGCTGACTAACAATGCTTGAGCGTTCCTGACACAAAGTTGTGAGATCAGTCCAGCCCAAGCCAGAGACTGGCAGAAAACGAAATGTTCCAGGAGGCGGTGAACATGGCAAAGGAATACCATTAGATCACGATACAGGATATACGCGGACCTACATCTAGGGGCTTGTGTCGTCAGAAAGAAAGTGGTAGTCAAAAATAGAAAGGCTGAGGACATGCTAATATATGTGATGAAGAAATAAAATGACAAGAGAATCTAAAAAGCAGTCCAGCAAGGGCAGCAGGAACAGTGTCATGTAGAAAGGCACTCTACAAAAAAGTCTCAGCTGGAATGACATACATCATAGGGCATATGTCAAGATCAGCGTCATTCTGACCTCTGTATGTGACCTCCTGCCCTCGAGTTCAAACTTGGTTTTCCATCACTTTTTGATACTGCAGTAAAACCGTCCCTGTCTCCGCCTGCCTTGTGTATGCCAGCTGGGTGAAGTCTGAGACTGGTGCCTTGCCTGTTGAAAGGAGTCTGATCGCTGCTTTAACCCATGTTCCCTTTGAGGCACTGCCCAAATGCTGACCTCAACATGGGTATGTGTGCAGTGTGTCAAATGTCAGTGAAGGTGGGCCTTTCCAATACAGTGTTGAAGTATTGCGCCCATTCATCCAGAAATACTCTATTCTGTCCAGTCAGAGGAATGGATTCACTGAGGTGGTGGAGTTCTACACGATTGAGACCTATACATGACCTTCAGGGCATCACATACGTGCTGACTATTTATACTGTCCGTATATTGCTGTAGCTCTTCGGCTCTTTGCAATGCCTATGTCTCTCTGAGCTTTGCTTACAGCTTGCTTTTGCTGAAGTTAAGGCAACCTTCACAGAGCCTGAGGCACTGCATTGCTGACATGCACAATGGTTTGCACGCTTGACATCAAGCAGCTTCAAAATTTCCTCTTTAATTTCATTGGGCCCGTTTCCTGTCTGAGCTCACTCTGGATCAGATGAATGTATACCACGTCCGCAAATGACACCGGGTCACGTTCTACCATGCAAAAACCGACGTTGTATTTGTTCAGCTAGCTATCCAGACTCTCACTGAGGTTCTGTTGAACAGGGTGCATCTCCAGCTTGCTGACGGTTAGTAGCTTGTTTTCCCAGTGGATTATGCTTGGACTTGACGTGCATGTTGAATTTGACAGAATGAGTCTGCTCTGTCCAGCCATCTGTGCCGCACATGCCCTTCGTTACACTGATATTATCTGTGTCCCTTATCCTGGTGATAACACGGTTAATATCGTGCCCGTGTGTGACGTTACTGTTGGGCAGGTGGAAGACTTTGATGGTGATCAGTAGGTCATGCATTGCACACGTCTTCAGCAGCTGATGACCGTTGCTGCCGCTCTCCCCGATTCCATCCTCCCAGTGACTCCCTCCCATCTCAGAAAGGTTGTGTCTTCACGGCTAAAGTCACCGATATACGCGATGTATTTCTGAACAAAAGAATTCATGTGATCATTTCCAAATGGCTTAAAAAACAAAACAAAAAAAACACTGTCAATTATATTCTGACATACGCCAACAAGCCTATACACCTTTTCTAAAAAAAATGTTAGCTATAATTTTTCAAAACAATTTAAAATAATGATATGCAAGACGAATTTCGAATCGCACCGAAGTATTTGTCCTGAAGTTGTATGGCATAATATGCGTAGCTTTTGGGTTCACTCTTAGAATTCTATTCTACTTAATTACATCAGAATCAAAAGACATAGCAGATGATTTTTTTCCTATATGAATATAGAAAACTGATCTATGAAGCAATACATTTCATGAAATTAATCTGTCAAAATTTCAGACAATAATAACTAGCTTTGTGATACAATCTTCATTCTCAGAAGCATGGAACGTCCTTTGAACCAATGGGGGCTATTTTTTCAGACATTCCTTCAAATCATGAGGAAAAAAAATCATAAAAAAAACATGCTAATACAAATCTGAGAAATATTGCTGGAAATGTCTCTACATCTTTTTATACCAAGGGAGAATTACGGACATGATTCAATCTTTAAGAAATTATTGACCTGTCAACTAAAATAGACTATTCTGTCATCCTTTTTTTCCCAAATCTTTATCACTAGACCTTTCCTCAGATTAATCCTCATAAGACTTCTTTACTTGCGATCATTTTGTTGTGCAGTGAGTTCATAAAACTGGAGCATCTTCAACAAGAGTGAATTCAAATAAATGCCAAATAGAGACCTAGTTATCATTGACAACATACATGTCTGCAAAGGAATACTTAGTTAGAAGAGAAGGGGAATTACTCCTCCTCCTCTTCTTCTTCTTCTGCGGACACAGGCTGATACTCCTGTGGACACTCCCTGTATAGAAAGGCAAGGATTTATCCCACCTACCCAACAAAGGAAGTGGAGTTTTGTGTGTATGACCGTTTTTTGTTTGATCCCGCCATCAAGGCAGCCGTACTCCAACTTCGGGGAAGGTGCATGCTGTGTGTAACGTATCATCCATACCAATGGCCAAACTGGCCTTCTCTTCCGATAGTTGGTGATGGGATTTTACGTGTGTGCAAGATGCTATGCGTGTGTTCACACACGGAACTAGGCTTATAGTCTCATTTGAAGGACTGTAAGGGAAATGGAGTCAGAACCAATGTTAACTCTGAGAGAAAAATCTCTGTGCCAGGGAATTACTTCCTGATCTCCAGCCATTTACAGAGGAGAGGCGAGAGGAAAGCGATGGAAGTGGCAGCAGTTTGATTAATCAAATGGCGCACTGCAGCCTGTAGCTGCCACCTTCCTCGCGCGAACAGCCCCAAAGCCTTCCTCTCTACTCGTAATGTGATACTAGCTGTCTGGCTGATAGCCTGTGAGAAATAAGGTGCTGTGTTTCCTCATTAATAGTTCGTACCAGAAATCAGCGAAGTGTGTGCGATTTTTGTTACTGGATTGTGGCGTGTTTGACTGACAGAACAATACCAAACATGAATGGGTCTTCTTTCATACAGATTGCCGGCAACCAGCACAAATAGTTGCCAACAAAAAAAAACGATTCAAACAGACTGATAAACACACGCAAAGTGAAATGAAATTTCAACTCAGTGGCTAGCATGCATTTTGATATGAGTCACGCTCAAACTCAAACATATTTGACATACATATCTTTCCTTTACAACTGATAGAAAATTATTCATGGTACCCCTACCTAACAGCTGGTGGACGGCCGCAACAGCAGTCACTCTCGGCACTGGTCAGTTTCACTGGGAACACGGCAGTGGTTTCCGTTGTTTGGCCTAGGCATCTTTTGCTTGTTTATCTGTGCGTGGTTGTGAAGCATGTCGATACTGATTCTATCACAGCCACACCATGCTTATAGGAAAGCAAGCCTTAAGCATGCTACACATACAGATGTCAGTTATGAACAATGAAATGCTTCCTTCTGGACCTTGTACTTTCCCCATTCAAAGCACAGAATATAATCCATTTGAAACTGATGTCACATATATCAACACACGCCAATGCAAATTGTTGTTGCACTTTCATCTTCATAGTAAGCCTACTAATGACGGGTCACACAATTTTGTGACATCCGTGTTAGAGAGAGAGAGAGAGAGAGAGAGAGAGAGAGAGAGAGAGAGAGAGAGAGAGAGAGAGAGAGAGAGAGTGACGCTGACACTGACATCATTTATTGACATTGGCTAATAGGCTTTTTGTCAAGGGGGTCTAATGTCATTTTGCATAGAAGAAAGAAAACAAGAAAAAAAACCTGCAAATTAGGTGTCTACACAACTAAGTAAACCTAAGAAATTATTTCCATTTCCATCACTCATTTGTGTTTCTTGTGTATGTTCTAGTACAAAATCATTCTCACACAACAACCATTCCCTTCACATACGCACACTGATCCATCTTATCTTCCATCGACTTGCACGCACGCGTTTATATCCTTATCCTTCCTTCTCCCCATTAACACATATTCTCCGTACAGATAATTTAGCTGGCTTGATATTATGAAAAATCATTCACTTGAACCATCAAGCTTCAAGGTCAAATGAGTATTTTAAACAACAATAAGATGCAAAGCATATAAACGTACACCCAGTTTATCTTGAATACACGTGAGATATTACATAAAGAGGAAAAAAACGTTTTGGGCCGTTATAGGAGTTCGTAACAGCTATTCTGGTAACATAGGCATCATCTGCTACCCGTAATGAACATGCCTACAAATGTTCAGAAAGATCGGCCACGTACTTTCTGATATATTCCATAAAGAAGAAAAACCGTTATGGGCCGCTATAGCCATTAGTAACGACTATAACGGTAAAAGAACACATCGGGCGTGATTCGTAACCCATAATGAATATACCTATAAATTTTCAGAAAGATCAGCCAAGTACTTTCAGAGATATTCCATAAAAAATCGTCACGGTCCGTTATAGCCATTAGTAACGGATATAACGGTACAATAGCACATCAGGCATGATCTGTGAGCCACAATGAACATGCCTAGAAATTTTCAGAGAGATCGGCCAAGTACTTTCTGAGATACTCCATAAAGAAGGAAAACCGTTATGGGCCGTTATGGCCGTTAGTAACGGATATAACGATACAATAAAACACTAGGTATCATCCATTACCCATTATGAACATACCTACAAATTTTCAGAAAGATCGGCCCAGTAGTTTTGTCTGGAGCGAGTGGAACACATTTGACCATGGACGGCCAGACAGACGGACAGACAGACAGACAGACAGACAGACAGACAGACAGACACACACACACACACACACACACACACACACACACACACACACACACAGGCGCACGCGCACACACACACACACACAGACACACAACACACACACACACACACACACACACACACACACACACACACACACACACACACACAACACTCAGAGCATTTCTTCATTCCCATTGTAAAGTACTCCCTGTTCTATAAGAACTGGGAGCACAAAAAATAAATATAATTGATATCCCCTCAATGTTTTGAACTGCAATTCATTCATAATTTTCTTCCGATTGTCTACAGCTTCTGTTACATATTTTGCCAGCATCTTTAACAATGTTTCATCACTTGTTTGCAAAATATTGTAAGGTCTCGACTCTTGACTGTGTTATAATCAAACAGTCTTGATTTTTTTTTCTAATGTTCCAGTGAACAAAAAATGTAACTCATCGTCTCTAATTGTGGTATCATTACACAATGGACATGAATCATTAACAGCATCATTATTTAGATACCATATTCTATTAGCATTCAATCCTAGTGTTCTGTTTCTAAATCTTTCAAGTATACCTATTTGCCACCGATTAGATACTAGATGTAAATACTTTTCTGCCTCCAATTTACTTTTAAAGGATAGGAACCAGGAATATTTATCATGTTCTTCCAGTTGGCTGTGCCGATTTCTTTACAAGAGGAAATTAATCTATCTTTGAATTCAGACACAAAAACGGTTTGTTTCCAACTCCCTGGCTCAACCACATTATTCCAAACCGTTCTCTGTTAGCACTTTCTAAATCTTAGAGGCCCAGTTAACATTTCCTAGTTCACATTGTTGTAGCATCATGTCATAGGCTTGCCTGCTCAGTCTGGCTATTGGTAATTGTATTACTTTACACCAGTGTCTAACACACTTTATAATACATCTGATGTACAGACTGCACCTTCCTGTTTCACCGTAAGCTATTTCATCGGACAAATGAATCGAAATATTCAGAAAACGTTTGATTACATAAGTGTGGACTCTTTCTATGTTTATATTATTTTCAAGTCCCCATATTTCAGTACCATATGTAAGAATCGGTTCAATCTGTAGAAAGAAACTCGTGGAGAGCGTGGCAGCAGAGAGTCCTCAGAAGAGAAGCCCCCTTCAAGCAAGTGTTTCGGCCCTTATCTCCTGACACTCTAGGGGGGTTGGGCCACACCCGGTTCATGACTCCGGATGTCCCTCTGCTGCCCCTTTTTTTTTTCCCCATCTTGGGACGAGCCATGGCTGGGATTCGAACCCATGACCCTCTGGACATGCTCATTTTCCACTTAATGACTCGCGCTTTAACCACTGAGCCACAGGGACACCTGATATTTGTAGGGAAATTAAGCCTTATGAAGTTCACTTTTGTTCCTCCTTGACCAGATCCAGCTTGAACACCTCTCTGCCGCTTCTGCCATTGCTTTCAGGGCTCTGGTTTTTTCCTTCCCTGCAACTGAGAGCTGTTTCATGAGGCTGTATGCAGACGTTCCTACAAACCCCCTAGCTCCAATTTCTGCAGTGAGGACTTTGACCTGATAGCCTTCTCTCCTCAGGCTGTTTGCCAGATCAGCATACTTTTCAGTCTTGTAGATTTGAGCTGCCTCCATTCTGAAAATAACCAATTCGTACACATACTTAGATATGATTTTACAATAAATTTGAGTTGGAATTTAGGTTGGTGTGAAGCAAGTAGAAAAGGCAAAAAAGGAGTAATAGAACTTTTGAGAACATTAAGGAAATTATATACTACTGATCCACCCATATTTTGGAAGCTATTAATAGCTTCCAAAATATGGGTGGATCAGTAGTATATAATTTCCTTAATGTTCTCAAAAGTTCTATTACTCCTTTTTTGCCTTTTCTACTTGCTTCACACCAACCTAAATTCCAACTCAAATTTATTGTAAAATCATATCTAAGTATGTGTACGAATTGGTTATTTTCATCCCAGAATTACCAAACCATCAAACTTCATTACTAGCTAAATACCCACCTTTACAAAACACAAGAATGTCGGTTTTATCAAGGTTTACTGTCAATTGCAGTTTATCAGCTTCCTGTTTCAAAGCATTCAATTGATTTTGTAATCCTCTTGCTGTACTAAACAACAGAATTACATCATCGGGAAACGGCATCATAGAAATATCCACAGCACCTGGAATAAGCTGAATACCATGTTTACCATTTCTTGAGAGTTCTAAAGCAAGCTCATTGATAAGAAAAGAAAACAACTGTGGGCTTAAAAGGCAGCCTTGCTTGCCTCCACGTGGGCACTTGAAAAAAATCCGAATAAACACATTTCTCACACACACATGCCAATACTGAGTCGTACATTCCACGTAATGTCATATATAACTTTCCGTTGACCATTGTTTCTAAGAACATTCCATAAAATATTTCTGTTTACAAAATCAAAACCATTCAATATGAACCGATCAAACAAATAATACAAATGTAAGAATTATTTCCCCAAACTGTTAATTGACTGGTCTTTTAAACAACGACATTTATGAAATTCCAAATCATTGACATCATCATCACCATTATCATCATCATCATCATCATTTTCATCGCTCCTCACCGGGTTAAGTGCCTGATGAATAAGCATGTTTTCATGCCTTGGTTGTTTGCATCCCGTTCTTGCATTGAGGTCTCCACATATCATGAGGCAAACATTGTCATTGCGTATTACCTCTGACAGAGCTTCTTCAAAAACGACAACTATGCCTTTTACCTGCATATGATTCTATGATTCTATTCTATGATTCATGGACCTCCTTCTGGAACCAAATAGCAACCCACATAAATGACATATTTTCCAATGTTGAGCAGTCTACTATCCATCTTTAGTACAATACCATTGCTGTAGTCGACCTTAATTTGTTTTGCAAATGATTCCAAATGTTTTTAATCATCACTAACTCTCCTCCAAAGTTTCTCCCATAGAGAACTATAAAATAGGCACTCTGGCTCACCCACCTCCGCCAGCTCCAACCGGCTGAAGCCGGTTTCGCTGTTGCTCCGCCGGCTTACCCAGAGTGCCTATTTTATAGTTCTCTAATAGTAAACACTTTACAAACATACATAATGTGTAGGATTATCTGTTTTATAGTTCTCTGTCACTGGACCGTTAAGAAGTAAACAAACAAAACAAATGGGGACTTGGTTAACCATGCCTTTATTCTTAGGAGGGCTATTTGTCAACCAAGTTGGGATTTCATTCTATTGTGAGGAATGACTGGCTATTGAAAGCTATCTGAAAAGGGGTGGGATGTGTGTTCACACAAGCGTAGAATTGTGGCACGTTGTTGAAGATTATTCTAAGCAGCCACCAAGTGCACTTATTAAAAGCTTGATTCAACAAACAAGACAATTGTATAAAGTACACCCGGCGGCCGCCTGAAAAGGCAGCCTAAAAGTTTATAGCTGGGTGTTGAATAGGAGCATTGAAGCAAGTGGAGCAGAGCCCCGGTTATGCATAACCGTTATTTTTAGAATCATGTCATTTCCCCTTGCTGGGTGGTTTGTGAATGTTGCTGCAAGAAGAAGTTGACGCAGAGCCCCGGTTATGCATAACCGTTATTTTTAGAATCATGTCATTTCTCCTTGCTGACATGAAGTGGCGTGTCTTGAATAGAATAATCCTACAGAGCTTGATGTGCAGCGTTTGAAACTCTAATTTCCTGTGCTAATTCTTGTGAAGAAGGACAACCTAGTAAATCCTTCTCTGAAAAAATGCTATCTTGAATCAATCAGCAAAGTTTTAAAGTCACAACGCTTTCCTGACTGGAAATCACACACGTCTACACAGCACACCAACCCAATGTGAAAATGACAAGACAGCTAACAACACAAGTGCTGGGCGGAAATGTCGTCACTGTTACTAATCAGCTGATTCTATCTAGTCTTGTGATTGGGGGAAGGTAAGAAACATGTTTTGATATGTTTAGAAATTTAGCCGCCTAAATTTATACAATGACGTCTAACGCCTGTACTGAACGACGCCGTCTAAATTTATACAATGCCGCGTGGCGGCCTGACGCCCTTATGTGTAACTCGACACGAACCAGGAAACAGTGCGGCGCTTCGACTCGGCAATTATGCAGTTGAGTAAGCCGTGGCCAGACATGTCTGGCCTAGATACTACATAAAGGCAGAAGGGAGTTGTCTCCCCGGAAAAGAATGTAACAATTAATTGTGAAAAAAAATCGTCATTAAGTCGTTCTAGGTTCTTATTCAAGTCGGCATCACGTTCTTATTCAAGTTCTTATTTAAGTTCTTAACAAGTTTTTATTCAAGTTCTTAACAAGTCAACATCAAGTTTTTAACAAGTCATCATCAAGTTCTTATTCAAGTACTTATTCAAGTTCTTAACAAGTCGTCATCAAGTCGTCATTAAGTTCTTATCAAGTCGTCATTAAGTTTTTATCAAGTTCTTATCAAGTTCTTATTTAAGTTTTTTATCAAGTCGTCATCAAGTCGTTATCAAGTTCTTATTCAAGTCAATTTATAATTATTTATTAAGTTCTTGAAATATTATTCCATCTGAAATGGATCAAAATGATCTTTTGTTGTTGGCGGTTCTGGCATGCTTTTTTGTTTGGCTTCTGTATTTAGTGGTTGAGATTTTTTTGACTGCTTTGGTTTTTGCTGGCGTTGTTTATATATTTTATAACCGTAATAACCACCCCCAGCAGCAATGACGCCAAAAATGGCAACTGTTTTAAATTCAATATTCCATGACGACTTTGGTGTTGTAGGTCTTGAATCAACTTGTGTATTTACAGCTGGCATTGAAACACTGTTGGCGTTGGCGGTGTTATGTTTTCATTATGAGTTATATTCTGTGATTGCAACATTATTTTTTTTGTTTGTTCCACTCTGCTAATTTTTTTCCTGCTGCAACACGCCCAGGATGAGGAGGCTTTTTACTGGTCACTTTCTCCACCTGATTCAATGTTTTCTGATTCTGCTGATTTTCTGGCTCGGTCATTTTGAAGGGAAACAAAATCTATATGATTAAAAGTAATTAATCCCATGATTAATGGCGATAACAATGTTCCAAATCTGTAATATAGATCACATCCTAGAGACTCTAATGACTTTGTTAAAACTGGATCCTGCGTTAAATCATACATAAAATCTTGTTCAGAATCAATGGGAGCAAATCTACTAACTAGTTTAGTGTACAAACTAAGAACCGTTTGCCCAACACTTTTTACCATTCTTGACCCCAGTTGCGCTTCATACCTGTTGTGATACTTTACAATGTCTTGTGGCGACATCTGTTGAATCTGTTCTATGCTGAATTCATTTCCAAGGTACTGTTTTGTTTTTCCACACGCCGCCAAAGAATACAGCCTTTCCTTTTGGCGCATAATAGCTTGGTCATCAACTTGATCATTTGTAAGTTCAGGAAGTAAATCATCACAGTTCATGTTTTATTAATGAATAAATATTATTTTATTTTTTAAAAATGAGCACCGAAAAAACTATTACTAACCTTGTATACCATTCTGCTGTTATTGGAGGCCTAAGTGTAGGATACACAATGCTTGGTAAAAGCCTGTTAAAAATAAAACCAGCAGATCTTGGCAAACTAGACTTTGAAGACTCAGCAAAGCTGATTGCTGTTATTACAGCTTCATTTGCTACGAAAGATTTTCTAGTTAAGCAAGGAATAATTCCAGACAGTATCAATATGTAAAATTAAAAAAATACATTTATAAAAATGGCTTCACTCGTAATGATGATTGGTGGCGCTGTGGTTAATGCGCTTGCTTTTAGCGGAAGTAATTATGCATTTAGTAAACTACGGGATGACGGCGAGAGAAAAAGACATAACAGAGCTATGGAGCAACTAGCTGCTGCACAAGACACCTATGAAAAGCAAAGAATGGAGCAGTTAGATTTTATTAACGATGAACTGAAAAAACAGGGGCATGCAGCTTACACATTTAAAGATGTTGATCAAGCAATAAAAGAATATTATCTTGTAACAGGCAAGCCAATCGAGACATTGCCTCCACCAAAATTCAGCGATTTTTATCAACCATCAGAAAAACAAAAGATGCAAGAAATATTGTTTATTGCCTTTGGCATGACCGTTGTGTATTTTGTTGCACATAATATTGGCTGAATAAAAAATGAACAAGATCTATTATTCGCCAAAAGGATATTGGAAGGGAATAACAGCAATTAAAAAGCTAAGCCAAGCAGCTGGAGTCAGTGAACAAACAGCAAAGGAATGGTTATCTAAACAAGCGATTTGGCAAATTTATCTACCTGCGCCCAAACGAATACAAAGACCACACTTTGTGAATATAACTCCAAACGACACCCATCAAATGGATCTTCTATATTTACCCCATGATACGATTAGACGAAAAAGATTTAAGTACGCACTTACAGTCATTGACATAGCTTCAAGATACAAAGATGCGGAACCATTAACACAAAAGAGTGCTTCTGCTGTTGCTGTCGCTATACAACTGATATATCAACGAGGACCCTTAACTTATCCTCGCATGATTCAAGTCGATGATGGAAAAGAATTTAAAGGACAAGTGAATCAATTATTGTTAAAACATAGAGTTACCATTAAAAGAGGCATTCCGGGTGTTCACAGATCACAGGGTTTGGTTGAAAACTTTAACAAACAGTTATCTGAAAGGCTTTTTTCCTACCAGTATCACAGAGAGCTGATTGACAATTCTTGCAACACAGAATGGGTTAGAAGGCTGCCCTCAGTTTTGCGCGCAATGAATAATGAAGAATTTAAAGGTCTAAAACCAGTACAAGCAATCAGAAAACAAACAATAAATGTTGTTGAAGGAGAGTCTTCATCAAGCAAACTATTACCATTTGGTTTGAAAGTGAGATACCTTTATTCGCCGGGAGAAGCGGAAGGGGACACTCGCATCAGGGCAACATATCCAGTTTGGAGTGTTGATCCATATGAGATAAAAAAAATTGTGAAAATGAATCCGCCCGTGTATTATTTACGAGAAACTGACACAACAAAACGACCAGCCCCCCGAAGATCTTTTGTGAAGGAAGAACTGCAGATAATCCCTCCAGACACAAATCCAGTCGCTTAGTTAATTTAGGCAAATACATTTCTGAGTTAAAATGGAAGCTCAAAAAAAATTATTTGCGTATAGATTTATTATTAAAACAATGATAAAGAATAAACTACCCATTGATCCTAATATTTATGAAAAAATCAAAAATCTTGAAACAACAACCACAAATAATCCAGCTATACTGGATAAAGAAATTACTGAGTATCTAATTGCGCTTGACCAAATGTCCTCCAATGACCAATTGCATATGAAAACTCTGGATTAACAAATACTCTTTTTGTGTTAGTGCGGTCAAGAGACCGTTTTGTTACAACTGTTGTGTTAATCTCATGCAGATTAGATCGCAGCTTGTAATTGTCATGATGAAAAGTCTTTTTATTGAACAATGCTTCTTTATAGTTGTCATGGGATATGTTTGATTGCACAACACTACGAGATATTCCCTTTGCTTTTTTAACAACTTTTTTTTGGCTTGAAAGACTGTACATTTTCGACCTCAAACCAACAAACTCCTTGATCACCCCTCCAGATAATTCATCCTTCATCTTACCTAAAACCTTCTTATTAATATCTGAATGCAAAGGTGAATCTTTAGGATAATCAGATGTGTCGTACCATCCAGCATGCCCTTTAGCCACTTCTGTTTCTAAATCTTTGTAAAAATCTTCAGTAGGGATGTCTATTACAAAAGAATCTGTATCTGTGTACAGAACTCTGGACTCTGGATACAAGGGTTTAAAGTAGTCGTAAAGAAATTCTAACATCAAAAGCTTCGACAGCTCTAAAACAGTAAACCCAATAAAAACAGGTTTGTCCAATTTGACTTTCTTTTTTTTCATCATTATTCCAAAAAGCTGATCATGAAATTTTCTAAAGTCTTGATAATTTGGTTTTGACACCAGCTTAATTGCAACGTTTTCTCTGGTGACCAATCTAACATCTTTACGCTTGTGCGGATTCTCCATAGTCTTTCCAAAACAGCTGTTGTTCATCAACTTGAAAAAGTCTTTTTCTGAAGCATCTGCGGATTTAGTTCTGAGATCAGTGTTCTTCATTATGTATGGTTTCATGAACTGTTCTTGATCAAAAGCAATTATACGATGAACAGCTGCCAACTTTAAACCATGTCTTAAATAAAATTGAAGAAGTCTGTAATGACAGACATAATTTTTTTTGTCACGAAGATTAGGCACAAGTTTAGGCGGTTCTGTCATTGACACTTTTAGGGTTTCTGCCGCTAATGGATAGTCATTATGGTAATCATGAAGTTCATGAGGATATTCTAAATCAACTTCTAGAATGAGACCTCTTTTACGATCAGCTTCTAGAGTAGGTAGCCATTTTAAAAACTTTTGAATGTCTTTTACAGTGTACATTTTAAAGTTACGTAATGAAGTGATTGCGCCATTGCCCATCCATACAGATTGTTTGCATCTAAATACATAAGATAGTTAGACCTTTTACTTGGATCATAGTCGTCCAAGTATTTGTTGTTTGCTTTACAGTAATGGTGCGACGCCATACTGATTCCCCCACGCAATCCGTTTTCAATCATCTGAAGCATTGGCAGGTCAGACAATAAATCAATTTGTACTCCAGTAAATTTTAAGAAAGCGTCCCAGCTCATCCCAGGCGCAGAAATGTAATGCGCGGGATCCAGGCTGTAATGTTTCATGCAGGTCTTCCTATAATTTTCAAAGACGTCCGCCAACAAACAGGTATCCGCCATTAAATAGGAATCATGATAGTCTCCCATCGTTTTACACTCTAACTTCTGCCACGCATCTTGAGCATGCTGGTAATCAGAATCACTGATGTCCTTTCCTCTGAGACTAGAAAAGAACGCGCCTTTAGGCGGAAGTGTATCTTCGTCAAACCTTTGCCAACTGTTCATGTACTCATAAGGGTAAACGCCCTTTCTAACAAGAGTTGGGTCAAAATATTCTTCTGTTATTGGGCAGGACTTTAAGGACATAGCCAGTGACTCTAATGAACCCATCATGTGTTGCATAGAGTCGTAGAAAGACATGTTATTTAAAGTGAAACACATGTACTTTTCTGATGACTGTGCAATGCATGACACCCTGAAGTCGCTGGTTACTGCTTGCATTATAAGGTGAGAGTCGTAACCTCGCAAGTTGTGAAAGAATATAGGCAGCTTCCATGTCTTTGGTTCAAACTTTAGTTGAAGATTGCATTTACTGTGTGCTGCTCCTCTGAACTTTCCGCTGATGTGATCATGGTCTCTTACTGTTGGACTCTCTGCGGTGGCAACCAAGGCCGCCCCACAAATCCAACAGTGAGTGGCTGAGTCATACTGTTGTTGGTCTTCAGGCGTCATTATGATTTCAGATAAATTCAGATTATTAGAACAGGCATTACGCACTTGCTGCATGCGTTTTAAGAAGTATTTTGCAGCATTTGGTCCTCTGTATAATTCTGGCTTTGAATGGGCGCCATCCGACCTAACAATGATGAAGGCAAATGAGCAAATCTGATGATTACTCATTAAGACTGTTTTAGGAAGTTTCTGTGGGGTTGGTCCTTCATAAGGAACAATGAGTGATTCGAAGTCTGCGTAAACAACATATGGACTAGTTTGTAACCGTTTCCAGTTCTTAAAACTAACTTTACTGCCTTCTCCGGGCGTAATTAGTTCTGTATCACAGTCAACTGGGCTAATACAATGTTTTACATGTTCGCTTGCTGCTTTAACAGATGGAATTCTTGTTAAACATTTTCTACAGAATTCTTGTTTGCTATGTTGTTTTGTAGTATGCACTAGTAATCTACTCATTGTGCGTATCAATGTGTAATGTGGTAGCCCTGTTGGTGAAAACATCAGTAGTAAGTCAACATGATTTTTGTCTGGTTCGCCAATCGTTGGACTGTTCTTGGACACTTTAATCGGCTGTAGATTTGTTTCCTCATCCCATATGTAGATATTAACAGTTATTGGTTTGTTTTGTTCTTCAAACTGATCAATCTGATTTACACTAACAGGAAAGGATATTCCTCTAAAGTTAAGATCATTGATGTAAGGTTCATAGTTAGACACTCTCTCTGCGTTTTTGCGGAATACATGCAGCCTAGCAAGAACGCACCACATAAAACATTTGTTGTCTGAATTCTTTATGTTTAGAACTGCTCGTTTTGCAACTAATGATGGAGGCAGTGGAATGTAAGCCTTGCCTACAATTGGCTCATACTTAGCTTGTCTTAATCTGATGTCTAGGACTTTACCCTCTGACCAGCCAGAGCCTCTCATTTTGGCTTCTTCAGCGGCCACATCAAACTGTGTAAGCAGCTGGTCTGCCCAACCAGGTGTTAAGTCATTAGAGGAAAGAATAGTCTGCTGTTTAGTTGAGACCCAGACTTCTAGATTTTCTTCATTTATTGTTATATAGTCGATTAAAACAACTAACCTTACTTTAACTGGAGGGTTTATTGTTAGTTTACTTGGAACTTGAGAAATAGCGTGTACAACGCTTTCCCGCACGTTTTTGGATTAATAACTTCTAAATCAATCTCATTTAGTGCTCTTGACAAACGCTCTTCCTCGAGCATTGCTTCAAACAATTCATCTGAACCTTCATATATCTTATCCATGTTGAGTTTCTTTTCTAACTCAAAATATTTATTTAAATTAAAAAAAAAAAAACTTAATCAGAATCAATATCAACGGTCTTTTTGTGCTTGGACTCATAAACTAAAGTATAAACGCCCTTTGGGGTTGTTAATGTGAGCTGTTTAGAACAGAGTTTAATGTTTCGTTTACTTTTTTTAAACATTCCTTTTTTATCTGGTCGGTGTCTGGTTGTTGAGAAAAAGTTGCCCTTGCCTTTCTTTGAAGATCAAACTTTTGTCTTTTGTAGTCCTCAAAATCAGCCTGTAGGCGACTAAATTCTTCATCCGTGATGTTTGAGTCAGCAAGTGCTTTATTTATTGTCAGTTTGAAGGAACTAAGTTTAGCTGTTATTAGTTGAACCATAGCTGTGTGCTTTTGGAGTTTAGCTTTTATTTTTTTGCTGACAGCACTTACAGCCAATGAACACAGGCCAAGAGTTAAAGACAAACCACCTAGAGGTATAGCTACCGGTGCACCTACGCCTGTTGCTAAGAGACCTACACTTGTTCCTGCTGTTAAAGCACTAACCGCCGATGCTCCAGTATTAACATATGTAACAGCATTAAAGACAGCAGAATACCTTCGTTTGGTTTTACTGTATTTTGAAAGGTCCTGCTCTAGTTGGGTTTGCATTTGTGTTATGTTTGTTAATCTGAAAGTTTTTATGTCTACAGCAACAGAGTTCTCTTCTTTGGGCACTTTTGGATAAGTCGTAACAGACATGCTTTTTTAAAATAAAAATAATTTAGTATTGGATATCTTTTAATCTGTTATCTTGAATATTCAGCTGCGCATCATATATTAAAAACAAATGTACATTAAGTGGTTTATCACTCTCTTTTTCTTTATCAATTTGAATGTTTATTACGTCTTTAACTGTTCTCCCACTCCCATGCAACTGATTATCTTCTGTTGACCTTAGGTCAATCCATAAACCGTATTTCGTTGTTAAATATTCATCAAGTCTAACACTGTGAAGGTGTAGATCTTTAGACACAAGGTCTACTGTTGGATTTCTACACCTCCCGCCTCCAAACAATTTTCTTATTTCATCAAAATGATGATAAGGTTTAAGCCCGCTACCGTAGACTTGGTTAGGACTACCCTCAATTGAACATTGTACTTTCGTTATTTTAGGATTGATAAACTTTTCACTTTGTCTTTTGAATGGTTCTTCATCTTCACACAGCAATAAAATACCTTTAAGGGATCGTGCTGCGGCACTAAAACTAAAGTTCCATATTGTGTCTGCCCTGCTTTTAGGATATTTAGTATGATGAATCACTCTTTCGTAATATATTGCTAATTTTGACTGATATTGTTGCTCAATCAGCCTTGCTAAGTTAGGGTTGCTAACAATGTCAAACTCTAACGAGATGTCGAAAATGCTGTACTTTGCGTTAGAGTCTGTAGATTTAATGACACGTTTGTATTCATTAAAAGTTAGTTCATATGACAATCTGTCTTTTAATGCTCCTTGAAAGTATGGCGCATGCGCTTTTAACAACTCAAAATCTAAGGGTATAGAAAAGCGATTTCCATAAGCAAAACTTACAGCTTCATACTTGTTGCCGGCTTTAGCATCTTTGGCGTCTATTCTGTGTTTTAGTGCTTCGTTATTTTCGATTCCTTGAAACGCAAGATCGGCCCTTTCATTATCGGTTAGCCATAGATCAGAATAGATTAGAAAATATGTCTGCATTGTGTAAAGAAAATATTTCTTGCCCCTCAAGTTTTATAGAAATTTTCTTAACGATTGCCCGTCCCAGATTCTGGACTACTGTCCTGTTTTCGTCTGTTGCTGATTCTAGTTCTATTTTGAAAGTAAGCCGTGCAGATCCCGGCACAATCACTTCATCTGCTCCTAGGTCTGGAAATTTAACAGTAAGAATTTGATCTGAATCAATAGTAGATGGATTATTTGGAACAATAATATTCTGTTTATTTCCCTTCACGCCAAAGGGCTCTTTCAGTCTTCTATGCGGGTCAAGAATCGAGCCATATGCTTGTGACATTTTTTTATAAAACAAAATAAAAAGTTAATTATTTAAAAACATGGCAGGTGAAGAAGATTATGATGTTTTTGATCCTGGAGACGACATGAGTGAAATGACTCCTTTGACACAACCATCGCGCTCATTGCGACATGAATTAACAGAAAGTAAGGTCAGATCATTGTACCAAAGTTTAGGCCAAGAACCTCCCGAATTTATAGACCCTAATGATTTTGAAACAAAAAATGATCACTTGTTTTTTAAAAATGATAAAGGTGAACTTGTTCAGCTTACATCTAAACCAGACCCATCAAAGTTTTTAGCAAAGACTACAATTAGACAAAGGCTCAGTGTGAGCGATCAAAATCGCCTTGGCATTGCTAAACCGCGAAGATTAGACAGTGAGGCAGTTGCTAAACTTCAAAACACACTACAAGAACTCCCAACAGGAAACCAAATACAAAACATGGAACTTAAAGATTTAAGCCCAACAGCAGACGAAATAATACAAGCAGAAACCAGTTTTTCAGAAGAAACAGTATTAAAAACTATGCACGATCCGCCGCTACCTATGAGAGAAATAACAGCCCTTGATCATGCTTTAAGAAGCATCAGAGGCGAATTAACAAACAATTTAGCAAAACTGGGTGAACTAGATGAGCATATAAAAAGAGAAAAAGAAAAACTAGTTGAGGCTGATGACCACAACTTAGGACCTGGTGTTAAAGAAAGAATAACACAAAGACTAAAAGATCTTGAACAAGAGAGATCAGCAAGACTAGAAGTGTTGTCTAATAACCGAGAACAATTACGAACTCAAGTGAGCAGAATAAGAGAAACTATCCAAAGAATTTTATATGAAGACACAACGTTAGCAGAACGAATAAGAACACTGTTTAGAGAGCAAGGTGTCACATTAGCGAGCGTTATAACAGCCTTAGGATTTGCAATAAGTACACTGGTGTTGGCTATTACAGGCGGCGGTGGTGGGGGGGTAGTGCCTCCGCCACCATCTCCTCCACCTGATAAATCATGGGTAAAAAAACAACTTGATCATCTTGCAAGTTTATTAAAAAAATTAGCCAGTAAGGCAATAGATTCTTTGCCTGGTATAATAGGAGGGATCGTTAGCTGGCTTTTGTCTGCCGCAAGTAAAGTAGTTGGCTTTATGGCTGAGCACTTATGGGCATTAGTTGTCTTAATAGTTGGGTTACTTTATAGTAAGATAAAGACCAAGTAATCCTAGGGCAGTTAATCCAATAACAAGTGCTGTCTTTTCATATTCATGGGGGTCGCTTTTATTCACCATGGGGATTGGTTGGGGGTGGGGTTTTGAGGGGAGTATTGGATGGGGTTTTGGGGCCTTGGGGATTGGTGGGGATTCTTTTTTTATTGCTATTGCTGGCTTAGAATTTATGTCGTTTTTTCCGACCTTCTCTTCTTTACCAGCCACAAGGATTTCATTATTATAGTTTATTATTGTTCCTATCTGGAGTCTGAGGTCAGAAGGCAGCATGTATAAACCAGTGCCAACAGCAAAGTCTACTTTCGATCTTGCGTATTGCAAAACATTTTGGTACCTTTTAATACTTGAAGGCAAATCAATTGCAGAATTAATAGAATCCTCTAAATTTGCTAAATACTGTTTTTGGGCGTCAAAGCCAGTAGAAGGATCAATTATGTTTGATCTCGTTTGTGCTTGCGAACCTAGCAAACACCAAACATAAGTACGAATAGAGTCGTTTATTCGTTCTATTCCCGCTTTTGTTAGACCCTTAGAAGTATCCAAAATAAATGTTGTCCATGCTGTTTTATGCTCTTGCTCTATGGACCCGAGGTGAACAGTTGTGCCTGAAGAGAAAGATGTGTAAGGAGGATTCCAATCATAGTTATACTTTCTATGCACGCCCCAATAATAAAGAGTGCCTAAACCATGATTAAGATCCAACTTTTGTCTAAAGTCTGTCTTTGGGTCAATATCAAATTCGTTACAGATCCTTTCAAAAGCCTTGTAATCTATTCTGTTGCTGAATGGATTAAACGTTTTGTCATTTGGTAATGGTGCTTGCAGTTCAGATAAAATACGTCTGAAGGTGTAATAAAAATGAAATCTATACACTGACCTCACCAAAGGATCAGGATGATTTAAATGATCAGCATACGACACTCCACACCCAGTTGATGCACAAAATACAGCAAAGTTTAACTGGTTCTGATAAAACTGCATCGGATGACTGAACCACACTTTCGGGATGTAGTCGTTTTTGATAGGAGGGTTAAGATAACGATCCAATGGAGTACTAACCTTTACTTGAAAGGCGTCAGTCTGAGTCACAGAAATGTCGAGGGTATCAGTTGTTATATCTTTAGGACTGTAGTGCGGTCCAACAGAATATTTTGCATTAGTATATTTGAATGCACTCATTTTTAAATTTGTTTTAAAAATGTTTGTAACAATAACAACTCAAGACAGTCCTTCGTTTTTAGAATATGCTATTGATAATAACTGCGGAACCCAAAGGGTCGCACTCCATGAAATTTTTTACAAAGTCGTATGGTTTAACCCGTAGAGTGCCTTTAAGCCGTCAGCTGACGCCGCATTAAAAATGCTTTCCCAGTGCCTATGGGCCGTCCACTGACGTCATGCATTTTTCTTGAATTTTCATTCGTTACTATTTCTATCAACGGACTTAAATAGAGTGTGCGTAGTAAGCCTTATATGTCTGTAGTATTAAAATGATATGTAAATGACCACACGTGAGGGGAAAGCCCATTTATTCTCATCACTGACTGGATGACCAGCCAGCACTTTGTCTCGCTTGCAAAGATGGTGGCGCAACCTTCGACAAGCGCAGCGACCAAATCAACGTATTTACACAGCTGAGCAGGCTCTGCTAATGATTTTTGACAAAGACAATAATCTTTTATTCAACGACTCACTCGAGCATGAAGGTGAGATGATGATAGTGATGGAATTGCCAACCGTATTCGTCAGTTATTGTGTCGGGCTGTGTGACCTCAATGTGTGTTCAGCTGACTGGTTTGCCAGCGTCGAACGAGCTCACCTTGTGTGTACTCTGCACTGCGTGCCAGTGGTCAGTGACGTGGTAGTCAGCGTGAGAGGGGAGCGCGGCCTGCTCGCGGCGCGGCACAGGGCAGAGGGAAAGGTAGGGGAAGAGGAGCAGTGAAAGAGAGGGTTGAAGTCCAGCAAGGGGGCGTGGTGGGGAGAGGGGGGCGTGGTCGTGGACTGACCTGTCTGCATAGAGTGTGAGCGTCTTGATAGACTTCTAAACTGTTTTACTTTCATTTACAGGTGTAGTGTGACAATACAAACTTTATTTTCAACTTTTTTGCTTTGTGTTCTTGTTTGGATGTGAAGATGTAGTGGTAAATACATATGCTTTTGATCGTGCAAAAAAATCTATCCAAATCTAATTGTCTAAATACTTTTTTATTATCAAAATTAAAACAAAAGAAGCCCAGATTCAAAATCTTCATTCAATTTCCTTCAAAAATCATATATATTTCATTGTTATATCTTTTGTAGTTTCTGAGCTAGAATTTTTTGTTAATTATTACCCCCAAATCATTAGATTTCCCTGGCACTGGGAAAGCCTTTGTTTGTAACATTTTCAAGCAGCTTCAAGCAGCGAACGGGTTAATATAACTGAATCCAAGGAGAATAATAAGATTAAAAAATTTGATAATAGAGGAAACTTAGTTAGCCAGTTAACCATACCTGATGGTTATTACGGGTTTTGCTCGCTAAAAGAAGCAATGAGTAACTTCGACATTACTCTCAAACTTAACAATGCAAATTTGAAAATAATGTTGACATTCAAACCTGAAGAAGAAGTAGACCATTACCTTTTTGATGTAGAGCTAGCTAAAATGTTAGGCTTTGCAACTGACAATCATGGTTTTAGAGTTACATCAGACAAAACTACTTATGAGGGAGAAAACCCGCTCGATCTTGCATTACATTCATTACTCTATGTTCATTTGGACGAGCTGAGCACTGATGAAAACTTATATGATGGAAGGCCCTCAACTGTTTTAAGAGCTCTTCCATCAGGGAAAGCTGCATATTGCGATTATGAAATTATACGATTCCCTAATTTACAGTTTAAAAGATTAGCTTGTGGGAGGGTCAGATCATTTAATATAAAGATCACAGATAAAACAGGGAAAGTCGTGAAATGTGATAACCTGCACATTGTTTTAGAAATAAAATAATACGTTGTTTTAAAAAATGTCACGTGGACCAGACGATTCGGGGGTCACATTAGCGCCTGAGAGGTGTGTAACTTTAGAATTAAAAGACCTTGCAGACGTTGAGGACTTTGAACAAAACGGTGAGATAGGCACTTTATATGGTTTTGAGTACACTAAAGATGGTTATTATAAGCGCAAAGAGGTTGACGACAACAAAAGGTTTCCTAAACTAGAACAACTACGCAATGTAGAAGCAAATAATGCGGGTCAGTATGAATATAAAATAGTTCGAAAAACTGACAACAAATGGCACTTAGAACCATATTTAGAATGGGACATAAAATTTGAATTCTTAAGCCCATTTACATTTTTTGACCGTCAAAAAAGTTTCAGAAAAGCATTGAACTCTGGCCCTTTACATGTAAGTCTTATGCCAGAGGACAACAGTCGGAAAGAGATCGAAATAAAGCCGTTTGGGGACAAACAGTACATCCTCCACAGAAGAGAATCGGTTTTAAAGAAAGCTTCTACAAAATTACAGTTCATTCCACGCACAAAATTAGGAGACACGTTCACAATGATATTTAAAATTTCTGTCTTAAAAGATGAGGCGAGAAATGGAGCTCTGGGCGTCAGTGACAATCTTATGAAAGGAATTCTTATTAGCTGGCAAAACTTAGACGTTGACAAACTTAAAGTTACTGTCGTTGTTCTTTACAATGGCGAGGATATTAAGGTCATAACAACAAGCAACAAAATTGATATTAGTTTAAATAGAAACGATCTTACAGAACTGAACTGGATTAATCTTACACATTTGGGCCTTATAGGGTTTTATTATACTGAACAAGTTTTGACAGAGAGTATGATAAAAACAATAACTGGATTAGATTAAATTCTGTTTTAAAACTATGGAGCAGACAACTTTGGTGTCAATGCCGATGTTAAACTTTATGACAAAAACCCCTCATTGTTCATTGATTTGTGGACAGACTGGTTGTGGAAAAACAATATTTGTCCTCGACCTATTACAAACAGTTTATAGTTATAATTTTGATCATATTGTAATTTTCTGTCCGACACTTAAATGGAACAAAGCATATCACGATAGAAGGTTTATATGGACGGATGATGAAATCTATTTAGTTGACCCTAGCAATAAACTGAGTGAGTGTTTAGAACATTTTTTAAAACTGTTTGAGGGAACGCAGACATTATTTATTATAGATGATTGTTCGGCAGAAAAGGATATAGTCAAAAAAAGAAACACTTTATCAAAACTGGCTTTCAGTGGAAGACATGCTAGGATAAGTGTGTGGATTTTATGTCAAAAATATAACTCAGTTTTAAAAGACTTTAGAGAACAATTAAAGACAGTGGTTTTATTTCATATGAAAGACAGAGACGCATTTGATGAATGTATGCGTGAAAATGATGTTATTGAAAACGATCAAGAAAAACGAAGGATTAAGCAAAAACTAAAGTCTCAAAAGTTTTCTAAATTAGTGTTAAAAACAGATAATCCTACACATTATGTATGTTTGTAAAGTGTTTACTATTAGAGAACTATAAAATAGGCACTCTGGGTAAGCCGGCGGAGCAACAGCGAAACCGGCTTCAGCCGGTTGGAGCTGGCGGAGGTGGGTGAGCCAGAGTGCCTATTTTATAGTTCTCTCCCATGTACTGTTATTTTTCTGTTTTTAGGTGGAGCAACAAAAATTTTGTAAACTCTGGAACAATGTTTTTATAATCAAAACTTGCACCGACAAAGGTTTCTCTCAGACAGACAAGATCAAAGGAATTGATATAATTCATAAAAGAACACTCATGCAATTTATTTAATAAATTTTCAACATTGTAATTCAAAAAGTCAGTTCCAAAGCTTGATGGTTCGCCTCACGCTATTTAGTCGTTGAACGTAAGGTTCTAGCGCTGGCACTGGCGCTGGTACTTGTGCTGCCTCTATGGCTACCGCTGCTGTGAGAGGAAGACCTGACACGAGACGCTGAGCCCCTAAGATACCCGTGCATTCCCCTCTGTTGTGTTGTCACTCGCCGCGCGTTGCCGCTGGTGACCTTGTGCAAGGAGTTAGTTTCAGCAGCAGGTGAAAAAGCTGTGCTACTGTTTGGCTGCTGTTCCTGCGGTCGGTCGCCTCGCTGACTCACGTCATCAACGTCAAACACGGAATCTTGTCTGTCATTGGCTGCTGGTCTGCCGCCAGTGTTTACATTCAGCATGTGTGAATTGTTTACTTCAGGTACTGCAGCTCTGGCTGTCACCTCAGCATAACTACGAGGATTGGGTCGTTTTGAACCAATAATAAATTTCCCTTGCATGAAATATGCTGACTTCCCCTCAATTTTTGCTCTGGCCACAGTCTCCGTCTGTGTGCTCGTCAGATCATTCGATACTCTGACACCAACCTTCTCCAGTTCAGAACGAAGCTGAAAATCTCTGATAATAAATATTTTGTTCCTCCAGAGAGTAAATTTCACGATCATTGTTTGTGTTTGTCCTTCACGTGGCTGTCCTACTCTGTGTGCTCTGGCAATGTGTTCCTGTGGTGTCCATGTCCTGTTCTGTCCACAGAGTTCAATGCATCACACACTATCCTGTCACATGTGTCATAGTCCTCTCTGGGGTTTTGATGTGGTAGGCCATACATTCTTAAATTGTCTCTTCTAGAGAATCCCTCCAATCTGTCGATTTCTTCTGTTATCTTTTCTACTTCTCCCTTCAAATCACTGACAGTTGTTTTCAGGGTGCTTGTCTCCTCCCCCTGCCCTGCCATCTCTGTAACCAACTCATTCATGTCTCTTGTTAGTGATGAT